>CM053590.1:15054662-15152845 GCA_028646515.1 Pseudochirops corinnae | reverse complement strand
GAGCTGACTTTAGTGGGAAGCATCTTTGTGTGTGTTTTGGAGTTCTAGGATTGGTTTAGAGTCCTATTTTATGGATATTTTGGGGTGGCTCTGTGAGAGCTGCAATATGTTGCTGCTGCTACGCCGCCATCTTGGCTCTGCCCCCCCCAGGAGCTTATTAAATGCTTATGATGGACTGATTGATCTGTGATCAAACCTTGTTCTGAGTAAACTTTCGGGCCCTGGGCATCTGTAATTTCTTAAGTTATCTGTGAGTTGGTGGTCTGCCTTAGTGGGGGAGTTTTCAGGACACTCCTGCTCCCCCCAAGATAATGCGTTCCAAACCAGTGTTTTCAGGACTCGGCTGCAAGTGCTTTTCTGGGAGGCCTTTTAGGTTGGGTTGTTTCTTTGTGGCTGTTTTTGGTAGGGAGTGGAGGGTGTTGCTCACTGATCTTAAGTAAATATTTTTATTGATTGGTTTTTAGTTTTTTCCTAGTTGGTGAGCGGGCGAGGTTTTGGTACTGGGTGTGTTTGAAGGGATTCGCCAGTTAGTTCTGCAGCAGCTGCTTACAACGAAAGGAGCACCGTGATTTCCTTTGGATCGCAAAGCCTGCCGACTGCCGGGACGCCGCGCTAACCAAGCCTCCTCAGCCACACTTCTCAGTTCTGGCTCCGATGTCTTTGGGGACACACCGTGGCACTTCCTCTCTCTTTTATTATTCCGTACCATTTCAGCACTTACCACATTGCATTGGGCACTCAGTAATACCAAGACAAAACTGAAACAGGCCCTGCCTTCAAGGAGTTCCCATTTTGCTAGAAGGACATAATGTGTCAGTAAATACTATTTTTCCTGGACCTTTGTGACTTCCCTACAGGCCTTTCTTTAAAGGAGGGGAGATGGAGAGGGGCGTGGGGAGAGCACTAGTAAATCTGGGGTGGGATCAGGGAGGGGTGGGAGCTGAGCTGAGGAGGAAAAGGCCCCGGAAGTGGAGGCGGGGGCCAACACTCCCAGGCCTGAGGGGTGGTGGCGTCCAGTTGGTCTGGAATGTCGGGCTCAGAAATGGCTGAAAGAACTTGGTGTCTGGAGAGAGGCTCCCTGTCTGGGGCACAAGGAGGCCTTGTTTGAGCCTCGCACAGCGGCTCTCGGCCCACCAGCGCCGGACCTGAGGCCTTACCAGGGTGTCGTCCCTGAGCAGAGCTGAGGGCACAGGAAGGAGACGGTGGTGGGGGAGGGGACCTTGGCCTCACACCATCTTTCTTATTTGTTCCTGGAACTTCCTCCTCAATGTCCAGTCTCTCAGGGCATCCTCACAACGGCCTGTGAAGGGGCTGCTGTTTTTGTCCCCACTTTACAGACGAGAAAACAGGGCTCCAGGGTGAAGTGACTTGTCCAGAGTCACACAGCCACCAGCCGTCCAGGGCCGAGGTGAGCCTGGGGCTTCCTGACTTCAGTCCTAGAGTTCTGCTCTGTCACCCTGCCTCGTCTGAGAAGGCAGTCCCCGCGTCGGCTCGGCCAGTGAGTGCTTGGTCTGGAGAAGAGGAGACCAGTTTAGATGCGGCCTTAGGCACTTGATGGCTGGGTGACCCTGAGCAAGTCACTGAACTGTGAAATGAGGAGGGTAACAGCACCCTGCCTCTGGGTCATGGGAGGACTGGGAGGATTTTTGTGATGCATCTGGCACTTAGTGCTTGATAAATCCTCCCTCCCTCCCTCCCTTCCTCTCTTCCTCCTCCTCTTCCTCCCTTCCTCTGTCTCTTCCTTCCTCTCTCCCTTTCTCCTTCCCTCCTTTCCTTCCTTCTTTGCTTTCTTTCCTTTCTTCCAAGTGATCCTGAGACCTGGGCCACATTGGGTCTGAGAGAGCCGAGGGAGTCATGAGAATTTTCGGAGCCAAGCCGAGGGTTGGGTTCCACTCGAAGGTCAGACCGCCATGCTCGAATTGGCTTTTGGCTTGATATGGTTCCTGACTAGAGCTTTAATGCTCACCCCAAGCACCGCCTTCCACCTCCCCTCCCAGCTGCTTCTGCCTTTCCTGTAGATCGACATTTTGTCTCCTGCTCCTTGAGGACAAGGACATTTCCTTTTAGTCTTTTTAGGTGCTTAGTAAAGGTTTCTTGTTTGATGGAAGTTCGACCACTGAGGGTTGGAGTTTCTGTCCCTGGGCACCCAGGAATTCACCAGAGACATGCAGGGCCTGGTGCCAAGTGACGGAGGGCACCTCTGCTGGCTGCCGAGTCCCTGTGGCTGCCTGACCTCATTTGGGGAATTAACTGCAGCCTGAGCTCCAGGCTGGGGCTGGGTTTGATAACAGCCTTGGGGAGAGTGCTTTGAGGTGGGATGGGTTTTTTCTTCTTCTCCCTTAATCCCTTCTACTCTAAGGTGCCTTTAATTAAGAAAGGCATCTTAACCCAGCTTGAGGACAGTCCCACTGTCTGGAGTGTTATGTGTGTCCTGCCCAAGGCACCAGACGTTAGGAAGGGCGCTTCCAAAAAATCGGGCTGGTAAGGTCCTGAGTTCATAGCACATGAGGATTGTTAAAGAAATGGAGGGGGAGTTATCCTGGAGAAGAAAAGCATGAAAAGGGGCTGTGATGTCTCTGGCCTGGTAGATCTTAATAAAGATTTGTTAGTTGATGATAACTCTGGTCTGGCCTCTGAAGGGCAGTCACATGGACACATGGCTAGATTTGTTCTTTGGGGTCTCAGGTGGCCTGATGTTTGACAAAACATCCCAACACACAGAGCTTTCTAGCAGTGAAGGAGGCCAGGGGTGGATCAGCGCTTTCTGGAGGGCCTTGGATGGGCACTCATTGGGTGTGTTATGGAGGTGTGAATGGGTTGGACAACTGCCTCTGGGCCCCTTGGAGGCAGGTCATTAAGGACCCCAGATACTAGCTAGCTATGTGACCCTGGGCAAGCTTCCTTTGCCTCAAGTTTTTGTTTTTTTTTAATTTAATGAAGCAACTGGTATGCATGGCAGGCATCCAGAAATGCTTATTCTCTTGTCCCCTTCCCTTTGGCCTCTGAAATTCTGTGATTTTCCAGGCCTCAGTTTCCTCCCCTTTAAGTCCTCTTCCAGCCAGCACTCAGTCTTAGGGCGCCAGTAAGTGACACCTTGAATGTTTTAGGTTTGGGTGTGTTTGCACATATTCATCTCAACTCTTGAATTGTTTTCGTGCAGGAGACCCCCTGCCCCTCTTTTTTTGAGCCCTTTACTCTTCAGCTGTCTTACGAGGCTTGAGAGAGAGCCAGGAAAGAGATGAAGGCTGAGCTCCGGCCTCTCTGCATCGGCTTCCCAGGCGGCAGTGGGCTTCAGTGGGAACTGGGAGGGAAAGCACGTTTGTAAATGGTTTCCTAGCATGAGAACTGCAGCCATTTTCATATGTGTTGCATCTGGGGAAATACTGATGGTCTCTATTAATAGAATTGGCCGGCTTGAACACGGGGGCAGCTGGGGATACTCTTTCAGCTGATGTTCGAGAATCACAAGCTGTGGGCCTTTTGGACCTCATTGTGCGGATGGGGCTGACTTGGAATTGTCCTGAGCAGAGAAGCTCCCCGTGCTTCGGTGCTTGCATCATTTTGGGGGCTGGGAGCATTGAGAATTCCACTTTGAGGGTATTTACAGAGGAAAAGAGCAGAAGGGAAATGGAGGGCGGAGATTCAGATTCAGAGTGGAAAGGACCTGATTGATAGCCAGCTTGGTGCATAACTACAAAGCACACACACAGATGAGTGGTTACCCAGTCTCCACTTGAAGATGTTTGCTGTGTTTGGGGATACCTGCTACCTTCCCAGCTCAGATTTTTAGGAGGATTTCCCTTATGTGGCACCCAAGTCTACCTCTGCATGATAGCCCTCTGTCGCCCTGAGTTCTGCCCTCTGGGCCAGGCAGAACAGGACTGATTAATCCCTCTTCCACAGCATATCCCTTCCCATATGTGGAGACCTTTATGGTGTTGCCCAGTCCACTTAAGGCTTATTAAGCTTCTGTCATGGGCCAGGCACTCTGCTAGTGCTAGAGGTACAGTTAATGAAGACAGCCTCTGCCCTCACGGAGCTTCCACTCTGAAGGGGGAGAAAACGCAAAAGGAGACAGGAAGGTGGGGCTCACCAGGGGTACCTGGTGTGGGACCATCTTTTTTTCATGGAATTGAAACTGGACAGGGCAGCGGATGTAAAGTAGAATGAGCTGATTCGGCTTCTGCCCTCTATAAAGGAAGGCATTGGGAGGAGTTTGGGGGGGGTCTGCCCTCCAATCAGAGGCGAGATGCTCCTAATTCTGAGCCCCCTCAGATTTGATAAGATGCTATGTCTTCCATTTAGCAAGCCTTTACTAAGTCCCCATGTGTGCCAAGTACTGTGGTAGGCCTTGAGAGAGAGAGAAGGATTCTTATAGTCCTTCTTCACAAGGAGCGAAATTCTAGGGCAGGAGTTGGAGCAGAGTAAGGGACAAGAAGACTGGAAAGGAAGGGTCCTAGTTATAAAATGTTTCATAAGACAAACAGAATTTTGTATTTGATCTTAGAAGCAGTAGGGAGCTATTGGAGTTTCTTGAGTAAGGGGGTGACCTGGTCAGACCTTGAACTAGAAGATCACCATGGTAGCTGAATGAAGCATGGACAGGAGAGAGAGGGGAAGATACTTCAGTCAGAGAGACCAGTCAGGAGGTCATTTGATTAGTGTGGGTGAGAATGGAGATAGTTAGGAGATGGCCTTTGGAGCAGGAAGAGCTGAGCTTGAAAATCCCAACAAAGATGCTTCTTGGCGGTGTGATCTGTGGCACTTTATCTTTCTCAGCCCCCATTTCTTCATTTGTAAGATGAAGATCAAGACAGAAGCTCCCCCACAGGTTCTTGATGATGTGATGAGGGAGCAGGGAAGACTGGCCTCAAGCAAAGAGGACAGCGTAGGGTTGAATTCTCAAAGAGTTCAAAATGGGGAAATGGGAAGAGTGTAGCTAGTGCTGGGGCAATGGTGTGGGTGAAGAACCAGCAGAGAGAGGTGGAATGACGATTGATGGTGATCAGATCAGGGGGTTAAGAGAGCGTGAATGTGGAGGTGGTGCATTTGTGCGTGATGCCAAGATCAAGGGCAGGGCCATCTCTTTGTGGGGTTGAGGTGTGGGGAGGACCAAGTCATGGGAAATGAGTAAACTGGGGAACTGTGAGTTGAGGATGTTTGAAGGAGTAAGTCCCCTAACGTGAGGGCAAGAGTAGAGGAAGAGAGAAGATACTGTGAGCCGAGTCCTGAACTCACTGAGAAAAAAAGGGATGTGTCCTGGAGGTTGGTAGGCGACAGATGCTGAGATTTTGATTGGGTGGAAGATACGTATTGAATCAATGGAAAAGGAGAGGAGGCTACTGAGTGATCATGGGAGAGGGGTGGGAGCGTTTCAATCCTCCCACCTTGGCCAGAGAGTCAGGGAAGGGGTGACAGTGCAGCCAGTGCTGGAAAGGGAGGCCAGGGAGGCCGGGGACGCTGTGTCATTAGGAGGGAACCTGGTCTCATAGAGAACCAGAAGATGGAAGGAGTGGGAAAGGAAGAGATTCAAGGTGAAAGCAAGTTGTTGCCTATGCAGCCGGCATTTCAAAGGGCACAGTGCAAGGGGTGGGTGGCTTTAGTGTGGGACACTCTGGGCTTTGGTTTGAGGGGAGTAAGGGACAGAGAGCAGTTTGAATGATGACATCATTCAGAATGAGTCAGAATGACTGGGATGGAGAAGGTCTGACCCGGAGGAGTTCAGGTAGGTCCTGGTTGTTGTAGGGATTTGGACTCAGCCAGTTCATGAAGGTGGCAGCCTAGTGCTAGGGCTGAAGGAATCCTTGTAGTCTGTGTGGGAGACCAGGCTGGAGACTGAAAGAAGGGCCTTTCTTCTCTTCCCTGGATGGGAACACTTTGTTTCTCTAGCGAATGGTGTTTCTCATCATCTTCTGAAGGAGGCCGTGGCAAGGCAGTACTGAATGGGATGAGGTCTCGCGTACTTGCTCCTCCTCTCTTCACACCCATCCCTTATCTGCCCTTGCTTTCAATCAGTCAGTCAGTGAGCCTTTTTAGTGCCAGGCACTCTTACTTCTTGGTCTGAGCGGGCATCCACATGGGTCCCTTTAGGGATTCTCCCTTTCTTATCTACGTCAGAATAATTTGTGTTTTTAAAAAACTTTTTTGTTGATACCTTTTGTTTTCACATTACCTTCATTTGTAAATGTGTTCCTGCCCCCTCCCAGTGAGGTGGAGCCGAAAAGGAGACACATGAAGAAGCCACCAGGTCAGAGCTTCTCCCCCTTCTTTGACTGGACTTCCATGGGCAGTCTAAGGCTAGGAGAGCCTCCTGTGCATTCTCTGAACTGTTCAAAGCCTCCTCTCCCCCTTTTTGAGGCTGCTTTCTCAATCGAGTCTCTACTCTAAACTGGGATGGTTACTTCCGACCACCTCTTCCTCCTCTCTGCCCCTGCTTTCTGCTTGGCCCCCCAGCTTCCCTGGGTCGGTAGGCCAGATTCAGAAGAGCACTTCCTTTCTTCAGACCTTCCATCTTTTAGAGAAAGACAGATGATTAAGACAGACATTAGCACCTGTCTTTCTGCTTTCGGCAGAGGCAGGGATACAGCAGATGTATAGATGGGAAGCCCACCTCTCTAGGTCATGCTCCCATTGGTGGTTTCCATCTCGACCCCTTCCTCCAAATCACACCTTCACTGAGCGCACACGTAGCTGATCTTGGCTGACTGGACTCATGTGCTATGTCGACGCCACGGCATTTACATGATAGCGTCCCATATATATAACCTTCCATTTTCTTAATGATCAAAACAATTGGCATCTGTAAGACACATTAAGAATATCAGAGTGCTCCTCATCCATGCTCTTGCCTCATCCTCTCACCAGCCCCAGGAGGTGGGAGTTGCAGGCATCATCAGATCCCAGGTTTAGAATTGGAAGCCCCTTGGATAGCATTGGGGATTTAGAATTGGAGGTGACCTGAGCTTGCTGGACCAGCTCATGATGAAGCTGAGGGCCCTAGAACAATGGCCTGCTGAAGGTCCTGCAGGTTGCCACAGAGGGGAGATTTGAACCCTGCTTCTCGGCCACCCCAGCTCCGTGGCCTTTCTGCTGGGCCATGCCATGAGGGAAACCAAGGCTCAGGGAGTGACTTGTTCAGGGACGCACAGAAGGCAGGTGGCCGTGGCCGTTTCTGACTCGGGGTCGGTAGTTCTATCTCCTATACAGGGTTTGCCAGGTGCTTTATACAGATGGCATCTCTCCTTGGCCCCAAGGGACGAGCACTGACGGCCTGATGAAGAAATTGGGGCTCAGAGAGGTTAAAGTGACCTGGGTCAGGGCCCACAGCCAGGTGGTGTCAGAGGCAGGGTGTCCCCTCAGGGAGCACCAAGGATAGCCCATCCCCTGAATCCCTTCCGGCCATGGTCCTTGAGGTTTGTGGCCCTGCCCTGGTTCGTCTGCCCTGAGGAACTTGCCTGTGTCTACTGCCAGTGAAAGGCCGTTTGCTGACACTTCCCTTTCTCCTCTTCCGCAGCTATGATCGGGGCTCTACGTTCAACGTGTTTGTGGGGAAAGGTCAGCTGATTGCAGGGATGGACAAAGCCCTGGTTGGCATGTGTGTAAACGAGAGGAGATTTGTGAAAATCCCTCCCCAGCTCGCATATGGGAGCGAAGGCGTCCGTGAGTATGGCTCAGAGATGATGGGTGGTAATGACTAAAAAGAAACTAAAGTCCCCTGGCCAGCGGTGGGCCCTTAGGCCTTCCGATCAGGCCATCTGCAAGCATTTATTAAGCACCTAGTGCAATGTGTGCATGGGCATACCGAGACAGTCACTAAACAGGCCCTTACTCACAGAAGTGGCAAGAATGGCTTCTTCCCTCAAGGAGCTTACATTCTAGTGGGGAGACAGCACATACATGTAGAAGCATGTACAGAGGAAATGTAAGAAGATTCTCTGTATATCAGTACAAGATAATTGAAGACAAGGTAAGTGAGGAGGGAGGAAGCTGGCAGCTGGGGGAGGAGGTGGAATCAGGAGGCACTTCACGTAGAAGGTAGTGTTTGGGTGGCAGAAGTGAGGTGGGGGTGAGGGACAGGTGCAGGAGGTGTGTGGGATGGCCAGTGCAAAGGCTCGGAGGTGGGAGAGGGAGTGAATAGAGAAGGCCACCTTGGCCGGGAGAACCAGCTGTGGTCAAGGTAGGAGTAGCTTTAAAAGCCAAAAGAGGGAGTTTATGGTTAATCCTAGAGCAGGACATAGAGAAATGCCCCCATAAGCCATCTTAGAATTACTTACTTGGCTCCTTAAAAAACAAAAGAGAGGGGTGGCTAGGTGGTGCAGTGAATAGAGCACTGGCCTGGAGTCAGGAGGGCCTGAGTTCAAATCTGGCCTCAGACACTTAACACTTACTAGCCATGTGACCTTGAGCAAGTCACTTAACCCCAACTGCCTTGCTTTCCCTCTTCCAAAAAGCAAAAGAACAAAAACCAAAATGATCAAAAGAGAGATTGTTGAAACCCCTTTGCCTCTGGGGACGCCAGCCTGAAGAGCAGACGTGTGAGGTCAAGGGGGGCTCCCAGTTTCTTGTCACCGTTCCCCTTTCCTGGGCTGCCAAAGCACCTCGGGATATTCTGTGGGAGAGGGTTTCCTGGGTGGAGCGCAGAGTGTGCTTTGGCAAACGGGACGGGAATGGAGAGTTAGTGTCGTGGCATTGTCTGCCCCCGTCAAAAGCTCCTTGAGGGCAGGGGCTGGTTTCATTTTTTCTTTGGGTCCCCAGCACTTAGCATGGTGTGTGGCATGTGACTGAGTCCTCAGTAAATACTGGCTGATTATTGATTGAGTGGAGATCAGAGAGCAGTTGCTGTGATCCATGAGGGTAGAGATACTGGGGCATGAGGTAGAGATACTGGGGCATGATTGTGTGTGTCCCTTGTACCAGGAGGCCTGGGTTTAGTCCAGGGCTGAGTCTGGTTTGGGGTGGATTAAATGGCTCCTGTGCAGAGGGGGAGGCAGGGTCACTTGGTCAGGGGCTTTCTGGCTGGGTCCCAGTACTCTACTGACCCCCCAGAATAGTGTCCTTTGGAGAGCAGGGAGGGCAGAGCCCCAACCTGATGGGGATCTCTGCTGCGAGCCGTGGCCCGGGCCCAGACCCACACGTGTGCACACTTGCTGCATTCTGTCTCTTCCAGTCGGAGGTGGCAGCCTGCAGGCTGGTGTTCCCCGTTGTGTTCTCTCTCCCCTTACTGTTCAGTTGTGTCTCACTGTTCTTGGCCCCTTTTGGGGTATTCTTGGGAGAGGTACCGGAGTGTTCGCCATTTCCTTTCCAGCTCATTTTTCAGATGAGGACACTGAGGTAACCAGGGTGAAGTGACTTGCCCAGAGTCACACAGCTAGTAAGTGTCTCAGGCCAGATTTGAATTCAGGAAGAGGAGTCTTCCTGACTGGTGCTCTAGCCACTGCGCCACGTCCCCACATGGAGACTAATGGGGCCACCTAACCAATTACTCTTTTCTGTCCAGGCATTTTGACTCATCTAGAAGGAGCCAAGTAATGCCACCAGCTTTTCCACCGTCCTTTTCTTTGGAATGATGTATGAATGATTTAAACAGACTTGTGCCTTCTGGTTTTTTTGGCTGGTTCTTAAAGGTTTACGAGTGGGAGCGTCTGGGTAAGAGTCTCAGTTTTGCCTTATTTTGTGTTTCCAGCTGACGTTGTCCCCCCTGATTCTGTGCTGCACTTTGATGTCCTCCTGATGGACCTTTGGAATTCCGAAGACCAAGTTCAAGTTCACACTTACTTCAAGCCAGCCAACTGTTCCCGGACGATCCAGGTGTCAGACTTTGTCAGGTATCACTACAACGGCACCTTCTTGGATGGGACTCTGTTCGACTCCAGGTAAGGTCTGCTTCTGGGCGCGAGCTCGGGGAGTCGGGGAACTGCTCGCCTTTCCTAGCTGCTCTTTGCTGCTTTTGGCAACAGAGCACCCGCTGTGAGGCTCCTACCTCACGTCAGTGTAAAACAACCTCACTTTCTTGAACCTTTCACGTCAGATGGATAAAAGAAGCAAAGCAAGCTATGTCCTGAGAGGTGTCCCAAAGTGGCTAACGGATATCTTAGAGGATTGAGGAAAGGATTAGCTCTGAGGATGAAATCAGGAGAGGAGAAGGAGGAAGAATTTACAATATCTTAAAAATTCCCAGAAAGCCCTGAAGTTAGAAGTGGGGGACTCTAGAATTTTGAGGAAAAACTGTAAAATATCAGTTTTATATGTGAAGTCGTGCAAAACATACTTCCATATTAGCTATGTTGCAGGAAAAAAAAGGCAAGAAAGTGAAAAAAGTCCATTCCAGTCTGCATTCAGAGTTTGTCAGTTCTTTCTCTGGAGATGGATGGCATTTTCCATCATGAGTCATTTGGAATTGTCTCAGATCACGGTACTGATGAGAAGAGCTAAGTCATTTAGAGTTGATCATCACACAATGTTGCTGTTACTGTATACAGTGTTCTCCTGGTTCTCCTCACTTCACTTTGCATCAGTTCATGTAAGTCTTCCTAGGTTTTTTGGAAAGCATCCTGCTCATCATTTCTTATAGTGCAGTAGTATTACAGTATATTCATATACCACAGCTTGTTCAGCCATTCCCCAGTTGATGGGCATCCCCTCAATTTCCACTTCTTTGCCACCAAAAACAGTTACTACAAATGTTTTTGTACAGATAGCTCCTTTTCTCTCTTATTTGTCCTCTTTGGGATACAGACGTATTTCTTTTGTACATACTTAAATAAGCGTATCATCTCCCTGATAAAATGAATGCTGGCTGTCAGCTGAGGGTCAGGAGTTGATGGTTTTTGTCTTGGTCGCCTCAGGACCTAGCGATATGCATTAAATAAATACTTGTTCTTTGATCGGATTCTTCATAAACTTTAAGAATACTGACTGATGAGTTGGGAGAGTATGAGGTCGTGTCACTAGTGGACCAACGGACCAGCCCTGAAGACTCAGGACTCACCTCCTCTCACTTTTTGTTTGGTAGCCACAATCGGATGAAAACTTATGACACCTACGTGGGGATTGGCTGGCTGATCCCCGGGATGGACAGAGGCCTCCTGGGGATGTGTGTGGGGGAAAAACGGATCATTACCATACCGCCTTTTCTGGCCTATGGAGAAGACGGCGATGGTGAGTCTTCTCTCTTTATCTTTGTAGCAGTTCTGAATTCGGCTGTGGCCACGTCAAACCTTGCCAGGCTTCGTATTAAGTCTTTGGAATATTTGGATTTTGGAAGGCAAGTGGAAGTCTGACTAAGTGAAAAGAGCATATGGTAAAAAGCAGTCGGCTCCTGAGGCCGCTCCCCAGTTAGAAATCCCTGGGCAATGAGCGGCCACCATAAGCTCTTCCCTCTTGCTACTAGACACTGTCATTGGAGCTGACTCACTTCCAGACTTTTCCTCGGCCTGCCTCTTCCCTTTCTCTTCTTCCCGTTCCTTGTGCTTCTTGAGGGTCAGTCTAGCCCCGCCTAGTGGAAGCATCAGTGTACCTGGGTGTACTGACAGAGCTGTGAATATGCCCCCATTTGCTAACGGCTGTCAGGAGCCATAACGAAGGCAACATGTTAATGCGATGTCGTTGAATGTACAAAGTGCCAAGATTATACATGATCCGTTATTTTATTGCGCTAAGGCCAGATCACAGAATCATCACAAACATGGGTCAAGGCGCTCTTTGCATCCTGTTGGGAAAGATAACTGATTTATTGTAAACAGATTTAATACTGATTTCACCCATTTGTTATCGATGTATCAGCAGTCTTCGCTTGGCTGGTGCTTCGGAGCTTGGTGAGGTGGGCTCGGCTTCCTCCCTGCCCCAGCCTGGGTGTGCAGACCTCCTGTGGCATTCTGGTAGATTCCTGCCCTTGCTGAGAGGCACTTATGACCAAAGATGTGTAAGAGACCTCGGGGCTGTTTGTCGGATCCATTTAAAAATTTTACTTTATATATTTAAATTTTTTAAAAATTGGATACTCAAATTTATTATTTATTTAACAATTATTTCTTTGAAAATTTTGAGTTCCAAATTCTCTCCTGCCCTTCCCGCCACAGAGAAGGTGGGCAATGTGATCTCATTTATATATGTGAATTGCCACTCTGCCCTCCCACCCTTTGGTGCCAAATAGTAAATCTGACCCGTGATAGCCCCTCAGATACTTGGACCTGGAGTGTGGGGCCTGGAGTCAGAAAGACCTGGGTTCAAGTCTAGCCTCAGACCCTTCTAGCTGTGTGAGCCTGGGCAGATGACTTAACCTCTCTCTTCCATCAGCATCTCCCTTCCAGGGCTGTGGTGAGGCCCAGATGAGATCCCATTGGCAGAGCACTGATAGCCCAGGGCTAGGCACACAGTGGGTGCTCTAGAAAGGCTTCTCCCCTTCTCCCCCTCTTTCTCTGGTCTAACCATTCCTAGCTCCCAGAGAAGAAATGTGTGAAGTGGAGCTGGCAGCTGGGTAGTGCCCGACTGGGGTGGGGGGTGAGGGGGCCTGTGCCTCGGGGCCAGTCTGTGTCCTACAGATGTTCACAGAGACATGAGCTTGTGGCCTTTCCAAGGGCAGTGTAAGCACCTCGAGGGCAGGGGCTGTCGCATTTCTGTCTGTGCGGCTCCTGGCACAGAGTAGGCACTTAGCGAGAGTCTGCTGATTTGCTGGCAGATGCACAGCACAGCTTTCAAAGATGCTGGTTTCCCCAGGGTGAGAGGCTTCCCTCTGGCCCTTCGAAGATGTTTTCCTCACGTGCTGTAGCCATGTTCTTCAGCTGGGGTTTCAGACCTCCAGGGATGAACCTCCTTTAGCAAGGCAGCCCCCCTCCTCCATCGCCAACCCCTCCGTGGAGCCTTTCTTGTTGGGGAGGCCCTGCTGGGGCTGCCAGTGAGCCATCCTGGGCTTTGGGGATCTGGGGGCCTCCCTAGGCCCTGACGAGGCATCGGATTCATGTGTGTAGGACACACATGTGTGTGCACATGCATAGGTAGAGCCTCCCTTCTGATCCCCCAGGACAGAGGAGGATACCTGGCTCAGTTCTTCAAGGACTGGACGTTTCCCATCACATGAAGGGTCATCAGCTCCAGGTCACACATGCCCACGTTTGTTCGTGTGCTAACTTTCCCCATGTCTGGGAGAAAGAGAGGCATAAGGCATGGTGGTGGGGCTGCCTCCATCCAGCTGGTGCCCTGTCCCTGGCCTCACTTAGCGAGACTTCCAGCTTGTGTCCACTCCCCGGCCTCACTTAGTGAAACATCTGGCTAGTGCCCTGTCCCTGGCCTCACTTAGCGAGACGTCCAGCTGGTGCCTGCTCCCTGGCCTCACTTAGCGAGATGTCCAGCTGGTGCCCACTCCCTGGCCTCACTTAGCGAGACGTCCAGCTGGTGCCCACTCCCTGGTCTCACTTAGCGAGATGTCCAGCTGGTGCCCGCTCCTCAGCCTCACTTAGCGAGATGCAAAGGAAAATCAAGGAGTGTGAGGATGGCAGATCAGTCAGTCTGACATGATTAAGGGCTGAAGAACGGTTTACTGATTGATTTTTGCAGCTGGCTGCAGCTCTCAGTTATCCACATACAGGTGTATCCCCAAGAAGGTGGAAATCCCTGGGGGTCTCTTGTCTTGGCACGGTACTCGGCACATTTCAGACCAGACCTGCATCATGATTTCATTGATACTAGAAACTCCCTGTAAGGAAGCTCCCTCCACCAGCACTTACTGGCTCCTACTCGGTATCTTCTGACCTTAGGGATAGACCCAGAATTCCATTTGGATTTTCTTGAGTCAGTGAACATTGTTTAAAGAGTTCATTACAGCTTGCTTTAGGAATAGTAATTTTTCCTAGTCTGCCATAGATGAGAGATGGAGTTTTGCCTTTTTCTTCTGAAAAATTGGAGGTTTTTGTAAATAACAATTCCCTGCAATCCTTCTTTTTCCCAGGCTTCTTAATCATCTGTTCTGTGCTCAGAAATTTGTCTTTTTGAAAAATATATGTATTTGCTCGTTACCAATTACATGTAGGCAATTTGTAACATTCATTTTAAAAATTTTTTTGAGTTCCAACTTTTCTCTGTCCCTCCCTCCCCAAGGCAGTAAGTGATTTGATACAGGCTACGTATACGCCATCATGTCAGATGTTTCCTTATTGTCTGTGCTCAGAAATTTGGAATGTGCTATTGCCTTTAATGTCTAACTCGTGTTATTGGAAGTCATCTGGAGTACCACAAGGTGCACACAGCCCCATGTGTCTGCCTGTGTGTGTGTGCATGCCCTCACACTTCTCCCTGCTTCCCCACAGTCCCCTTCTCTCTGCCCTCCCCCACCAGAGGCTATGGGCCTCCCTGGTCTAGGTTTGGTCCCGGGGGCCTGACCGCTGAGTGATTGATGTCTCTGTCGTCTCCTTGGAAATCTGCATGAAGCTTAGGTGAGGCCCAGGCCTCCTGTCCTCACTTGTGGTCCTCACAGCTCCCTCTTGCGGTGTGGGTGTAGGCTAAGAGACCACTTCACTCACCAAGGAGGTGTAGGAGATGCAAAGTGGTCAGTGCTCAAATAGTCCATCAGACTCCCTACTGAAGGCCCTGTTTCTGTGTCCTGGCCCCCAGGAGAAGGGAAGCCCCTTGAGGGCAGGGCAAGGCCCATTTTTGCACCTTGCCCAATGCCTGGCCTGCAGCAGGCACTCCAGACCACGAGGGGAGACTGAATCCCTGACTTGGGGCCTTAGCATACATAAAAAGATAGATCGTGGCGGCCCAGTGGGTGTCCTGGTATGACGCCTGCCTTCCAACACCCCTCTAGGTAAAGACATTCCTGGGCAGGCCTCTCTGGTGTTCGATGTGGCCTTGTTAGATCTGCACAATCCCAAAGACAGCATTGCCATCGAGAACACGTTTTTGCCAGAAGACTGTGAGCGCAGAAGCCGCCCTGGGGACTTCCTCCGCTACCACTACAACGCTTCCCTCCTGGATGGCACCTTGTTTGATTCCAGGTAATACAGCGACCTTCCCCGCTGCCTGTTAAGGACTGTGTCTTCTGCTGGTCCCTGGACCAGGCTCTTTTTTGTGGGAGGGTCTGGCTCACCATTCCGAGTTCTTTGCCATGCTCCCCGAAGGGCTCTGGTGCTCAGCTTCCAGCTCAGCTTTCATTTCCCACCTCTCTGCTTTTTCTCTGGCTGTTTCCCCTGCCTGGAACGCCCTCTCACAGTCCCTGTGTCTTTGCAGTTCCACACTGTCCATAGCAAAGCCTGCTAACGCAGAACCTGGGCCTGTGTAACTGAATTTCCCCTGGGTCCCACTTTGGGGAATGACCTTGATGGGGAAGTCCCAGGCTTATTGCTGTATGAGGCCGAGTCGGTCACCAAGGTAAATTCTCACTTTTCGTAGCCATTATTGATCCGTTATGTCCTTTTGGTGCAGTGGAAAGAGTTGCAAGCAGAGGGCTGGCTCCCGTCCTGATTCTGTTCCTGATTACTGTGTGGCCCTTGGGCGAGTCAGTCACCTGGTGCCTGGCCCAGTTTCCTGGTGCCTGGCCCAGTTTCCTCCATTGTAAAAGGAGGGGTTCAGCTCTGAGTTCTGGGATGCTGGGCAGCTCTCACAGGTTCTGGAATGTGAAAGTGATCCTAATTCTGTTCAGGTTTCCAGAAAAAATTATTTTGGAGCCACCATTATGTTCATCTTCCTTAGCAGCCATACCCTGTATTTCCTTCTAGGAATTTCTCCTTATTTGTGCTGAATTCCTTCAGGAAAGGGGTGAGCAGCCTCTGGGAGAGGCTAACTGACTGATAGCAGCAGAGCAGAGGTCATCTTGGGTTTTGTTTTGGGCTTCTTGCCGGCTCAGAGGGGAATCTGTCTCTCACTGGCTGTGAGATTATTGGGACCCCCAGACACCAGCTCGACTGCTGTCTGCAGGGAGTGGGGATGGGGGTGGTCAGTGATTGGATGGAGAGCAGAGAGAGTGCCCGGGGTCAGCCAGCCCAGCCCTTCATTTTGTAGAGAAGACACTTCTTGAGATGAAGCAACTTGGGCAAGGCTGCTCCCTCCAGACAGCAGGGCCATAGATGAGAGCATTTTCAGAGAGGTTGTTTCTAGTTGACCACTAACACACTTTTGAGTGGTCTTGTCAGTGATGGTTGTTTAGGAGGCGTAAAGATGGAGGTGTCCTAGAGAACCCTCTTCTTGACTGTGAGGACTCGCTGTTGCTGTTCTGTGCTCCCGGACCCATGCTGCCCGGCCGCTGGCCTTCCACACTCATGTCCTTCTCTGCTCTTGGTCACCACTCTGTTAATCTTCCTAAGTTACTTTTTTAATTCCCTCCCCCTGCTCTAGACCTGCAGTGGCTCCCCATTGCCTTCAAGATAAGGTCCAGCTCCAGCTTTGAAGAGTGTAAAACTGCAGCATTTCCAAGTTGGCAGGGATGTCAGGGAATGTCTGGCTCCCCATGTCCTGAGATAGGTGCAGCAGACTTTCAGGCCGGTGGTCTCCCAGGCTGGGCCTGCAGACCCCAGGCAGCACATCCTCCTGGCAGCCTTGCTTGTCATGTCCTCTCTTGGGTCCTGGACCTCTATCCAGTCAGTGCAGCAACTCAGCCTTTGGAGTACAGAATGAGAAGATGTGGGACCTGAGTTTGAGTCATGGGTCCGATCCTGGACAAGGCAGGCCTTCCCAGGAAAGGGGGGGGGGTGGAGCTTGAACTTGATTGTATTGGGGTAGGGGCCCTCCCAACTGGGCCCTGTGACCCTGGTTGGGGAGGGGAGATCTTTCCTGACCAGGCCAGTTTGGGTGTTTGTCCAGCTATTCCCGGAACCGCACGTTTGACACCTACATCGGGCAGGGTTACGTGATTGCTGGGATGGACGAAGGTTTGCTTGGCGTTTGCATCGGGGAGCGACGCCGCATCACCATCCCACCTCACCTGGGGTACGGAGAAGAAGGGCGAGGTAAGCACTGCTTTTACCCACAGACCTTCCCCAAGTCAACCTGTGTCCTCAGGCTGACAGTGATTGTGTTTCAGGAGCTAAAAGGTTTGATAAGGCACATTCCGGGTCAGAACAGAGACACAAAGGGCTCTTTGCTCGGTTCTTCCCTCCACCCTTCCTGTGGTCCACATATTGTGCATCTCCAGTCTGCATACCTTTGCCCTAACAATGGCCCATGCCTGGGATGCTTTCCCTCCTCACCTCTCCTTCTTGGTGTAACAGCAAGCACCCCAGCATACCCAGGGTGGCTGCTAGCACAGGTTCTTTGATCTGCTTTTCTAAAGGAAAGCAGCTCTAAAAGGGTTAACAGTCTTACTTTAATCAAACATATATATCATTCAATTAGTTCAGGGGATAAGTCGGCACCCTAAACTTCAGAAAATACAAATAGATATAACAAGCATACAAAAAATACAGAGAAAACAACACAATTCAATAGACTAGCAGACAGGGCTTCCAGCCGTCTGACCACTACATACATACAGTGTTAGTTACCAGAGAGAGAAGCACCAACATCTGGATTTTCAAAGCCTGGGGGCTCAGCAGCTGCTCAGTCTCATCTGATCAAATCACACAACTCTTCCCCTAAGTGAGCCCCAAAGCAAAATCTCACCTCAGAGTATATATACCCTTCTTCACGCTCAGAGGACATCACAACCTTCCTGACCCACTGCCTGATTACAGAGTAACAGAAGGTGTGGGCCTTCCTGAACAACAAGCTTCTCCTGTGGGCTCCAAGTGAGGCCCATCAAGGGACAGGGAAGGTCTTCAAATTCCCTTACCGTTACACTCAGCTCAGCTCAGATCCCACCCTTTCCTGGCCTCCTGCGCCTTCCCTTCTAAAGTTAACCACATATTTACTGTGTGTGTGCCTTGGAGGTACCTGCTGACCTGCAGGGTATATCTCCCATTCAGATGAGCTCAGGATTCCTTTATTTTTTCCTTTGCATCTCTGATGCATGGCCCAGAGTAAACTCTTAGTGAATGCTGGCTGTTTGATAGCTTACAGTCACAGGTACAAAGGAGGAAGCACTTCTAGGCTGCTTCCCTTTCCCTTCCTCTTTAAAAAAATCAATGGAGCAGCCACATTTATTGATTAAGCTCCTACTGTGTACTGGCTGCCATCCTGGGTACTAGAGGCACAAAGCCTGAAATGAGACAAGAAAAGGGGCCAGTTTGCTGGGATGTTTCCCTCCTCAGATGGTTTGCAGCGCAAGGCAAAATTCAATGGGCAATTGCCTTTGGGCTCAGGCAGGCCCCTGTGGCCTTGTCCATAGCTGGCAGCCTCGCCCAGCACCCTGTTGCTAGGCCATGAGACCGGGATGCCTGTGGGTGCTCTTGGAGCTCCTTCCTCTGCCCTCCCTTGCTCAGGGCCTTAGCACTGTTGGGAGAATGCATGACTCTGTGGTTCAGCTGAACCAGTGGGGAAAGGTCCTGGGGGCTGGGATACTTGAGGGCCCCTCCCCAGCCACGAACTCTCCTCATTATGCTGAGGTTGGGGTGCTCTAGTACAGTTCAGGATTGGGGGGCCAGCCCCGGATCCAGGGTTCTGGGGTCCTTGGCTAGGTCTGGGAGCAGGGTGGGGTCAGCTGGGAAGGGAGGTGGGGTGTGGCCAGTAGAATAACTTCATTCCTCTTTTCACTTCTTGCCGTAATGCAGTCAGGAAGACCCCATGGGCTTTCCCCACCCCTAAAACCCACTTTCCTCCAGATTTGCTGGTTTGTGTGCAAACCCACCATCCTTGCAGCCCCCCATGGTGTCCTTTTCCCTTTTGATTAGCCCCCCCAAAGTCTGGCCCTTTGCCTTGCCTTGTCGATTCTGCCTTCACAGTCTTTCCCCTCCATGCCTTCATGGACTTCAGCCTTGCAGTGGCCTCCTCCTTGGACTCCCTGCCCCCAGCCTCTCATTGCTCCTCTTCCTCTCCTTCCTAGCTGCCCATGTCTGCCCATGTCCCTGTGTCTGACCCATGAACTGCAGAGTCCTCTGTGACTCAGCTCAGGCCTCCCTTTCAAGGCCAGTTGCCTGCCCTGGGCTTCCATTCACACTGGCTGCTCTGGGACCCTGAGCTTCCCTCCTGCTCCTGTTCCTTTGTACAGACCAGGAGCCTGAGGAAGCCAGAAGGTCTCCCTCTTCTCCACCTGTGCCTTTGGGAGCCTTCAGTGTCCTTGAGGCTCTGCTCCCAGGCTCTGCCATCAGCCACCCCTCATGGGCACATTAAGTGGCTGGGGCTTCCTTACCTGCTGGCCTGTAGTAGCCCACCCCCCCCCAGGAGGGCACGCCCCCCAGGGCAGGGCTTGGCCTGGCTCTGCTCCTACCTGCCTCCTCCTCTTCTGCAGGAAACATCCCTGGCTCTGCCGTCCTGGTCTTTGACATTCACATCATTGACTTCCACAACCCTTCGGACTCAGTCAACATCACTTCACGGTACAAGCCCGACAACTGCTCGGTCCTCAGCAAGAAAGGGGATTACCTCAAGTATCACTACAATGCCTCCCTCATGGATGGCACGAGGCTGGACTCCACGTGAGTGGAGGGCCACGGGGAGAGACAGCAGAAATGCATGTCTTGTGTGGGGGCAGCAGGACTCTTGGGGGGTGTGTGGGTCCTACATTGGGTCCCTCAGATAAGTTCAGAGAATGGAGGTGCCCATGACCTCGGAAGGGGAGCCCTTCCCATGTCTCAAGGACAGCGTAATCATGACCTCGATGTTGGATGGATATGAAAGATTTCTGTCTTCTTCATCTGGGAACAGAGACAGCAGGGTCTAAAAGGAGGGGCCCTGCCCAGGGACCAGCAAGAGCTCGGTTTGGCCCTGATCCTAAAGGACTGGGAGACCCTGAAGCTCCTGGGGCTTCTGGGGCTAGCCTGCATTGGGGGAGGGAGTTTCATCACCTTGGGAGAGCTCATTGGGGGAGGAGGCAGGGAAATCATCACCATCTCCCTGAGAAGGCCGTGTGGTCCTTTGCCACTGTTTGGGAGGATGAAGATCAGGGTTGGACCAGGTGACTGATGATGTCCTTGCCCGTTCTGTGGTCCTGTGGTCTGGAAGGAGTGAGACCTTGACTCTGGGGAGTGGGCCTTTTCCTGACAGGGGCTTGGGGTGCCCATGTTCCATCTGAGTCCAGTTTAGTTCATTCACAATGTTCCTCATAGGAGTCTCTGTCCACAGAAATTTGGGGTTTGTGACACTGTTTTATATACCTTGAACTTCACTCATTATATAGCTAAGAATATCAGGATGAGACAGATTTACTGAGATCTTGCTTCTTTGGGGTTTAAACCTTTGTTTTTAAATAATGGAAACAGGGTCTTGCCTGTTATGAGAAAGAGGGGTTGTTTTTCGTGGTTAGCTAGACACCAGGTCAGCAGTGCCTGGCACTGTGAAAAGCAGCCTCGAGAGTGTAATTGGATGTTTCAAATGTTACTCTCTTAAAAATAAAACTTAGATTTGGGGAGAAGACGAAAGGTGAGAGAAAAAATGACCTTCAGTTAGAGGAAATAAACCATGAGAGAATTGTCTCCAATATATAATACTAAGAACATTTTCCAGTGGATTAGTGGTCAGAGGATTTAGACCAGCGGTTCTCAACCTGTGGGTTGCGACCCCTTTGGGGGTCAAACAACCCTTTCACGGAGGTTAGAGGGGTCACCTAAGAGCATCGGAAAACACATATTTCCGATGGTTTTAGGAACCGAGACAGTGCTTCTCTATCTGTCTCCAGGCGAGTCTGCCCACATGCGCATACACCCACATACGAGTATTAAAGGGTTGTGGCATTAGGAAGGTTGAGAACCACTGATTTAGACAAAGCTTGCCCCAAAGAAAGATCGCAAGCTATAAATGACCATTGTCCAAGCAAAGTACAAATTAAAATGATTCTGAGATGTCTCCTCATGTCCTGCAAATTGGCCAAGAGGACAAACATTAATTGAGGGAATATTATAATTTTTAAAATATTGGTTTGGTTTACCCATGAGAAATTAATATTCCTCCATTTACTTAGATCTGCTTTTATTTGTGTGTTTTGTAATGTGTTCATATAGTTCCTGAGTGTGTCTTCCTGATGCTTGGCTCCTAGACTCCCAAGTATTTTATCCTGTCTGCAGATATTTTAGGTGGAATTTCTCTTTCTAGCTTTCCCTGCTGGGTTTTGTTGGTACCTATCTAGCTTTAGAGCCATGGTGCTGTGTAGGCCACTCAGTCCAAGTCCCTTGTTATGGGGAAGCATGCGCTGTTCTGACCAAGAGGGAATTGTTCACTTTTAAAAAATATGATTTGAACTCTGCGGAACGTAGGTTGATTTCTGGTGCAGTTGGCCTCTACGTCTCCCAGTCACAGGAGGGGTTGTCCCTTGTTGTCCCTGCTCTCAGGCTTTCTCTTTACAAGGCCAGGCAGGCCTCCCAGGCTTGGTGCCCAGGGCCATCAGCTCAGCATTATTTCCACTCATAGCTTCTGAAGCTGAGACTTCATGAAGCTCCTGAGGACTATGATCTGTGTCAGTGGATGGCAGGCTTGGGCCATGGTTATTTGGGTTCTTGGGCTTTAGGAGGCCAGTTCAAGCTCTGCTGGGCAGAAGGGCAGCCAGTCAAAGCTCAGGAGGGCTGAAATGATGAAGTAAATTGTGGAAGAATTAGGGCTAGCCTTGTGATTTCTTTGGCACAAGGGTCTCCCTGCTGAGTGGACCGTCAGCCGGTGGCACCTTGGCATCTCCCCACAGCTGATGGCCTGGAGAGTTTCTGAGGCCCATTTCAACATGATAGATTTCATTTAAAATTGCATTTAAAACCAGGACTCAGAGATGGGGAAGCCTCCCTTGCCTGAATCCTAAGAGTCACTGACTCGCCCAGGGTCACTCAGTCAGCTGTGGTAGCAGCAGGACTTGGCCTCTGGCTTTCTTGGCTCTGGGGATGGCTTGCTGTGGATTTTGGGCAGCAACAGAGCATCAGACAGATTTTTAGCACAGCTGTCATGGATTTCTGATTAATTAACCTAACTGGCATTTCCATACCACTTCAAAGCTCCCAAAACGCTTTCCATGATCATATGCAACTTGTGAGGTTCAGAAGCAGGATATGAACCCAGGGCTTACTGACTCCAGTGCCCAATCCATGATGCCCCCTGAGTCAGATTCACTGGCCCCTCTCAGGCGCTCTACTGTGGTAGGGGGTGGGGGCATACCTGTGGACCTGGGGATTTCTCTGTGAGATCACCCCAGGTGGTGCATACGCACACGCATAGACATGCACAGGCAGGCACATACACACACACACACACACACACACACACACACACACACACACATACACACACTGTTGACTTCACTGTCACACTTTCTAACATGCCCTTTCTGTCACATGGTAAAAGAAAGGAAAAGCTCTTGGGGCCCATTCCAAAGAGGAGGGGGGAGCCCCGGGCTTCTGCCCATCCCCTTGGCCCCAGGCCCTCTCAGGGGGAAGGGCAGGGGCTCCAGCCCCAGAAGTCAGGGGGTTTAGCTCGGTGTTGGCTGGGTCTGAGGACAGTGTCTATACAACAACAACTGCCGGACGAGAATCCTCAGGGGAGCGCTCCCACAGATTTTGTTTTTTTTTGTTAACAGATTTACAAGTTGCCAACATAGGATATTCCATTTCTTTTTTCAGACTTAATTTGGGCAAAACCTACAATATCGTTCTGGGATCAGGGCAGGTTGTGCTGGGGATGGACATGGGGCTCCGAGACATGTGTGTTGGAGAGAGACGGACGGTCATCATCCCGCCACACCTTGGCTATGGGGAGGCTGGAGTGGGTAAGTCAAAGAAAGTGGAGGTCGAACCAACCTTCACCTCACTGGATCATCCCAGTTTATCACTTTTTCCATTCCTTTCTGAAGGGGAAGGGGGCATGAGGTTTAGCATGTTATTTATTTTCCATTTAAAATTGAAAGTTAAAAAAAAAATCTAGCATTTGCTTAAAATGAACTTCCCGACGCCTTGCCCTGAAAATATTGTAGCCACCCCTTTAAAGAAAGAGCGTGCTTAGCTGAGATGAAGTTTGCCCCCCAAAACCACAATCCTAACTGACGGCTGGGGGCGGGTGGTGCTGGGGATGCCTATGGGGTGGGACATGACTGAGCCCCTCTCTTTCCCAGAGCTGTGGCCACTGACCGTGGAAAGGTGCTTTAGTGCTCCAAACCATTCTCTCTTTGGATAAGAAGTCTTGGAAGATTGAGGATCGGCTCAGAGTGACCCCACGGGGCTGAGCCATGGAGCTCAGGAATGCCTGGAGCGTCCCCCTCCCCAGTCCTCTTGCTGGTTGGACTTTGTTTCCCCGGCCAATTTAGGGAGGTCGAGTCACTCCAGTGATGGGATGCCCTGTGACCTCATGTGATGGTGTTTCATTAATTGGTCTCCAAGAGCATGAGCACCTGGGGGACCAGGCCTGGTCAGTTAGTCTTTGTCTCTACGTGCTTAGCAGGAGCCCAGTACCTGGTAGACGCTTCACAGATGCTGCTAACTGGGAGATCACAGGGCTTAAGAGGTGGAGTTCTGTGCTTGGAATTCAGGAGATGTGGGCTTAGACCTGGCATTTATCAGCTCTGAGAGCCGGGTACTCCACTCAGTTTCTGCACGAGTTCATTTGGCAGCTCTGTGTAACAAAGACTGGTTGTGATTTGCATTGGGGGAAGGGAAGAAATGTTTATATATAGATATGTATACACTTACTATGTACTAAGTGCTTTTATAAATATGGCCTCCATTTACAGTTGAGAAGACTGAGGCAGGTAGAGGTTATATGACTTGCCCAGGGTCACACAGCTACTAAGTGTCTGAGGCTGAATTTGAACTTGGGTCTTCCTGGCTCCAGGCTCAGTCTTCTGTCTCCTTTGCTATAAGCTGCCTCATCTGTGGAAGGAGTTCCCACACCAGAACTCCCCTGGGGCTGGCTACATCTGGGCCCCTGGGGTGGGCAGTCCTGACAGGGACTCTTTGCTTTCACAGTAGGAGAGGTGCCGGGCAGTGCCGTGCTGGTCTTTGACATCGAACTTCTTGACCTGGTGTCAGGCCTGCCTGAAGGCTACATGTTTATCTGGAATGAGGAGGTGTCTCCCAACCTCTTCGAAGAGATTGACAAGAATGGGAATGGAGAGGTTCTTCTGGAGGAGGTAACTGGGTGGGCGTGGCCCCTGCCTGGTGGACAAGGGCTCACCTTGTCGGCTGCCCTTGGGGGAGGCCTCCAGGGGTGCTCAGTGCCTGGATGGTGATGGTGATGGTGATGTTGCGGTCAAGGACATTTCTTGTGTTGTCAGACCTCAGTTTGCCCTTAGCATTCGTTGTATGGGACCAAGTGGAATGGGAACCGTCCTTCCTCTGTGAGTCACCTCTTCACAAAGATATAGAGAATAAGAGCCACCCCCAGAGGCCTGCCACTCCTGTCCCCTAATGTTACAGACAGGGAAACTGAGGCTCTGGAAGTGAGATGCCCTCGGTTATGCAGTTTAAATCCTGCCACCTGAAGGGTAGGGCTTGGGTGGGGGCGTGTCTGTTGTCCCCAGAATGAAGGCTCCCCATCTTCCTTTTCTCCACAGTTCTCCGAATACATCCACGCGCAGGTGGCATCTGGCAAGGGGAAGCTGGCGCCAGGCTTCGACGCAGAGATGATTGTGAAGAATATGTTCACCAACCAGGACCGAAATGGAGATGGCAAAGTCACAGCTGAAGAATTTAAGTTGAAAGACCAGGAAGCCAGACACGATGAGCTGTGACTGAGGGGGGTGAGCCACGCGGCCCAGGGGACTGCTTTGTCACCTCCATCGCGTGGCTCCAAGGAGAGCACGGTGAAGAGGGGCCTAAAAAGCCCCAGACTTCTACTGCGCAAAGACTCTGTTTCGCTTTTATTTTCTAACTTCCAGTTTCTGTTTGTTTAGAAAAGTTTCTCTAGACGTATAAAGTCAGCAGAGGAGAGCCCCCTCCAGGGCATTGGCCAGCCCCCCAAGAGGCCTGGAGTCCTGGACATTTCTGGTCCCCAAGAGTCTGCCTGCTGCTGTCCCACTTAAGCAGCTGCCTGGCTTCTAATGTCCTATGGATCACAGAGCACCGGGGGGCAGTCCTCACAGTCCTCCAGTGATGGGGCTCTCTGCTCCTGCTAAAGCAGGGACGTTCCTCATTGCTGTTCCCCAGCCCCTCAGAAGCCCAGGGACCCCTCCTTACAATCAGGTTGTCAAATGCATCAGATAGGATACAGGGATGACAGAGGCAGCCAATTCTAGGGAGATGCAGGTATCATTTTCCCACAAGCCTTAGTGTGCACTTCTCGATAGCACCAAGACTTAGGGGACCCTCAGCCCAAGCTCATAGACCCCGGGTGGATGTCTGCCTTCTGTCACAGACCAGCCTGGCACTGGTGCCCATCTGTCCGAGCAGGAAGTCCTCGGCCCTCGCGCCCTCCTGTCCTTAGCCCCTTCTCTTTAATGAGTGTGAATGATTCTGCACTGCCTGCAACCGCTTTATCTGACCATGTGATGGTATTTTGTCCCAGTGTAACTCGAGAGCAGACCCTGAGAATGCTGGGCATGCCTCGATGCCCCGCGGGCTGAGAACAGATTTTTTTGTTACATAAAACATTGAACAATGTTCTCTGGTGGCTGTGTGTCTTATTGGGAGCCTGCCAGTGATGGAGCAGAATCTGTTGGGAACTGAGGAGGGCATTTTCCCTATGAGCAAAAGGACAGAATTCAGTCCAGAAGCTCTAGGCACAGCTGGGTGATGGTGGGCAAATTGTTCAGCCTCCCAGTGGTCCAGACTTGAGCAAAGGCGTGAGAGTTGAGAAGCCCGGGCATGTTCCGCAGCTTGGGGGCGAGGCTAGAAAGAGGTGACCCCCAAACCCTTGGGCCTCCTGACCCAGCCCCCAACAGCCTTTTTCCCTAGCTCATCATCCCCCCACCCCAGCACTCTCAGCTACTATGATTGCATCAGGATAGTAAAGGGAGCCAATCAGAATATTTCTTTAGGATCAGTGAATAGCCTGCCTGGAAACTGCTTGAGTTTCGGAGTCCTGGAAGCTTGTTGGTATGGAACACTTGGTTTTTTTCTTCCTTTTTTTTGGGAGGGGTTGCTCCCTCAAAAAGGAATGAAAAAATGTGATAAAAAGGAACAACCAAGAGGTCACTTGCTCTTCTGTGGGGTTTCCTTTCCATGCCCAAGGTGGGAGGGAATCCATTCTCGCCCATTATGGCTGACTCTGGAGAGCACCAGGTTCCCATCCTCATGGCCCAGCTCGTGGACCACGTTGTGGTTTGTCTGAAACTTCATTCTCAAAGAGGACCATCACATCAGTGACTGATGCCATGACAGGCAAGTGAATTGGATTTAAGTGAGGCAGGGCTGTGCAAAGTCACCAGCCTCACCTTCTCCTCCAGAGCCATCTGGGCCCAATGGTAAGATATAGATCAGGAAGACTGGAGATGGGGCAGTGTGAGATGCCCAGTAGTGATTAAGGCTAGGTAAGAAAGGAGGCAGAGAATGGCTTCTTTTACTTAGTCCAAAAAAAAGTCAGGCCAGGAGGGGAAGACCCTCAGGGTGTCTGGCTAAAACAGAAACAATTACTATTTACATTCACTCTGAACCACTGAAGTCCAAAAAATGACCAAGTAAGGCTTGGGCTGGGACTTACTGTTGGCCAGTGAGTGAAAGTTAGAGTGATTTAGGTTTAAGGCATGTTCCACAAGAAAGAAACCCAGCCCAAAAACCCCAAGGTGTCCTTTGGGCAGAATATCCTCAGGTAAGAGTATGATTCCCCGTGTGGATGGATGGAGAGGAGGGGAAGGAAGGAGAGAGCATTGTCCGACTGGAACTGACCTGTGCGTCCCTAGTGGGGCAGCTCTTGCTACTTGCAGGTGAGTTGGATATGACGGAGGGAGGGCTGTGTAAGGTCCCCAGCCTCACTTTCTCCTCCGGAGCCATCTAGATCCAGTGGCCAGATGTAATAGATCAGGACAATTGGAGAGGGCCTCCAATGCAGTGGAAGGCCTTGGCCTTTTTAAGCTAAGGTCTTTCCTGGGTCTCAGTTTGACTGAGGCAGTGCTCATTCATGACTCATTCCTGGACCGTGTCAGCCCTTCCCGGGCTTTTGCTGTAGCCGAAGGGAGCCAGCCCTTCCCCTCCCCCCAGGCCTCACCACACTGTGTCTCACCGAGGACTGTTTGGGTGCCTTCTCCCCCTGCTCAGCAGTGAGCTCTGAGGGCAGGGGGGCACTTTGCCCACCAAAGGTATCATTAGATCAAAGACAGTGCCCTTGGGGACCATCTTGTAGGATCCCTCATTTTACAAATGGGGAAGTGGGCCCAGAGGATGAATGCATCGCCATGCCCAAGCAGGAGTAGGGTTTGGACAGTCCCCTGTTCCATGTGGCCCACCCAGTGAGCTCCAACCGTAAAGCCCCCTACAGATGCCAGCTCTTGCCTCACTGGGTGAATGCAGACCTGGCATGCTCATCCCCAACACAGGTTTCCTAAGATATCACCCCTAAAAACAGACCCTGGAAGTGGGCTCAACCTGGCTCTGCCCTTTCCTGGCAGGGTGGCTTCCTTCCTCTGGGACTCAGTTTCCTTATCTGTAAAAAGACCAGATGACTTCCAAAGTCCTATGATTTCCAGGCCCAGAGTCAAGTTTGGAATAATTTGTAGGATAAATAGGAAATGAGGTGTAGTGGTACAGTGGGAAGTATGCCTGGGTTGGGGGTCTGAGGACCAGGGTTCCAATCCTGCCTTGCCTTTTTCTACTTTTCACAACCCTAAGTATGTTTGTATTTTGGTGCAGCAGTGAGCAAGAATCAGCCCCGCACTGACATTCACAACGCTGCTCTGAGAAAGCTGATTTTTAAAGTGTTACTTCAGCCAGAGAAAACCTGGATGTCTGGCGGAGCTGGTGGGTCATCTGGACAAACAGAGTTGGGGAGCAGGGGAGAGGGACTAGTCATCTTTTCCTTTGAGATGGGTTTGTTTTTCAGGCAGCATCCCAGGCTTGAAAGGGTGAGGGGGCTGCTTTCTCTGGGGCCTCTGCAGATGCCAAGGCTCCTTCCCTGAAAATTCAGAGGCTTCTAATTAAGAAAGTCCAATGCCTGATCCCACCGCTGGCAGCTGCAGGGGGGAAACAGCCCCACTAGAAAGCACATATTTGATGCCGGCTTTTCTCCCAAGGGCGCAGATCTCCTATCGATTGCTTTGCTTTATAAAGGCAGAGTTACCTTCCCCCCCCCCCCCCCTTTCATCCAGGAGATGCTTTGCTTTAAATTAAGGCCATTAAAATGAGGCCTTAGGGCTTCTCCCAGCAGGGCACGAATCCATCCTAGACCAGGAGAGGCCTTTAAAGAGGCAGCAGCATCAAACAGCAGCCTGGGAGCTTGGCAGCTAAAGGGAGGATGCCTCCCATTGATGGTCACTGAGCTCGCTTTCATGGGTACCAAGAACTGGAGGAAAGGATTCATAAAAGAAATGCACGATGGAGAAAGATGGCGAGGGTGTACGATGAGGGGATGGGATGACTCGTGTAGAGCGGAGTGCGGGAGCTGGACAGGGCCTTACACCTGCAACCTCCTCACTTTGCAGATGGGGCCTCCACAAGCACCCACTGCATACCAAGCACTGTGCCAAGTGGTAGGGATACACAGAAAGGCACAACCCATTTCCAAGGGGCTCCCAGGGCAATGGAGAGACACTATTTGAAATAACTAAATGCACACAAGCGTTGGATCAGGAGTTCCACCTTTTTTTTTTTTTTGGTGCATGTACCCCTTGGGCAGTCTGGCCATGCCCAGTGGACCTCTACCCAGAATAATGTTTTTAAATGATTGAAGGAAATGACCAGTTTCAGTTAGAACTTATGATAGGACATTTCCCCCCATTTCTCCACACGTGGCTCCCTCAACCATCTGGAGACCCCAGGTTAGGAATCCCTTATTTTTGTAGAGTGAGTAGATGAAATACAACTTAGAGAAGAGTATCAGTGTCAGGAAAGGCCTCCTGTAGAAGATGAAATTTGGGCTGAGTCCTGGAGGAAGCTGGGAAATGGAGGCTCAGGTGAGAAAATATTCCAGGCATGAGAGATAGAAGCCAGTGTGAGATGGGGAGTGGGGTGTGCACAGGCAGGAAAGGCCAGGCAGTTCATGTTTGCTCTTGGGATGATGAGGGAGGCTCTGTGGTTTGTGGAGTGGGAGCATGGTGGGGCAGATGGAGGATGAAGCAGCATTGAGAGTTCTGAGGGGGAGATGCCAACGAGAAGGTTATCTTCTCTTCACACTGGTAGTAAGTCACAGAACTAGGATCTGAACTCCCGTCCTGTGATTCCAATGCACCACATGTGTCCCATTGCAATCTTCCCTAATGTCAGAGAAAGCCAGGCCCCAGCAGCCTGAGTTACCCTTCAGGACAGCACTATAGGGAGTGGACAGGTGGTGTGGAGAGGCAGGTGTTTGCCATCCAAGAGCAATGGGGTCCCAGGTTCCCTGGCTCATTCTCCACAGCCTCTGTCCCTGGCCAGGAGTCTGGCATCATCTTTTATACTGTGCTCCAGAAAGACAATCACAGGGGGCCACTTTCCAAGCTGATTTCTCCCTTTGGCATTCCTGGCCTTCAGTGGGTGGCTGTGAGAAGATCTGCTGAGCTCTGAGATTGTGGCTCCCCGTTGTCGGCACAGCTTCCTACTAGAGGGCCTCCTTACTCACAGGAGAGCTCCCCAGAACCTTGGCCATCTGGGCACTGACCTATGAACCTGCTGAGTTTGTCTCAGTATGCAGAGGCCCTGGAGTGGGGACCCCCTGGGACTGCTCAGCCCAGGACAGTCTGGAGCTGCCCAGGGCACTAAGGGCTTAGGGTCACACAATCAGCATGTCAGGAGTGAGACTCTTCCTGTCTCTGAGGCTGGCTCTACCCATTACCCCATCCCTGGACAACAAAGACAAAACCAGCCCTCCCCTCAAGGGACTTACACCCTATGCTTGTGTCAAATTGGAGGGTGCTATGGCTAGGCTAGGACCATTGGGGAACATGGTGGGCTTTAGAGCTGAGACACCAGCATGACCTTGGGCAGGTCACTTAACCCTGCCCAGCCTCCTTTCTTCATCTGTGAGGTGAGAGGGTTGGTCTAGATGGAATCTCACACTTTCCAGTTCTTTCTCTTCAATTGTAAGCTCCAAAAGAGCAGGCACTGTCTTTTGCCTCTTTTCATTCCCAGGTCTTAGCACACAGTGCCTAGCACGCAGTAGGTACTCAGCAAATATTTATTGCACTAATAAATATTATTGAAGATAGGACAGGATTTCGGCCATGACTCCCAAGGAAATGTGGGGCAGAGGTGCGGAGGGAGATCAGCTCGGGGTCCCCTCTGGCTCCTTGGGGACATCATCAATAGGCAGCACCCTACTTTGTTGCCTGATCCAGGCTCTTTAGGAAGGAGTGCTGTGGTGGTGGGTGGGTGGCTTCAGGAGAAGGAAAGGGAAGGAGAAGGGGGGCTTGGGGATACCCGGAGGAGCTGGGTCTGGGGCTCCCTTGGTGGGGGAGCAGGGAAGCGCCCTGGCCTGATGACGCGGCCTCAGGGCCCCTGCTTTGCTTTTCTGGAAGGCAGCTGAAAGTCCTGGATCTGCGGTTAGTCCTTCTGTGTTTCTTCTGCCCACTCAGCTGACACCTCCCCTGGAACATCCCTCCTCCCATTGGTGTTTGCCTCTTGGCACATCCACAAGGAAGGGCCCAGGCCTTCTGACTGCGTTTTGTGCCCTCCCTCCCCCATCTTTTAGCTCCCTATTTTCTTTCATTAGAATGTGAGCCTCCTGAGGGCAGGGGCTGCCTTCCTTTTTTGCTGCACTTAGTAGGTGTCTGACAAAGGTTTGCTGACTGTGTGCCTTTGGACAAGTTGCTTGGCTTATCTGGCCCAAGTTTTGTCATCTACAACGAAGGAGTGAAACACCATAATCTGGAAGGTCTTGTCTACTTGTAACTCAGTGAAAGCATCGCACTTATTTCTGAGATGGAATGGGACAGTTACTAATCTCCCCGAGCCCCTTCCTCCTCTGTGCTCTGGCCCACTTCACCTGGGAATAGTGAGAGCAGCTCACATGACCCGAGGCCAAGGCCCCAGGCAAGCTTTCTCTTCCAGCAAAATGAAAACGGAAAACCTGAAACCCTGCCACAGGACCTTCTCCAGGACAGCAGCCTGGGGGGAAGGTCTGGGTTCACATCTTACTTCTTCTCTTTGAGAAGGTCCTCAGTCTTCTCATCTATAAAATGGGAGGTTGGATCAGTTGGTTTCTTTCAGCTCTGACTCCTCAAGCTGTGGTCCTCATTTCAGTGCAAAACTACCCAGATTTGGAAGGAAAGGCAGGAAAGGAGACACGAATGCCACTCGTGACTGAGACACACCGAAACACATGCTGATTTTATTTTTCTCAATTAGGCTTTCTGTTTGAACAAATACATAAACGTGACCTGTAATTAGAATGCCAATGTGCAACAACCCAGAGTGGGACAGGTTGAAAAGCCTTCGTCTGGAGTCAGTAGGCACTGGGTTCAAATTCTACCACCAGCATTTAATCCTGTTCCCCTAGAAAGGTCCCTTCACCTTTTTCAAGAATCAGTAAAAATGGGGATAAAAACCCACCAAATATCTTCCTAGTGGGGCAGCAAGGTGGCTCAGTGGCTAGAGCACTGGCCATAGAGTCGGGAAGACCTGAGTTCAAATCCAGCCTCAGATATTAGCTGTGTGACCCTGGGAAAGTCCCTTAACCCTGTTTGCCTCAGTTTCCTCATGTGTAAGATGAGGTGGAGAAGGAAATGGCCATCCACATCAGTATCCCTGCCAAGAAAACCCCAAACAGGGTCTTGAAGAGTCCAAAGACTTAACAACCACCACCACTTTCCTGGCGCTCCCTGGGGATACGAGGGTTCAATGAAGTAAGATGCATAAAGTGCTTTGCAAATTCCAGTGCATGAGTGGCTGTCTTTGAGTAAACTTTGGGCAGAGTTAGAGACTGACACTCGGAAGGGACCATCTGACTGATGCAGATGCTGAGAGCTACAGAAACATCTGTGGTGGGATTCGAATCCAGGTCCTGCAGACACTAACACTGCTCCCCTCAGTGCTGCCCATGCCTGCACCAGGTGGCTGTGTGGACCAGGCTTCCCCTCTTGTGTTTCTTTTACTGACCCCTTTCTCCCACACTCTACTTAACTTCATTTCCTACCTGGTATTTTTCCTCCACAAGCCCGTGAAGTAGGGCCTGTAATTGTCACCAAGCCCATGTTACAGACGAGGCGGCTGAGATTCAGAGAGATCTGGTGGCCCTGGTGTTAAGGGCTGGCCTGGGAATGGAAGCTCTGCAGCCCCATCCCCTCACAGCAAACTCCCCTTGAGAAAACAGCCGCAGGGGAGCCCCCCAGGCTGCTGTTTCCAGCTCTCTTTCCCACTCCTCCCTGGGAGGACTGGCCATGATCACGGTCCACGGGGGCCCTGACCTGACCCTGGGCCTGAGGCCTCAGCAACTGGCCACTATGCTGACTGATGTGAGGGGCCGGGGGAGATTCCAGAAATGGGCAGTGGAGAGATGTAGCTCCCGAGGGCTGGGCTGAGGCCCAGTAGGTGCTCAATAAGACTCCTATCAGATCTTGGTGGACCTTAGGAGGCAGAGTGGTACAGTGGGAAGACCGGCGGCTCTGGGATCTGAGCTCAAATGCCACCTCAGATGCTTACTGCCCGAGTGACCTTAGGCAAGTAGGCCCTTCCCCTGGGAAACATCTGCCTCATCTATAAAACAGAGAGGGTAGATTAGATGAGGGACCACTAAGTGGCGCCATAGTGCACAGAATGCTGGGCCTGGAATCAGGAAGACTCATCTCCCCAAGTTCAAATTCAGCCGTAGACACTGGCTAGCTGTGTGACCTTGGGCAAGTCACTTAACACCACCAGCCTCAGTTTCCTCATCTGTAAAATGAGCTAGAAAAGGAAATGCCAAATAACTCTGGTATCCTTGCCAAGAAAACCCCAGATGGGGTCATGAGGAGTCGGACACACCCGGAATGTCTGAACAATAACAGATCAAGTGGCTGCTGAGGTCCCCCCCAGCTCCAGAACTGGGATCCTACTGGGGACTGGGGGCAAGTATACCCCTTAATCTTCTGTAAGATAAAGGGGGATGTTGTTATGAAGGACGGTCAAAAGAACTTCCCTTCTCCTCTGCTGGTCCCAGGGAACCACTGACTTCTGAGCAGGGCAGGGACATAAGCAAAATGATGCTGGCAGCCGGATGGATGGAGGAGGACAGAGAGAAGCCGCCAAGGCCATGCCAACCTGACCGTATAGAACTTCCTTCAATCACCACCCCGCAAGCTTCTGCCTGAAGTTCTCCACTTCCACTGCAAAATGGGGGCTCAGCCCTCCAGGGCTGCCGGGATTGGGGGGTGCTCAGTCCCTCTCCAGGACTAGCCAAATGGGAGCCACAAATCCACGTGCCAAGGGCTGCCACGCTCAGCACTTTGTTGCACGGTTCACGTACACTTCTCGTCATGAGATCTCATCTGAGGCACTAACACTCAAGCCTATTTTAAATTTATTTTCTGCCTATTCTGACCTTTTCTACCTCTTTCCAGGGCAAATGGTCAGTATTTCAGGCCTGTTACAGCTCAAGCACAACTATCTGTGCTAATTTGGGAACCTAACCCCCATTTGTAGCTGTTTCTCTGGGAAAAGCTATTGTTGGATTTCAACGGAATTTCTGGGGTAAAACCAGTTCTTAAAGTGGGGCTCTCTCTGCATAGATTCTTTTGCCAATTAGACTAGATGCTCCCTGTGGGCAGGGACTTTGTCAACCCACACAGCAGGCACTCATCTGTACTGGTCATTCAAACTCGTGCAATTTCCAAAGACTTTGGAGGATGGAAGTTTGTCTCCCTGATTTGGCCTCCTCCCCAATGCACCTGGTGGAACCCTCGGGACAATTCTGCCCCAAATCCCCAGTTTGGCCAGCCTCATCCTGGTTGTGAAGGGCCCTGCGAGTCAGGCCAGTTAAAACAACACAATGATGACTGTCCAATGGAAAGGAGAATATTTTAATTTCCACAGGGAGGGATGGAGGGCCGGTCAGGGCATACCAGATCCATGGGGACACTGGATAATCAGATGCCCTGAATGTGGCAAGCCCTGACAGCCAACAGAAGACAGACTGGCCCAATTTTACATCTTCTGTAAAGGAAGAGACAGACAACCCACTTGCTCCCCGTCTCCCTACTTCCTACCTCCCCCATGACGGTTACTTTTCAGGAACTGGTAGTGACCACACCTTGCTTACAGAACCTTGGTCTGAATTCTGAAATGGTTAGCTCTGAAAAGCTGCCATCCAGTAGTGATGGAAGCGTTCCCTTTGGATCTGGGGGACCCAATTACAGATCCTGGCTCCGCGCGTCACTCTTGGGACCTGAAATGCCACCTCAGTGAAGTGGCAGGGTCTCTGAGCCCCACCATGCAATGATTCCCTGACCCCAGAGAAACTGGTCATTTTCTTTTCCATCAAGAGTTGAAACTGAACACCTTTCTCACCACCTCAAACAGCTGGCTGTTGGCGTTCCCATCTAGGCCCAGCCCCGGGGTCTTCCCCAGAGGTAGCACGGGTTGGTCCTTCTATTGCGGGACATCACATCTCAGCAAAATGACTGCCCAAACACACAGAGTCAGGCTGCACCGGAGATCAGCTCTATGACTTTAAGTCAATTCTGCCCCAGACTGCAATCTGGACACCTTGCTAAGGCAGTCTCAGTTAGTAAGAGAATAGGCAAATTGTACAAAAAAGGCAACATTCAAAACCCCGCACATCATCTCATGTAACAACACATACAACGCAAGCCCTGGGAGTCACAATTCACAGTAAAAACATTCCTTAAAATACCCATGATCACAGGAGAACACAGTCCACTTGCGAAGAGGGAGGCAGAGGAGGCAAGTGTGTCCATGGGTTGGTTTCCAAGTGGGGCAGCTCTTTTGTGCGTGTGAATCATCACACTTTGTGGCAGGGAGTGTGGTGGAAGGTGGAAATACTTTTATTTCAGAGCACCCACTGGATGGAGTGGCTGTGTTATTTGGAATACGATTAGAGGACAGTCAAGCGATGGGAAGAAGCGCCTCCCAGGGTGGAGGAGAGCGAGAGCGGCCCTTCCACGCGCTGGTCCTCCGGAGGAAGGCTTCCTGCCTGGCGCCAGCTCACAGGATCTTTTGGAGGATGGAATTGACCAATTCCAGGGATTCCTCTTTTACTAGAACAATATCATAAGAGTCCATGTATTTTTCCAAGAGTTCATCCACCTGGGGACCGAGAAAAGAGAAACAAGATGGTCAGTGGCTGGGCAGCCAGGCTGGGACTCAGTGCCCTTGGCTCAGGAGGTGACTGGCCCCGAGGCAGCCCATTCAGGGACCTTCTGAGCAGTGAAAATGGGGAAAGCTGGAGTGAAGAGGCAGTGAGTGACCTCCCCCGGGGTGACTTAAACAAAGCAGACCCCAGTTCTCCCCTCCTCTCACAGCCACAGGGGCCACCCCGGCATTCACAGGATGAGGCCTGGACTCTGCTGTCATCGGGGATCCAAAAACAGCTCCTCCCTTGGGTGCTCGGTCAGTCAACAAGCATTATGAATCACTCACTGGGAGCTAAGCCCTGGGGATAAAGTCAGTCAGAGCACTTTGCCAGCCCTACTGTGTGCCAGCTCTGTGCTGAGCACCTTACAAAGAAAGGCGAAGACAGCCGCTGCCCTCAGGGAGGTCACAGTCCGACGGAGAGAGACAATGCTCAAGCAGCCACCGAAGAGGGGTCCAGATGGGCCTGCTGGCAGCCTGCCCAAGGGCCCTGGAAGGGAGGCCGGGGGAGCCAGGGGCAGAGGGAGGGACAGTGTTCCAGGTGTGGGGGACCGCCGGGGTCTTGGAGCTCTGTGGTCAGGGGCTTCCAGCAGCAGGAAGAGAGAAGGAATCTGGCTCAGGCTCCCTTTAGGACTTTCTCTAGCTGAGCAGCGAGGGCCTGGTGGGAGGAGCTAAGGGCCCAGCGGGGGGCTGGAGGGGCTATGGGAGTGGGGAAGGGGCAGATATGAGCCCCTGGCCTCCACCAACCTTTGCAGGTATCTTACACTTGGCTCTCCTTGTACCACATGTCCCAGTCACGCTGAGGCCTTTTCTCTCTCCCACACACAGGATGCTTCACCTGCCACCTCCACACCTTTGCACCGGCAGAATGCCCTCTCTCCTCACCGGGGCCTCTTCAAGCCTCAGTCCAAAAGCCACGTGCTTCATGAAGCCCTTCCTGCCTCAGCTAGTGTGCTGCCTGCCCCCCTCCCAGACCTGGCACTGATTTCCTACCCATATTCTGCAGTCACTAACAGGATGCAAGCTCCTGGAGGGCAGGGCTTTGTACCCCCAGGACCCGGCCTCTCCTAGGCGCTCACAGCCCGCTTGCTGGGTGACTGATGCCTTAACACTTGTTTTATTCCTGTTCTCTGGAAAGGGACCTTGGGCAGTGATGGTGATGGCTCAAGTCTAGGCTTGCCAAGAGACCTGGGATGGCCCCTTCCATGGCATGAGCTCTGGAGCCCTCCCTGTCCCCCATATATCACACCCTGGCCTTTAGGGTTTCTTTTTCTTTTTTTTTTTTTTTTTTGGAGGGGGGAAGGCAGAGCAACTGGCGTTAAGTGACTTGCCCAAGGTCACACAGCTAGTAAGTGTTAAGTGTCTGAGGCTGGATTTGAACTCAGGTCCTCCAGACTCCAGGGCCAGTGCTCTATTCACTGAGTCACCCTGCCGCCCTCCGGCCTTTGGTTTTAGGAGAAAGATGAGAAGAAGGAAGGCCACATCACAGACACTCACACGATCGTTGAGGTAACCAATCTTCAGGATGTTGTCCACATTGGCCACGCCATCCGCCATCCGCAAGTCTCCCTGAGAATCTCCCAGGAGGATGATGTTGCTGCTGTCCTTCAGCTGCTTAAAGTACCGTGTGCTCCTCAGGGCGCCATCATGCTTGTTGAACACGTGGATTAATTCTCCCTTGAATCCTTTAATCACCCCCTAAAAAAGGCAGATCCCATTGGTTAGAGGGGAGCCTCCCCCTCTCTGGGCTCCCCTGTGAACAGCCTGCTTTGCTGTTCTGGAGGACAGCCCAGCCCTTTTGGGGATGCAGTATTTAGTGGGTGGTTATGGGGAGTGGTGGCCCAACTCTCTCCAAGGCCAGGCTCATCCCAGGCAGGACCAGACTAGTTAACATAGGCCTGGGAATCTTGGCCTGCTGAGGCATGGTGGGAATGGCCACACCCCAGGAACCTCAATTAGCCTTCCCTCACACAGGGAATCTGCCTTTCATCTGTGTCACTGTCATTCTCAAAGCACCTGGAGAGATCACCCCAAAATCATAGGAGCTGGAGTCATGGGGCAAATGAGAGGCAGGGAATCCCACGGACTGGCCACACCCTGGGAACTACAGGGCTGTGGGTTTTCTTCTACCCCCAGCCTTAGGCAGCAGTAAGTGCTTAATGCATCTCCCTCTACCTCGGTTTGTCCACCTGTGTTGAAGCAGGCAAGGTCTGAAAGCAAGGTTCTCACCCTCCCTTTCCTCCCCAAACTACTGCAAGCTGCTTGAGTTCAAGAAAGTAAGCTCCTCTGGAGGAAGCTGTCCTTTCTCACCCCTGGCATACTTTATCTATAGTTTGGAGACAAAAGGCGACTCTTTGTGTTTTTAATTAAGTAAAAAGCTTTGGTACAATTTTCTGAGGCTGACATAGCACCGAGAGATGATTCATCTTTATTTGACAAAACGACCAGAGTGGCCTGCTCCGAATTTTCTGCCCTTTCGGTAGAGAACAGGCTGCTGCGTTTGCTTTATTAAAAATCTTATCTGGCCCCAGTCTCCCAGACTCAATTACCTTTCAATGCACAGCTAGAAAAATGGAGTTCACTCACATTTTCATCAAAATCCATGAAGTTGGAAACGACTTTGACATTGTTATGATAGACTCCAGCCTGGCGGATCACCTCCTCCAGGACATCGCCAATGCCAGCCGAGAAGATGAACACAGGAATGTTGTGCTCTTTGAGTTTGTCAAAGAAAATTTCATACCCTTCCCTGCAAAGTTGGGAGACAACACTGATTTCACATAATTAAATATCTACATATTTTTATGTGGGGTGAACGATGTTTGAGATTGTATCAATCAGTTTTCACACACACGCACACACACACACACACATACTCTCTCTTTTTCTTTCTCTCTGTCTCTATTTCTGTCTGTCACTCCTCTCTGTCTCTCTCTCTCCTCTCTCTCTCTCTGTCTCTCTTTCTTCTGTCTCTCCTCTGTCTCTCTCTCTCCATCTTTCTCCTCTCTCTGTCTCTTTCTCTGTCTTCTCTCTCTCCCTCTCTTCTGTCTCTTTCCCCTCTGTTTCTCTCTCCTCTGTATATCTGTCTCTGTCTCTCTGTCTTTCTCTGTCTCTGTCTCTCCTCTCTCTCTTGGTCTTCTCTGTCTCTCTCTCCTTTGTATACCTGTCTCTGTCTCTGTTTCTCCTCTGTATATCTGTCTTTGTCTGATGTCTGTCTCTTTCCTCTTTCTCTCTCTCTGTCTCTGTCAGAGCCTCCCACCAGTCTGAAGGGGCAGGCACCTCCCATTAAAGAGAAGTTCACAGAGGGTGAGTGGGTGAGTGGGTCTCTCTTGGTTCCTCAGCTAGACTTGAATGCAGGCCTCTGGGGCTTTCGAGTCCAATGCTGCCCAGCAGCTCACTGCCTCTGCAGAGCGAAAGGGAAAGGACAAGGCCTCATTCCTCCCCACCTCAGGAGCTTGAGGGTCTATTTTTTGGAACCTTCTGTGGTTTACCATCTATATCCATTCACACAATGCTGCATCCAGACAGGCCTTTGGTTGTCCTGCAGTGGGGCAGGAGCCTGCTCTGGCCACAAGCCTTTAGCTGTGCTAATGGTGCAGATGATAAAAAGCGACTCATTGACAGTCGCCCTTGGCAACACCTTCTGGAGCATCCCTTGTCCATGGGGGAGGGGAGGCCAGCATCTCTGAGTCCCCAGCAGCTCGTGCCCAGTGCTAGCATCCCAGCCCCACCTGGGCCTCACCTGGACCTCGGCTCTGTACCCCCTCCACTGCCCACCTTTCTTCATCCTGACTCTCCTCTCCTCCCTTTGTTCCCCGGTCCCTCCCAACCCTCCCCTCTCTCTTTCTTTCCCTCCTTTCTCATTGACTCTCTCTTCCACTCCCTCCTTCCTTCTCTCTTCTCTCTCCCTTCTCCCTCTCCCTTCCCTTTCTCTCTCATCTCTCCCTCGCTTTCTCTCTTTCTATCCTTTCTCTCCTTCCCCTATTTTCTCCTCCCTTCCACCCAACAAGCTTGCTGCCTTGTCTGTCCCTGAAGCTGTGGCCTGTTTAAATGATCTGGTACAAAATCGATGATCCTATAAAACCTCTCACATGTGAAAGTTTTCCCAAGGACATTGAAAAATATTAGGAATGTAGAAGAGAGAACAATTTTCTTTCAACAAAGGACAGTTAAATGACCTTTCCCTTCCACTCGGTTAGAGACATTTCACCCTCATCTAGTCTTGATACAGAGATCTCTGATTTCACTGGTGTGGGGACCCCCTCCATTGGTGCTGATCGCCATGCCTGTGCCCCTCAGTAGGTAGTTGTAGGGGTCAGGGATTGAATCACCCCTTCCCTTCTGGCATCCACGCTTCCCTCCCCCACGAGACTGAGCCTTCCTGCCCTCAGCCAGGCTGGTCCTTAGCCGTCAGATGAGTCCCTAGGCCTGGCACAGCTTCCCTATGTGGCACCTCCACGCCACAGGGAGACACGTGAGGACCCTGAGTCTGGGCCCGGCCAGATGCGAGGAAACTTTCATAACATAATGATGCCATAGACACTTTAATTTGGTAAGAAAGCTGCACAATAAAGAGACCCCAACTCAAGAATTTATCTTCTAAAACTGAGATCCAATACTCAAGGGCAAACAGGTGGGCTGGAGTCAGGAAGACTCATCTTTGTGAATTTAAATCTGGCTTTCCCCGCTGTGTGACAAGTCACTTTACCCTGTTAGTACTACTCAGTTTTCTTAAGATGAACCGGGGAAGGAAATGGCAAACCTCAGCAGCATCTTTGCCAAGAAAACCTCAAATGAGGTCACAAAAAGTCTGATAGGCCTGAAAGGACCGAACAATCTACAATCTAAATTACAGCTACATCTAAATCACATCACTCTGGCCTCAACCTCAAAGCTGACTAGCGGCATGAAGATCCCATCCCCCTGGAGGGTGGAGAGCACCCACCACCACTTAAGGCCTCCCGCCTGGCTCTCACTGCTGCCCATGTTTCCTCACAATCTTCTGCTTCGGGGGCCAAGCAGAGAAAGGTTCCTCACTCTCTTCTGCTAATTCAAGGGACCTGCTATTCAAAATGTAGGGGAAAAGTTAAATGAGTTATAGGAAGAAAGAGACTAGAATTATACTAGTGGGGAAGTCCAACTTCCTTCTCCCAGAATGAGATAAATCTAACTATAACGTAAGAAAGACATTAAGGAGAAAACTGAATGGGAACAGAATGGAGCATAACTTTTTCTAAGCTGTAGATTGCACTTTCACAAAAACTGACTACATATTAGGGCATAAAAACCTCACAATCAAATGCAGAAATGTTAAATACATCCTTTTGGGACTTCAATGCAATAAAAATTACATTCAAAAAAGAGCTTTGGAATCATAGATTAAAAATTAACAGGAAACCAGTCTAATCCTAAAGAATGAGTGTAGGTCAAAGAACAAACCATAAAAACAATAAATAATTTCATTAAAGATAATGAGAACAATGAGACAACATACCAAAATTTGTGCAATGTAACCAAAGCAGTACTTAGGGGAAAATTTATATCTCCAAATACTTGTATCAATAAAAAAGAGAAAGAAAAGACCAATAAATTGGACATGCAGCAAAAAAAAAAAAAAGAACAAATTAAAAATCTGCAAACACCAAAATAGAAATCCTAAAAATAAGGAGATAAATAAAATTCAAAGTAAAAAAAAAAACCTATTGAATTAACAGAACTAGGAGCAGTTTTTATAAAAATAAATCAATAAAACAGGTAAATCATTACTTGATTTGATTAAGAAAAGAAAGAAAACCAAATTACCAATATAAAAGAGGAAAAGGGTGAAGGCACCACCAAAATGAAATCAAAGCAATTAAGAGGTAAGTAAAATTGATAATCTAAGTGAAATGGATAAATATTATAAAAATATGAATTTCCCAGATTAACAGAAGAGGAAATAGAATACTTGAATAACCCTATCTTAGAAAAAGAAACTGAACAAACTTTAAATGAGCTCCCTAAGAAAAAATCTCCAGGACCAGATGGATTTACAAGTAAATTCTACCAAACATTTAAAAAACAACTAATTCCAAAACTGTATAAGCTATTTGAAAAAACAGGTAAAAATCTGGGGACAGAATCTAGATAGTGGCTTAGAGGCAACAATCCTGTTGAACTCTCAACATTCCCCTCCAAACAATTTTAAAATAACACCTCAAATCTAATTTTGCAGCAGCAGAGCCAACAAAAGGTCAGGGTGAGACATTTTTCCAGCCTAAGACAGATTAGAAAATTGACAGGAGAGCTCGTGACACAGGATGGGGGCCAGGCCAGAGTGCAGCAGCAGCAGCAGCTGTGGGCCGTGGAGGTGGCAGCAGCAGCAGATTTGGGGACTCTCAGTCCAGAGATGGTGAAGGCATCAGACAACTAGCTACAAAGCAATTTTACTGGCACTGAGTGCAGCTAATGCTGACTGGCAACTCTATTGCCCACACGCAGTTTTGGGTCACAGTTCCCAGGCAGAAAGGAGTTTTTGCATTCAATCACGAGGAAGGAGGGGCCCTGGTCGCAGTTTCAGGGCCAAGAGAAGCAATAGCACCTGTAGCTGCAGGGGAGGAGGGGCCCTTCCTTGGTAAAGACCAGAGCACAGGTCAGGAGAACAGTGACCACACTTTTCCCAAGATCACATCACCTTGGAAGCACCAAAGCTTACAGACTCCCAGAACTAGCTCTGAAAAGAGTAGCATGGAAAACAGCCTAAAGTTTGGCACAGTGTTTCCCCACCTCAGGTGAGCAGAGCCCAACTTTAACATAAACTGCAAAGTCAAGAAACGGACTGGAAAAATGAATGAATCTGACTGTAAAAAGCCACTGTGGCGGCAAGGGGAGATCAAGACACAAACTCACAAGACAACGATGTGAAAATAGCTACAACCAAAGCCTAAAAAAAAGTTCTAACTGGATATAAGGCCAAAAAAGAATTCTTAGGAAAGTAAAAGAAAGAGATAAGAGTAGTAGAGGAAAAATTTGGAAAAGAAATGAGAGTGATGTGAGAAAATTAGGAAAAAAAGAATTAACAGCTTGGTAAAAGAGGCACAAAAAATAATGAAGAAAACAATACCTCAAAAAAGACAAAATTGGCCAAACAGTAAAAGAAACACAAAATTTCACTGAAGAAAAGAACTCCATAAAATTAGAATTGGCCATATGAAGAAACAATAAAACAAAGTTAAAAGAATGAGGAAAAAAGAAGAAAATGTAAAATACCTTATTGGAAAAACAACTGACCTGGAAAATAGATTGGGGAGGACAATTTAAGAATTATTGTAGTACCAGAAAGCCATGATCAAAAATAGACATGACATTTCAAGAAACTATAAGGAAAACTGCCCCAATATCTTAGATCCACAGGGTAAAAAAGAAACTGAAAGATTCCACTGATCACTTACTGAAAGAGATCCCAACATGGAAACTCCTAGGAATATTGTGGCCAAATTCCAGGGCCCCCAGGTCAAGGCGAAAATATTGCAAGCAGTCAGAATAAAACAATTCAAATACTGTGGAACCACAGTCAGGATCACACAAGATTTAGCAGTTTCTACGTTAAAAGATATTCCAGAAAGCAAGGGAGCTGAGATTATAACCAATAACCTACTCTGTAAAACTAAGGATAATACCTGATGGAAAGACCACAGCTGAAGAGAAAATTTGACTTTCAAACAAAAACCTTAAGCATAAAAAGGTAAACATTGAAGAGAAATTTTATGTCTCTTATGAGACAATAAAGTTAAACTGTTTACGTTTCTATATGGGAAGGCAATACATGTAACTCCTAAGAATTTCATCAGTATTAGGGTAGTTTAAACGAGTGTACATAAGCAAAGGGCATGGGTGTGGGTCAATTATGTTGGAATGATCTCCCATAAAAATGAAGGAGTGAGAAAGAGGGATGCACTGGGAAAAAAAGAATGGGGAAATTATCTCATATAAAACAGAAGAGCCTTCAGGTGGAGGGGAAAACGGGTGGGGTGGTAGACAACCCCTGAACCTTACTCTCACTGGGATTGGTTCAGAGAGGGAAGACTATATATACACACTCAGTTGAGAATTGAAATGTAATTTACCCAATGGGGAAGCAGGAAGGGAAGAGGATAAAAGAGAGAGGGAAGGGATGGTAAAACGGAAGGTGGACTAAGGGAGGCCGTGGTCAGAAGCAAAATGGACTTTTGAGGAGGGAAAGGACAAAAACAGAGAGAGAAGAACCAGGAGAAAATGGGACGGAGGGAAATGCACAGTAATCCTAACTGTGACTGTGAATGGCACGAGCTCACCCATAAAAGCGAAGTGGAGAGCTTAATGGATTAGGAACCAGAATCCTACAATGTTGTTTACAAGAGACATGCATGAAACAGAAGAAATACGCGGAGTGAAAATAAAGGGCTGGAGCAGAATCTGATGTGCTCGAGACGAGGTAGATAAGGAAGGGCAGGAATCATGATCTCCGACAAAGCGAAAAATAAAAACAGACAAAAGAAATAATCGGGAAAACTGTGTTTTGCTGCAAGGTACACCAGACGATGACGTAACATCAAAAACGTTTCAGCAAGTTTCCCTGATAAAGGCCCTATCTACATATGGAGAAATATATAGGGCACTGAGTCAAGAAGCCTTGCTCAACTGACAAATAATCAGATGGTATTTCAGAAGAAGAAATCAAAGCTATCTATAGTCATAAACAGGCTCTAAATCACAACTGATGGAGAAATGCAAATTAAACAACCCTGGGGCACCACTTGATGCCTATCAGAAATGACAAATGCCAGAGGGGATGAGGAAAAATGTGTTTGATAATGAAATGTTGGTAGAGTAGAGACTGGTCCAAGCATTTTGGAGACAATCTGGAACCAGGCCCAAAGGACTGTAAAACTGTGCGTACCCTTTAATCTGGCAATACCAACACTAGGACGGCATCCCGAGGAGATCAAAGAAAAAGGAAAAGGACCCACGTGAACAGAAAACACTTACAGCAGTTCTTTCTCTGGGGGCAGAGAACTGGAAATGGAGGGGATGCCCATCAGTTGGGGAATGGCTGAACAAACTTTGACGGATGGGACTGGATGTGATATAAGAAATGACATGGGGGGTGGTTTCAGAAAACCTGATGAGACCCATACGAACTGATGCAAAGTGAAATGAGAAGAACCAGGAGATCATTGTGCGTGGAAACAGCAATGTCGTGATGGGGATCGTCTGTGAAGACTTGGCTACTTTGATTAATACGATAATCTAAAACAATTCCAAATGACTTATGATGAAAAATGTAATCTACCTCCAGGGAGAGAACTGATGAATTCTGAGCCTGAATTAGAGTATTATTTTCTCACTTTTTCCTTTTTTTTTTAAAATATGGCTAATATGGAAATATGTTTTGCATGATTTCACATGTGTAATTGATATTATATTGCTTGCCGACTCAGGGGGTGGGAAAGGAAATGGGAGGGAAGGAATTTGGAACTCAAAATTTAAAAACAAAAGAATGCTAAAGATAAGTTTTTTAACAAAAAAAGAAAAAAATAGATAAAGAAATGCCCTAACAAATTCCATTATGACACAAATATGATTGTGATAACCAAACCAGGGAGAGCAAAAACAGAGAAAGAAAACTATGAAACAATTTCCCTAACAAACACTGATACAAAAATTTTAAATAAAACACTAACAAGGAGATTATAGCAATATATCACAAAGATCACACATTATGACCAGGTGAGATTTATACCATGAATGCAGGGCTGGCTTAATAGTAGGAAATCTATAATCAGAACTGATCCTATCAATAGCAAAAACAACAAAAAATCATGATTATATTAATAGACACAGAAAAAGCTTTTAATGAAATACAATACCCAGTCCTATTAAAAATTCCAGAAAGAATAGGAATAAATGAGGCTTCTCTTAAAATAAGCAGCATTTATCTAAAACCAAGTGCAAGCATTATTTGTAACAGGGATCAACTTGAAGGCTTCCTAATAAGATCCAGGGTGAAACAAAGCTATCCATTATTACCATCACTGCCAACAAAACTGTCGCTCTTTTCAGATGATACAATGGTACACTCAGAGAATCCTGGAGAATCAACTTTAGCTGCAGACAACACAGACAAATACTTGGAAATCTACATGCACTGGGGGATGAAGGGACCTGCCAGGCTCCCACAGCCAGGGTGTCTTGGAGGGAAGACTTGAAGGCGGGTCTCCTGCCAGGGAGGCTGGTTGTTTACCTCTCTGTTATCCTGCCTTCCCAATAACCACCCTTCCAGATGGCTGAACTTACTTGAGCATCACATCGGATTCTTCCACAATTTCTTGAAGTTTACTCTTCTGTAGCGCCTGCTCCACCAACAATGTATGTGATTTTGTGTACCTGGGGGTCAGGGTAAAAGGGGAGAACATCAAGCCTGTTCTTCCTCTAGTTCCAAGCCCCACCTCTCACTCTTCAAGAATCTCTGAGTGGACTCTGCAGTCTCACCCCTACTTGCTCAGGCCCATGTGGGGTATGTCACTGCTCCCCATGAATGAATGAGCTCTAGAATCAGGAGAACCAGCCTCCTTCCTCCTGGTGGTTTCCACTCAGTTGTATGAATGTTTTTCAGCGTCACTGGCCAGGAGGCCAGGGCTCTGCTCTTTTGGCTCAGACACCTAGGCTAACACCTTATCTTTGAGTTTTCTGAAGTTAAGCATTAAATTGAAGACTGGGGGCTCTGACTACCTTGCTATTTTCTAAAAAGATAAAGCAAAGTTGGAGGAAGGTCTCAGAGAATCACTGCAGTTTTGGAGGTGGAGGGACCTTAAAAATCACATGATCCGGCCTGCTGAAAACTAAGGCCAACAGACTTCCCGGGGGGAGGAAATGGACGTGGTCCATTAGAATCCAAGGCCAGTGTTCTTTCTTCTGAGGCACCTGGGGTACCGTGGAGAGAGTGCTGGCCTGCAGTCATGAAGACCTGAGTTCAAATCTAGCCTCTGACATTCACTAGCTACGTGACCTTAATCACTGCCTGCCTCAGTTTCCCCACTGGTAACCTGAGCATAGCAATGGCACCTACTTCCCTGGGTTGTCACAAATATTATTTATAAAGTGCTCTGTAAACCTTAAAGCACAGTATAAATGCCAGCTACCACAGCATATGGCTATAATGACAATAGCTATCACTGCTGTTACTGGAGAGTCTTATGTGATGCAGTGACTACTGTTTAAGCTGCAATTAGAGCTGGTGAGTAGTAAAAAAAAAAAAAAAGACCTTTTATATCCCATTAAACTGTAGGTAAGTCTGTTTTGCTGCCAGAAGGCTAGCACCTTCTTGGAGAGATGAGCTCCGGTTTCTCCTCTGTCTACATCTTGTTTAAACACACCTGTTTGCACTTTATCTCCATATTCGACTGTGAGATCCTTGAGTGCAGGAGCTAACTAACTCTGGCTGCTTTTTGTATCCCCAGAGCTTCACACAGAGCCTGGCATGGAGTAGGGCCTTAATTAAGAAATACTTTTGACTTGACAAAGTATTTATTCTGCCCTCTATCTGCATGAGGCACTAAGAGCCATTGGAAATTAGGCATGGGGAATGGGGATGGTGGAGGAGAACCCCCACCCATTCAAGCAGGCAGCACCTTCTCTGTAGTTAGAGATTAAACCACAAAACATTCTAGACCAAGAGTCTTTGTCCCTCTGGGAACTTAGTCTGTATGATTATTATTTTTTTAAACAGGGGGAATGATTTTTGGTTGTAGTTGGAATTTCTTTTCCTCCTGACCTCTGGCTCCTCCCCATGCCCCAATTTGTACCCATAACCCCCATTACATCCACTCACCATTCTACCATGTAAGGGTATTTCTCTTCTATGGTAAGGACTGGATCGATTTCAATGGCATAGTATTTTTCCTTTAGTTGTAATAACTGGAAATGAATCAGTAAGGCAATTGTGAAAGGGGACCTAGAGTTTTATCTGCTTTGTCATTAGTTTATACTAAAGAAAGCAATGTATCTGAGGCAATCATAGGAAGGTACTTTAAAACATGTGAGGAAAATCAGATTAACCCATAAGCACCACTTCCCAGCAAACCCACCAAATGAAGGGATCTGCCTGAGGTTAGTCAGTCAACAGTTAATAGGTACTATGTGCCAAGCACTGTGCCAGGTGAAGACCTCTGCTGATTGATATTTCAACATGCTCTACTCCAAAGCTGGCTTTCTTCCTTCACATGAAGATTCTTACTTTAGCAGCTCATTTTAAAATCAAGCCATATACTTAAAAACTCAGAATTTCACTAAAAAATTTGGCTCAGATTGAGGTCTTGGGACTAGGTCTACATCCACTGCCAATACTGAGAGCAAAGTGGAGACCTGGAAGTTTTTTTTTAAATACTTTAAGACAAGGGTTCTTACCTGGGGGTCTATTAACTTGTCCTTTTTTAAAAAAATTGATAACTTTATTTCAACACAATTAGTTTTCTTTGTAATTCTCTGTATGGTTTTATGCCTTCAAAAGCTGGTTTTGGAGAAGGTGACGATGGGCTTCACCCAGTGCCAGAGGGACTCAGGACGCCCCAAAGGGGCACCCCAAAAGATGAAGAACCCCAAAGTCATCTAAACTCCAAATGGTTTTTTTTTATTTTGCAGGATACTTAGGCACAGATGTACAGCTGTGCTTTTCCATTTTTCTTAAAATTTGCCCTCATGATTAATAAGCTCTTGGTAATCAGTTTGTTATGGTAAAATGTGCTAGGAACAAAAACCAGGCTAAATGTATTAGAAATACAAATTATAGAAAAGCATCTACAGAAAGAAAAATAATTTGATCTGCCAATTGTTATGGGCACTACTTACTTTCTTTCGACATTCATCTGTAACCAGTTTACAGTTGTCAATAACATCTAGAAAGAGAAAACCAAATGAGTCCTCACTGGATTGCTAGTTCTCCTGACTTTGGGTCAGAAGACCTCTTTGACAAAGCTGAAATGCTCAAAGAAATCTTCTGCTTTGGCCCCATACCCAGTTGGGTACCATTACACCAGAAGTCTCCATTCAGCATTTGAGCTATGTACATTGGTAACTGATTATTTCTATTACTGAGCTCAATGGCCTTTAGCAGTCTTATAGTCCATCATTATTAACTCCATCACATTCTTCCTATTCCATAACCACCTGCCACCCCAACACTTTCAGTGAAAAAGGATAAATGAACATTGTATTTTGAACTTGGGGTTTCCGTCATGTGCTTGTGTGTTTTGTTTCTGGAAAATGCAGAGGCAAAAGTCACCTATAGAGGCCCCTTTTTGGCATAACTGTACATGCAAATGGTGAAGGAACAGTTATTATCTCTTGTTATTATCAAAATATTCCAAAAGAAAGGGGAAAAAAAATCACATCTACACACACATACATACACATGCGCGTGCGCAAGGGTTTGCTGACTGTATTGGAATACATTTTTACCCAGCCCAAGTATCTAGTTTTTTGACCATATGTGCCCCAAACTTACTATGACATGTTGGGCATCGTTTTCCATTGTAGGAAAATCTGCTTAATGTCATGTCAAAGTCCGTAATTATCTGGAAGAGAAGAAAAAGCATTTCCCATAATAAAAATCTTAGACACAAACCCCACTGGTTTCTTCTCTGTCCTGTATCCACCTTTGCTCCCTCCCTCCAGACATTCCTAGAGCCCCTTCCCTGTTGAATGGAGGAGATGACCATCCACCATCTTCATGGAGGGCTTGGAAATGTGCTCATCTTGGCCCAAAGAGAATATAGGTGGGGCTGTGAGTGGGGGGACAGGCTATAGGAAGTGATTTGGGATCCAGGGCAGGCTCAGACCCTAATCTCATCCACAAGAATAGACAGAAATCAAGGGGGGCACCCTGTCCCTAAACTGAGCCCCTCAAAGTACTTGGTCTGGTAATGAAAACTTATCTGAACTGGGTTTTTTTGTGGTGAGATCTTTGCCTTTGGAAAGTAAGAATCTAAATACATTAGTGGGAAAAGGCAGAACCATGATGCTGATGACAACAGTTTTAATGATATTTCAGACATTTGGTCAAAATCATAAGTTTGAAGAAAAACAAGGACGTCCACGAAGGTCAGGACTGTGTTTGTCCTCTACTTGTCCCTATTACAAGGGGCTGTCTCTGTTATGAGGAAAACCACCAAGATGTGTTTTCATTCAAAGATGGAAAAAGTGACTCAAAAACCTCTGGATGTGTCTTTTTGTGAGTCCAGGAAAGGAAGAGCTTAATGACTGTCTTGGCAAATAGTTAATTTTACACCTTCAAGAGCAAAGATGACCGGAATTTCACGTCCATTAATATTTTACTTTGTTTACCACTGAGGGATACCAATGAACTTAGGACCAACTGCAGATCTGTCTTTGAGATTCTCAGGGCGAGGAGCTGGTTGTTTAAATTTGTTTCTTACTCAACATTCCAATCACAAGGGTGATTAAACTCAAGATGATCATGGCCCCCATGCCTCACCTGGAGTTTGGCGGCTCCTCCTTTAATAAGGCCACACAGAATCTCTTCCACTTTGGCTGGGTTCTTGATGTGAATGGTGGTTTTCTGGAATTCTGGCATCTGTTAGGTAAGAAAGTAGACAATTAACAGACATCATTGTGCTCTCCTTGGAGCCTGGTTCCTTCAATGTGGTGTTGAAACTTGTACTCTTCAGAGGTAGGGCCAAGGGCTCATTTATTTACTTCCTTTCTCATTTAATGAAACAACAAATTCATAAGAGTGGCCATCCACCCAGGAAAAACCAAGTGGATAAAGAATGATGACTGGCCCACTCATGACATGCAGTCAGATGACCTAGAGAATTTGTGTGCCAGCATGTACATGTGTGTGTGCAGATAGACATATATATGTGTATTTTGTGTGTGTGGGTGGAGGGTATCTTTCTTTTTTCTTTCTTATCACTGAGCACACCTTATTTTAAGGAGGCTAAGAATATTTTTTCCCTACACATGGGCCTTTTCTTGCCTGTCATTAACCTCCCTGGGTTAAAGCTTCCTGGGAACTCATTCTGGGGCTTAGTGATCACACTTTCCCTTTACAAAGTCTCACAAGTGATTCCTTTGGTAATGAACGCTAACGTTTTGCTGGGAATTGAAGGCAAGCTTGCTGGCCTCTACTGTGTAGACTCTCTTTTGGAAAATCAGGGCATCTGCTTGTCTGTAATTCCGTGGCATGTCTGTGTGGCAGAACTTTTCTAGATTCTCCTATGGGGTGAAACAGATGGAAAGTGTTACTGACTCTGTCCAGTCTGCGTGAGGATCAAATGAGCCAACGTCTGTGTACGGCGCTTTGTAAACCTGCACGTGCTACAGAAACGTCAGGTCCTCCATTCCTTCATTGGCCTCTTGTCCCACCATAGCTGACATTCTGTTTTCCTTCTTCTGCACCAACATCTTCACTGATTTGTGCTCTGCAGCTCCTTACACACCTCTGAGAGATGCATGTGACTTTTCATCCATTCCTAGTTTTCTGGCTGTCCTTCTCTTTTATATACAAACACTCCAATGAACTGGTGAGACATGTGTGTCCTCCACAATGCAGACTGCAAGCTAGCCATGCCCGCTCATGCTATGGGGCCCCTGCCCATACCTCCCACAAACTCATCACAGTGGGGGCACCCAGCATACCAGAGGCCTTTCTTCCTGTGACACCAGGTCTTTGAAACCCAAAGGAGTCACTTGTCTTCCTTCCTTAGCTTCCACACTCACTCCGTAGCCACCCCCTGCCTCCCCTTTCATTCTGGAGCACTTCCCTCTCTCTGGGCTAACTTTCCCAACAGCGTTTTAAGTGATCCATTTTCTAAACTCTGAAAACTGCTCTTCCAGAACTCAGGAGGCGTCTCATACCTTGCAGGTTCTTCCCCAGTCTGCCCAACACTGGCCCTGCCTGCCGAGGCTCCCACCATGTCAGCTTCCACAGCTTGGTCCTCCTTGTTTTGAGAGTTGGGTCTAGTGGCTCTGCTAAGCTATCCCTGGATCTGCTTTTATCTGATAGTGGCTCTAGCCGATGCATGGCTAGGCAATCACCCCATGGTTACGACAGCAGAATCTCACCCGGGTTTCTGATGCTCCCCAGCTTGGCAGCTGTGTCCTGTCTTCAGCCTGAGTGCTCCATGGCTGACCCCACACTATCACTTCTGTCTCCCTTTCCTGACAATCACTCTCCATCTTGGGGAGGTGGATAGAGAACCAATCAGCCAGTAACTGTCAGCCAAGCATTTATTAGGTGCTGGCTGAACAACAGGTACTGTGCTGGGTCCTGAGAACATGCGAGAGATGGAGGTGTATGTGTTCTTCGCTGCTGACCCCTGAATGAGGCGGACCCTTCTTGGGTCCCATCTCAGCTCTGAGTCATGCCCTGCTGTGTCTCTGGGGGCCTATGAGGTCACATTTTCAAACCGAGGAGGTCTTTCTCTCCCCCCCACCGCTGACCATGCAGATTAGACCCCTTAGTGTGAAGACGCAGGTTTTATTTTAGACTTCTCCCTGGAATTCTGACCCCAGGGAGCCCCTGGCCCTCTGCTCTCAGTGGTAACTGGCTTGACTGACCTATGCAGGCAGTTTTCTGCTGCTGCTCCCAGAGACTCTATTTCTACTGGCCACTGGCAATTTTCCCTTATTCCTTATAAGGGCCCATAATTTCATATCCTAGACTGTGGCCCATGAACTCTGTTTGTAGACACCATCTCCTTAACCTGCTGATCCCTTCCCAGAACCTGCCTGTCTTTACACCTCTACCTTAGAGGGACATGAGACAAGACCACACCCCCTTGGCCCTCAAGGCCGGATTTTCTTAGCCAGTTTCTTAAGAGCAGCCATACCTTCCTGGTTCTTTCTGGCTGTATCACTTTCCCCACATGAATCCCAAGAAGCCGGCAGGCTGTCGGGTTTGATAAGTCTCTGGAGGCTCTTACTTTACAGATCTGTCTGTTCCCAGAAATCAGCACGCTTCCCTGCCTCCCCGTGGTTCCTATCTGCCTGTCACTCCTCAGCAATGAACTGCCACCCGCCCCTGCTCCTTCACTTCTCACTGGTCCTGGATGCTCTGGAGAAACACTTTCTTCTCCTCATTATTTCCTGAAGCAGAGAAGCTATTTCTTCCTCATACCCCCGGCTGCATCCCCATACTATGCTTCAAAGGTTGTTTCCTACATTTCTGCTCTAGGCCCAATCTTGCTATCATCCCACGCCTGACAGAGGCTGACATTTCTCTTCCTCTTCAATATTTTGTGTCCTTTTCCCCCTTTGAAGCAGTCCTTGTATTCTTTCAAGCAAAAATGACAATGGGTGAGTCAAAGAAGATCCAACTTGCAACCCTGGAGACCCCCTGGGAACCCGTTCCTAGGCCAATCACCTCCCGCCTTGTGCCGCTCCAGGGGATGCGCCTCCTTCCTTCTAGGGCTCAGGCTCTTTGCCTATTTTGTGCCCCAGAGCCTCCACCTGTGAACCCCTTCTCAGAATGAGCCAGAGGATGACAAAGGAAGCCAATCACACTGAAATTGCCATTAAGATGTTTTTTAAAAAAAGAATTCATGGACCCTGGGTTGAGAACCCAAGTGACAATTCACATCCACAGGTTGTTCTCAAAGGCTCAGAAGTCTGACTAACACTTTGGGGATGGCCTGTAAAGTGCTTTAAAGTTAGCAGAATGCTGGCAGACATTATTTCATTTCAGTCTGTTGATGCCCTGTACCTGTAAGCAGCCAGCTGGAGAGAGCATAGCACTGGGAGGCAGTAAGACGCGAGTCTGAGTCTGCCTCTGACAGTTACTAGCCATAGGACCCTGGGCAAGTCACTGAATCCCTCCTAGGTAAACTGAGGACAATAATGCTTCCCAGCCCCACCCCTGAGTTTGCAGTGGACAGGGACATCCTGGATCTGAAATCAGGAAGACCAGAGTTCAAATCCACTTGCTGGACCCCTCTGGGTCTTAATTTTCTCATCTGTAAGATGGGGAGTAATTAATCATGACAATGATACCTAGCTCCTAGGATTACTGGGAGGATCAGAGGAGCCCATATTGGCAGAAGCACTTTGCAAGCGTCTCTAAATGTAACTGTCATCACTACGGCTACTGGCTCCATTGTAGAGATGCAGAAACCTAAGCTCAGAGAACCAGTGACCTGCCCGGGCTCCCAAATCCAATGAGTGTCAGGCGGGTTTGAACCTGTGGCCCCCTCTGCCTCCACCCCGCCGGTCTGTCCTGCTGCTCCATCACCCGCTGCCACACACAGGAGGCTGTGGATGGACATTTGGGGGTGAGAGAACTGAAAAAGGTCTGGAAGAGCAGCAACAGGAGGGAGGTTACTGAACAGTCTTCAAAGCGCATGAAAGCCCTGACTGAATTCTGCTCCCCAGGTAAGGCTCTGTTAAGCAGGGCTCTGAACGCCCCTCGAATTGCTGAGACTGAAGTGCAGAAACAAAGGGAACAGGAATCCATCCTGTCTTTCAGGAGCAGCAGGGAAGGTGCCACTCTCTGGACTGTACAAGGAAGAGTCGTGCTCGCCCTCTGCCGAGAGCAGGCTGGGACTGGGAGCACCGTTTGACTTGGGAGGGGAATGCCAGATGGCCCCCAACTGCCCAGGCTGCGGCTCCTCAAACAGCTTCCCGGGCCTCAGCTGGATGTGGGCTGATTAGAACCATAGCAGGGCCATGTGGGAACTGGAGGGACGGCAGAGGCAGGCAGAGGGGGCTCCAGTCCCTCACTTCCATCCTCTTCTGTTGTGAAGGGCCAACGGCCATTTTGGAGCAGGCCTTGAACAATTTGTCTCTTCCTCCAGCCAAGCCTGGCAGGTGCCTTGGGCAATATCTGTCTGGCCAACCAGGAGGGATGGACGTGTCAGAGTCTAATCAAGGAAGGCCCATATTCCGTGTCATCTCCACGGAATCAATTCTGGGGCAGGCTTCTTGACATCTGGAAGCTGAGAGCCAGGCTGCAGGCAGGGGAAATATGAAAGCTTGCCTTAGATCCTGAGGATGCTGGCTTCTGCCAGTTAAGATAATCAGCTGGTTTATCACTGCTGTTATAAATCACAGGGCAAAGAGCATGAGCCGGGCCGGGGGAGCACTCAGTCATGGACAGATGACTGAAACTCTTATAACTTTGCATTAACTCACATAAGGGCAGCAAAGAAATGGCTTGGCCTGGCGCCTAGGAAAGAAGCAATGGTGAGGTGACCAGGGCTAGAGGAGACAGAGGCACTCTTTCCCCCCTTTTGTGGAGGATGGGAGCAAAGGGAAAAAGCCCTGGCTTTGGGCTCACATCCCAGCTCTGTTAGAGCCTGGGTTCCGCTGGTTACAATCTCCCTGAGACTCAGTTTTCTTATCTGTCAAGTGAGAGGCTTGGACGAATGGGCCTTTAAGGTCCTTTTAGTTTTAACTCTGATCCTGCAATAAGGAGGGCATTCTTTTGGAAGCAGCGAGGTGCCAGAGCGGGCAGAGAGCGCTGGGTCTGGGAGACTGAGGTTCATATCTAGCCTCATACACTTACTGGGGATGCTACCCTAGGCAAGTCACTTCACCTCTACCTCAGACTTCCCAGCTCTAAGATCGGGATAAGGAAAGCCTCCATCTGCCAGGGTTGCTGTGAGGTTAGACTGAGATTATATATGTAAAGTGCTGTGCAAGCTTTAAAAGTGTGACCGAAATGCTAATTATTGTTACCCACTTATCATTCTAACACTTTTGGAGGACGCAGGATGCAGGCTATCACACACTGAACTGCACACCATCTTACTATCTCCCTCTGACCACACAAAGCATCGTGTCCTGGGCCTCTGGAGCAGAGCAACGATGATGATGGAAAGCTCCTACAGGGGCAAGATTACGGGGCTCGAGGTCTGGAGCAGGGCCAAGCCAAGCCAAAGGGCACTGGGACTTTCCCAAAGCACACACGGGGTGTGTCTGCACCGCCAGAGTTCACTCCTAAATTCCTTCTTTCTTATTATTTCCTCTCCCCGTTCTTACACACAACAATACATGTGCTTACTGAGCCAGGAAAAACCACACAAGGAAGAATGTCATTATCCACATTAGCCTGGGCCTTCAAGGGAAATATTCAAAAAGTTTTCCATTTTACATGTAAGAAAAAGCGATTAAAATTTTCCATCACTTTTGGAATAAATGTGATAAACCCAGAGTCGCAGAAGCTGAATTCCAATCTCATCTTCATTGCTGGTTCCCTGTGGGGCCTCAGGGGAGTCTCTTTGCCTCTTGGGGATTGGCCTAGGTGACCTCTGAGACTGTCCCTTCTGGCTCTATTCTCAGAGCCCTATAACCTGCATGGAGGCCACTTACTGAACAATGTACATTGGGCAAGGTCTACTGGCTACTGGCCATAGAATATTGGGACCAACACTTCTGATAACAAAGAAGAAAGCCCAACACTTTTTTACACTCACTCATGCACACAGGTACATTGATCAGGCCACATTAATATGGACTAAATGACTAATAAAATAATATAAAAAAATGTAGAGAAATTAATGTCAGTTACTTTCCCATAATTGTAATTCTATAATTGGGCAACATTAATGCTACTCTGAAGACACCTGAGGATTTAAACGACAGTTTATTCAGTGTCCTCATCTATAAAATGGAATAACACCACAGCCCCACAGGATTATCCTACCAAATGAGACAAATAACAAGAAGTGCTTTGCAAACCTTAAGATGCGAGATAAACTATTCTTATTGTTTTTCTGCCAAGTTTCTGTGTTTAGTCAGTTGACAGAGATCTGCAGTGATGTTTCTGGCTAGTGCTGCTCCTCATTCCTTACGGGAAAAAAGACACCAAAGTAATCCAGTGCCCGGAATGCCCAAAGGACATGCCCATGACATAAAAACATGTGCATCTGGATTCGCACACATACTTACGGACACCCGGCTTCCAGGGTTCTGATGTAGCCTCTTTCCTTTTTTCATCACAATCCTACTTCCCAGTGCCCTGTGGTCACGTCACCTTCACGGTTCAATGTTTGCTGCTGTGACTCGGAGGATCTTGCTGAGGTCTTGGTGGAATTTCTCTCTCTTTCCCCTTTTACCAGATGTGGGCGGGCTCCCTGCTGTAATTTTCATTGGCCATCCCCTGGCCTACCCTCATCATGAGCTCTGAAAAAGTGTCTATTTGCCCTCAAGGAGCTTATATTCTGTTGAGGGAGACTACTGTACCTAAGTAACCAAAAGTTAATCTTTTTGGGGTGGGGCCGGAGGGAGGGGGCGCTAGCAGGTGGGCTGAGATGACAGGTGACATTTGGGAGGTAACATTTAATTTTGAAGGAAATGAGAGATTTTAAGAGGCTTAGGGTCTCCTACAAAGCAGTTGTCTGGACTAAAGACTGTATGAAGAGGAGTCATGTATGAGAAATGGAAGAAGAGTCTAAAGTCAAGTTGTCAAGGCCTTAAGTGCCACAAAGATGGACTCCTCCTTGATTCTGGAGGTAACAGGGAGCCCTTGGTGTTTACTGAGCAGCGGGAGGCAGAAGATCCCTTTGGCAGGTAAGTAGAAGACTGGAGAGGGCACACAGTTGAGGTAGGGACACCACGTAGGAGACATCGCAAATTTTCCTGGCCAGAGGGTGACAACTGTCTGAATTAGTACAGAGAAGAGGATGAATTCAAGAGATTGTATGGAAGGAGGACTGGTGATGGATGAGGGAAGGAGGGACCTGGTGACCCCAAAAGAAAGTCAGTAGTGCCTGGTGTCACAGAGAGGTCAGGAAGGATGGAAATGAGGGCACAGAGCTGGAAGGGATGCTATGAGGTCCACCCTGCCATTTTACAGATGAGGAAACTGAGGCTGGGGGAGCCCTGGATCACACAACTAGTGTCTAAGTCAAGACTGGAAGTCAGGCCTTCCTGACCCCAACCCCGACTCTATCCACTCTGAGTCTGAGAAATGCACATTAGATCTGGTTATTAAAGAGAGACTACAAAACACTGTGTCTTTACCATTTGAATTTATAGGATGTGCTCATCTCTATGAGCTCTCCAACGAAGAGAAAACAATCCTTCCAAAGCATTTTAAAGGACAAAATCCCGTAAAAGAATGATTGGGATAATTCTCCAATAAAGACTGAAACAGGCACAAGGTAAACCTAAACCGTAGGTTTCCAGTAAATAATTCAGTGGGAGCCATCTGGGAAAACGCTCATTCCCTTGTTCCAGGAAACAAGACATGTCTCAGCTAATTTCACTAATGTATTGGTACAAACCAGAGGCTGTTTGTCTAGCATTTGGCTAAAGCTACATGAACAATCTTCAAGTAAATTCCCCTAAAGGAAGATACATTGGGCTATCTGTAAATGCACAAACACTCTCATGGACAGAGAGATGACCACCTATAAAGGAACCCATCTTCACACAGTGATTCCAGCCATTTTACATCGATCTCTCACTCGGATCTCTCTTTGGAGCCGTCAAAAGCCAGTTTTTAATCTCAGTTCAATTTTCCCCCGTTGCCTCCCGTGCATAATTGGGCTGTCTCTCTACGACTATGATTCAGTTCCTCTGTCAATTGATATGTGCTCAGTGAATGAGAATACTTAATGCCATCTTAAGAAAAACATAATTGGGAAAACCAATCTGCCAAAAATTGAACACAGCCATGCATTAAAAACCAGATTTCTTGTTTAATCACCTCTGGCTAAACGAGCAGGGCGTGCACGCAAGTCTCCAAGTGCTTCTGCCTGGGGAATCTCGCCTTCCCTTTGCAGATGCCAATGTTCTTAAAGGAGAAGGAGAAACGTCTTCCCCTCCCTACTTAGAGATTTCCGTTTTGTCTTAGGAGATGCCTGTTATTTTGTTATATAAGCTGATGGACCCCATAGACATAACGTGGGGAGCCTCTCTCAAGGCTGTGCCTGACCATGATTTCTTACACCAGAGGCCTTGTTTAAAAGAAGCCTGCTGAGCTTTCCCTTTTCCCTTCCGCAGTGAGGCCTCCCGCCTCCCCTCTCCCTCCAGGCACACTAGGGAGGGCTGACAACTAACTGGAACAGAGCGAAGATCGGGGAAAGGTGCCAGAGAAGTTCTGGTGGGGGCTAGGCAGGTGGGCAGGGGCACAGCGGCACCTGGGCACAGAAGGAAGATGCTCAAAGTTCTGTCCTGATTTGACCACAGAGCCTTTGAGGCTTGTTCCTGTCTTGCCAAAGACACTGCGTAGAAGATTTGTGAGCAATCGTGAGGAGCTGGGGCGAGACAAGGGCTCCAACCCTCCTTGCTGTCATAGCTCACTGGGCAAGGACAGGACTTGGGCTCCTCTCACAGGCCTCATGTTCAGAGCCTTAAGTAGTATGGCTTTCCCACTGGTCTCTGGGGCTAATGGCTACCTAATGAGAGGTCTTCAGTTTGGCCTTTGTTATTTCCCCCCTACAATTAAATACCAGGATCCACCTGTTTGCAAGTCTTGGGATATGGGAGGGAAGGTGTGCCCACATTTCTGTAGACTCCTGTCCTGGGCCCGTGAGCCCTGGGAGCTGAAGGGCTACATTTTGGGGGCAGGTCCAGGGTTATCACTGATGTATGCAGTGAGAGGCCGTGTGGGTGTGGTGGGAAATCAAGTAGGTCGGGGTTCACTGACTGCCTGGGAGACCTTGGACAAATGAGAAGCTGTCATCTGTAAAATGAGGGACCTGGACTGGAGAGCCTCCAATGTCCCCCCACATCTCTATCTAGGATCTGAAATCACTGCCCTGTCATGCACCGGGACCCAAGGGAGAGTGCCGTGGAGGTAGCTTGTCAGGATGGGCAGCACTGGCCCTGTGCCACCCTACGCAGGCCACCTCCCTTCCTCGGGCCTCAGGGAGAAAGAGAGGCAATGAGACTGGATGGCATCTGATGGACGCTGATGCTGTGAGAAGAGCCCTCAGACTGGGCATCAGAGGCCCAAGGGGATGCCAGAGCTGGCTGGGTGTCACCGCCCCCCAACCTTAGGAACCTGGAGAAGGTAACATAAGGAAAGTGGTCTTAAAAGTCCCTGACAGAGCTAGTTCTTGAAGACATGGCATTTTCCTAAGGGAGGAAGAGAGAAGGATAACTCCTCTAGCAAAGTGACTGCAGTGGGGGAATAGCCCGTTTCTCCCCCAACACGTCTGTGCCACCAGAGTCCAGGCACACACAGACCTTGTGCTCCAGGCCCCAAGGCCAGCGCAAAGTGTTCCCTCCCTGGCCACTGCTGCCTTGGCCAGACTATAGGCTCCCGGGGACAGGGCCTTCTTGGCTTCTCTGTCTGTCTCCCTACTTTTTTCATTCACTTGTAGATCCTCAGGCTGGGTCTGAGACAGACAGACAGACAGAATCTCCTGGGAGATTCCCCATAGGAATTTTCATTATCTTCAGTTAAATGGGGATGCTGAGGGCAGAGCAGGGCAGGGGAAAGCATACTGGAGTGGGCTGCTGGCACTTCCAGTGGGGCCTGCCCCAAAGGACTGATTTCCTTTGTACTTTTGGAGGTCTGGGCAGAAACCCTGTCTCCCCACGGACTTAGTGTGTCGGACACTTGGGCTGCAGAGACCTGCAGATGTCACCAGACTGAGAACAGGTGGGACACAGGCCTAGGCCTGGTGGCAGCTTCAATACACTCCCAAACAATTGCAAGAAACAAAAACTGTGCTGCCTGTTGTCAGGGGCAGAGAATTCCTGTGCCACAATCTGACCCTGGAAGAGCCAAATCTTGCTTGTTCTTCCTCCATGGCACCTCTGGAAGCCCTACCCTCTCTCTCCTTGCACAGCTCACCCCTAGCTCAGGCCTTCATGGCCTCCTCACTGGCCTCCCTGCCTCAAGACTCTCCCACTGCCACCCAGCTTCCACAAGACCACAAAGGGTGACCAGGTCTCTCTCCTACTCAAGAAACTCCATGGCTGCCTAGTACTGACTCTAGAATGAAATACAGACTCCTCAGCTTAGTTTTTAAAGCCCTTTGCAATTCAGCCCCATGTGACCTTGGCAGCCCCATTATATACCCCTCCCCCTCCATGGTTCATTCATTCATTCATTCCTCCCCTTCCTGCCTCCATGGTTCATTCATTCCTGCCCTCTATGGTTCAGTCACATTGACCATCTTGTTCCTTATCTGTGGTACACCGTGAGCTGTCCCTCTGTGCTCTGTCCTGACCTTCCCTCCTTCCGAGCTCAGCTCAAGCACTGTCCTAAGTGGCCTGGCCAGTGCCCTTTGCCTACTCAGTGACCTCATATCTAGAATCACAGGCCCTATGGGTCATCTAGTTGAACTCCCTAATTTTCCAGGAGAGGAACCGAGGCTCAGGGGACAAAGAGATTTGTCACACCAGTGGCAAGAGCCTAGTTCTGACTCCGAAGCCAGCGTATGAGGCAGTGGAGTGGCCCCCTGGTTAGAGGGAGAGGGCCTGGAATCAGGAAGACTTGAGTTCAAATCCAGCCTCAGATGCTAACCAGGTTTGTGACCTTGGGCAACTCACTTCATTTCCACCTGCCTTAATTTCCACAATAGCATCTCCCTCCCAGGGCTGGGGTGAGGACCAGAGAGATAATGACTGTAAAGTGCTTACCCCCAAGTAGGAACTTAATAAAAGCTTGCTCCCTGTCCCCTGCCCAAGCATGTTCTCTACTCCACCATTACCTCCTGTCCTGACCTTTGGACTGAAATACCAAAAAAGGAAAAACAAAGAGAAATCTGCCAAGGCCAGCAATGGAGTAGAGACTGAGGGGAGATGGGGGCCAGGGGGCACTTGGAAGCTGTCAACATCTGGTTTTAGTGTTTTTGGGTTGGGGATGGGGGTGGCCGTGTCTACAGCTTTATATTACATTTAAATGGTTAAGAGGCCCATTAAAACATTGTAGGAAACTGTGATACTTAGAAGACAGGAAGTGGTTTCATTCTAAGGTGATATTGTAAATCAAAGGCACAAGAGAATTTTGCAGTTGGATTAGAACTGGGAAGGTCTGCATATAGCTGCTGGACAGAAGACAAGTCTTACCCAGCCACCCATGATGGCAGCTGGCTGCCCGCTGCTGGCTGGGCATCTTGGCTTCTATGAGAAAAGATGGAAAGCAGAAGGGAAGTAGGCTGGATAAATGGCTATAAACTTCAACTCTCATGATCAATTCTCCTTTGAAGTTAAAAGCGAGAAGGCCCCAGAACAGACTAATGGAATTGGAAATATTTCGGATACCCACCATTTTCACAAGAATGTCGTACTCTTGGTTATTCATGCCTCAGCTATCCGACCTTCTGGATTATTTCAGGTGATAAATCATGGCAAAAGAAAAAAAAAGAAAAAGGTATGTATGACACACGTTGGCTTCAGGCTCCTCCTTCATACCTGAAACGCATCTCAAGACTGCCTTCTTTGGTCCTAATAGCAACTCTCGGCACACACCTGATTCCTACCTAAGATGTGTTGAGGTTTTACTATTGAGGGCCCAAACTGGAGGTCAGATCTTTTTGGCTGGCTTTAGTAGAGGCATAAGGAGGCCTGCTCGAGAGGTTTAGCACGTAAATACATCGAAGAGAAAAAGCAGAGTCAACACACACTGATTATATAATTAGCCTTTGGAAATGAAAACTTTCTACACTCTAGAAGTCAACATACTAGAAATACAGATTTGGTTTTCTGTGCCTTCATCTGTTATATTTTGGAAAAAAAAGATTCTAGTATTGTGTACTATCTACTACTATTTAAAGTAAATCATTTTTCCCCCCTATAAAGCTCTTAGGCAAATAGGTAAATCTGCTTCAGTTGTGGCTTGATTTTAGCCTAATAGTCTACTTTGTAAAAACAGTCATATCAGAGAGGTGAAAAGGAGAAGCCATGTCTCAGTTAAAAGTCACTCTTGGGTAACCTAGACATGTGCTATCTTACTTGTGACTTAAATGAATTTCGGCTGACTTGACCTTTTCAAGGCTATGATATGACATGAGTCCTTGGGTGAAGAGATAGAAACAATCCCTATGGAAATACTGTAAAGGCAGAGGAGAGAAATCCAAGAGAATGTACTGTCCCTAAGAAGAAACAAGTCAGGATCCTGCCCGGGTCAGTCACCTATGCTAGGGCATTATCTAGTAAACTTGGCTTGGCCTGATTTCCCTGGGATGGGTTCTCTCTTAGACCGAAAGCTTCTTGGGGGCAGGACTGGTGATGTATGAGCTTTCGTCTCTCTAGGACACAGCATGAAATCCTGAACATGGTAATTCAAACTTCTATGTCTGTAAAGGTTGAATTAAGTCTTCCCTTCCTGGTCTCTCTGAATAATGTCAACATTCCTTGTATCCCAGACTTCAGTCTTTGTGGCCAGGATTGGGAAGCTGCCACCAAGTGTTGGGATGGATTCTGGGACTCTGGGGAGGAGCTAGGCCAAGGAAGTTCTGTTCATAACCAAAAGAACACGGTCAGAATCCAGCTCCACAAAAATTCACCAATTATTTACTATGGGCAGGGCAGGATGCTGGGTGCCCCTGGAGTACAAAGGCAGATGTGACAAGGCCTAATCTCAAAGAGCTTGTGATCTCCTGGTAGGTGGGGCAGGCACAGAACTAATGAAAAGCATGAACAGGGCGGAAGTGGGAAAGGCATCATGGGCAGAAGGGAAGCCAGGGTGAGGTGCCTGTGCCTCACCCCGGGAGTCAGGCCTGGGAGGGAGGAGGTGTGACATCTGACATTTTGGGCATCTGGGAGCTCAACGGGTTGGGCTGGTCACCTTTTCTCGCTGTGGGATGCTTGTCCATGGCTTTCTGTGCTGCCTAGCTGGTGGTCCTTTGCCCCTCTTTTCTGCTTCCTTGTTTTCCTTCAAGAGTCCCCTCAGATCCCATCTCCTGCAGGAAGCCTCTTCTGGGCAGGGAGGCCAGAGAATGGGTCTTTGCCTTTCTCCATGTGCCCAGCACTTAGCACAGTGCTTAGCACATTAACTACGTGACTATAAATCATATATTGGAGTCCTTTTAAAAAAAATGTTCGGGATACTCTTGTCCATTTGGCTTGCCTGTCCATCTCCCCTCCCAAGTTCCCAGGGTCCTCGTGGGCTGGTGCTGCTTAGGCCGAGCCCTGAAACCCTGCGGAGCATCCTTGCTGACATCCATAGCTGCCATTAAGAGTGTGTCCTCACTAGATACACAAGGGAAGTACACTGGATAAGTAACAACAGGATGTTGGTCACCATTTATTAAATGTTTCCTTTGTGCCAGGGATGGTGCTAAGGGCTTAGAGACTGTTTCTTGTCTGGACTATGACATGTAGCTGAATGGACTGCTAACAGAGGCCTCGATCTACTGTCCACAGACCTTGGACAGAAACTACAGGTGGACAGCGTCCTGGGCCGAGAACCCAGACTGAGGAAGGAGAGAGGACCGAATCGTTTTGGGGAAACCGAAAGTTCTCTGAGCTCTCTCCCCCAGGAATGAAGGCTTATTTTTGAATAATAACTTTCTTCTGGGGATGATGCTGGGGGTGAGTCACTGAATACAGTGGCTTCTAAAAACTAGCACTGAGGGCAGCCTGGAGGTCAACAGCCCACTGGGCCTGAACAATTCTAGCTGACATATCACAAACCAGGAATTATGGAGTAGAACTGTCAAAGAACTGGACGCCTCAGAAAAAAGATGGGCTGGTCACATAGTAAGAGAAAAGGACAACTGCTAGATGGGCCAGTGGCCCACGGGTACTGACCAAATGTCAAATGAACAGGAGGAAAGCTCCAGAAAGTTAGGCAGACTCTCTGTGGCAAACTTACAGGAGGACAAAAGTGAGAGGTTGCTGGCAGTGAGGAGCAAGATGCATTGTGGGAGGGAATGTCCAAACTGATGACATTACAGGCCCACTGGGTCACCTCAGGCTGAGGAGGTTGAACCCAATTCCTTCTCTAATAGCCCCCAACTTTACATCTGTGTTTGGCCTGGCCCTCATGACCCTGCCTTCTGGTGCCCTTGAAGCCTAGGATGCCCCACCTTGCTCAGACCAGGGTCTCCCTTCTTAGGCTCAAATTTTCTCTTTCTGACTTTGGGTTCTTCCCAGATCACATGATCCCGTGATCCCCTCTCTTATGGCTCCAGCCCAGCTCCTATTTAGACAAAAGGCACTAGTTACCCTTTCTGAAGTTTTAACTTCAGGGTCCAATCCCTTTCCTATGTCCTTGTGACAAGTCGTAGCCCAAGCTCAGACCCTTTCCACTGGGAAGTAGATCAATTCCAAACCATTAAAAAACCCAACCCAACAGTAATTAGGCCTAATGCATGGGTGTGGGGGACAGGCACTGTGGTCTTGTCTCCTAGACCCTTTCCCCCCCTAGTCCGAAAGGTCACCCCTCCTCAGAGGAGTTCTGGGACCACTTTTCAGCCCCTTCTTGGGGAGCCTGTGACACAGGCAGCAATTTGCACCTCCACACACTGATGCTGACTACCTGAAGCTTTCCTCTGAGGACTGATGTCTGCAAAGGGGTTCAGGCTTTTCAGAAGGCACTAATTACATACCATTTTTATTAAAATCAACTGAGACAATGTTTGCAGAGTGATTTGAAAATCTGAAGCTATTATCAGTTGTCTGAAAAGGGAAGAACAATATAGAAATGTCCAGGCAAGGGTGTGGGAACTCCTAGGGGAACCTAGAAAGACAATTTCATATCCTGTCAAATGAATGCTGAAATGTGTGGCTCCAAGATTCCAATGCTTAATGTGGGTTGGAGATTGTTACCCTCTGCAACCTCTGACTCCTGGCCCCCAGGGAGTACTCACTATTAGAGAAAGATGAGGATTGATGGAGAACTAAATTTTTTTTTTAAGCAGACCTGTCTGACAAGGAAAATCCCTTTACCAATACAAATAGTTGCACATTTGTCTGCAACTTAAGAGTCTTAGAATGTAGTCTGGAGCATCGAAAGTGACTTGCCTAGGGTCAAACAGTCAGAACAGATCAGAGATGGGACTTAGCCCTAGGTCTTCCCCTCTCCACGCCAGTCCAATCCCCTGTACAACACTGCCTCTCCTGGATTTTTTTTAGAGTTCTCAGCAGCTTGCTTAAGGCTCACTTTTAAACTCTGCTTTATAAAAATAACCTCATATCTTAATACAAATTTCCGCTAATCCAGTGGTCCCTCATGATTTCACAGGACAATAAGGATTTCTCTTGATTTGAAGGTAACACCCCATGTTGACCACACTGGATTCCATCGTTCTCATGGGTCAGTGTTATTATGTAAGCACAGAAGTGTCAGAGATAGTAGTGTAAATGTCAGCCTTCTGGCATGAACCTGAAAGAGGCCACAGAAAATCAGGGCAGTGTATTTTTAAACTTATGGTCCTGTAAAGCTACACGGCTTGATATATACAATCCTAGCTTTCTATGCCAATTGTTGCTCTGTCACCTGTCACAGAGGCTCCAATGATGCTAGAAAGCCAGCTCAGGCTGAGCAGCCTGAGGCCAGGCTAGAAATGAGAATTCTTGGAACTTATGAGATCTTTTTCAAGAACAACTTTGTGATTGTTGTTATCTGCAAAACAAGGTTTTGAAGACCCTAGAATGCTGACATGTGGAAAACTGATCTTTTGAAAGTGGACATAAATTACCTTATGAGCTTGCAGTCTGTGCCAATATCACTGGAGAGAACCAGGCTATAAGGCTGAAGGTAAGAACTCCCTTACTGAAACTGGGTCAAACTGGTCAGCCCTTGAGGTTTTTACTGAAAGCTCTTTGCTTTAGGATAACTAGGACTTGATAACTATACAGTTTGCAAATCCCCTGATGAAAACTCATTTTATATACTAACTTTTTAGTGGCTTCTTATAATGAAAAATATACTTGAAGGCTTGAAATTCAAAGGAATCAAATGACTTCTGAAATGATGTTCTTTCTGCCTTAAAAAAATGTTTAAAATAGAACCTCCCTCTTGGCATCCAAGTTAATTAATTGCTTAATTACACAAGTCTCCTTTCATAAATAATTCTAGCAATTTTCTACTAGAATCAATGTCTAGTTTGAAACTTAAAAAACCATACAAATGATATCTCATATTATTATAAACCTTTAGGAACATTACTAAAATTTAAGCAAACCCAAGAATTTTTATATTTTTTTCGATTCAAAGCCTTAAAAAGTTAGCCCCTAGAATAGCTCTTAAGAGTTTCATCTCATTTTAAGAAACATATTTCCAGGTCTTTTCTTGGTGGGTCAGAACACTGGATTCTGAGCTAAAATGGTTCCTCTGGGGTAATAAAAATAAGTACCCTTTACTTGAGCATGGATTTCAACAGAAGGAATATGACATCAAACTGAGAATATGAAACCTAAAACTGAAACTATCCTGTAGAGCACACTGTGCCCCAGACACCATCACCAGACTCAGGTGTGTAAAAGAAATTTCAGATGCCGACAGAACAAAACAGTAATTGAGGCTAAATTTCTTAAATATTCCATCCCTTCCATTAGAACTTCCCAGATCTTAATAGAACCTTGGGATTCATAGTGCTGGATAAAGCTCTGGTGGCCATCCAGCCCAAGCCTGTCACTTTACAGACAGGCAAGATAAGGGTTGTTGTAACTTGTATAGGCAACCTTATATAAAGATGGAACACTTTTGCTTTTTTTTTTTCAAGGAATACAGAATAGGCTGTTGTAATCTTGATGAGTTAACATCCTGGAAGCAGTAATTTTGACTGAACCTGGTGCTGAACTTGAGAACTCCTCAGAGCTCTGTCCTTGATCTTGTCCTGGAATGGTAATTTGGATCCACAGAGAGAAGAGCTTCAGCTGCACACAGATGGCCACCAACATCCAAGCCAACCACCAGAAGGCAGTGGCTTTGTCCTCTGACCTTTCCCTGCCTTTGGGACTCTATAGGTAAATGTAAACAGAAGGACAGGAGGGCATATACTTTGCAACAGACCAGAGCTTCCCCACAACTGCTAAGTAACAAGTGAATTCTCAAAACAACACAGCATTTTAGGCTGTTGCTTTCAAATATTTACATCTTCAGCTTCTAATTTACCCATAGAGACTTATACAAATTTTACTCCTCAGAACAAGTCATCTATAAGAGCGCACCAGAATATCTTCACCGGTATAATCCCATTCTAGGCTCTCACCTTTGATAATAAACCAAACACGGCCCAATTGTCTAGACTGGCCACCCCAAATGGTTTCTAAACCTGGGCACCCACCTGCATCTACAACCTGATTTAGAGGGTAAGTGAATGTAGATGACACTGTTTCACACAAGAGTTAGGTCTTCCTCTTGGATACTCTACACAACATTGCTTATTCTGGCTAATAGGCAGGATAGCAAAGAAAACACTGAGATTCGGCCCTAATACTTGAGCTGTCTTCCCCTTTTTTAAATCACAGGGGTCCAAAGTGCTGTGCTGGGCTCTGCGGCTTCTTGTTGCTTGTACTCTCAAAGTCCTGCCAGGCTGTCTAACTCTCCAGGGGAGCACCCCTAAATCCAGCTGGAAGGCGCGCCCCCAACACAAAGTTAGGACATCTGTTTACATGAAGGAGATACACTTACCAGCGAAGTTTGCCGGAGGAGCTAGAGCAGTAAAAGAAAATTCTTCCTGCCTGCGAATGACTAATATAGGCAGCCCAAGGTGCAACCGAAGGCGGTCCCAAAGGGCCTGACTAATCCCCGTGCAAAACAAACAGTGCTGGGCCACACGTCGTCAGCAGTCAGCAACATTTGCACTTTGTTGTGCAGGGCAGGGAGTTGCCTCCTCGAGCTGGGAGGGAGCGTTTGCTACACCAGCAAGGAGTCTGGGCAGAAAGATGCAAACTTGGGCTAAAGTTCCCTTGGTTTACCAATCGTGCAGAAACACAGGGGCATTATTGCGTTATCAATATTAAACAGAAAATGGCAAACCGCTCGGAAATACAAGCTGCCAAAAGTATTCCCGACATTTCAAGAACTCCGGCTGTTTTGCTATAAATAGTAATGCTGCAATAAACTTATACTTGTGTGTCAGGACTCGGCAGATAAGGGTGGCCGGGCTCTCTCTCACCCTCTCTGCCGTTTTATCATCAGGGCACTGCAGAGTGTTCTCTATCAGCCTCTTGTGCAGTGGGAGAAATCCAGCCCAAGCCTTTCTCCAGCTGTCGAAGGCCACAAGCAGACTTGTTTATGTTGAATGTTTTAATAAACCTTATATCATTGAGTCATGCTATGGTTTCCATTTATGGAATGTTCAGAACAACGCTACATACAGGGAACATCTTGCTGTTAATGTGCATTTGCCCAAGTGACAGCAGATAGAGCTGAGCCTTGGATGCTCCCGGGTTGAGTCCATGTCGTAAGGCAGCCTCCACTGGGCCATGGCTAGTGGGAGGGGATGCCCTGCCTTCAGGACAGGCCACTACATTCCTGGAGTGCTCTCATTGCTCAGTAGTCCTTCCAAATATCAAACCCACTTACTACCTCCTGGGAAGCCTCCACTCCCAATTCTTCCCCAAGTGGCCCAACTAAAACTGACTTAATGGCTCCTCTATTTGGCAACTTGAAAGTATGTGAGGACCCCTCTAGCCCCAAGACACACCCAAGGATTCTTTTCTCAAGGCTAAACCCACAATTGCGTCCTTCAGCCAGTCTTCCTCTGTCGTGATCTGGGTGAGACCCAGAGCAAGGAGGAAGAGCCATCGTACTGTGCCACAAATAACATCTTGCTTGATCCTCCCAAGCCTGGGAGGTAGCAATCTCATGGCCCCACTTTAGAGCTGAGGAAACTGAGGCAGACAGAGATTAGGTATGTGAAGAGCGGCTTGAACCAGCTCTTCCCGACTCCAAGTTCAGCACTTATAGCTAGGCACAGGCACAGGGACACAGGCTAGAGACTGGACTCCTCAGATGGGGAAACTCTTCCCTCCGAAGTGTGTTGGCAACTTCGCTGACCCCAAGGCACTGGAAGGTTAAGAGACTCCTCTGGAGTCCCACAGCCCCCGTCAGACGCTGCCCTTGAACTCAGGGTTTCCTGACCCTGAGATCAGTTCTCCGTCCACTCTGGGCTGCCTTTTACTATCACGCATGTCTCCTCCCATACCCACAAAGAGTTCAAAGAAAAGGTCTTCCATAGGCAAAATTATTCAGAGCAGCATTTTTGTTCTTTTGTGGCGGGAAAGAACTGGAAACAAAGTGGGGGCCAATCAGCAGAGGAATGGCTCCTGAATACAAGTCAGAATACTGGGCCGTAAGAAATGACAGGAATGGGAGACCTGGAGAGACTTGGGAAGACTCATCATGCCCGATGAACTGATGCAGGCTGGAGGCCGTCTGGCCAGGGGAAGGAGAAACCCAAGGCCCAGGAGGATGCAGAGGCAGACAACCACAGAAAGCACCAGCCCGGCCCGGCCGCACCCAGCCCGTCCTGGCTCCAGGAGGCTGAAGGGGAGTCCCGCTCCCTACCTGTGGGCAGAGTACGGCCCTGCGGGGTCAGAAAGGCATGGCCAGAAGCTGGGGCTTCTACTAGGGGTCCTGGGGGAGTGTCTGGGAGCAAAGGGGCCGCCCGAAAACCAAATCAAGGAAAACACAGATGCGAGCCGAAGACAAACAAGGCAGTTTTGTTACTGCTGTGCTGTGGTGTGTTTTTTTGTTACTGCTGTGCTGTACTGCCTTTTAAAAAGCAGTAATAATAATTATAACAATATGTAATTCAAGTAACACAACAATATAATGACACGTAATACAAGGTGACAGTTCCATTGACAATCTCTTTCTCTGTCTTGTATACTGAAATCATGTTTGTGAAGTCCATAAGAAAAAAACAGTTTAAATAAACAAAAACGCTCCCTGGAGTTAGGCCTAAGAGGGTCACAGGCCGACCCGCTGTGTTGGGTGCCGGACAGCTGGGGGGGGGGGGGAGGATGAGGACAGTCAGAGGAAGACAACATGCATGGGGGGGCCTGGAGACAGTGCCGATGACACCCAGCCTGAGGAGGAGAAGATCTGGGTGGGAGATATTCACTGCTTTCCGGTAAGTGGAGGCCCATCACACAGAAGACAGACTCAGCCTGTTCCTTTGGGCTCCAAAGGAAAGAGATTTCAGGAAATGAGGGCCATCCCAAAGCAGGACAGATTGCCTGGACTTGCCATGTACCCGGGCCAAGCCTGGCAGAGCACTTTGGGGATCAGTGGGGGAGCTGTATGGTGAGCTCCATGACCCTGAGTTGCCTCCCGCTCTTAGGTTCTGTGCTTCTGGTCTCTAGGCCCCTCACCACGGGGTCATCCCCGTCTGGATGGGCTCTGGTTTCCCACTAGGTAGTAAGTGTTCCTTGCACCTCTGGGATGTGAGCACCAAGATGAAGTGGTTCTCGTCCCTCAGGAATCTGTACTCTCACGGAGGGTGGCATTAGGGGAATGCAGCCTTAGCCACATGCCTGTTTCTCGTGAAAATGTGTCCTTTTTCCTCGCCAAGGTCAACAACCCCTCCACATGCTCCTCTGATCCCATCTGATGCCATCTTCTGCAACGGATGGATCACTCCTACTCTCTTGCACATTTTAACCTTCAGTCTTTCCCTGGCCATCGACTGCTTCCCTGTCACCTGCAGACATGCCCATGCCCCCCATTCTTACCCTTGATGCTACCATCCCTGCTGGCTCTCCTGCCCTTTTCAGACAAACTCCCTGAAAAAGCCCTTTGTGTCTGCCTCCACCCTCTCCTCTGAAGCATCAGCAGCCAGGCGTCTGACTCCCTTATTTTACTGACTCTTCTCCAGAGTCACCGGTGATCTCTGAATTCTCCTTCTTCTCGCTCCCTCTGCAGGCTCTGACACTACTGGCCGCCGTCTTGTCCTCAATTTTTCTTTCTAGGTTTTCAGGGTGCTGCTCTCCCGGCTCTCCTCCTGCCAAACTGATGGCTTCTTCTCAGTCTTCATACATACATATGAATTGGTCATACCCCTAACTTCAAGGGTGCCCCAAGGCTCATCTCTCTTTATACTAACTCATCTGGTGATCTCCTCAGCTCCCATGGACCCAACAACTATCATCTCTAGGCCTGCATATCCAGCCCTCACCTCTTTCCTGACCCCCAGTCTCACACGGCCAGCTGACTTTGGGGCATCTCATAGATACCTGAAGCAAAATAAGTTCAGGTATGAGCTCATTATCTTTCTCCCCAAAGCTCCCCTCTTCCTAACTTCAACTTCACCACCACATTCCCAGCCATCCAGACTTAACCACCTTGTATCACAAACCCCACGTCCCATCTGCTGCCACGTCCTGTAGCCTCTACCTCCCTGGCACCTCTCCCATCTCCCTTCTCTCCTCTGCCATTGCCACTGCCCTGCCATAGGGCCTCATTCCCTCACACTGACCCACTGCAGAGCCTCCAATCCATCTGCCACTCAGCTGCCAAACTGGTGTCCCTAAGGTGCAGGTCTGGCCAGGGCATCTCCTACCCAATAAACTCCAAAGGCAGCCCATTCCCTCCAGATTAACAGAAACTGTTTGGCTCCTCAAGCCCTTTGTAAGCTGGACCCTCGCTACCTTACCCATCTCTACCCTGCAGAGGCCTCTCTGCTGCTCCTCACACACAAACATCCCCTACTGACTCCAGGCCTTCTCACTGTCTGCCCCCCTGCCTGGGATGCTCTCCATCCTCTCCTCCACCTCCGGCTTCTCTAACACTTAGCTCAGGTCCCATCTTGTGCAGGAGCTCGTTTCCCAGGCCTCCCTCCCCCAAAGTGCCTTCCATGTTATCTCATTGCTACCTAGGTATTTACAGGCCATGTTCCCCCTCAGAATGGGAGCTCCTTTAGCAAGGCACTGTGTGTTTGCCTTTCTTGGTCTCCCAAGCAATCAGCACGGTGCTTGGCATACTGTAAACACTTAACAAATGCTTGTTGACTGACTGCCTGATAGTCACCGAAGCAAAACCAAGGTTAACTGAAAGAAGGAAGAAGTCCAGAAAACAGGGGTGGGGTGAGTCAGGGAAAGCACCAGAGAACAACAGGTGGCAGGAGCTGAGGGAAGGACGGACGGAGTCCAAGGATCTGAAAGGAGGAAATGAAGAGGGAACACATTCCAGGCACTTGGGCTGGCTTGTACAGACCAGAGGCAGAATGCCAAGTATGGGGAACAAGCAGGAGTCATGTCAGGGAGGAGGGGCTGTAGCCACACGTCACTGGCTCCCCAGAAGTCAGGGGGAATCCTGTCAGGGCACTGAAGGCCTGTTAAGGGCTTCCTCTGTGCCAGGCTCTGGGCCCAATGGTGGGATGGCAGGAGAGCTGATCTCCTGGAGAGGGGCCATGGAAGGGGGCTGGCCTGTCTACTGAGGCAGTGGGAGCAGAAGCTTGAATCATAGGCTTAGGAGTCAGGACAAATGCCATGGATGCCCTTGGGCAAAAAGAGGCTGGAACTGAGTGTATATCTCTCTTTGCCTAGGGCTTCAGCCAAAAAGCTTCAAACTTGTAGTAATAGGGTCTCAAAGGTGCCCTGGGTGTAACACAGCCTGGGCCCTCGCCCTACACCTTTCTAGGAAGACTAACAGTCCTGGAGTGGGTCTAGGCAGCAGCTAATTTATACAGTGCCTTTTATGTCTGCCAAATGTTTTACACGTGTCACCTCCTGTGATCCTCAGAGTAAGCCTGGGAGGGAGATGTCATTATCCCATTTTACAGAAGAGGAAGTTGAGTTGCAGAATGGTTGACTGGCTGGCCCAGGGTCGCCTAGCTATGAGTGAGGCAGAATTCAAACTAGGTTCTTCTGAAGTCCAAATGCAGCGCTTTAGTTCACGATACTACTGACCTTTATGCACTAGACCTGAGTTTGAATCCAGCCCAAGATGCTTACTAGCTGAGGGATCCTGGGCAAGTCACTTACCTTCTGCCAGCTTCCTCCTCTATACAACGGGGATAACAATTAGTGTCTCCTTTAGAGGGCTGTTGGGAGGACCACCTCCGAGTGCTCTGTCAATGCTAGCTGCTACCATTGTGATGATGATATGAGTGTATCTATTCAAGAATCTTCTTGTTCATGAATTCTTTTTGCAACTATTAAAAAAAAATCACTGTTCTCTTGAAGGGGAGGCAAATGAAATCCCTGACAAGAGCAATACTGAACACCACCAACGTGAGCATGAATAACCGTGTGTGCCAGTGTACGTGTCTGCTCTCCACTGATAGGGACAGACAGGAGGCTACACGCTTCTCGGGGAACATGACACATCTAGCCTCCCTTGCACCACAGCCTGCTATGGCTCCACAGCACCTCTGGGATCAATGTCGAGTTCCTGTCTGACATTTAAAGCCTTTCACAACCTGACTCCAACCTTGTACTCCAGGTGTTTTCTCTATCACTTTCCCTTCGTGTTCTCTCCTGTCCAGCCACACTGGCCTTCCTGCCGTTGTACAGGCTATCCCTCATGCCTAGCATGCCCTCCCTCCTCACAAATCTCAGTGTAAACACCACCTTGTGAATGAGGTCTTTGGGGACCTCTCCGGCTCCTGGTGCCTTTCCCCACAAACCACCTTGTTTTTCTCTCGGTGCTTTTACTCACTCACCATCTGTATATTCCGTATATGTTCGGGGCATGGACGTTTTTAGGGCAGCTAGATAGTGCTATGCAGAGCACTGGGCCTGGAGTCTGAAAGACATCCTCCTGAGTTCAAATCTGACCTCAGACACAATGGTTGTGTGATGTTGGGCATGTCACTTGCCTCTGTTTGCCTCTGTTTCCTCCTCTGTAAATGAGCTGGGGAAGGAAATGGCAAACCACTCTGATATCTTTGTTAAGAAAACCCTAAGCACCAGCCCTGAAGTCAGGAGGAGCTGAGTTCAAATGTTCAAATCCGGCCTCAGACACCTAACATTTAACTAGCCGTATGACCTTGGGCAAGTCACTTAACCCCAATTGCCTTGCAAAAAGCCAAAAAAAAAAAAAAAAAAAAAAAAAAAAAGAAAACCCCAAATGGAGTCACAAAGAACTGGTCACAACTGAACAACAATGATAGCAATGTGTTGCTTTGATGACACAAGGTGGGCACTATTTAATTTTTGGCATCCTTAGCATAAGGCTGGCATACAGCAGGCATTTAATAAATGCTTCTTGATTGACTGAATATCACACACCATCTTTAACTTGGATCTTGCTTCTGTCTTCTCCTGCCTTCATTCACAGTCTGCATGTGTGCTTCACCACAACTTCTAACGGAAAACAGGGAAACATTTCCCAAAGCACTTTTTACCCCCTTCCTCCCTTCGACTTCTTTCTTATTTTTAAAGAAACGAGCAGGCCAGAGGCAGGGACGCGAGGAGTGAGTGACCTCACGTGCGCAGCACGGGGCTCTGCTCAAGAACATTTGACTTCGGCAGAGGGAGGCAGGCTCTGGGTATGGAGGAATTCTAGGATCACTAGGGTTATAGAATTCTATGACTGAAAGCAACTTTAAGAGCTGTCTGATCTAACACCCTCGTCTTGCCCTTGAAGAAAGTGGGACCAGAAGCTGAAGGATCTGTCCAGGGCCCCCCACTTCCTGTGACAGGGACAGATGCTGTGGCAGCCTTGGGGACCTTCCCTCCCTCTCTTCTTGAGTCATTCTGGGAGTCAGATGAGGGCTGAGCACCACAGCACCATTTCTGCCTCTCTTGTTCTGGCCAGTACACTATTCACCGTGCAGCCAAGAATGTGAGCTTTGGAAGAGGCTCCATCATGCCAGTTGGAGACCTGGTTCGTGGTCACCTCCCTCTGAGAAGCCTTTTCTGTGCCTAGTCCATTTGTCTCCAGTCAGTGTGTGTGATTGAGCTTTTTCTGAGGCACGTCAGGCTCTCCAATACCCACATTTGGGGTTTTCCTGGCAGAGATACTGGAGAGGTTTGCCATCTCCTTCTCCAGCTCATTTTACAGATGAGGAAACTGAGGCAAACATGGTTAAGGGACTTGCCCAGGGTCACACAGCTAGGAAGTGTCTGAGATGGGATTGACAAGTATTCCTAATTCCACTGTGTTACCTAACTGTGCGCATGCACGTGGGTGTGTGTTTCTGAAGACTGGCTTTGAACCCCAGCTCCAAAATGTAATAGTGGTAGGTTTTTTAAACAGGACCCCAGATCTAGGTCTGGGAGGCACTTGAGAGGGCACCTGGTCTAGCCCTCTCATCTTACACATAGGGAGACTGAGGCAGAAAGAAGTCAGAGGTTTTAGGCTCATGGATCTCGAGGAGGAAGGCACCTCAGAGATCATTCAGTCCAGCATCCTCTGTCCAAGAGAAGTGTGAATGAAGCAACTTGAGGGGAGTCATCCCACTGTAATGGAGCCGGGACTGGAAGCCAGCTGGTCTGAGCCCAGGTAGGACAAGATACAGAGAAGTCTTGAGTTTCTGTTTTAAAATAATTCCACATTATGTTTGCAAGCTGATGACTCACAGGTATGTACGTGGGCACTACCTATAATTTTCAAGATGAGTCAAGAGATAACAACTTCCTCCCCATCAAAAGCACGTGAAGACTTTACGGTGTGAAGTGAGTCAGGAGGGAGCCATGATCCATCATTACGGCCCCGCTCTGCACCAGGACCTTCACACCCCCTCTGTCCTCATTATTCTGTGTGATTCTTGTCTGGGTCCTTCTAAAAAGCCTCCACAACCATAAAGGACACATTCACAGTGATTGGTAAAGTCTGCAAAGTCCTTTGTACTTTCTCTCATTTCATCCTCGTAACAGCCCTGTGATTCTTCTGAGACAGGGACTGATGTGCCATGACTTGGAGACACAAAGCATCGTCCAGAGAGTCCAGATGTTAGAAAGGTGCATTTTTGACAGGAAGAAATCTGGAGGTGCGATTTGTATAACACAAAGCGAGACACAATTTGCTAGAGCAATTCAGCTATTCCTTCCATTCTCCTATTTGACTGGGGCACAGTTCAAGCGCCCTTCTAACTGGGTGTCATGATCTGGGCAACACACAGTTTTCGCGACTGTTTGGTCTGGCCTGAATGTATAGACTGCTAGGTCAATCTCTTGTACGTATAGCGTCAGGCCTATCTTTTTTACGTACAGATTGTTAGGCTGATCTCTTTTATTTTTCATGGATTGTTAGGTCAGTCTCTTCTGAGGGTCTGCAGATCCCACTCTAGCTATCTGGTGGTGGTCAGTGGGTTTAAGAAGTCATGACAATGTCACAGGCCCATGTAGACTCTCCCAGCACTTCCTGATGAATGGTGCTCCATTATTTCATAGCTGGAACATGACTCACCATCAGCACACGCACTAGTCTTTCTCATAGCTGCCATGTTTCTTCACTTGGCAAGCAGATCACCTATCTGCTGCCTGAGGTGGTTTCAGGGATCTTTCTATGATCTTGTTGTGGTGACTTCTCTATACCTGCTAAATCTGTCCAAGCCATGATGCTCAATGTCGTGACTTGTAACTATTTCCTGTTTTCTCAGAGAACTGAGCTCATTGAAACAGGTAAATTATTGTAGCTGTTGTGATTCTGATCTTTGTTTGACTTGATCCACAGTCTGGTGAGGTGGGGTAAGAAGGAGAGAGAGAGAGGGATAGAGAGGGAAAGGAAGAGGGAGGGAAGGAGGGAAGCAGGGAGGGAGAGAGAGACAGACAGACAGAGACAGAGACAGACAGAGACAGACAGCAAGACAGAGAGAGAGGCAGAGAGAGAGACAGACAGAGACAGACAGCAAGACAGAGAGACAGACAGCGAGACAGAGAGAGAGGCAGAGAGAGACACAGACAGAGAGAGTTGACTCTGAAATGACTTCTATGCATTATCTAAAAAGTTATTTTCTATCTGCTATAATTTCATCAATTCCATATTGGGGAGAGATTTTTGATGCCTGCTAAACTCAGCACCTTCAGATGATGGCTTAAAATTTTTTTTAAAGATGTACTGGTCTTTGGGAAGTTGCAAAGCCCCTTTAATGACCCCTGACTTCTCTAGACACAGAACCCATCACATTCCAGGGATGCTGTTGAATGGTATCTGCAGGACACAACAGTCTCTGGGTATGGTTTAGTGAAGCACAGACAGAAACAGAAGCTCAGAAAAGAGCCGTAGTGAAGAATGTCATCAGAGAAATGTAAGATGAATCTGATGATGATGATAGCTGATGTTTATGTAATGCTTACCATGTGCCAGGAATTGTGCTAAGAGCTTTACAGATGTTGTCTCATTTGAGTCTCAGAATCTTGGCAGGCAAGGACTATTATTAACCCTATTTTACAGATGAGAAGACTGAGATAGAGCATGGTTAAGCGAGTGTCTGAGGCTGGATGTGAACTCATGTCCTCTTGACCGTAGGTCCCACACTCTATCCACTGCAGCTCTTTGCTGAAGAAACAAGTGGTGGATGCCCCACGATCCCCTGGGTGTCCTCTTGATGTCAGGAGGGGTGCCGGCTCCCTGCCACACCAGGCTGGCTGCCCTCTGGGAGGGCAAGGGCAGGGTCCCACCAGCTGGGCTGGCCTGCTCATTCCACATCCGACAGCCTGTCTGCTGGATGACCTGTGGCCTCCTGCTCAGACCTCCTTTGGCATTCTGTTGTCCTGGTTCTGTTTGTTTTGCCCAGCCTTGTTCACCTTCCTGTGTTTGGATTCTTCTCACTGGTCATTTCTTAGGGCACAATGACGCCCCATTCTGCTCCTGCACCTGTTTGTTCAGACATGCCTCCAGCTTCTTTTCCTGAAGAGAGTATTCCCAATACATTCAGGAAGCTTGTGAAGAATTTGTGAGCCGTGGGCCTCTCTCATTTCTTAATCCCAAACCTTTTTCTGTCATGGTCCCCCAGCCCACCTTCTCATCAGGGTCCCTGAATGTCAAGGCTATTGGCCTTCCTGGGGGTCTTTCTGCTTCTCCTCCTCCTCTGTACTTCAAGGTGGGAAGGCCACAACACCCAGAAAATGATGGTTTTGGGTTTGGGGCCCTTAGGTGACCCAAGAAGCCAAGGGCTTGGGAGCCTTGTGTAGAGGTGGTGAGCCATCTATGGCTTAACTATGATCCCTTGGCATCATCAAGCTTCATTTGGAGTGAGAACATCATGAACAATGGGGCTCAGTTCCTTCAGGGACAGATAAGTCACTGGTCAGCTGAAGAGATTTTATACTAGTGATGCTGAATGATGAAGGGATTCATGGGACTCTGGCTCTAGAGCCGGCAGAGACCTGGGAGGCCAACCTGAACAACTCTCCTCATTCTACAGATGAGAAAAACGGGCCCTGAAGACTGTAAGTGACTTGCTCAAGATCCCATAGGTCCTAAGTATGAGAGGCAGGATTTGAACACAATCCCTCTGACTTTAAAGCCAACATCCTCTCTTGTCCTATGTGCTTCTTAGCTTCTTTCCCTTTCCCTCTATTTCCTAGGCCATCACATCCACCCCTGATCTGCTAACCTTCCGGTCACTGAGGCTGCCCCCTACTTTATGGCTTGGTTGGTCCCCAGAACAGAGGGTACAGTCTGTCCTAAGGCTTCTATTCATACAGAGGAAGCACGGGGCTAGTGAACAGAAAGCTGCCCTCAAACTCATGCAGAGCTGAATTCAAATCCCACCTCTGATACATACTGGCTGTGTGACTGTGGGCAAGTGACTTAAGCTCTAGTGCTTCTAGACAGCAGCTCTGGGGAAGGTGCTGACCTGCATTGCTGGCAGGAGTTTACTCAGCTGAGAGTTCTAGGGCTACACTGATAAATGTTTAACAACCAGCTCTCCAGGAAAAAAAATGCCTGCATGGCACACTTCTAGGTTTAATCTGCATCAGAAGGAGTTTCCTCATCTGCCAATTCTAGGGTATTGTGGATAAATGTTTAACAACCATCTCCCCAGGGAGAAAAGCAGCCTTGGCACACTTAGGTTTAATCTGCATTTTCTCCATGACTTTCTTACATCTAGTTAATCAAGAAAACAATAAAACAAGTTCTGACTTGTGGCTTTTGCCGATCTCTAAGGGATAAAATCTCCTGCTGAAAATTCACCAATTAGCTCTTGGGCCGGTGCCCCTGGAGGGCTCCCTCTGGCCATGAGGCCGAAGGTCCAGGCCTGAGGTTCTGCTTTTTGGGGTTCTGGTTCAGCAGAACGGCCTGGATTTGAGGCCCTCCAGACCTCACATCACCATCATACCACGGTGAGACCCAAGATTCGGGCAGCTAAGCAGGGTTTAAGGCATTTTATCTTCATACAAATATGTTCACTTTAAGCTACCTCTAACCACCACAAAAAAGCTGGTGCTTATGCCCTGATGCTATTAAGTCTGACATGATTCAACTGCGAAACAGGGCCCGTTGTCCATGAAGGATGTGGCCTGCTGGTCTGGAGGCTCTGCCCGCCACGAGGGAGCAGGAAGGGGGGTGATGCTGGGTAAGTTCTCCCCAGTCCCACCCCATCACCCTGAGAGAAGAGGTTTCTCTCCTTTCCCCTCTGTCCCTCAGAGGCTACCCATCAGAGCCCGGGATGGAGGTGTCTGAGCTCTTCAGAGGAACCAGCAATGGAGGGAAGACATTGAGAATGGCTTTGAAAAAGAACAGGGCCACACAAAAGGCCCAGAGGGAAAGGATTTAATCCAATGGAAAGCAACTTCGGGCTGCATTTTTCATAAGGGGGGGAAGGTGGAGATAAAGGCCAGGCAGCTCCCAGCAATCCCTGGGCCTCAGATTTATGCAGACAGCGTCTGCTCTTTGTCGCCTCGGCAGCTCGGCCTCGTCGTCATAGCAACAGAATCCCATCTCATCCCTCCTGCTGGCAAACTCTGGTTTTAGAATTCAGAAGCCTGGAGGGTGGGAGGGGGCGGTGGGGGTAGGGGGCTCTCCGCGGAGGAGGGAGGGCTTTCTAATGGCTTCCTTTCTGAAGCAAACAAAGCCCGAGCTTGTTGGTTTTACTGAGCAGAAAGTGATGCCCACCACCAACCTGAATAAAGCCTTATAACTTACTTTCCTTTGTCAAATTGGGGGAGCCAACTTAAAAAGCTAAACGTTGTCATTAGACATTGTTCCCGCTTGGAAATGCGCCTAAAAGTCCCGGCGTGCTGTAAACACCCTCCAAACCTTGAAACCTTGGAAAACCTAATCCAATAAACATCTTTAAAATGCATTAATTGATATGGATATCCTCTGCTCCTCTCCCGCCCCGCCCCCCCAGTCCCTTCTGGGGCTGGCAGAAATAATAAGGCAAAGGAAAGAAGTTCAATCAGATACTTTAAAGGGCTTTTATTCCTTTAATATCTGGACAGGAAAAAATAAATCCCTTCCCAGACCTGTGCAAACAAGCCTTCCCCCACTCCTTCCAATAACCACAATAAACTCTCAGGTACGGAATCATAAAAGTGTTTTCACCAGAAGGAACCCGAGAGATGGTGGAGCTTGGCTTCTTTGATTTTATAGGGAAGTCTACCAGGAGAAGCCACCTGTCCAAAGGCAAGCAACAAGTCAGTGACCAAGGTTAGCCGGATCCCCTTCAATGAGGTGTCCCCCACAATCCCCTTAGGTTCGGGAATGTCACTGTGTGCTTCTATATGCTATTCCAGGAAGCCGCTGGATAAAGGAATGAAGCTATACTGGAAGCCAAGCCTTAGTTTCTCTATCCTGACTTTTGCTGACCTTTTTTTCACTGGAGTATTCCATGAGAAGAGGAAGAGAAATAATTTCCTTCTCTTAATTAAACTTTGGCTGAAGAAGGAGTTGAGGGTTACTGCCAAGAGCTCCCTGTCTCACACTAAACAAGTCAGCAGACCAGGTGTTCCCTTTCCAAGAGGCGTCCCTAAGCTCTCCTACAAACCTCATCCAACACAGAATTCCCGAAATACTCTAGGTATGACATCAACTAGCCAAGGAACACTGGAAGAGTTGTGGCAGGAAGGGCAGTTCAAAGACTTGGGGAGGGAGGGCAAACAAGTCCATTACTAAAAACCTTCCACTACTGCCTACCTAGGATTCAATTCATTATTTACTAAGTCCCTACTATGTGCAGGGCACTGTGTGAAATGTCGGGTGCGAAGACAAAAACAGGCCTGCTCCTGCCCTTGATAGGCTCCCATCTGGCATGGCCCAACAAAATGGCTGCCCAAAGTGCTGCCAGCCTCTCCTCCCTCAGCTCGCTCCTTCATTCATCCGTCCATCCATCCATCCATTCATTCACTCGCCCAAATTCATTTAAATAAGGGCTAGTGTTGTATGGCAGATAAAGCGCTCAGTTCGGAGACAAGAAGGTCTAAGTATGAATTCTGTTTCAGACACTTCCTACCTGTGACCCTGGGCAAGTTACATCACCTCTCTGGCCCCCAGTTTCCTCATCTGTAAAATATAGGGGGTGAGCTGGAGAAGGAACTGGTCACTCACGCCGGGATCTCTGCCCAGAAAACCCTCAACGGGGTCACGGAGTTGGCCATGACCAAAATGACTTAACAAAAAGATGAGGAATCTCGCGCCTGGGGGTGGCGGGGCTGTGGTGAGGAGCGGCAGACGGGAAGCTCATGTTTTTACAAATCTTAAAGTGCTAAAGGAAATGTGTGAGGGGCGGTAACATTATTATTACTAATTACATTGCTAATTACCATAATACATTGTAATACATCACATGACGAACACTAATTATTGTTATTACTAGTTACAAATCACTAGGTAACTAAGTAGCAGGAAAATAAACCTCTGAGATGCTATTCTCCATGAAAAACCTTTTCACTTTCTTGGGTAAAATACTTATCAAAATGATTATTAAGTCAACAAAAAATTGACTAAAAACATTTTGCACTTAACACACAGATATTAACCCCCCCCCCCACCTAATTATCAGCTCCCTGTGCTTCGGTACAGACTTGCAGCCACAAATAAAAGCAGGGGGACCGACTCCTAAGCTGAGCGGATTCATTCATTCCTTCCTTTGTTCGAGCATCTCGGATCAAAGTCATTTCCCGGCAGTTTTTGCCCCAGTGAATTTCTTGAGGCTGCTCGTTTCGCGGACTTTCTCACAGTTTAATTTCCTGTATGAGATGAATGGCTGCTTGGACAACAGGAAGGAGAGATTTGTGATAAGAGAGTGAAGGATGTTTAATTTCTCCGGAGTCGGAGTCGGAGATTGCGGCCAAATTCTCTCCGACTCTCGAGTCTGTGCTTTTCATTTTCTTTACAAACGGATCCCTGGATGGAAACAAGATGAAAACAGCGCATTTCGCTTTTGCTGCATTTCTCTGTCAGCCACCTGGCCTTCTGTCCATTAGTAAATCACCTGCATTGCTTGGGGTTGGTACTTTGTCCTGTTAGAAGCAGCTAAAGAGTTCTGTTATTCAAGCTTCTGCAGTGGTCACTTGGTGTCCTTAATGCTTTCCGTCCAACATAGGTCACTGCTCACGGGAAAATTCACCCGCGGCAGTACCGAAGCCCCGTCCCTGAACTTTCCCTTGAGCCGATAAATAGTTACTTTTGTAAGAGATTTTATATACTAGTAATTGACTTTTTTTTTTTGGAGTGGGATGGCGGGTTCAGGTGAATCTGAGAAAATCTTAGGATATTAAAAAGGAATAAAAATAATTTGGAAGGAATTCCATTTGCACAAATCTGTAAACTAGTGGCAAAGAACTGCATGAAACCCGTTTCTGGAGAATGCAGAACGCTAACATCAGTTTGAACAGCAAATACATAGAAAGCCCCGACTGGTGATTTCCTTATCTTGTCCTGGTCTCAGGCCCGCCGGCCAGTTCCAGGCCATCTCTAAGCCGGCCACTGAATGGGTACGGTCCCCTCTCTCTCCCCAATCTCCTTTCTCCTGAAGGTCTGCGTTGATCAGTGACCACCAGGTCCCCCCCGCTCCCCAATCCCAAATCACAGCTGATGGGAATACCGCATTTTCAGGTTCACAAAGCCTTTTGCGGACAGCATTTCATCTGGGTCTCATCACAACCGCGTGAGGTACATCAGCCCTATTTTCAGCAGAAGTATTCGAACCTAGATCTTACGGACTCCCAAGCCCCACGCTCTACCCAATCTACCACCGGGGTTCCTAGCCTTGGTGTGATATTCAGAAAGATTCAATAAATTAGAATGAAGATGCCATTTATAGGGATGAAAAAGGTGGCATGTTATTCAAAACCTAAATTAAGAAAAAAGGATCTGCGCCACTAGCAAAGACCTATTCCTGTTTACAGATGAATGATTTCAAACCCAAGGGAAAAGCGTGCACACACGACCTAGCCTGGCTCCCTTTCTATACCGCAAACCCTCCCTGACCCCCTTCATTCTGATCTCTCCAATTGATCAGTGGTTTCCTTGATTTAGAAATCCCCCCATCCCATGATAGAGCCTGCCACCCATTCACGCCTGCCTGCCGAGCCCGCTGAGCTTGCCGGCTCTGTTCACATCCGCTCATTCACTCTGCTGGAGGGGGGCCTTTCTTAATTCCTCCTGACACCGTGAGGGGCACCATTATTTTAAACCTTAAGTAAAGTCACTTTAATTCTACCATCCATGCTTGGCTGAATTTGAATTTGTGCAAAAACTGGAAAGTTCAAATGAAAAACTATTTAATGTGACAAAACCCATACTGCCTGCCAATTACTTGGAGAGGCAGGAGAGGCAGTGGGTGGTGGGTTTTTTTTTTAAACAATCACTTGACTTGCATTCAGGAGAAGCCTTGATTCAAATCTTGCCTGTGAAATTTACTGTGTGACTCAATGTCTCTGAACTTGTTTCCTCATCTGTGAAATAAGGATAAAAACACTGGTTAGGACCCAACAGACAGGGCTATTGTGAGGCTCAAATTGTCTAATATATGTAAGTGTCAACTGTGATTATAATTACTTAGTTGAATGACACAATGCCTTTAGTAAATGGGCTAAGGGTCTTTGAGGCCAGGCTATGGCCAGAAAGAAAGGGAAAAATGGAACCTCCCTTATTAGTGGCTATGTTTTCAGGGTTAAGTGGTGATAATTTTATTATGGAAAATAGATGGCATATGCTTTTTAATTCTGCATTAGTACCTTCAAGATTTATTTAAAAAGGGACCAAGATTTACACTATAATTTTGAGTAATCAAGCTCTGACCTAGAAAATCTTTTTAGCGGTACTAATAATTTCTATATTGCTTCTGAAAGAAATTAAAACGGTGCTTTAATTTAGCTATAATTAAAAATCATTAAAAAAAACATGGGCGAGCTCCGGAGTAAGTGTTACAACACAGTATGCCTTTAAAATGTCTTGATAAACTCTTCATCACAACCTGCCTTTCCAGCTGTCTAGTCAATTTATCCTTCCCCAACCTAAACAAGTATGTTATTAGAGATGGAACAATTCTCCCCTGTCCCTTGTTTGCAGAGTGCTTCTGCATCAAGAAAACCAATTTAAAAAGAGCATCTGTACCAGAAAAGGTCGGTAATTTTTGAAACTCTCAGAAAGGACATTTTTTTTTCATTATGAGAAATTTTGTTCTGATGCAGTGGACAGTTCTAAACCACCACACAAACTAGGCACCAACTAAAGTGAAACGAGACAGAAAATAGCAGCACCAAGGTGAGATTGAGATCAGCGGCAGATGAACAGGCAGACTTTGGTAATTTTCCGTCTTAAGATGAGATAAAGGGGAGGAAGGGCTTTCAATCCAAGGGCCCAGAGAAGCCGATCGCCGGCCTGGGAGTTTTGTGGCTTCTGAACACTGTCTTCCTTTACGGAGGGGTCCCAGGCCCACCTAGGCACTGTTCTCCTGGCTCTCCTTCCTGCCCTTTGGAGAATTCCACTCAAGTCTGTCTAGAAGAAATTCTAATTTCTAGAGGTTTCCAGAGCTTTCTAAATTTATGTTACACTGCTGGGCACATGTCTGTCTCCCATTTATTTCATGTTTACTTGTCTTGCTTCCACAACTCAGTCTGTAGGTGGGTCTGACTCCTTTGATCGTTCCCCACGGAGCTAATTCAGAGCTATGCGTATATCCTGCTCAAAAGATGGGGCAGTGGATCGAGCACAGGGCCTGGAGAAAAGAAGACCGGAGTTCCAATCCAGCTTTAGATACTCACTAGCTGTGTGACCCTGGGAAAAGTCACTAAACCTCTGTTTACCTCAGTTTCCTCAGCTGTGAAATGGTGATAATAACAGCACCTGCTTCCCAGGGTCCCTGCCCTCAAGGGAGCTCCCAGTGTAGTGGAGGAGACAACATGAAAGCGGCCATGAACAGACAAGATACAGATGTGATACATTAATAAGAGGGAAGCCACTTAAGCCTTCCTTAGGCATTACGGGAGGTTGGGAAAGGCTTCTTGTAGAAGGCCAGGCTTTAGCTTAACCTTGAGGGAAGCCAGGGAGACCAGGAGCCCGAGATGAGAAGGGAGAGTCCCAGCTACAAGCAGGAAATGGTGGTTTTCCAATTTACTAGTTACTGTGTTGAAGGAAAAAAATCAAGAACAGCAAATTCTGAACTTACTTGTGAAAAATCTGGCTAAAGCAGGTGAATGTGGCATCCCCTTTCTTAGGCTCCAGTGGTAGGCCATGCTGGCCATGGAATGGGGGCTGAAATCGAGCTGTTTTTATGTCAACTGTATACGAGGAAAGAACTTGCAAGTGAAAAACGGATCGTGAGTGGCCAGCAAACAGAGGCTCGGGCTAGTGAGTCAGTGAACTACAACAAAGCTTAATGGGTTTTTTCTTGTTCTCCTTCATGTGCCACATTTCCTATCAGCAGGCCTTGGCATGGCCCATTCCTTCTGCCTGGAAGCCATTCATCTCTTCATCTCTCTTGCTCCTGCACGGCTTCTTTATTGATCGCCCTCACTGAATGGCTTCCTTCTCAATCTTCCCTTCGATCTCCCCTCACTCTGATTCATCTCCTACCCATTGGCCAAAATGCTGTCCTTAAATCCAGCTCTGGCCATGGCTGCTCCTTCCTCAAAGTCTAGTAGCTTTCCCTCTTTCTTCCGGAATGATAGCAACCTTGTCCTGTCTTTCCAGCTTTATTAAAGAATGATTCCCTTTGCACGCCCCACTGTCCAGCCAAACCAGCCTTCTTTCTCTCTGATTCTTTCACCATTTTCTACCACAGAAACACTTTCTTTAGCTTTAGCATCACCTCCCAGAAGACTTCCCTGATGCCTGAGCTGCTGGTGTCCTCCCTTCCCCCAGTCACTTTATAGTTCGTTTGCATTTATGGCCTATATACTTATTATCAACATGCATGCTGGCTCCCCTAATAGAATGCAGGCTCCCGCAGTGCAGTGAGTAGATTTTTTAAAAAAAATTTTTGCGTATATATTCCCAGCACCTATCACGTGGCTTGGCAAGAGGGAAGGCACTTGATAAATGCACATTGTTTTCAACAAAGGTTAAAAAAACAAAAAGAAAAAAAACCCAAATCAAAGGTGGACTAACAGCCAAAGGGTCAAACTGGCAAAGTATGTGGGGGGGGGGAGGGGGAGAGTCCTGGGCTAGAACTGCTTCAGGTCTGAAGACCTGGGCTTGGTCATGCGTATCAGGGCTTCTGGGAAGCTAAGCCACAGACATCAGTCTAAGGATTGATGTCAGGACTCATTGTCTGGGGGGAAAGCAGTCTAGGGCCAACAAAATGGAGATGTGCTCTGGGGGTATCTCCAGAAAGACGAGATAACTGGTGAATGGGATAAGGACCCAGGGTGAACGAGTCCTGAATGTTAGGAAATGGTTGGAAAGACTTATCATGGAACATCTGAGGACATGGGGTCTTGGGGCTGGAGAGGATGATGCCTGCATGGGCCATGGGCAAAACGTGTCTATTCCAGAGACGCCTGACACTATCCTGCTGCTGCCAGCTCCCAAGGCAGGGCCCACACCAACCTACTGCTTCTTACCATCAGCCCTTGGTTTGGGTCCAATCTTCTTAGCATCCTACACCTCTATCTTAGCTTCCCAGCCTCCAAGGTAACTAGTGAAGCTGACAAGCAAAATTATACTGATATGCTTATTCACAGCCTCTGACTCGGTTGCCTCTTGGGGAAAAAAATGTTCCCTTTAACTTTTTGCTTTTAGAGGCAATGCCTTACCTTGATACAAAGGAAGGACTCCAGACCAGGCTGGAAGGGCAGGAGCCTATGGTTTACTCTGGTGGGAGATGAGATCTGCTTGGGCAGGGGGCCTGAGGCCCGGACCCTTCAATCACATTGTGTAAGGGGCTACTTCTGCCTCATGCGAGGTCAGGAGCTTTCCAAAGGAACTAGAATTAAACAAAGCCCCGGTCATTCAGCACACATCTTGAGAGGAAGGAGACTGAGCACACGCTTGGGGAAATAACGGTGTGGGTATAAAGTTTATGACTGACTCCAAAGGTAGAAGCCCCAGGACGGAGTGCAAATGAGCACAGAAGATGAACTGTCCGCGGGCGCGCTGCTTTTTAGACAGTGGCCAGGAATGAACGGGAAATGTCCGAGGCGAGTCCATCCGAGAGAGCGGCGCGCCCCCTGCCGACAGAGAGGCGTGTGGCCGCGGATTTCCTGTCGCATTTGGAAGCAAGCCGCCCAGCAACAATGCAAAATGTTACGGCTAGAAGACAGTACATATGTCATCCTGTCACCGAATGTGGAATACTGATTATCGCTGGGGAAGATAGAGAATCACAATGCGGTTGTTTACTCTTTTTGAAATCTTCCCCGACGTATTTTTATTTATTTTCATCAAATATTTCTCCAAAACAAATTTTAAAAATCGGTTTACTCTTTATAAGCATGTAAGTCCTACTAAGAATGTCATAGCAAAATTATCTAAAAAAGAGAAGAGAAAAGACAAAGACAAAGGCAGAAGGATAGGAAGTGGAAGCTGCAGCTAAGTGGCCAAAATAATTTAATTATGCAAGGGTAACCCAGGGAGACGTTTTGCAAGCATTGTGCAAAGAAGGAACGAAAATGCCACAGCCAAGGCAGCCAGTCTTTCAGTGCACAAATAACGCTTATTTTTTCCCCTCTAAAATATATAGTTTATTGATCGCTTTTGTCTTTACGGCAGTCATTTTTCTGAAATAAAAAAAGGACCTTCTCCTCATTCCCCACTCCCCCTTCCCCTCTCCAGGTCGAATAATCCCCAGCAACAAAGAAAGCCCATTAGGGAGAACATTGGTACAATGAATGCCTGTTGGGGTGGACCGGGTTCTCAGCGTCGGACAGAGTGTATAATATTCTGAGATGCCTCTCTACTTGAAGAGGGAGCTGGCTTCCATTAAATGTATTCTCCAAGGGATCCTATTCAAGGCTTTTCTTTCCTTTACATGGTGGTGGCTGCTCTGTAAACGTTGTACATTTCATTCTGTCTATTTCACTCCGTTCATACAAATCCCCCTTTGTTCTGTCCAGTTTCTCACCTTCCTCACTTCTGAATATACAGGAATACTCCATTATATTCAGACTATAGTGAGTTTCTTTTTTTCCCCTGTCCTTCCCCAATTAGTGAGGAACCACTTTATTTTCAGGTCTTTCCTGCCACAAATACTTCCTACTATGAATATTCTGATATTTGCAGCATACACACGTTTTGTTTGGGCTTTGACTTCCTCGGGGTACATAGCTAGTGTGGAATTTATGGGTAAAAAGATAGATTTTGCTTGCTTACTGCCCGAATGGGATCCAGGCTCATTTCAGAGCTCCCCTAACACCTGGCTTGGAGTGCCAGCATTTTTCAAACTCTTCACACTGGACTCTTGTCATTTTTTGTGCTCTTTGCTAATTTACAGGGCATAAGGTGAACCCTCAGTTGTTTAAATTCTTACTTCTCTTATTCTGGGTGATTTGCAGCAAGTTTTTCAAAGGGTCATTTATAGTTTGCAATTCTCTTGAAAACTGTTCACATCCTTTGAGCTCGTCTGTGTGAACCCTTTTAAGTTTCATATAATCAAAAGCACATTTTGTCTTTTGTCCTCTCTTCTCTCTTTTGTTTAGTTAAGAATTCTTCCCTCACTCTGGTTGTGAATGGCACACCCTCCTCCCTTAACCTCCTATTTTTTTTTTTTAATGATGTGACCTTTTATAATCAGACTGTCTATGCTGTGCTTATACAGTCTATGGCCGAGGATGCCGGTAAAGCTAATTTCTGTCAAACTCTCTCATTTTCTTTTGAGCAGTTCTTCACAATGAGAGGCTGGGGATTAGGGAGTCCTTTCTCCACTAATTACAAACAGCCTTTAAATGAATTTTGTCCAAAAGAAATTCATCAAAAAAGGGAACCATTATGTGTCACTTATGTATCATTTTTATGGGAAAAATAACGCCCACGGAGCAAAACAACCACCGCCATTCCCACAAAAAACAAGAAACCCCCAATACACAATAAATCCTCATATTATGTTGTAAAAATCACGCAGAAAAAATCAGCTAAATCAATTAAAAAGCAAACATGTCAGGCGTCAAACTAAATGCAGGGGATAAAAAGATAGAACGACGAATTCCAGCCCGCAAAGAGTTTTCTGTTTTACCTGCGAGGCTGAGCACCTCCATAAATGAGCAAACTGAACATGGGGAGTGTGAGGAGGAATGGACCCTCACAGGAGCAGCTCGGGGAAACCAAGGCGGGCTTCTTCTCGAAAGTGGGAATAAGCCCAGTGAGTCTTAAAAGAAAAACCTGGGATTCTGAAAGATAGGGAGGCAGTACCTTCCAGGTGTGTGTGTGGGAGAAACCAGGGCAAAAGCAAAGAAATGGGGTATAGAACACTGTGTCTCTGGGATAGTCAGCAGACCAGTTTAGCCAGACAGCAGAGCATTGGGAGTACAGGAATGTGTAAGCAGATGAGAAAGATAAGAAGGTTGTGCACAGCTTCTAAGAAAAGAAAAAGCTGTGGAGAGCGTTAAGTGCCAAATAGAGGAGTTTCTATTTGATCCTAGAGGGAAGAGGAAACCATTGCAGATTACTGGGTATGGGAGGTGCCATGGCCAAATCTGCCCGTTAGGAAAATCGCTCTGTAGCTGAGTGGAGGACAGATCAGAAGAGGAGGACGTTAGGCACTGAGACCAATTGTCATTGCAACAGTTCAAGTGAGAAGCTAATATCACGATTATTGATGATAGCAAAATCATCTGCAAAAAAGAAGCATTCTGAACTCTTGTCTATCCATCCCTTTGTCTGTCTTTCCATCTGTTTAACTGTTTATCCATCCATCCATCATCCATCCATCATCCATCCATCATCCATCCATCATCCATCCATCATCCATCCATCCATCCATCCATCCATCCATCCCTCTCTCCATCTATCTCTACCCATCCATTTTCTACACCTTCCTTTGGATCCTGCCTAGGCCATACCAAATGAAATATCAAGTCTCCCAAGGTGCATTAGCAGCTACTCTGGCCACATACTGCCCTGAGCCCTCCCCGAAGGAAAATGACCTCTAGACTCATGGAGAAACTGGGGACTGAGCTCATACCCCTTGTAACTATAGTAAGAGAATAATAAGAGTAAACTCCATGAATCTTGAACTCGAAAGCCTGTAGAGTTATTGAAATAGATGCTCTGACCCTGGAGCCCAGTAGGGAGAGGAGGGAGAGGCCTCCAGCAGAGGCTCAGAGGCAGATTCCAGAGCTGGGAGCCAGGCCTGGCTTTCACAGAGAGCATGCTGCGGCTCCTCTCTGGGCATCAAAGAGTGTGGACACTGCAGCCACAAGTAATGCCTTATGAGTTCCATCCGGTCTCAGTCAGCCGATGAGGCTTCGCCATTCAAAACACATCCAGGAGCCACTGAGAGCTGGGAAGCAAACGCTAATGAAAGAGTCTGTGCGAGCAAACCTTGGCCTTGCTAATCCAGATGAACATCGGATCTGGGGGGAACCCCAAAAAACTCAAATCTCCTCCTGGCATGAGATGAATTCATAGCAGTCCTGAGTACATATATATATTCTGGGAAGTCTGAAATGTCTGAGAGATGGCGATGCTTGTCAACAGAGATGCCCAAGAGTGTGAAATATTCAATACTCAACAAGCATTTATCACGCCTTGGCTCTGTGCCAGGCACTGTGTTCGGGGATGGGCATAAAAATACAGAGAACAAAATATTCCTTATCTTAAAGAAGAACACCCAATTCACTTGGGGGAGATGGCATGTGTGTACACATATAAATAGAGAAAGAATAAATTTACATGATAATAGTTAGCATTTACATGTCACAAAGATTCTCTCATTTTGTCCCAACAGGTTATTAGGAAGATTAGGACAGTAGATGTTACAACATCCCTGTTTTACACATAAGGAAACTGAGGCTGGGGGAGGTCCAGGGTGGCACACTTAGTAAGAGTAAGATACAAGAATGATACGGATGAGGCGGTTAGGGAAGGAGGGCTCTAGCCTTTGGGGTAAAGAGCAAGAAAGGCTTCGTGGAGAAGGCAGGGGCTTGAGAACAGCCCTGAAAGAAGAGGGATTCTATGAGTACAGGGGAGGAAAGAATGAGGCAAGGAACACTGTCTGTGCCAAGCATGGTACCCACAAATGAAACAGTTCTTGCCCTCATAGTCTCTGACTATAGGTCATGTTAGTGGTAGGAAGGGTCTAAAAATAGAGTTAAGGAACAAGTCAGAAGGTCTTGTAAAAACCCAGAAATTCAAATACATAATGACGTAAAGTTAGGTCAAAATGGGATTTTCTAAGTGATTTTCCTCTAGAACTAACAGTCTGCTCTCCAGAAAGAAGCCCATCATGATGGAACGACTAAGAAGTCCTGGGCTCATGTTCTCTGACTTCCCGGGCCCAAAGGCTCTAAGCTGACCCATGCCAACCTGCCCTGGGAGAAGGATAGCCCTAACTCTGTGCAATCCCAGATCTAGGCCTCATCCTTACTCCTTACCAAACACTGAAGACCTTCTGTCCATTTGTCCTCGCTTGCAAAAAGCAAGTCATGTCATTGGCAACCTTAACGATTCTGTCTCTTTCAACAAGATGTTCAAAGAACATGGGTGTGACATGCTGCCAGGTCATACATGGCCCTGTCAAAAGATTCTGTAAGGCTGCATAGCTGAAGGTTATGGAACAAAGATACAGGCGATGCAGAGAGACACGGCATTGACTATCCTTCAAAAAAGACGATTCTCCATTGCAGCCATTGGGAAGAAAACTCTGACTAGCAGGCTCTTGACTAGGGAATTTATAAGGAAGGGAAATTTGCAGGGTCTCTGGTTTGTAAGAATTCCTCAGATCCTGTATGTTTCACAAGCTACAGGGCCAGTTTCAACAGAATGATTATTCCGATTGCCTCCAAGGGGTTGGAAGAATGCCACGGGAGGTGCAGAGTATTTATACTGTATTTATATCTGGAGAAACAACACCCTGTGAAAGCAGCTGAGGCTCTGAGGAACCCCCACTAAGCAGGAGGTTGAGGGCGGAGCTGCGAAAATCCTGAAAAAAACTAAGGGCAATGATCCAAACACACTGCCACCAAGAAAGTGATTTCCAGAAACAACATGCAGGGCTGCTGAACAGTAGAGGCCAGCAAACGAGACCAAAGAAAAGATGTCACTCCATGAGGCACTTCAGCACCCCCTGAAATGCAACTGCCTCATTTTACTGAGAAGTAAATGGACCCCTAAAGGTCCCACTGGTCATCGTAGGTGGCAATGCCAGGATTTGAACCCAAGGTTGGGGCTCAAGTGTACCCACTTGTCTTAGATCTCCTGTGTCACCATGCAAGGGTGGGGTATATTGCAGACTCAGAAGCACTGATATCACCTCAACAATGCTCAAATATTTCTGTATTTATCTACCTTCTAAGGATTCCCCTTCAAAGTGTCAGAACAACTTCCTTTGTGTTCTTAGACACATTTTCTGGGTTTGCTGGAGACTGTATGGAGGACAAATGAACCATGGATCAGTTGCAGGCTGCCCCCATGGCTGGCACGCTCTCGTTCCCTCTTAGACTCACCAGCTTCTTCTAAGGCGTGGCTTGTACTCCCCTGCAGTAGGAAGCCCTTCCTAATCTTACTAATAAGCGGTGCTTTCTGCCCCAAGTTACTCTGCTGTCTATGTATGTGCTGTGTTTGCACTCCTTTACAAGATTTATTTCTCTCAGCAGAAGGGAAGGTCCGCTTCATTTTGTCTCTGTATCCCCAGAACCCAGCCCAGTTCCTGCCACACAGAATATGATTCCTAACTGCCTGTGGGACTGGAACAGCTTCTCAAAAATATGGTTCCACAAACTCATGTCTTGCACATTAGGTCTCCCTTTGTTCGGCTCCAACTCACACGACCTTCCCTCATGCCATTATCATTATGCCATGCTGTCTGTCCCATGGCACTGGACCCTCCTTCTCTAAGACAGAGAATAAATACTAAGCTCACTTCAGAGAGACTACTTACTCCCCCATTCCAGCATACAGATGAGGACACTGAGGCCCAGGGATGTGAAGAAACAGGTAGGAAGGAGAAGAGACAGACTTTAAACTCAGCTTCTGCTGCCTGGATCAGAGAACAAACCTGAGAATTAGCTTTCAGAAAATGGGGGGGGGGGTTAATGAAAAGGGGTACGGCCAGTTGTGTGCCTGTCTCACTCAAAAATGAGGGAGGTTTTGTGCTCAGTATAGAGAGAGTTAATGAAACCAGCAAACCAAGTCAAGAAAAACATGCAGAAATAAGCAGCTCCATAAAAATGGCCAGGCCACCCCAAGACTAATGGGTGTGCTAATTCTGAATGTGCACTGGGTCTCTGGGCTCGGACAAATATACATAAACAGTACATCTACTTGCTCTCATAGTTAATCGATATAAAACTATTTCCAACCTAACGACCTTTGCTACTCACATATTTACAGAATCACATTAAAAAAGATGGCCCGGGGGCAGGCAGCCCAGTCAGAATCATCTCTTTCGGTGTCTGAACCACAATTTGTCTGCTATAAATTGGATTTCCAATGATAATCCTTCAGGTTAAATGATTTGAGTTTCTTTGCGTTGTTTTCAAAGCACTTTTAAACAAAGCCGTTGCTACTTTCTGACGTGCGCCTTACTGGCAGACAATCTGTGGAAAGTCAAACTGGTCAGCAAATAGCCTGGGCTCTAGTCCTGGCTGTCCTGACCGGGGAGAGATGGACAGGCTGCCTGGTGGGCACCGCTGCAGTAATGCTCACTAACCAGGTATCTGGAGGTCAGCTTGGCAAAAGCTGCCAATTACTGTTATCAATTGCTGGCCTTGGTCTGGAAACCCCCAAAGGAAATGATTAGGTTGTGAAACAAATGACACCCCAGCAGCCCTGGTGAAATATCGCCTTATTTCACCTTCTGCTAGGTGAATCTTCCCTGTTCAATGTTCTGTGTTGTTGACCTTTTCAAGGCGTTCCTGGGGGAGAGCTAGAAAGGCAGACGATGTACCCTGCATATATTGCACAATTAGTTCGGCCTAACAAGGCTCCGAGAGTCAGATACAGAAATCCAATATGTGTCACTCGACAGGCTGAACATCCCTCAATTCCAAACCAACCTCATTAATGTCGATTACTTGGCCTCCCAGGGGGTCTGGTTTTAGCTGGAAAAATACCAGCCACGGGCAGTTATGAAACAAAGAGAGCCCCGCATGCCCTCAAGTCTGTAACTTTCCTCTGACTGTCTGGTTTCTTGAGTTTTGACTTGAACTGATTTCATCTAGTGACTGATATGGAATAAACACAAAAGATGAATGCCCCCAGTAAAGGGAGTTTATGTGGCAATGGCAAGGATGAAGACATGGTGGGTACCTAGGAGAGCAGACAGCCCACGGTGTGTTTTGGGGGGCAGACCTTCCTTGGAGAATTAGAGGCTGAGAACGCCCAGGTGAATTGAGAGGGAGAGCACCTATGTGGATGAGCTCTCATTTGCATAGAAATGAAGGCGCGAGCACCTCTGGTCATTCAAAGACTTCTGAAATGGGGGAAGCTCCGGCTCCCTATAAACCTCCCAGTCCCTTACAACTTCAGGAGCATCCCACCAAGTAGTGGGGCATAATGACAGGTGTGAGAGCAGGTAGGAAAAGTGTCATCCTTCAGCTCCATGGAGAACCCGTCCCGATGAGATCACCACAAGGCACATTAATGTGTATGTACGTACACCAAAAAAGAAACCCTATGTGATACTGGGCGATAGAGGACGGGTATCTGATGCCATATTCTAAACTGTTAGGGAAGCGTGCTCCTTGATAGACTCCTATTGCAAGGTCAAGTACTGCCTTCTCCCTCATTACCAGCATCTTCTGCCTTTGCCTTGGATGTGAGTTAAAGTTCTGTCTCTGATTCTTAATCCCTGCTTGACCTATGGCAACCTCTTTCTCCTCCCTGGGTCTCACTTTCTTATCTGTGAAACAAGAGGGTTCAACTCACAGTTTCTGAAGTTCCCAGCCCTAGATCTATGACATGCACGGGTTTCCCATGTTTGCCTTCCAACAGCAATCTTCTCAAAACAGGGGGTCATCTAGCCCTGTTTGCCTGCCTTGTTTCTCTAGCACCCTTTGTTTGCCTTCTGACCTTATGCTACTCAGACAGGGCTAAGGAAGCCACAGGGATCTCAGGGACCAAAGTCCTTTGGGCCCTTCTTTCAATATTCATCGCAGATCTACCTTCCATGTGCTTAGATAAGATCAACCACATCTTCTTCCTGGAAACCATCTCTCCCTTGGTTTCTCTTGTTTCTCCTCCGAAATCTCTGATTACTCTCTTTCGGTCTTGTCTAAAGGTCCTCTTCCCCACTACATATGGGCCACCACCAAACCTGGGTCTTTGGCCTTCTGCTCTTCTCTTAATTGTTCTCTCCTTATGGCTTTGATGATCATGTCTACATCCAGGGAAGGAAACAAGCATTTATTTCAGCATCTACCAGGTGCCCCCGGGCACTGTGTTTTACAAAAATGATCTCATTTAATCCTCCCAACAAACACAGGTGGTTGGGGCTGTTGTTACTCTCATTTTAGAGATGAAGACCTGAGGCAGCTGTTGGGTAAGTGTCAGAGGCTAGATCTGAACTCAGGTCTTTCTGACTCCAGGCCCAGGGCTTGATTCCTTTCTGGAACCCGGGCGGCTTGCTGGACAGTTCCACAGTCACTTCACGTTCAAGCTGCATAAGACAGCAATCCGTCTTCCTCACACAGCCAGAGCTCTTCCTCATGTCCTCCCTGTCCTCCTGGTCACCTCCCAATGCCCCTAACCTGACGTGGAGTCTCCTGTCCCTCTTCCTCCATATCCAATCACACACTAAATCCTGTCCCATCGTTCATTCTCCCGCCTTCTCTCCATCATCACCTCCCTTGGTGGATCAGAGCTGCTCACTGTTTCCAATGTCTCCTGAAAGCTGCCAGGATCATGGCTCTACAGCACTGTGTTCAGTCAGTCACTCCTCAGTATCTCAGCTCCAGAGTCCTCAATTGCTCATGGGATAAAATGAAAACTCCTCAGGACTGGCACAAAGCCTCCTGTCACCCAGTTCCAACCTTAGCCGCCTTTCTCCTCCAGGCCTCTCCTGCAGCCGTCAGCCAGGCTGCTCCACTATCACTTGGGAAGGTCTTCGTTATCAGGTGCTTAAAAGGGTCCTTTGGGTGAGATTCCATTCCAGCCTCTATGCTCTTGCTCACACAGTTCCTCCTACAGGGAAAACCCTCTTTTCCTCCCTTTTTCTGATCAGAATCCTACCTGTTCTTCGAAGCTCGGCTCAGGCTCCCTGCAGGAAACCTCCTCACTGAAGGTTGCCTCAGTCCACACTTCTCTCTCCTCCTCATGTTTTTCCTAAATACAAGGGACCTGTCCCAGCCATTGGGCACAATCATAATCAGAAAATGCCCTTTAATAGCTAGTTAACTTTTCATATTCAGGTCTAATCTCTCTAAAAAGAATGCAAGCTTAGGGGGTGGAACCAAAATAGTGGTATAGAAACAACAAGGTTCCATAGCTCCCACATAGCCACCTCAAATACCCGTAAAATATGACTCTAAAATGAATTTTAGGGCTCCAAAACTCAAAAAATACACCTCCCACTGAAGGCAGCTCGGCAAGAAGGGCTCATCGCAACACGCTGGGAGCCAAAAGCAGCCCAGCCTGAAACCATGCTTGGCCCCCGGGGAGACCAGGATGAGCCACAGCTGGAGCCTTTAGGGGAGTGGATCAGTGGCAGCTGTGGTCGTTTCCAGAATTATCAAGCCATAAGAAACAAGTTCAAAGTGAAAGGTCAGTGGAATTCAGCTAAATTTGGGGGAGAAAAGCAGTCTGGCTGAACTGCCTCCAGGGCAAGGAAGAGGCAGAAGCAGTGGCCCTGCAGCCATCTCCCCATGGCTGCTTCAGAGCTCCCGGCCTGCAGACTGCAGGGGGGGCCAAGCGATCATTCAGAGGCTAAGTTCTTTTGCCTTAAGCTTCTTGGATCAGGATCGTGGTCTTGGGTGGTGGTCCTGAGGTATGTGAATAGTGAGCCAGTGGGGGCTGCAGAGACGGTGGCCTCCTAACAGCTCCGGCAGCGGCAAAAACCACAGGCATTTGGGACAGTGCTTTCCCCTCTGGAAGCAGAGTTCCACAGAGCTAAAAAATCAAGTAATTTATTGACAACAGGGGCAGGCAAAGGAAGCAAAGTAAGAACAGCAACTGAACTCTAGATTCCTACTTGGGGGACAAAAAGGACCAAAGCATGGAATGGGAGGAAGACAGCACAGTCAGAACTCCCGCACCAAAAACTTCCAAGAAACATGAAGAGTTCCTACAAGGCATAGAGCAACTTAAGAAGGATTTTGAAAACCAAATGAGAGAAGTGGAGGAAAAACTGGGAAGAGAAATAAGAATGATGCAAGAAAATCATGAAAAGAGAAGTCAACAACCTGACTGAAGAAAATAATACCTTAAAAAAAAGACTAACTCAAATGGCAAAAGAGGCCCAAAAAGCCAATGAGGAGGAGAATGCCTTAAAAAGTCAAATTTGCCAGATGGAAAAAGAATCTCAAAAGCTCTCTGAAGAGAATAATTCCTTCAGAATTACAGTGGAGCAAATGGAAGCTGATGACTTT
>CM053590.1:15030576-15054162 GCA_028646515.1 Pseudochirops corinnae | reverse complement strand
GAAATGAATGATGTAAACAAGAAAATAAATAAATAAATTTATTTTAAAAAAAAGAACACAAGCTTAGCAGACAGTCTGGACAAACAACATGGTCGAGGTGTTTTCTGTGTCAAAGGGAACACCAACATCAGCTCTGGCTAATGTCGACACACTTAAAACATCAATGTAAGAGGTTTTAATCCAGTCAGTAAAAAGTGCCTACTGTGCACCAGGCAGGGGGGTTACAAAGAAGGGAAAAGACGGTGCTTGCCCTGAGGAGCTTACTTTCTAATGGGTGAGCCTCTATGGAAACCACAGAGTGGAGGCAAGGCAGAGGCCGTGGGGCCAGCAAAGGCCACTTTCCTGCACAGGCAAGAGCTGAGTTTAGTCTTGCAGGATGCCAGATGTGGACAGGCAGAGCCCTCTGGGCAGCCAGAGGTGGGGAAATGCCACTAGGCCCATGTAGCAGGACCACAGGGGCCATGGAGGCTTGGAAGGCTTTAATCCAGTGAGAAGGAAGGAAGGAAAGATGCTTGGGAAGGACAGTCACTAGAGACCCCAGTTTGGGAGGGATCCTTGACTTCAATCAGGGTGGGACATGCAGTGAATACACAGCCATTCCAGAAGCAGATTCTGGGGAGTGGGCAGTGGTCAGGGACTGGATTCTAGTCCTGGCTCAGGACCCAGAGGCCAATAGCTGACATGGTGAAAAGCCTTCAACAAGTATTGGAGTGTCTGCTGTGTACATGCTGGGCACTGGGGAAGTAGGGCACGAGTCAGAGAATCAACAGCATGACAGGCAGAAGGCAGCAGGGGATGAAGAAATGCAGGTCAGCAGAGAGGTACGTGGGAGGAAGATCTTAAAGGGGCTGCAGAAATGCCTTCAAAGCATCATCTGGTCTCAGAGCTCCTGACTTTATGTCTCACTGGAGCACCTGCCTGCATCTGACTTGTTTTCATTGGGGCAGCCGGGTGACACAAGGATAATGCACTGGGCCTGGAGCTGGGAGGATGTGAGTTCAAATACAGCCTCAAACACTTACTGGCTGTGTGACCCTGGGCAAGTCACATTACCCTGTGTGCCTCAGTTTCCTCCTGTGTAAGATGAGCTGGAGAAGGAAATGGCAAACCACTCCAGTATGTCTGCCAAGAAAACCCCCAATGGGGTCCTGGAGAGTCAGACTTGACTGAACAGGAAGCTCACTTCTCACTTGGGCACCAGTCTGAATTTCACTCGTACCAGACCCGTCATGTCCCTAAATTTATTTCCTTCTTTGCTTTTTTTTTTATGGCTTTGATTCAATTTACTAAACATAACTCATTCATAACTCAGAAACAGGCGTTAACTCCCAGTTAGGACCGAAGAGTGGAAGCACAGTGCATGATGGGATAATTAGGCAGGGCCCAACAAATCTGCATGTGGGCATAAGTCAATTAATTAAGCCCTTACAGAAACTAGTTTCTAACATTCAGATGTGATGGTTAAGCTAAGGGGGAATAAAAGACATTAATGATGAAAGTGGATTTACTTTTTTTCTAAACCAGGTCTGAAGCTTTTCTTAGTGTGCACGAAGGATCATCAGTCCAAAAAGGACACCGGCGCTGCAAAGCACATGGGCGACTCCACACTCCTCCCATGGACTAAGGGCCACCTCTCTAACACCAGCATTGCACCAGCCTGGGCGAGCACCAGGAAGACCCAGGATATCAGGTTTCCAAAGGGCTGAGAGCAGAGAGGTGCATGGTGAGTGGCGGCAGCAGCAGCAGCAGCTGAAGAGAAAAGATACCACAGGGGAAACAAGGGGTGAGGCTGGCCAGGAGTCCAGGGCCAGGAGAGGGAGTGATGGGTGTGATGGGGTCTGGGATGCTTCTGTCTGTAACCTCAGTTTGTAAAATCTCACTTGTGTCTGGGTACCTACGTATGTAACATCAGTCTGTAACAAGCCTGTGCAATTACGTCGTAGAAGTCACACTTTTCCTCAGCCATAAAGGCATTAACTCTGCCTCTCCCCTGCCCCCAGCCTAAAAGTCTTTTCCCTGAGCTAGCCGTCTGCCTAGGTACAGTTACCCATGAGTACATCACCCAAGTATTTTTTTAGAGAAATACATAGCTCCTTTGTTCTAAGTGGCCAGCTGCACCCCAAAACCTTGAACAACATTATCAGAGAGAAAACTCCTTCCCAATATGGCACCTCCTGGATCCCTAATCGGTCTAGCTTCCAGACTTGGCACCTCCTGAAACAATCAAGCCTATCCTCCCAACAGCCATACTGTCAAAGACGAGGACCTATCTCATTCAGCCTTGACCAAGAGTAACCTAGTGATGTCACAAGGCAAAAACCACACCTCCTCACAGCCCCCTCTAGGGGATGTTCTAGTGAATTATGGGTAATACATCTGCGCAGTTGATATAAAAAGCACTGACCATTCCTAAACTCCTCCCGAACTCTACCCTTGCCCACCTGGTTAGTATAATTTACCTTTGACTGAGAGTTTTATGGCTTTAAAAACTGCATCTCTATCCCCTGCACTTTGCAGGTTATCCTTAACCTTCTCCTGCCTGCTGCAAAGTATAACATTGAACTTTAAAACTCCAGAAGCTTGCAGGTCCCCTTACCCCCCACCTGCCTCCTCCTGCTTCAAAGTCAGCGTAACAATAAACTTTTGTAACTGCCAAAAGATAGCTGAGTCCAGTAATTTGTTTCAGACAAAGAACCCTGAAAGGATTTCCTAGAAATCCACACTCTCTCCCCTACCTCTTTATTTTGGCGACCGTGAAGGGGCTCCTCCATCTATACCTCTTCAGGTTCTCAGGTTGAGTCCTGCACTGGTTCTCTGGCAGTGGCAGGCTTCAGCCCTTGGGGTGGACCCAATGACAAAGATGGTGGGTGGGCAGGCATGAGGCGTCTGCAGGGTGGCGGGCACAGCCAGAGGGATGGGATGCCAGGTCCACTTGATGACAGTGCACTGGTTATTGGGGTCACTCTCCCTCTATGCCCTTTGAGAGGGTAGGTGCCTTAAGCTGGTGATGACAGTAATACAAAGTAGTGACAATCTCTGACACAGGCTTTAAGCTTTGCAAAGTGCTTCCCACCAGGTGCTTCATTACCCCATTCTGCAGATGAGTCTCAGAGAGGTCTTTGGTCTCCCTGTATGTGCAGTGGCCTTCACTAGACTGATGGCCTGCCAGAACCCCAACTTGAGAGATTTTCTGAGGCCCAATCGTCATGGTCTGTTATGCCACAAATAAGTTTACTCTGTTTGGGGCAACACACCATACTCTGATGGCTCTTGTCTTCCTGAATCATTCTATACTGGTGGGAGAGACCAGAAAAACACAGAAGAAAAAAGCCAGTAACACAGGAGCAAACATAGCACAGCTCCACAGTAAGACACACGGGGCTGCACAGAGCACCGCGCACGGAGTGAGGAAGACTCATCTGCCCAAATTCAAATCTGGTCTCAGACACTTACTGGATGTGATCCCGGGCAAGTCACTTCACCCTGTTGGCCTCAGTTTCCTCATCTGTAAAATGAGCTGGAGAAGGAGATAACAAACCACCCCAGGATCTCTGCCAAGAAAAACCCCAAATGAGGTCGTGAAGAGTCAGACACAACTGGAAGGACTGAACAATCACCATCACCCCAACAATAAGTAAGCCCCATTGCCATGGAAGTACAGGGGAAACATAGGAAAACACGGAAAGACTTGCATGAAATAACAAAGAGTGAAATGAGCAGAACCAAGAGAATGTTGTATGCAGTGACAGCCACGGTGTTCAAAGAACAACTATGAATGGCCAAGTTACTCAAATCAGCTACAAAGGACCCATGAAGGAAGATGCCATCCACCTCCAGGGCAGCAACAGATAAACCGAAGTAATCCACAGATTCATAAATCTGTGCCAAACAGGGGTCTTCTCATAGTGTGGGGTGGGGAAGGAGGGAGGGGGGCAGTTCAGAACTTAAAATATAATTTAGAAAAAGAACGTGAAAGGCTGGAAGAAACAAAATGGCCTCTTTCGCTGAAAAAGGCCAAACTAAGAAGCAACGGGAAATGAGAGACTTTAGTTTGGGGGTAGGACAAGGGTTTGACACCTTGTAGGAGTCTGAATGTGGAACCAAAGTAATACTACCATTCTGTAAAAGGTACAGCAACATTTAATGGTTTTTCAGTAGGATGGAAGGTTTTGTGTCATCTACATTTTTCTGTAAGTCCTTCCTTTTTTGGTGCTAAGAGGAGACACTTCTAAGATGGAGGAGCCTACAATCTAACGGCTGCCATTTTAGAAATATAAAAACTGGGAAACCCTTAGTAACTTAGAGCTGACTTCCTGGAAATCTATGCTAGGAGGGGCAGGAAGAAAAGTGACCGAGGTGAGTGCAAAAAGAGGGTTTTCCCAGGAAATGGAACAACTGAATGTTAAGCTACTTGAGGAAACAAGCTGTTTTAAAGCCAGATGGACCCCATCATCCACACTTGCTCTGCTCTCAAAGTATTCAAAGTCTTGTACAAATCTCAGTCTTATTAGCCGAATTGTACGTTGATTGTATTGGGACAGGCAGCGATTAAAAAATGTACCAGACAGGATTGTAAGGGTGACTCCCTGCCTCTTATAAGGAAGCTAATCACCCCTACTCTGTTTTCAGAGCCTGGATTACTAAGATCAAGCTTTCTTTCAGTGAGTTTCACCTCTACTTACCTGGCACTCATTTGCAATGGAACCTGCAATACTGGATTACAGTTAGTTAACTGCCCTTCTCCTGTTCTCCTGAAATTGGTGGAAGAAGAAAGCGTGGCTCAAGATGCCTGAAGTGGCGAAGGCTGTGGCATGATCCATGTCTTGGACTGGAAATCAAGAGGCCTGGGTTCTAGGCTCAGCTCTGTCATTAACTGATCATGACCATGCCTGGCAAATCACTGAACCTCTCTGGGCCTCCGCTTCCCCATCTGGAAAATAAGGGGGGAGGTCTTGACCTCGAGACCAGAGGCCTCAATCATGCTGTGGCTGAACCAGAATAAAATGTCACTAGGAAAGGGTTAACAACGTACCTAAAAATGCAACAGAACAGGGAGGATGCTCACCTGGAGTTTCCTAAGTCAATACCCACCCCCCTTGCAGGGATCCTTGTGTGGGGTGACCTAGTGGCCCCTGCGAGTTTGACCCCTGAAGCCCTAGTCACAAGCATGCGAATTCTGGCCCCTGAAAATGCCATCAGGAAAGGATAAAGCTGCTGTTCTTTGTAAACTGTCATCAAACATAACAACAAGGGCATTATAACCCCCCCCCCCCATTACTAGGCTTATTACTTATTAAGTAATATTTAATAGAATTGATAAAATTTCCCCATTGGTAAGATGGGGACAGTATTTACACTATTTATTTCATGGGACAACTGTGTTGGGCAACGGATAGAGCTCTGGGCCTGGGGGCAGGAGGACCTGAGCTCAAACCTGGCCTCAGACATTCACTAGCTTTGTGACCCTGGACAAGTCACTTCACCCTGTTTGCCTCAGTCTCCTCATCTGTAAAAGGAGCTGGAGAAGGAAGTGGCAAAGTGCTCCAGATCTCTGCCAAGACAACCCTACATGGGGTCTGGAGAGTCAGACATGACCGAACCTCTGCTTCAAGCAACTGTATGGAAACTGCATGAGAACCCTGAAGCAGCATAACGTGAGTACCGTGATGATGGTTACTCTGTTTTGAGGGAAGGCTGACACAAAGACCAATCAAAACTGTACAGCTGAGAACGTACGGACGGAAGCAGCCAAGAACCGAGCACGGCAAGCCAATAGGCCGTCAAGCATTTATTAAGCACCTAGTGTGTGCCAGGAAGGGAAGTGCTTGCATGCCTACTCCCCCAGCAGTGCGCAGGAGACAGAGGCCAGGCTCTGCAGAGGGGAGCAAGTCTCACTGTTGTCATGTCTGCTAAATGAATTGGGCCTCGCTATTCAAGTGGGACCAGAAAGCTTAGTATAAACAGACCCGCAGGAAGGGACTTGAGAGAGGTTTGGTGGGTGAAAGGGCCCGGTGGGTCTCTGTATATTCCCATGTACAGCTTCAAAACCAACAGGTTTGTCCACACAGAAGATGGTGACCAGGCCTGGAAACTTGTTTCAGCCAAGTGGGGCAGGCCAAGAAGTGTCTTCCGGGACCTGCCAGAGGGGTTGTACCTGGGGCTCTGCCAGGGTCCTGGAGCTACACCTGTGTGGGCGTCACAAGGGCAAGTCCCTCTCTGGCCTGGCACTGCAGGAAACCCACTGCTCCTGCTGAGGTTATGGGCCAGAGAGAGTGGCCTGGCCTGGAGAGTAGGAAATGAGAGACAGGTTGTGAATAGAAGGGGAGAAAGATGCAGAGAGAAGTCCCTGGTGTCCAAAGGCAGGAGGAATGTGACAAACACAGGGCCCTCTACACACTCTGTCCAAACTGACACCTTCCACCTTCTGGTGATGCATGTGCCAGAAGGGACCCAGGAGTCCGAGGGCTGAGCAGCCCAGGGTAAAAGAGTGAAGGCCTGTGCAGGGACCTGAGCCTGGGGCCCGGGAACTTGTCTCTCAAACATTTTGGTGGTTGTTTTCTTTTGTAATCTCCTGCATTTTTTGCATTTAACAACATTACTCTCAGGGCAGGCTTGACCGGTCTGCCGAAGGGGTCACTGCGCAGGAAGAGAGAAGCCCAGACCTTGGGAAACAAGTGATGTTTTCATGTCGATTGCCTGCTGAATTAAGAAGGCAAAGTGGCCAGCTGGCCAGGAGGACACCTGAGAATGGGGTTTGGGTTTCCAGACCTGGGTTTAATACACAGGAATGATGTGCTCCAAGGAAGGAATAAAGTGTATACAATAAGGCCCAGGAAATACCTATTTGCCTGGAATCTGAGGGTGCCAATGACAAGGGCTTTAGATTGAAAAGGGAGGCTTTGCAGGCTGTGGGAGTCCCAGATGAGTGAGGAAATTAAAACTGTCTTGAGCAGCATCTGACTGGTCTCTTTCATTGTATTCATGTCACCAGGGCCAAGGGACCCATAACCAAGGCAGACAGAAATGACAGGCTTAGCAATGGGATTGCTACGCACCTGCTGATGAAGTCCCAAAGATCTAGGAGAATGGCAGAGAGAGGAGCTGCAGGCCTGGACAAGGACCAACACTGGCCTCATTTTTAAAAAAGGGAGCAGGGTGGCATCTGTGAGCTATAGATCAGTGAGCTTAACATCGGCTACTGGCAAAGCCCGAGAGCCCATTATGAATGAATGAAGTCATTATTAAGCATTTACTCTGTGCCGAGCACTGGGGATGCAAAGAGAAAAATAAGCCGGGCCAGCTCTCCAGGAGCCCCCGCGGTAACGGGGGAGGCAGCAATCTCAAGCATGGTGCAGCTGCGAAGCCAATGATAAGGCCCCGTGGTCCTCAGGATGTGGAGGCAAAGCAGATGGTGGCACATCTTCCACAGGGAAATTTCCAGCAATAAAGCTCTCTCCCTCCTAAGGGGGACTTGGGGAGCTCTCAGAAAGGGAAGCAGCCTTCCCTAAAAGACAGAATGATTTCACCAAGAACAGGGCCTGGCAGGATCGCTCCCTTCCCTTCTGTGACAGAGTAACTGGGCTGGGAGACGAGGGCAATGCCTTAGTCACAGCACACTTAGATTTCCACAAAACAAGGAACAGAATCTTTCATGTTCTGCTGGAGAGAAAAAAGGTCTAGAATTCAGAGGTCCTTAGCCGGGGAGTCTGTGAACCTGGGTTTAAAAAATATATATTATGATAACTGTTTTTCAGTAAAGTTGGTTTCCTTATTCTGGATAATCATATGTATTTTATTTTATGCATTTAAAGACATGATTCTGGGAAGGGATCTAGAGATTTCACTGGGCTGTCTGCCCAAGGGTCCGTAAGACACAAAAAGGTTAAGAACCACGGCCTACATGCTGGTGGTGTTGGATTTGACAGAGGCTAAATGTCTGGGCCCAAAGAGGAGCCTCTGAAGGGGCTGTGTCAGCTTGGGAGAAGGTATCCAGTGGGGTGCCTAGGCCTTGTGCCGGTCAGTATTTTCATCACTGAACTGAACAAAGGCCTAGATTACAGGCCAATCACAGTGTGGCCTGAGAATCGAATGAGACAATATGTATAAATAATTCTGTGAACCTAAAGATGCTATAGTAAGAGCTAGTATTTCTTAGGACACAAAACCAGGAGAGACAGAGAGTGCACACCCCAAGAGAATGGAAGAGGCTTGAACAATCAGCCAGAGTGGATGAAATCTGGTGTGTAGGAAGTTCTACACTTGGATTTAAAAAAAAATGACCTCACAAATCTAGACTGGGGAAATGAGGATGGATACCAGGTCCCATACAAAAGATCTGGGGGATCTTGTAGGCCACAAGCTCCAGGAATCAGTGATGCGATAGGGCAGCCAAGGAGTGCGGCCCAGTCCCAGTCATCCTTGACTCAGACGCCAGACTGATGTCCCTTCAGTGCAGGTCTGACCACGCCATCCACGTCCTTTAGTAATCTCCAAACCTCCCAGATCACATAACTGTAAAACTGAAAATTGATTTTAAATCTGTTTTTAAGACTTAATCAAGCTGGCATGGGTGTGATACTCTTCCACAACTGGTAAGTCCAAACTCCTTACTTTTGTAACTTCACCCTTCCCCTACAGTGGCCAAGCTTTTGAGTTGCAGTTAATTAAATTCTATTGTGAATTGAATCTCCACCCTTGCACTGTCTAGCTGGGGACAGTCCCAAGATTTGAATTAGCACAGTCTATTTCCACTGGGCTAGAACCAGTTCCAGTGGTTTATACAATGATGACTTCAAGGAGTAGGAATTGGAAGCCCTGTGACCAGTCCCCTCTCTGTCCTGGTCAGGACCCAGCCGCCATCTTCTCACTCGACTCTGGCTATTCTGGCCACGCCTTGGTCTCCCTGGCCTGCTTTACGCTTCAGCTCAAAAACCACCTCCCCCAGGAAGCCTTCCCAGCCCCCCCCCAAACCCTGCCTCCTCCCCGTGGCTGGGGGCCTCCCTGCAAAAGTCCTCCCTGTAAAAGACCCTCCTTTCTCTTCTGCATTTCTCTTGCCCATCCTGATACCTATGCACTGATGTTCCTTGTAGAATGGGAGGTACTTGCCAGCTGGGCTCTTTGACTTTGTTTTGTATCTTCAGCCTGGCAAGGTTCCTGGTGCCCACTAAGAGGTGGATGAGCACTCAAAGACTGGAGGTTCAAGGCCCAGCCAGACTTTAAGAGAGGCGGGAGCAGGCCCAGGAAGCGGGGTGGGCAGGATGTTAAAGGATAGGAGGATAAGTTACTAGGGTATCCTTGAAAGAAGGTAGGACCTTTAGGGTGGAGAACAACATCCTAAAAAGGTCACCCAGAAGAAAAGAGACCAGCCTCATCCTGCTTGGCTCCAGAGCCCAGAACTCTCACCAGCGACGGGCAGAAACAGCAAAGGCAGACTGTCGGCTTGGTCCAGTGAGGACTTTCTGCTAATTTCAGTGAATTGTGGAAGGGGCTGCCTGGGAGGGAAGGGGTTCTTTCACATTGGAGGTATTTGAGCAGATATTATCAAAGATATTTTGGATGGGGTCCCACCCCGCAAATTCTGAGTCTATGGATGAGATTACAGACCTACCTGTAGCCCAAAAAATTATTATTATTTTTTGGGGATCAGACCTAGGATTTCATCAGTGTGGGGGAGTCCCAGTGTGGACACTCCCTTCACTACAGTCAGCACCCCCACTGCCTTGCTCAGGGTTGTGAAAGGTAGGATTTGGGTCCAAGACATCAAGGCCAGCGCTAGTTCCCTATTCACCCGGCTTTGCTTCCCACTGAGGAATTATTAGGATTAACTTTTTGCTAATGCAGGCTGGCTCTCCTTTCAGCTAGCACACGAAATTAAGGTTTTATTGTGTAATGGGACAAATAAGGATGTGGCAGGATGCGCCAAAGCAGGTTGAGTTTCTGGAGGCAAAGCCGTGTTTCCTGTCGCTTCCTGTGTTTCTCTGTTTGTGAAGGGGTGGGGGCTCTGTGCTACCTATGCTCTTCTCACCTTTGGAGAAGACTGGGCTGGCAATCTCAGCAGGCAAAGATAGGCAAGAAGAGAGAGAGGGCCTTGAAAGCGGCTTGTGAACGGCTCCTCAGCCTCTCTCTGCCCACAGGTTTGGGCATCTGAAAGATGAAGGGCTTGGCCTCAGTGCCTTCAAGGTCCCTCCCAGCTCCTAAGCCATCATCCTTAATAGAACCTTCTTTTAAGAATTAGTGAGAAGTAGCACAGGGGGCAGCTAGCACACAGGTGCAGTGGGTAAGGTGCTGGCACTGGAGTCTGGAAGACTCATCTTTCTGAGTTCAGATGCCAGCTCAGATACTTACTAGTTGAGTGACCCTGGGCAAGTCACTTCACCCTATCTGCCTCTATTTCCTCAACTGTAGAATGCACTGGAGAAGGAAATGGTGAAGCGCTCCAGTATCTCTGCCAAGAAAACCCCAAACAGGATCATGAAGTACTAGTAGGACATGAGGGAAAAATGACTGAACAACAACAAAAAGCCTAGAGAGCTGTACTCAAGGGCAGGGAGACCTGGGTTCAGATCCCACTTTGGATACACGCTGGCTGGGTGGATCTGGCCAAGTGCCTGCACCTGCTATGTGCCAGGCTCTAGGCCAGAGGCTTCAGAACACTCCTAAGTGAGGCCCAAACAGATTAGACTGTAATTGGGTAATATTTAACAAAACAAATAAAAATAGAATAAAACATAGAAACTGTCGCATTTTAAAAACTAAGTCACTATGATGGCTCCAGGAATCCTTATGTACAGATTAGTGGCCCAGGTCCCACTGCTCCAAGAAGCTCCCTAAGACTACAAACTACAGAGAGGGTGGTTACTTGAATTGGTCAAGGGTGTTTCTTCCCCTGGGAGTTCCCTGTGGCCACGGAATCACAGGTCTAGGCCCTCTCCCTAAACGAATGAGGGGCCATCTCTTTGGTATCTCCTGGCAGCCTGCTGCAGAGTGCTTAATAAAATAGAACCCATCCCTAAAGAGCACACTGTGCCTCTGGTGAGAAACGCCCCAACCTGAACAAAGATTTCAGCTAGTGGCTGGGGGGTCACTGGGTGGTCAATTGCGAAGTACTTGGGAAAAGGCCTCAGGTTTCCTAGCTGGTGTATGGGAAAGAGTCTGGCCTGCCGGCCTCACCTTCAGTTACTCTGGCGCCTAACTTTCTCTAAAAACACACATGGCAGAGTTTAGATTTCACCCAAAGTCTCCACCTACAAACCACTGAAGGTTTCTGGGCAGGAAAGTGGTAAGGTGTGGTAAGAAGTGAGAGGGTGTGGAGGGGAAGGGTGGGGTCAGGAAGGATAAGGCTCTAGCTTCAGAGTCATCCCAGGTGGCCAGGAAGGGCCCAGACTGCCAAGGCATTGGGGGCAAGCAGATGTACTGACCTTGATGCCAGGGACAAAGTCTAGGAGCGCTATCCTCTTCCTGTAGCCAGAGGGACAGTGCTTAGGGGAAACCAAGTCCTGAATCCCCGAAACGACGGTGCTGGATGCTGTCTAACAGTCTAGGCAGCGCGTGGCTCAGTGGGCAAAGCAGGGTCTTCAGTCAGGAAGACCTTAGCTGGAATTCTGCCTCGGACGCTGCTGGCTGCGTGACCCTGACCAAGTCACCGTTTGTCTGTTTCCTCACCTGTCACATGGAGATAATGACAGCACCTACCTCCGGGGGTAGCTGGAAGACTCAAATCAGTTAATATAGGCCAATGTTATGCAAACCTTGAGTACTTTGAAAGTACCCGTCAGCTGTTTCATTAGTACAGAGAAACAAATGGTGTCAGGATAGAGAAACAACAGTGGTTTTATGTTGAAATGAAGACAGGGGTCACTATTTCCTTTTTTTTTTCCTGGAAGGGGGAAGGCAGGACAGTTGGGGTTAAGGGACTTGCCCAAGGTCACACAGCTAGTAAGTGTCAAGTGTCTGAGGTCAGATCTGAGCTCAGGTCCTCCTGACTCCAGGGCCAGTGCTCTATTCACTGGGCCACCTGGCCGCCCAAGGGCACTTAATAAAGGCTACTGATGAACAAGCAAAATAACACCCATGTGTATAGCAGAGGGTAGCCAGGTGCTACAGTAGATAGGGTGCTGGATCTGGTCAAGAGGACCTGAGTGCAAATCCAGCCTGACACTTCCTAGCTGTGTGACCCTGGGCAAGTCACTTCACCCTGTTTGCCTCAGTTTCCTCATCTATAAAATGAGCTGGAGAAGGAAAAGGCAAACTACTCCAAGATCTCTGCCAAGAAAACACCAAATGTGGTCACAGAGAGCCAGATACAACTTAAAAATGACTAAACAAAGAATGCCGAAAGCCTACCTCCCCCCCCTCCCCCCCCACCATCTGATTAAGGAACATGTAAGTTCACCAGGGTTTATTAACAGACTTTGTCTAAAGCCAGTTCCAGCCACTCCAGCCTGTGGACCAAGAGGTGAGACCATCAAACAGAGAAACAGAAACTAAAGCATCAGGCCAGGCTCCTCTTCTCCACATCTGTGCCAGACTTTGGACACAGGAAACCAACTTGTGCCACACCCAATACTGGTCCACCGGTTGTCACCCCCACCGCTGCGGGCACAGAGGCCATTGCTCCGGCCAGAGCAATGGGCCAGGCCGCTGGGAAAGAGCTGGTCCCTTCCCAAGCTCTGCTGCTGCTGGGGGAAGCAGCCCGCCTGCCCCCACGCCGCTCTGGCCGGGGAGGCCACAGCAAGTGTTATCCTACCCACCGTGCAGATGAGCAAATGGAGGCTCGGGGACTGCCCCAGGATCACAGAGCTGGTCGGTGCAGGAGCGCAGCTTTGGGGCTGGAAAGGACCCTCAGAGGTCAAGAGCTCAACCTCCTTGTTTTATAGACAGGCCCAGAAAGGCTGCATGACTGTTCCTAGGTCACGCTGGTAGTGAGAGGCAGGACTCAGACGCAGGCCCTCACACCCTCCCATCCAGAGCTCTCTGCAGAGACCTGTGGGGTCCACCTCAGAACGAGAGTACAGACATTTGGACTTGGAACGGCGTTTCCTTCAGGGCTGGGGAGCTTGTGGCCTCGAGGTCCCCCAGTGAGGCCACGTGTGGCCTTGAGGGAGCCTGCCCTTTTACTATTCCAGGTGGGCCACACAATGAGGTCCCTGGACACTTCTGGAAGGTCATGAACTTAGGAAATACGACAGCCCTGGGGATATTAAGAGAATGATTCCAACGTTACAGAACACGGCATTTAACAAGTCACGCAAGGCTGCGTGTGCGTTTTTGGTCTTCACAGCGATGCAGGGAGGTAGGTAATAGCAGGACTTTTGCTGTTTGTTCACTCATTCCTGGCCCCATTTGGGGTCTTCTTGGCAGGGACGCTGGGGGGCTTTGCCATTTCCTTCTCCAGCTCACTTTACAGATGAGGAGACTGAGGCAGACAGGGTGAAGTGACTTGCCCAGGGTCCTACAGCTAGTAAGGGTCTGAGGCTGGGTTTGAACCCGGCTCTTTCTGACTCCAGGCCTGGCACTCTATCCACTGTGCCACTTACTTGCCCCTGACACTAGATCATTAGCCCCATCCTACAGATGGATTAACTGAGTCTTGGGGAGCTCAGTCAGCTTGTGCACGGTCACAGAGCTGGGAGCTGGGGTGGGATTCAAGATCAGATCTCTCCCTATCCCCAGGGTTCAGCGCAGGGCTGGGCACACAGGAGGTGCTCCAGAAGCCCATGCTGAGTCCCCTCGAGGGCAGGCCTCTGCCAGAGGTACGGGCTCCCATGCCTGGCCATCAAGGTTAAATATAGCTTGCTTGCTTTAAGAAGCACTTATCTGAGGATTCCCAGCCCCACTGGAACCTTCGGGGCAGAGGAAGATAAATTAAAGCCTGCTCAGAGCGACTCCCAGATGGGCTTCCTTCTGACCAGGCTCTCCTGGCCCCACCCTACGAGCCTCGAGGGAGCCAAGAGAGACCACAAGGACTTCCAGCAGTCTGAGGCAGGAGAGAGGTGTGCAGGGGAGCCCCGGGGAAGGGCTTCTCTCACTGGTCAATGGAGGTTCGAGTGATCCCTCTGTGGAGAAGGGCGGGCCCTGCAAGGGGAAGCCTGCTCAGGAAGGAAGGAAGGGACGGGGCACCCCTGAGGGTGGCCTCTGTGCTGGCCAAGGCACAACACGCAGCAGTGCCTGGACCCCACCCCCAAGAGTGAAGGAGGGCACAGTGAGGCCCTCCAGGATCCAGGGGTCTGGCTCCACCCTGCAGGGAGGGCCTGGCCAGGCTGGGGGGGGGGAGCAGGCCCAGAGCTGGAACCCCATGGGGCTCCTGGAGAGGGGTGTGCTGAGGTGAGCCACAGAATCTGAACTCAGGTCTGGTGATGCTTATCCTTCCCCAGCCCAGCTCTGACGCCCAGGAGTCAGGGCTGGGAGGGCACGAGGCGGCCAAAGGCAGAGCAGCAGCTCCTGGAAGGACTCTGAGCCCTGCCACGGACGCCCTCATGTTACAGACTGGTAAACTGAGGTATAGGAGACAAAGCGACCTGGGCTTGTGGCCCTAGAGCTGGGGCCTTTACAGACCAGTAAATTGAGGCAGGGGAAGCTAGGTGACCTGGGCCATGCCCTAGAGCTGGAATGACCCCGAGGCCCCTTTAGACTGACCTCCTCATGTTGCAGACCGGTAAACTGAGGCAGGGGAGACAAACTGACCCGGGCTTGTGGCCCTAGAGCTGGAAGGTCCCTGAGGCCCCTTAGACTTACCCCCTCATGTTACAGATTGGTAAACCGAGGCACTCGGAGGATAAGTGACCTGGGCTTGTGGCTCTAGAGCTGGAAGGACCCCGAGGCCTTCACAGGCCGGTAAACGGAGGCAGGCTGGGCTGGCAGGCCCTGGGAGGGCCGGCGCCCGCGCTGTGTGCCCTGGGCCGGTGTCTCGCCCTCTCTGGTCGCGCACTCACCATCTCGATGATCTTGGTCTTCCTGCCCGTCCTCTTCTTGGCCGTGAGCAGGTACTGCGCCAACACCAGCCCGGCCACCAGGGCGCACACACTGGCGCTCGCCACGGCGCCCACCCGCGCCACAGCCGCCCGGTCCATCACGGGCCACCCGGCCACGGCCTGAGACACCTCCGGGAGGAAGCACGGAAACCGAGGCCCTACCCCGCCCGCGCGGAGCCCCGCGGCCCCGCCTCCCGGAGCCCAGGCCCCGCTTCCTAGTGCCCCAGGCCCCGCCTCCTACAGCCCAGGCCCCGCCTCCTACAGCTAAGGCCCCGCTTCCTACTGCCCCAGGCCCCGCCTCCTACAGCTAAGGCCCCGCCTCCCAGAGCCTAGGCCCGGCTTCCTACTGCCCCAGGCCCCGCCTCCCCAGCTCAAGGCCCGCCCCCTCCTCTGGCCAGGCTGAGAGCATGAGGAGAGAGCGCGCTGTCCAGCAACACGTGTCAGCGGCCTAAGCCACTAAGCCGGGACTCTAGGGGGGGGATTAGGGAAAGGAGTCGCTTTCCTCAGCATCCTCCACACCGCTGTACGCCCCCCTTTTCTTGAATAAGTGGTATAGTCCAGAACATCCTGCATCCCCTTTGAGAATGACAGCTCTCCGCTCTCCTACGGACCAATCGAAGCTCCCCTTTCCCTCAGTTCCGTCCTCCCTTCCCGGGACTACGACTCCCACGAGCCTCCGCGTCCCCGCCTCTCATCCGGAGCCGCGAGGTTCGTTGTAAAGTGCTATGACAACCGGGGTAAAGATGGCAGTGGGTCCCAGACAGGGAGTTCTACCGCTGCACGCCCGTTGGCGCCCCCGGGCCCCGTGAGTCGGGAGGCCTCTGCTCTGTGAGCCGGCCCCCTCTGCGGCCCGGATCCCTGCCCGTGGCCTCGTCGCTCAGCCTCCCGGCGCTTTCCGGTTACCCGCGGCTGGTGAGTACGAGGGCCCGCCCCAGGCACGCACCTGTGCTGGGCGGGGATCCTCGGGAGGGACTGTGCGCGTGCGCTCCCCCTCCCCCGGGGGCGGTGCCCGCTGCCTGCCCACCTGAGGCTGGGAGTGTCACCTGTTGCACGAGCGCCCGTCCCATCCCTCCCTCCCCGTCCCCAGGGCCGCCCCGGCCTTGAACTTGTCCCGGGCCACTGAGCAAACCGGTGTAGGAAGCCGGGCCCTGCGGGGTGCCAGCCTGATTCGGGCCAGAGCGTCGCCACTCTGCTGCCCTACCTGGCCGGCCAGGTGTGCTGCCGGAGCCGCCTCTATGCATGTCCGAGCCACCCAGCTTCGGACGGCGCCCCGCAGAGGGTCATGCCACAGGGCTGGACGGGTCGGAGATGAGGGCTCAGAGCTAAGCCCGCAGGCCCCCGGAAAGGAAGCGTGTCTCAGGTGTGTGCAGGGCGAAGGGAGAGGGGTGGGTGCTTCCCGGAGGACCCCCCGCCCCAGGTGCGCGGAGCCAGGGTTAGACGGGCGGTAAGGGGGTGGTGCTTTAAAAGTAATGTTCAGGAGCTACAATGTAACAGAGCCGGACCGCCCTTTCTTTAGGCAAATCTCCTTTGCTTAAGCGGATAAGACGATGATCACCAGCTTGAAGTGTGTTTGGCACCTGGGGATTGGGAAATAGAGAGGAAGCAGGAAAACTGGTCATTTTAGAAATGATGTTGTGACATCACAGGACCATAGCTTTAGAGACCATCATGGCCAACCCCCTGACTTCTCAGATGAAGAACAGAAGGTGAAATGATTTGTCCTTGGTCACCCAGCTGGCGAGTGTCGGAGCAGGAATTTGAATTTGTGTCCATCACTGGCCACTACACCCAAGTGCCTCTCTGGGGATACAGAACTTCTTATAGATCTCCCTACGCTTTTTTGAGCTCTTTGGGATATAGGCGCAGTAATGGTATCCCTGGGTCAAAAGGGACACGTGGTATAGTGACTTTTTGGGCATAGTACCAGACTGCTTTCCAGAATGGCTGGACAGCTCCACCAACAATGCACCAGTGTGTCTGTTTTCCCACTGTCCTCTCCAGCATTTGTCACTTTCCTTTTTGTCCATTTTGCTAATCTGATAGAGTGAGGTGGAACCTTAGAGATCCTTTAATTTGCATTTCTCTAATCATTGAGTAATTTGGAACCTTTTTTTCACATGCCTATTGATAGCTTGGATTTCTTTCTTAGAAAATTACTTGTTCAAAGGGCAGCCAGGTGGATGAAGCACCAGCCCTGAAGTCAGGAGGACCCAACTTCAAACCTGGCCTCAGAAACTTACTGGCTGTGTGACCCTAGGCAAGTCACTTAACCCCATTCATTGCCTCCAAAAAATAAAAACAAACAGAAAAAGAAAATTGTTCTAATCCTTTGATGAATTTATTCATTGGAGGACATAGATGCCTTTTCTAATAATTTCTCATAAGATAGATTATATATTGACATATATGTATACATATACAACATGCACACACACATATCCTATCTGTGTATATACACATACATGTATATGTATGGGTATATATGTATGTATATTTATGTGTATACACTCACATATACACACGTGTGTATATACTCACACATATGCACACATGTGTGTATATACATACATATACATACACATAGATAAGCTTTACTGAACCTTGACACAAATATGTAGAGTTGGGGAAAGTTTGAGTGTGTCAGGCAGGGAGGAGAAAGACTTAAGCTGAAGAAGGAGAGGCACATGCCCTGGGTTTGGGGGGGGGGGGGCTCAGTGGTCATCTGGACTGACCCACATCTGCCTGGGATCTCCTCTCCCCACCCCTATGTATTAAGGAAGCAGATGGTGTGTTGGGCATCAAGCAGCCTTTCTGTAGTTCTGAAAGTGACCATGTGTCTGACTTGAGGGCCTGAGTTCACCTCAGTCTCTTGGCCATCTTACCCCCCAGATGTTATCTGGGATGCCTGGGTCGGACTGTACATAGAGAGTGATAGACTCTTTCCTTCCTGTGAGGCCTCAGAAAATACAAAACCATTACAGGGGCCACTTAGGAACTGTTTTATTTTTTTTCCTTTTAAGACCATTTGCTTATTTTTAAAAACAATTTTAAATGAATGCTTTTTGTTTTGACATCACTGTCATTTCCAAATAGAATCATCTTCCCTTCCCTGCCAGAGAGCCATGTTTTTTAACAGAATAAAAAATAACAGGAAAAAACTGTTCAGCAAAACTAATGAATACATCAGTGGAATCCGATAGAGTATGCCCTGTTCTGTCCCTGTAGTCTGCCACCTCTGCAAAGAACAGAGGAAGGTATGAAGATCTCTTCTGTGGGGCTTTTGGTCTTCATAATTACTAACATTTTGGGTTTTTATTTGTTCTTTTGTAAACACAACACCACTTCCTCTGGGCTTTGCCACAGGTAGAATAACTCATTAATTCTTGAATGTATTATAATTTCATTTCGGAAACTGGGCTAGTGGGATTTCTCAGCAGTCAGCGATATCGCTACCTTTGTTATATAAACCGCGCAAACTTTTCTCTAGTTCTGATGACTTTCCTACAGTTCCACTTGTGAAAGAGGAGGAGAAGGAATTGTGAAGCAGGAAATCCCAAGGGTTTGGGAGCTGCCCAGGATGACAGAGGCTGAAGTTAGAGGATGGCCCCTGAACCCATTGTCTGTGATGAGGGTGTGTTGGAGTACTTGGCCCAGACCACAAAAGGGAAGGCGGACATAGCAGAGGAGTTTCAGGGGTGGTTCTGAAGCCTAGTGTAGAGGCTGCTGTGTTGGAGTGGGGCTCTCTGGCTTCTCAGACGCTGCACTTTTCCTGCCAGAAGCAGGGGGGTGCAGCTCTGGAGCTGATTTTGGCCAAAAAAGGATCAGTTGCTGGGTATAAATAATGGGAACCTCACAGGGAAAATTGTCACTCAGCTCTAGGACTTGTGATCAAGAAGGAGAGGAGAGCTTAGCATACCTGATATGTACCTGGGTCTTGGAAAGGTCAAAGAGATGACAGTTTGGAAGAGAGATAGGGATTGAATGCATGATTTCATTGCTATGGGGCAGTGAGGCCACGGTGGATAGAGCGTGGGCCAGGGGTCAGGGAGATCTGGGTTCAGATCCAGCTCAGACACTTACTAGCTCTGTGACCCTGGGCAAGCACTTCCCCTCTGCTTTCCTCAGTTTCCTCATTTGTGAAATGGTGATAATACAGCACCTTCCTTCCAGGGTTGTTGTGAAGACAAGTGAGATGATGTTTGTACAGCATGTCGCATGGTGTCTGGCACCTAGGAAGTGTCATATCACTGTTAGCATTACTGTGATTAGGTTGCCCCCCATGAATGGGAAGCTCTGTCTTCCTACCTCTGCCCTATACATGGCCTGCCTTTTCCCCTTCAAATCCCAGCTTATCCTCCACCTTCGACGTGAAGCTTGGCCTGCCCTCCCAAGCAGCAGTGACTTCCGTCCAAAAGGGCGTTGGATTTAACTCAGCTGTCTTTGTTCTTTCCCGCTGATTCTCTCTCTTCTTATCTAGGTACTTGTTGGGCGACTCAAGTCGCTTGTCTGAGATTCTCCTAGGGAGGAGCTGGAAGGAAGAGGCCTTGACTTCCAGCTTGCCTCCTCAGCGTGGAGGGCTCTCTCCTCGTTGGTCTCCACTGTATCCGAGTCTGTCTGACTTCTCCAATTTCTTCTCACTCTGTGCTTGGATAAGTGAGCTAACTGCTTGGCACTATTTGTTATGGCCTTCTGGTTAATTAGCATTTGGTGGGAAAGGAGTTAAAACTGTGGGTACAAATTTGGGGTGGCCCTCCCCCCTTAAGAGCCATGAGGGAAGTGACTTGCCTCCTAGATCAGGGGTGGTAAGCTACAACATTGGGTGGGAGAGAGAGAGGTGAGCCAAGAATGGTTTTTACATTTTAAAATAAAGGGTTTTTTTTTGTATTGAAAATGTAAAATCCATTCTTCGCTTGAGGGCCATATGACAACAAATGGAGAGCCAGCCCCTGCCCTAGACCCTCAGTGCTTAGCTGGGCACATCTAGAACCTGGAATTTGCCAGCTCCCACCAGACTGGTTTATATCAGTATCAATAATTACATTGAATAGAGAGAGAGCACATGTGGTTACTAAATTTGTAGCTGACCCAGAGCTGGGGGATGGGATAGCTAACAGAATGGAGGACAGACTTAGGGTCCAGAAAGATACTGACTGTGTAGAATGCTGATCCCAAGATGAGATTGAACAACAAAATGGGGAACTTCCTTCGTGTAGGTCCCCGTGGCTTCATTTTCTGGGGACAGGGGTAGTATTTTGGTCTTGTCCCTTCCTCACCTTTTCCCAGAGGGCTTTGATCATCAGGTGACACGGCTCTCAATGCCAGGGCAGGCCCATGAGCCACCTTGAGTGACCCTATACCTTCTGGGGGGAAGGGACTGAGAAATGCTTAGTAACCCTGCTTGCCCTCAGGTCTCAAGGTTAAACCTGGACTAGGCAGATTAGCCAGGATTTCCCTTGAAGTCTAAATATTGCTTTTATTGACTCTGGAATATCCCAGGAGAAGCCTTCTTTGGCCAGCTGGAAATGCAGTCATGTTCTGCTTAGGAAAAATTAGGAACACCTCAGAATTTTTAGTAGGGAGCCCACTGGCTCCCAAGAGAAGCTGCTTTCTCTTGGCTTTTTGTACATATTGAGATAGCCTGAGACAAAGGTGTCAGACTCCTTGCTGGACTAGATGAAAATGTAATTGGGAAATATTTAACAAAAGAAATTAAAATACAACTTCTTGTTAATTTGTGTCCAGAGCTTTGTGACCTGGTGGACCGTTAGCAGGCCAATATTCTCCATGAGGTTTTCTTGGCTAAGATACTTACTGGAATGGTTTTCCATTTCCTTCTGTTGTAGATAATGGCCCCAGAGGTCTGAGACTGAATTTGAACTCTTATCTTCCTGAGTCTAGGCCCAGTGCCCTATCCACTGAGCCTCCTGGCTGCCCCACCCTTCCCCGGAATACAACATAGACGTCGTTAATTTGTGGTTTTCTGTGGCTATGTGCAGCTGTAGGAGTGGCCTGCTGTGTTCACTCCCTCGGAGGGGAGAGGCAGCTTGGTCCTGGAGGACTCTTCTGAGACTGCTTGCCTCACTTTCCTCAGCTGTAAAATGGGGGTCATAACAGCATATCTTTCCCAGGCTGGTGGTGAAGATCTGAGGAGTTTATCTTTGTAGAACTCTTAGCACACAGTGGGTGCTTCCTCAATGTTCATTCCGACCCCCACTTTCTCTTTCCTCCCAAGCCACCTGTGCTTCAGCCTCCAGCAGCACTGAGCAGCATAGCAATTCCCACCTTAGCTTCAGCACCCCTAAGGGCTCAAGCCTCTGGGGGTGCAGGGGTTGGGCGCTGTCCCCTGGGTGTGTCCGGCCTCTGGTCCTGGCCTGAAGCACTGACAGTCCTAGGGAATGAGTTCAGCCCAGCCCCAGGGACCAGATTCTCTCCAGCCTCTGCTCGGTCTGAGAGGTCTTGGTGACTTAGGCTCCTCCTGCCTTCAGTGATGTGTCACAGGTGTCCCCCATCACCTGATCGTTCTTCACAGGGGGCAGGATGCCCAGCTCCTACTCATCTGATCCCCATGTTCCATAGTCAAGAATCCTGAGCAAAAAGCTGAGGCAAAAGTTCTCTCCCTCCTCCTCCCCTTTCCCTTCTCCTTGTCTGCCTCACCTCTCCTCCCCAAGCACATTTGCATAGGAACCTGGATTGAGGGTGGGGGAGGTCTCCTAGGCCACTGCCCTCATTTTGCTGGTGAGGAAACAGACCAAGAGGTAGCTGATCTTGTCTGCATCCTACATGTAGTAGGGATGAAGGCAGGGTTGGGACCCAAGTCCTCTGGTTGGAAGGCCAGACCTTTTAAGAAAAATTATCTGAATATAAATGTTATTAAAAAGGGGCATTTACTTATGCACAGGAGGACACAGAAGGTAGATTGTATATGAAACCATCAGTCTTCACTTTGTATTGCTTGCTTTTCATTTACTTTCATACTGTATTTGTTTTTTAACTTTTAATTTTTCTATTCAGAGGTTTTTATTGTTTTCTTCCTTTCACCTTCCCCTAATTGGAAAAAAACAAACAAACCAAAATCCTTGGAACGACTAAGTCTGCGAACTTAAGCAAAACAAATTCCCTGTCTGGCCAAGTCCAGAAATGCCCCTCTCTGCACTGGCTGGAGGTAGGTTGCCTGAGTCACCATCTGTCCTCCTGTCAGTCACTGCATCAAGCAGAGCTTTGAAGTCTTTCAGAGCTGTTTTTCTGCACAATATTGCTGTACTCTCAGGTTCTTATTTCATTCTGCATCGGCTCCTACTTTCTAGGATTCTCTGAAATTGTCTCTTGGGGTATTTCTTCCAGTCCCTTCTCTCCTCCTCCCCTCTTCTGGCTTGTTTTCCGTGTGACTGTTCCCTCCTCGGTGTTATCCTACCTCTTGAGCTGCCCCCTGCCACCCTTCCAGTCCTCCCTTATTTCCCTATTGAATGTGATGTATCTCTACGCCAAACTCTGTGTAGGTGTATGTGTGTTCAGTCTTGCCTTGTCTGCTAGCACCCAGCCTGTCACCTTTTCCTCTCTGTGTTCTTCCTTCCTACTTCATCTTCTTTCCTCTTCTTCATATCTTCAGAATGGAATCACTCCCCCCCTTGTTTTTCTTAGTTAAGTCTTGATACTGTTCAGAAACATTGAGGCTCAGAAGGAAGGCTTATTTCTTCTCCCTCTGTTAGAATGCTACCGCTCCATCACAGGTGATTTCTTTCAGTTGGTCAGGTAAATGGGCCTTTCCAGGTTTCTCTGGACTCTTGTGTTTGTTGCTCAGCTCTCATATTTTGTCAGAAATGGTTGAAAGTTCTCTTGTCCACTGAAGGTCCATTCGTACACCCCCCCTTCCCATAGGATTGGACTCAACTTTGCCAGGTAAATGACTCTTTTAAAGACATTTAATTAATGTTTTCAATTAACAAAAATTTATTTTCTTCTCTTCCTGCCTTACCCCTTACCCTGACCCCATCCATTAGGAAAAAAAAATAAAAAATACTGTCAGCAAACCTTCATAGTCAGGGCCACTCTCTGGCCTCCTTGTCCCAGGTGAGGTTGGCAATGTTTTCCCTTTAGGCTTCTTGGGGTGTCTTTGGCCCCAATTCTAGTGTGTTCCCCCGCTGTGACCACCAGTGACTAGCGCCCAGATTCCATTGAACTTATTAACATCTATACCTTTTGCAAAGAGATATTTACTTAGAAGCTGTTACAGAAACAGATGTACAAACATTTTCCCCCAGCAGACACACTTTTATACCTCTTTGGTCTCTGGGGAAAGTGGGCTCAGAATTAACGCAAATTTGTGTATGGATTGGTCCCATCACGTTCATGTCTAAATGGGCCTTGCTGCCAGATAAATCTTCATCTCAGTGGCTGCTGGGCTGGATTCTGAAGATCCCTCCTTGTTCCTTGAGGCCTTGATGCTGGGCTGACTGTAAAATCCCCACAAAAACCAACTCCTGCACTCCTGGACCTCTGGATTTTGCAGGAGTTGGGATTTGATATTTGATATCATAAACTTCTAATGGAGAGTCAAGGAGAGAGAATTTAAGACCAAATCCTTGGCCTCCCTGAAAACCATGGTCAGGAAGAAAAAAAA
>CM053590.1:15013256-15030076 GCA_028646515.1 Pseudochirops corinnae | reverse complement strand
ATTTCTGTTTTGTCTGTTCTCGTGGACCAAGGGTTCCATTTCTTGAGTGAGTCTGATCACTTTCTGTTTGAGGTCACTCATCTCGTTTTCATTTCTTTCCTCCTGAGCTTTTATTTCCTCTTTATTTCTTCTAGGTGTTTGTGTAGTTCTTGTTAAAATCTATTTTTCCTTGGAGCCTCTGTTTTGGGGTTATTCTTCCCTCCTAGGTTGGATTTTAGATCATCTCTACATCTTTTATGATTCTTTATTATTATTATTTTCATTAATTTATTCATCTCCCCAGCTGAGTTGGGGCTTTGTGCCAGGGCCAGCCTCTGCTGGGCCTCACCGTGGGCACAGTGACTCCTTCTACTTACTTCTACTTCTTGGATCTTTGAGGTTTAGGAGCTGTGGAGCCCAGGATCCTGGAGGGCTTTCTGTGTCATTTCAGGACTGAGCATTAGGCACCTCAGAGTCCTGGAATCCTCTGTGCAGAGTGATGTCATGTTCTCACCCGTCACTGCTACTCCCGGTGGCTTCCAAGATCCCTACTTTGGGTTTCCAGTCACCCTGCTTTCCCTATTTCAGGAAAGCCCCCTGCTCCTGCTGCCTCTAGGTGGAGAACCTTGCAGACGCCATGTGTTTCTCATGGCTTCTTTGCTTGAGTGGGTGCTGGCTTGGCTGGTGGCCCCATCTGCCTTTCCCCAAAAGCCTTTGGCTTTTGCATAGCTTGGGGCTAAAAGAAGTCGTGTGCTCTCATATGATGTTGGATTTCCTGATTATGATTTGGCTTGGTGTGGTCTTTAGGTTTTTGAGGGAACTTATGTGTTGCCCTCTGAAGCAGCCCTCTACCGCCTTGGCTTCTCTGCAGTTTGGGGTGCCATCTGCTTCCCTCCCTCCCCATGGTTTCTGTGGGCTGCTTCTCCACTCTCCCCCTGCCCCATCGTTACTCACTTTTCTTTGCTGGTTCATCCTTTTGCCCAGGATATGTGGGTGCCCCGCCAACCCCCCATCCTGGACCATCTTCTGTTATCACTCTCAACTCTCCCTCCTTTGGAGATCTTGTGGGTTTAGTTGTCTTCTCTCAGCAGATGACTCCCAGGTCTGTGACTCCAGACCTAATTTCGCCTTCACTCTATTCTTATATCATTATCTGCCACCTGAATGTCCCGCAGGCATCGGGAACTCAGGGTGTCTAATAGGGGATTTCTGTCGCCTCTCAAAGTTTCCCTGTTTCTCAGTGATGTCACCAGCATCAGGGAGCCGTCTTTGCCTCTTCCCTTTTCCTCGCTCCCTCTGTCCAATCAGGAGTCAAGTTTTGTTTGTTTAACTTTGGAAGCCGCTTCCGAAGGAGCTGTCCTCATTCACGTCTTTGTCTCTTCTTGCCTGGACTTCCTTGACAGCCTCCTGATGGGCCTCCATGCCTCTTGTATCCTTCACACAGGTGCCAGATTGATGAGCCTTAGCCCCAGCTCTGAGCATGTCCTTCCCTCGCTCACAATCTTCAGGAGCTCTCTCTCAGGCTGTCATTCTAGGACCTCCTCAGTCTCACTCTCACCTGCGGGCCCGATGGCTCTTCCCCCTCCAGATGTTAGTACCACTCCTGCCTTTGTGGCTGGTACCCCATGTCTGGAGAAAACTGTCTTCTTGCTACTGCTCCATAAACTCTCTGCCTTCCCTGATGCCTCCTCCCCTCCCTTTTCAAATGACCTTGTATTGGCTTCCTTGGGTAAGTTTGGAATAGATTTTGTTTTGGTTAACCTGTGAACATGTTTAGTTCCCCCTCCCCTTCTTCTGCTAGAATGTAGAAGGGAGGCCCTGCTTTGTTTTAATTTTAGGTGCAGCACCGAGCAGAATGCCTTATAGGTAGTAGGCTCTTGATAAATGAGTATTACATTAATTGAAAATGATTTGATTATGCAGTCATTGGGTAAAGTGTGATCTCCTTGTAATGTGCTTATGCTCTGTTTTGGCTGAAGGATGACCTGTCATATCTGGCCTTTTGTGGGAAAGCTTTGACATTCGCAAATATCAAAATTGATTCTGCATCTTACATGAAAGCCAGAGAAGACCAGGCCTCTCTTTTGACTGTGGAGGGTTTTGAAATGCCAGGGGAGGGGGTATTTCAATACTGGAGTCAGTTTCTAATCCAGCCATTTTTAAAAAGTGTTACTGTCTTCCATACACCAAAGATGTGGGCTTTTTGGTTTTCTAGAGATCAGTGTGAAGGGTATTGTGCCTTCACCTCCCTCTGTTTCTTCCTGTCAAACTTGGGAGAATGGAGCTTCAGAGGGGTTAGGAAAATGCTTTTAGTGACCAGTGGCTACTTTTCTGAAATTACTTTATTTGTAGAATATTGGACCCAAAGAAAAGTCTCCCTTGTGCCCCATGCCTGACTGGCAGCCATACAGCCTTGGGAGAGGGGGCCCAGTTCACCGTGGGGCCATTTTTTGGGACGGATTCCAGAGAACAGACTGAAAAGCCCCCAGCTTTGCCCTCTGAGATGTTGTGTGACCAGCCCAGTCTTTCCACATGACAGGCCTGACAGTCTCACAGATACTTGATGAGAGCTGTCATGGCTCCCCTGACTTGTCCCTTCTTTAGGACAATCAATCCCAGTTCCTTTATTGGATGCTCTTGTGCTGTGATCTCAAGGCCCTTCTTTATTCTGGCCACCCTCCTCAGGGTACTGTGTAGGGTGTAACTGCTCTTCCTAAGATGCTGCTGCCTCCAGCTGACCTCTGCACCCCAGAGTTGACCTGACCAGGATGGGCTTGAGCAGGGCACTGGACGCAGTGCCTGTTTAAAAACCAGCTCCTGGCATCTGATGGGATGCATCCTCTTTCATCTCCAAATTTATTCTTCCCCTTACCTCTCCCCAGCACCCCTTGGAACAGGTTGAAAAAGAAAGAAGAAAAAGCGCTTCAGTGAGACAAGCCCTCACAGCTGGGGCACCTGCCGGGAGAAGCCAGGCAGCCCTTCCTGGAGAGGAGCTGTTGGCCCGGCGGTTTCTTGTTCTTGTGACTTCCATTTGTGTTTGTTATTGTCCTGGTTCTCTTGGAGCCATTCAGCATCAGTTCATGCCAGTCTTCCCGTGTTTCTCCCAAAGCCTCATGTTCTTGTTTCTTACGGAGTGGCAGCGCTCCGTTCACCTCATCTCTCATTGATCCCTAGGGGATGGCTCTTCACTCTGGTCCATGTCTTTTTCTGACCACAGACAGTGCTGCGGTGGGTGGTCTGGCATCGTGTGGCCTGCCTCCTTGGGCTGTGTGTCCAGCACTGGCATCTGAAAGAAAAAGCCGAGGGTGATTGGGCAGTTTGTTTACTTTTTTGGTGGCGTGATGCCTTTTTGTTTTTTTGCCCAAATGGTCGGGCAAGTTCACAGCTTCCCCCCCAGAGGAATGTTCCTGGCTTCCGCAGCCTCTGTAGCCCTCCCCAGCTCCATCTCTTGTCATTTGTGCCAGGCTGCTGATGGTGAGGTCAAATTGCTTTTGTGTGTATTTCTCTTACTTAGGGTGATGCTGAGCAATCTTTCACAGCTTGTTCATAGTTTTGTGCCCCAAGGAGCTCCACTACTTGTCCACTGGCGAGTGGCTCTGAGCCTGATAGATTTGTGTGGTTGCTTCCCTGTTGATCCTGGATCAGCCCCTTAGCAGGGGATTTGATGCCAACATCAAACTTCCCCAGTTGTCATTGCTTTTCTCATCCTACACTAACTAGGGCCCTCTTAACACAGCCGCTGATGGCATTGGGACTGCCATGTAAGCCAGCTGCCTCACTAAGCCACCAGATCCCCATCTAGCCATTCCTTCCCCATTGTGTCCCTGTGCAGGTTCCTGGAGCCCTTGGCGTGGGGTTCCCCTTTGCTTCTTTCATTCCCTAGCATTTGTCTGCTAAGTGTGCTGCCATATTCTGCTCCTCTTACATTTTAGTGAGGCCTTTGTAGGTCTAGCACTGGGCCATTCAAGATCTTTGTAGCTCAGCTGCCCAGCAAAGGACCTTCCACATTAAAAGCCCTTAGTACATAGTCATTAAAAGAATGAATGGATGGATGGGTGGATGGATGGATAGATGGATGGATGGATGGATGGATAGATGAGGACTGTGAGTGGAGAATTGCTTCTAGGAATGGCTTGGGGAGCTGTGAGAAGAGCTAAGAAAGAGAATGGGGGGCATGGAGAGTAGCCCACTTTGGAGAGAATACTTAATATGTGAAGTATAAAGAAGCATGAGTTTAGTCTGAGTGGGTGGGTTAGAGCCTGTGATCCAACATGTACCTGAGGTAAGAGACAGACAAATAATTATGCTGCATGGTGTGATGTGACAGTCATCAGTGAAGTACTACTCTGCCAGGTACCATGCTGGGTGCGAGGGATACACAGGCACTGGAGAAGCGTGCCTTCCTCGAGGGGGCTTCCATTCTACTGGGGAGACAAGGTGTGTACATCCAGTGTGCATGCATCTTGAACCAGATACATCCAGGGTGATCTTGGGTGAATTTGGGCAGCGTGCATTTGGGAAGGCCTTGTGGGGCTGGGTACCATCATTGAGGCTGGATCGTGGGAGGTGGAATTGAGCTGGGGGATGACTCAGGGAAGGGAACACAATGAAAAAGGCAAAGAAACAGGTAACCACAGACTGTATTTTAGGAATGACCAGTTTAGAATGGTTAGAGCACTAGTATATGTGAAGGAGAGCAGCGAGAAAGACCATGATTAAGGGGGCTGGGGCCGAGTTTGGATGGCCTCAGTTCCAGACTTGGGACTTTATTAGCCAGATAATGGGGATCTGAGATAAGCTTTGAATGAGAGTCTCTTTTCTCTCCCTCTGTTCTGTCATGCGTAATATAAATATTTGCTGAACTGACTTGATTAAACAGTTTCTCCCTTCTGAAGAAACCAACCTTTGGGGAAGAGAAAAACCTCATTCCTCTCTTTTCTTCTTCTCTTGAATTAGACGAAGCTGTTCGTCACCTTGTTGATTCCTCCTGTGGCCGTGCCCCGGTTGGGATGGCCGACGGCTGATCACCTTTGACTGCCGGGAGATGCTGATATGAAATAGGAGTGTAATTGCAGGATCTGGGGAGAAAAGTGATGGGTCAGGAGGTGGGAACACGCCTATTTCCATCCATTCCTCTCTAGCCTGTTCTTGTCTCTGTTGTGTCAGAGAATCAGGCTCATGATGTGTTGGCGAAGCCAAAAATAATAACACGCGAGCAGGGAGAAATGGAGTTCTCTGAATGGAGCTGGACGAATAGGGTTAGTGCATGGGTCCTCTGGCGTTTTGTTCTGTTTGCTGACTGTACTCTTCCCGAGGTGCTCTCCAGCCTTTCCTAGTTGGGATAATCACCACACTCATGAGGCCTTCTTCCCCTGACCCCGTCTCCCTCCTCCTCCTCTCCTTCCTCTTTCCTCTCCCCCTCCTGCGTCCCCTCCTTCTCCTCCTCCTCCATCTCAGCTGTTCCGACTCCATGGCCTCCATCTCCCCCTCCTCTCCCCCTCCCTCTCCCCCTCCTCTCCCCCTCCTCTCCCCCTCCTCTCCCCCTCCTCTTCCCCTCCTCTTCCCCTCCTCTTCCTCGTGGCTCACCTGAAGCTGATCTCAGGACGGCTGCCTTCAGGCTCCCTTCATTGTCAGCCTCTTCTGTTGAGAATCTCTGATCTGTGTGTCCAGCTGTCTTGGTTCCACTTTGTCCCCCATGTTATCATCTCCCCATTAGATGCATCCAGGGCAATGTCCGGAGGCACATCGCGCTCACTACATGGGCACAAGAGCTCGACATCCCTTCCCTCCCCTGCCAGTTCTCTCCTGAACTTCCTTGTTTCTGTCCCAAGTCACACCACCCTTCTAGTAAGAATCCTGCTGGACTCTGCATCAGTGCACAAACATTTATTAAGCACCTGCTCTGTATCAGGAGCTCTCCTAGGCTCTGGGCTGGCCCTCCAGCAGCTTCCTTCAGTTACATGGGGAGAGCATGTGCCCACAAGTAAGCTATACAACAGCAATTAAGGGTAGATTTAGAGGGGGCTGACACATAACAGCTGGTGCGGAATCCAGGAAGATGTCAAGAAGGGAGTCCTCGGCAGAGCCACGGAGGAGGCGAGATTGTGAGAGCTAGGGTGAGGAAGGCAAAGGCCCCAAGGTGGGAGATGGAGGGTCGGGCTGACCGACACCACCCCAACAAGAGAAAGGGGAGGAATAGTAAGCTTGGAGCCGGGGCACAGCCTTTAGAAGCCAAACAGAAGAGTGTGTTTGGCCTTTGAGGTAGGTGGGAATCATTGGTGTCACTGAATAGGGCAGATGCACACTTCAGATATGTGTACTTGTTGGAAAATGGGTTGGAAAAGTGATATGTGAGGCTCAGAGACCAGGTGGACCATGATTTCTCTAATTCAGGAGAGAGTGGAGGGTGGCTATCAGAGTAGAGAGAAGGGGTTGAGATGTTGTGGATGTAGAAATGACAACATTTAGCTTTGATTGTCTCTGTGGTGAAGGGCAGGGCCAAATAAAGAATTACACTGAAATCATTAGCCTGGGAAACTGGAAGGCCAGTGGTGCCCTCACACAAGCAGAGGCATTAGGAAGGTCCTGGGTCTGGGGGACTGAGAGTGAGTTCTGTTTTGGACATTTTGAGTCTGTGATTGATGCCTATGGGATGCTTGTTTGAACTGGCTAATAGGCACCTAGAGATGTGGGATGAATCAGTCGTGTGCATCGGGATGATAATTAAGCACCTGGGAGCTCCTAATGCTGCCAGGTGAGAGTGTGGCCAGAGCAGAGCAGCGCAGGTAGGGTATGCTATGGATGACAGGGGTGGGAGAGCCAAGGGAGAGCTGGGTTCTGAAGACCCAGAGGGGAGGGGCTGGGAAGAGGAGTGCTCTGTGGAGGTTCAGAGAGGTGGAGAATTGAGACAAGCCGATGGGAAGGCCCCCTCCCGAGAGCAGTGACAGCCCAGTGATGAGGGCAGAAGCCAGAGCAGAAAGTGTTGGTGGGAAGGTGAGGAGGGAGCCGTGCTGATTCCCCCCCTTCCCTCATCCAGCCAGTCCAGGCCTGTGCCGCTCCACTAGTCCTAATTGGTCTCTCTGCAGCAAATTTCTCTTCTCACCAATTGATCGGCTGTCTGGCTGTGAAAATGATTTTCCTCCAGCTCTGGGCCCGCTGAGCCAGGCTCTGCTCTAATTGCCTCCAGTATTGAAATACCCCCTCCCTTGGCATTTCAAAACCCTCCACAGTCTGTTGCAGACTTCTCTTGCCAAGTTAGTTATGCATCTGTGCCTTTCCCATCATGCCCCATGCCTGGAAGGCAGCCCCTGCCCACCTTTCCCTCCCAGAATCCCAGGCCTCTCGCAGTGCTCAGCCCACCTGACTGGCTACCTGAGGCCCTTGTCCCTGCTCTGCAAAGAGCCTTGCATTTGTTTGTGTCCAGTAAAGAGTGCACTCTTTGGGGTCAGGGGCTGTTTTGATTTGGTCTTTGTGTTTCTGGGGCAGGTAGGGGACCAAGGCTAGAGCAGGGCGTAATAAATGCTTCTCCTTTGCCTTCTCAGCCCACGTTTAGAATGTGCTTGGCAGTTGGCAGAATCGCTTTCTTATAACAGCCCTGTGCATGAGTATGTATCTTCTCCTTTGAACAGAAGGGCTCTCTAGACCCCAGGGCAGGCATGACTTATGTGACCATTGCTGGTCGAGTGCTGAGACTCACGTCAGGGGTTCTGACCACCAGGCCAGTGCCCAGAGCATCCTCTGATCACCTCAGGGGCCACCTCGTCCAGCCCCAACTTGTACCCTATGGATGGATGGAGACAGGCTGTGAAAACCTTAAGCACCAAAGAGAGGAGTTTGGGTGGGATATGGCCTCTTTACTTAGCCTCTCCCAAACTCGGTTTCCTAACTTGTCAGAGGAGCAGGGTAGAGGTGTGTCTGTCCGGGCATGACTTCAGAAGTGGGGGGCAGTTACTGGGACATGACCACAGTGTAAGAAAGGCCTTGGTATGGTAGTTATTTCACAAATTAGCAACAGTGAGGGGATTTCCCTTGTGGGGCCAGACTTGAGACCAGGTGCACACTGGAGGGCTGTGGTGCTCAAGAGCTTGGGAGGCTGCTGTTAGATTACTGATGGCATTCTGTGGAAAAGGACGGAGGTGGTTACTGAGGTGAGGCCCTCCTGCCTGCCTGATTTTGGGGCTGGGCATGGGTGAACTGTGTGGCTGCATGACGTTACCAGGAGTGACAGCTGCTAGAAACGGGTAGGGACGGCCGAATTCATGGCAGATGCATCCCCCGTTCTGGCCTGCTGGCTTCTCTCTTCGTCCTGGCGTTGAGCAGCGGGGGGTCGGGGCATCTGGGACCTCCTTCTGGGCTGCAGCTCTTCTCCACTGTTGTCTGCTGGGATGGAGCCTGGTGGATAGCCCTGTTGTCCAGGCCTTGCACTGTTCAGCTGGGTGGTTGTGTGGTTTCTCAGATAATCTGTTTAGATAACAATATTAATTGGAGGACATGAGTGGCTCTATAATTCTGGCCTTGGAGTCAGGAAGGCCTGGGTTCAGATCTTGCCTTAGGCATTTGTTTGCCCCATGGCCCTAGACTTTACTGACCCTCTTTGAGACTCAGTTTCTTTCCCTGTAAGATGAGAGTAGGAACCCTCGGCCTACAGAGTGAGGGTCAGAGGAGCTCCTGTAAAGCACTTCGTAAACCCTAGGGAGCCAGCTGTCTGCATTATGAGTGCTTTGCTGTGCTACCTTGGGCAGAGGATTGCACCTTTCTCGGCAGAGTCATTGGGAGTAAGGTCATGCTTACCTTGAGGAAGATGCTCAGCGTATGTGCTCACCGTGATTTCTCTGAGAGGGGGAAATCAGCTTTTGAAAAGGCTCTAATTCTTGTGAAAAGGCCGAGTGAAATTCTTTCCTCATTTTTGGTGAGATAAATAAACTCCTTCAGGATACCAGGTTCCATTTGCAGCCAACTTCTTTAGAAGTTGGCAGAGAGAAGAAAGAATCTCCCTAAGGATTTCCAGGGGGCTTTTCTCAGTCTGGCCATCAGAGGTGGTAACCGAGCTCTTTGAAGCTGTCTGACTTGATGGGTCAGATTGAAGTTGCTACTGAAATGGGACCCAGGAAGGGAAGCCTGGGTGGGGGGGCTTGAACTAGGAGCAGTGGGGGAGGGCATGCTGCCCGGATGGGTAGGCTCCCTGCCTCAGGCAGGGGTGGGGGTACCCTTTCTTGGAGACTGGCAAGCAGAAGCCGGGTGATCATGGAGAAGCCCATGAGATCCCTGTCCTATCTGGATGGGACTAGATTGCCTCCGAGCTCCCTACCAACTCCCCAAATCTGAAATTGTGTGAAGATTTCAAACAGTTTTGCTTGTAATCTCACAAGTTACTCATAAAATGGAGGATTCCAAGTTAATTTAGCAGTTTCTTTTCAAGGCCCCTAGGTCTTACTGATTCCCCTAAAGAGATTGAGGACTGGGATGTGTAGATTTTTACCTTGAAGATAATGCTTTGTTTTTAGGATGAAAGAAAATGTCCTTGTTTAAAGCTCGAGACTGGTGGTCTACTGTCCTGGGAGAGAAAGAAGAATTTGACCAGGGCTGTTTATGTGTGGCCGACGTGGACAACAGTTGCAGTGGAGAGGGTAAGCAGCGTGGATTGTGTGGGGTTTCAGCAGCAAAGTCTGTCCTGCAGCTTTTGCAGCACTGGGCCTGTCTGGTAATTATACCTTTAGACTTCTAGGCTGGAGTCCAGGTGAGTCCATGGACCTGGGAGGGACCTGAGAGGTCCAATAGCCCAGGCAAGGCTGCTGAGGGAGGACCAGCCATGGAAGGAAGCACAGCTTGGGAGGCCCAGTTCTGCAAACACAGGACCTGGATTCAAATCCCTAGCTATCTTTGGAGGAGTCTCTTCCCTACTTTGGGTCTCAGGTTTCTCATCTGAGAAATGAAAGGGTTGAGGTCCCTTCCTTCAGTACAAGTCTTCCGTGTTTATGGCTTGTTTTAGTTTAATAGTAAAGTCCCCAGATGGGTGGCTGACAGGTACAGCGATAGGAAGCCCTGAGCTCCAATGTGGCCTCAGATACTTACTGGCTGTGTGACCCTGGGCAAGTCATATATCCTTGTTTTCTTCAGTTTGCTCATTTATAAAGTGAGCTAGAGAAGGAAATGGCAAACCACGCCAGTGTCTCTGCCAAGGAAACCCCACATGGGGTCGTGAAGCATCAGACACAACTGAACAGCGATGTCCCCAAAGACCAGAATGGATTGAATGCTTTTCCTTGCTGTTTTATTAATCTGAGGCTGCTGGGCTTTTAAAAATCTATTTCTTTATTTATTACCTTTCGCAGTGGCCTCTTCTCATTGCGGAACAGCATTTTGTTCTTTTAAACTGGTCTTCAAAATCAGAGCCCATCTAGTATTAAACTAATTTATCCTCCTGTTGTGTAAGGCCTCAAGCTGTTAAATCTTGTTCAGAGCTAATGCAGCAGCACTGCCGAGGTCGCCTGGGGAGAGCGTTCTAGCGCCTTCCCAGTCCGGCTGGGTGGAAAAGCCAATCCATCCCATTTTCCCCCACCACCCATTTCTGCTGCCAGTAATGGGATCAGCAGAAAAGGCCCCAGGAAAGCTTAGAAAGGTTCGCTGGGGCAGGTGGATAGCAGAAGATCGTTAAACTGCTAATCCTTAACTCTTAGACAACCAGTGAAAAACAGAGGCTGACCAGGCAGCCATTGTAGGGCCTAGACTCCAGGGTTGGGTCTGGTAGCCTGGGAGAGGCAGTGAAAAGGGGCCTGAGGAAAAAGGGGTGTGTGGGGTTCCTGTGGGCTGTGGAGTGTTAGAGGCCTCTTTGGAAGCTTCTCCTTCGGCCATCTCTCTCAGATTTTCTGAGGCTGTCAAAAAAATCCACAAATAATAGATTTAGCTATCTTTGACAGCTGAGTGTAACCACAATGGTTCTTTAAACTCCGATTGGTTTGCTTATTAATAAAGGCCATGGACTTATGCCTGCCAGGAAGGTGCCATGTCACTATGTAGACTGGTAGGTCATTGGCACCCCAGGAAGTCTCTGGATTTTGGACAGCTCGTCCCGGTCTGTGGGACCAGGAGGGCGAGTGATTCTGTTTTGAAATATTCAATGCAAAAGGATACTTTCTTTATCCTAATATGATCAGAATATGCTTTTCAATTGTTTTCAATTGTGTCTGACTCCTTGTGACCACATTGGGGATTTTCTTGGCAAAGATGTTAGAGCGTTTTGCCATTTCCTTCCCTGGCTCATTTTAGAGATGGGAAGACTGAGCAAACAGGGTGAAGTGACTTGCCCAGGGTCGCACAGCTGGGAAGGGTCTGAGGCTGGACTCAAGCTCAGGAAGAAGTTTGTGACTCTAGGCCTGGTGCTCTGTCACCGTGCTGCCCAGCTGCCCCAGTCAGAATGTGGTGAAATCTTATTTTAAAAGATGTATTTGGAGATCAGAATGCCAATTACCTCCCTTCCCCGTAATGCAGTCACCAAGTTTGGGTACTAACCCCCCAGAACATGAGTCCTCCCATCTGCAACTGTCTGTTAATCCTCTGTTCCCTGGTGAATGTTTGATGAGAACAGGGAGGTGAATGCTTCGAACCCAAAGCTGATGGGTTCACCAGCTTAAAGTGAGAGAAGAGTTCAGGCCGACCCCTGGAGGTCTCCAGGGAAGGCCTGTGTCCAGCGGGCTGTGATTCTCAGCTGAATGGAGGATGGCCAGTATGCAGGTCTGCGGTGCAGGGGAAGGAGGGCGACACTTGGAGCTGAGATGCCTGGACTTACTCCCCTCTTTGAGGCCGGCGGGCTGGAGGCCCACTGCTCTGTGCCTCATTTTCCTTCATTCGTCACCTGGGGATAGCGATGCTCATTCAGTCTGGCTCCTGGGGTTTTAAGGAAGGCACTTTGCAAACCTTGATGCTGATGCTACCTTTCTGGAGGTTTGGGTCACAAACACCTGCTTTTGAACAGCAGCACCTCAGCTTTGTGGAGCCTGCAAGGCCGTCCCTGCTGGACTGGTTTGCAGCCTGGCATGATTTATGTTCATGGGTGGGAAGACATCTGTACAACACTGCATCACATCTTTTGGTTTCTTTTAGATGTTTCCTCAGGCTGCCACCTTCTCTTGGATCTCTGTGCTTTCACTTTATTTTGTGGTTGTTGTAGTTTAGGAAGGTGGGGAGGCCTTTGAAGGGCCCTTTGTCCCATTTCCAGAATGCATGATGCCCCCCACATTTTGAGCTCCAAGGGAGTTTCCTTCTGAGTGGTTTAGCATTGACAAACATCCTTTTGAATAAAGAGGCAAACAGAAGTTGGATTCACTGCCTTTGGGCTGAGAAATCACCTGTGGTCACCTCCAAATTAATGGAGGCAAGGATTACGTAATTGGTGATTTACAGCTATTTTTGACAAACAATCTCTAAGAAGGGCAGGTAGGGTGGTGCAGTGGATAGAACACCAACTGAGGAGTCAGGAGGACCTGACTTCAAATCCAACCTTGGATCCTTACTGACTGTGTTACCCTGGGCAAGTCACTTCACCCTGTTTGCCTCAGTTTCCTCATCTATAAAATGAACGGGAGAAGGAAATGGCACACTGCTCCAGTATCTCTGCCAAGATCCCCAAACAGGGTCACAAAGAATCAGACATGAATAATGGACTTGATACGTATTAATGTCTTGTTATAATAGTAGTATGCACACTAATGACTAATGACACATTAATATACATATCGATGGCCGAGAATGTCATTTCCATGCACTTGCTGCTGATAGTGTCTTATTTACAAAGGGCAGCACATATACACATGCAGGAGGCTGGCTTTCAAAGATGTTTTGTCAGTGGTGTCTTCAAACTTCTTTCTCATTCCCCAGATAAAATAGTTGTGGGCAGTTACACAGGTTACCTGCGAATCTTCTCCCCGCACCCAGTGACAGCGGGGGACGGAGCCCAGGCTGAAGATTTACTCCTAGAGGTTCATTTACGAGATCCAATCCTCCAAGTGGAAGTGGGAAAGTTTGTTTCGTAAGTAAAGAGTTGCTGGCAATTACAGTGATTAATGTCTTAATTATGTTGATTAAAGCCTTTGCTTTCCTTAAGACTGATTCTGTCACTTTTAGAAAGTGTCTATGCCTGAAAGTTAAATGCCTTTTATGAAGCCAAACATTTTCCTTGGTGTTCTTGGTCCAGCTGCACTCTGCTTAAGCATCCTCATTCTGTAGAAATTATCGTATGGCTCTATGGGCTTAATAAACTAGACCTTAAAGGCAGCCGACGCCGGCTTGCCAGGAACTCACTTGCAGAGACTGTGATTGAAGCCCCCAAAGCCCTAGGAAAGGCAGAGTTAAGGAAGGAAGTAGGTGCCACCAACTGGTGGTCATCACCTTTTAGTGTCTTGAGTGTGGGATTTAAAAATCCCCTCCCTTGTGTGGATGCCCTGTGTCTGTAAGGCTGCCTGTTGAGGCTGGGCCATGGCCAGCATTAGGGCTTTGTGGCTTCATTGTGTGGTGTAGTTATTTGGGAAAATGGCCATTTTCTTTGTAAATATGTGATTTAAAAAATTGTTATTTCTGTAGGTATGATTATTCTTTGGTCTCTGGAGCACATGGATTCTGTTAAGCATGCATTCTTTGTGGGTATTTGTCATGCGTATGTATTTGGAGTGAGGAAACCCATTAAAAAGGAAGAAAAATGAAGCTCTATGTCCTCTCTTCCCAGAACCATTTTGTTTCTGAGCTGAAGCAGAAATCACACCAATCCTGGGTGTTATCTTTCTGGGTGACAGAGTGACAAATGGGCATTGTCTCCCGAGAGCTGCTTAGCTCTGAGGAATTGGTTGGATTTCAGGCATTCTGATAAGCTGCTGGGGAATTGAATATACTGTTTCTTCTAAAGGCCAAGTTCCTTCCCGCCTCCCCCTCAGCCCACCCCCACAAAAGTCTGGCTTGTACCAAGTACAGGTGCAGTCTAATTACACTGCGAGAGAAGGAAGATGAGAGAGAGTGAAAAGGAAAGATGAGACCTGTGGTGAAAAATGTGAACCCATCTGCTTGTCCTGGGCAAAATGGAGGCGGTGGGGTGTGAGGAGTCTCCCAAGTAGGCCTGTGTTCTTTTTTCAGCTTTGTCAACATTTGTTAAAGTGCCTCATGCACACTGTACTGCCTCAGGGGCCGGAGGTGACCCCCTCGTTTCAGGGGGTTTCTAGGCTCCGACATAGGCAGATTGTTGAAATACCAGGAGGGATGTGCCGGGGCACTGGGGAGGTCCAGGCAGAGAGCTCCGGGAAGCTCTGCGGAGGGGGTGGCTTTCCCTTTGGCCAGCAGGGTATCAGGGCACAATTCATAAAGCCAAGCTTGAGCAGGGGAGATGGGGAGGACCTAGCCACGGGTCAGATACAGACGATGGGGGAGAGGCCTGAAAATGGCATGGCAGTGCCAGTGAGAAATAGCAGAGTAGAGCGGGAGCAGACTTAGTGGGGGCACATGAGGAATTCTGCCTTGCACATGCTGGCCAGGTGTCTATCTGGAGATGGCCATCGTGGAGTCAGAAAGGCAGCAAGGATGCTCGGGGAGAGGCTGGGCTGCATCAGGACACGGGGGGATCTTTCATAGAGGGGACAGGCGAGTCCATGGCCCCCACCGTGATCTCCAGAGCTTGAGCTGAGATTGCAAGGAGGCCAGAGTCAATGGAGAGTCAGGCCACGAAGACAAGGATGGGCTGCACTTTCAGAAACCTTAGGGAGAAGAAAAGAGAGATGGGGGACCGCAGCTCGTGGGGATAGCAGGGCCAAGGAGGAGGGCGGTGTGTGTGTGCATTTATCTGTGATGATGTGAGTGTGTTTATGGGTAGGAAGTTTTCCTTTGTGTTTATTTTTCAGTTCAAACCCTTTTGAGATTGAACAGTTCTCTTCGCCTGAGCCATAATCCCATCCCCCATTGGACTGTGAGCCCCTCAGGGCCCGGGGCTGTGGTGGCCTGTCTGTTGGGCCCCTATATGTTCTGAATAAGTGTTTGTTTGCTAACTGACCCACTGTCTTGGCCCCCATCTGATGCCCCCTTGTCAACTGTCCCCTTCTTTCTGACAGGGGGACAGAGCTGCTGCACTTGGCCGTGCTCCACGCCAGAAAGCTTTGTGTCTACTCTGTCTCAGGTAAGAAACACACTCTGCTGTTGCTGCTGCTGCTCAGCCCCTCTCACAGCTCCATTTCTTGATTAAGGAGCTTTCTGGCCTCTCTGTATTTTGGGCACTTAGGGCTCTGAGCAGCCCAGCCTGAATGCTGGCTTGATTGAAAGCTTTCAGGTCGCCTTTGTTCTGCCCTCCACCACTTCTCCGTCTTCGTCTTCTCCGTTAGCCATGAGGCATTTTGTCGGCCTTTTCCCTGGGCCTGGTGACTCTGAGGATGCTGCTGCTGCTTTCTCCAGCCTTGAGATGTTTTTGAATTTTACTTGCAGCATCTCATCTGCTCAGAACAACTTTGGGAAGTAGGTCTCCATTGTTCAAAAGAGGAAAATGAGTTGGAGAGATCCTTGGCTCTCTGATCTTTGTGGGTAAACGTCATTTACAGCTTCCTTCCTTCTGGGGCTTCACTTGGAATATTTCAAGCCTTGTTGAGGCTTGGATTCTTGGGGCCTTGGCTACAGTGAGGCCAGTCAGCTTCACCGTGCGGGGTGTGGCACGAGGTGAAAGGCTGGAGAGGCACTCACCGCTGGCTGGCAGGGTGGGTTAGTGGTGATGAAGAGGAGCTTTCCTGCCACTGGAGTTTTGAAGAAATAAGAACCTTCGCTCCGAGAGCTTTTATGGAGAGGGAGAGAGTGTGCTCTGGTTCAGCAAGCGCCCTGGATTCCCAGAGTCCCCTTCTTTCTAAGCTCCCCATTTCTCAGGGCACCTCGCAGATGTCTTTTGTTTCTTTTTAAATAGTATTTTATTTTATTTTTTTTACCAATTACATGTAAAGACAATTTTTAACATTTATTTAAAAAAATGTTGAGTTCAGAATTTTCTCCCTCCATCCCCCTCCCTCTCCCTAAGACAGTAAGCAGTTCCATACAGGTTGGATATGTTGCACGTGGCTATAAAGAAAGACTGTTGTTAAATTTGGACATTAATAGAACTTTTCCTTAATACCTCATTGAGAGGGAGAGATTTCCATGTCTGTCATATTTCTGTTTCTGTGCTTTCAGTCAGGACAACCTGGGTTTGCATTCTGCCCCAGAGGCCTCCTAGCCCTGGCAGGGGTTCAGGCCCTCTGGCCGAGGCTTCCTCATCTGTAAAGTGGGACTAGTGGGACTAGTCACCACCCGCCCAGGGCTCGAGAGATGGGAGCCATCGGCATTCATATTCGGGTCTGCCAGGTGTTGCTTTGTTTCTGCAGCATGTGCTCAGGCTGGCACTCAGGGCATGGTCTATCTCTGTGGCTGGGTCTTACCTGCCCGGTGCCTGGGTCCAGCCCCATTGGCTGTGCTGCGTTCTCTGCTCTCCCTTGGGCCCCAGAATCCCTGGCTTCTTTCCCAGTGGAAGCTCGGCCCACTTCCCCTTCCCAGAAGCCCCCCTTCCTGGAAATGCCTCGTACTGGGCTTTGGGAAGAGTTTGTCTTAACTTTCTGTGAATGAATGTTTTTCCTGCATTGAGGACAGGACAGGGATGTCCGTTTATTGTCTTTGTGGCCTCAACATTGAGCGTTGGTCTTGGCTTATAGGAAGCACTGAGCCAGTGTTGGTCAGTGAATCAATTTGAAGATGGTTTCCTGTCGGTGTGGTGCAGTGGACAGAGAGCACTGACCATGGGCCAGGATGACCTGGGTTTGTGTCCCGCTACTGGCATGTACTAGCTTTTTTTTTTTTTT
>CM053590.1:14955843-15012756 GCA_028646515.1 Pseudochirops corinnae | reverse complement strand
TTTTCAAAGCTGGGGGGCTCAACGGCTGCCCAGGGTCTCATCTGGCCAAATCACACAACTCTTTCCAAAGTGAGCCCTAAACCAAAACCTCACATCAGGGCGTGTATATCGCCTTCTCCTGGCTCAGAGAATGTCACAGCCCTCTTGACCCACTGCCCAATCACAAAGTAACAAGGTGTGGGCATTCCTGAAGACCAAGCCTCCTGCCACAGGCTCCATGTGACCACATTCAGCCTATTAGGGGGCAGAGTATATTTTCAAGTCAGGGAAGGTTCTCAGAGTCACTGAAGCCTATCAAAGGGCCTAGGGGCAGGGAAGATCTTCAGATTCCCATTACAGCAGGTCAAGACATTGGACATTCAGGTGGGACCAGCACCCCTGGTGTGAGGGCTTGCTCAGCCCTTTTCAGGGCTGCTCATCCCCCTTTGGTGTCCACCTTTCACCCAACTCTCCCCTGAGGCTCCAAGAAGCATGTGCGTCAGCCACACCTGGTAAAAGCCATCTTGGCAGATGAGCTAAACCCAGCTGAGGGTAACGAACAGGCCTCAAACCTGTTGGTGAGTTAGGGGGATAGAACTTGAAGACTCCCCCCCCCCCGATGAAGAATTGGAGGATGAGGATAATTTATTCCAACAGCCATGAAGTCAGCTGAAGCAGCATTGTGGGGCACTGAGAGCTTAATCAGACATTGAAGATGCCAAGGTCATCCTCTGCATCCCAGGCCATCGAAAGTCATTTTGACTTTTTTCCTGCCACTGGACTTCAGTTACTGGAAGAAAGAGTGAGGCTGACAATCTTGTGCAGTGTTGCCTCACTGAAACCTAATTTATGCCCAAGTCAAGACAAAACCCCACAGTGTCACTGGTCCTCTTCAAAACAGTAAATAAGAGACTAGACAGGACCCACCCTATTCATTGTCACTTAGCTACCCCTAAACTAATAGGTACAAAGAAAGGTTTGTGGGTTTGTTTTTTTTTAAGTCCCTGCTCTCCAGGAGCTTCTCCTGGTTTAATGGAAGAGATGATTCTGGGGCCTTCCTTATGCTGATTATCTAAAATGGATCCTATCTATAACTTGCTTGTGCAGAGCTGTTTGCATGTTGTCCCCTTCTCCATTAGACTGTGAGCTCATTGAGCACAAAGCCTTTTTTTGGGGGGGAGGGGGTCTTTGTATACCCAGCACTTAGCACAATGCTTGGCACATAGTAGGTGCTTAGTAAATGTTTTGTTTTTAAACTGACTATGAAAGCTTTTTATGCTATTCTGGACAAGATGGAGAAGTGCTGCTGGTATTTTGTTGGTTGTATGTCTGGACCCAAAATTAGTCAGTAAGGGTTTGATGGCATAGCCCTGGTGTTATAAATTTGTCAAAGACTTGGATAAAGGCATAAATAAACAGCAAACTTATAACAGATGATTAAAGAGGTATAGCTGACATGCTATATAACACAGTCATGACCCAACAGGTTTCAATGGGGTAGGCTCATGGGCAGAACCTCTGCAGATGGAACAAAAACTGGAAGGGGGAGATAGTGCCTTCCTCTGTAATTCCTCCTACAAAATCTAAATGACCACAAGTGTGCTGTGGAAAGGATTTCTGTTTGGATAGGTTCATGACAAGTAGCCTCCGAGCTCCCTTCCAACTCTGATATTCTGTGATTCAGACGCCTCTCCCTGGAACAAGACCAAGGCAAACCATAGAGTGTCTTCTTCTTTAGCCAATCCACTCCAAAAAGTACTCTTCTGCTCTCCAGGATCCACCAGTTACCACCTTGAACTGAATTAAAGTTTTCCCTGAACATCAGTGAGTTTGGCAGAAGAAGTAAAGGTCACAGATCCAGCTGCAAATTCAAGTAGAATTTGAAAATAGGAAACAATAGAACATAATCACCAGACTGTTGATAGCACTCATAGCTAATTGAAAAGGATGTTTGGAGCAGAGTTCTTAACCTTTTTTTGTATAATGGACCCCTTTTGCAAGCTGGTAAAGCCAATGGAAGGAACCCATCTCAGAGGGTGTACTTCCCTCAGACTGTAAAAAGCAGGGACTCTGTGAAATTTGCAAACAAGTACACCCAGGTCCCTCTCTCACACTCTCCCTTCCCTGGAGATTAAAAGATTTTAGTGACCTTTAGGTAGGGCAAGGGAATGATTTCATCCATTAGAGAATGAAACTTTCAAATTCTTGCTCAAAATGATATGGGTAAAAAGTTCCCTGCCCCTCCCCCCCAAAAGAAAAAGATTCTTTAATTTTTAACCTTTAACCTTTAAATTAAGAATGTATTCTAGATTTTTGTCTGTATGACTGAATGTTGTTTGCAATGAAAGTATTTGTTTCCTTTGTTTTCTATGTTCTGTGTTGTTATCTATTCAGTAAAACCATGTCTAGTCTACACAGAACTGAAATCATTTTAAAAGTTTTGTATCTGGTGACTCCAAAAGTGGAGAAATTTAAAAAGCTGGTTTGTAGTTTTAATTTCCATAAGTTCAACCTTACGTAGTACATAAGAACCACCTAGGAGGTATTATATTGTTCTCTTAAATATTCTCTTGTTTAAATTACCTTGAGCAAAGAAGGCAATGTCAAATACATTTAAGAAAAAAAGGGCAAGATTTAATTTTCAGAGTTGGGTTTACCACAATACAGTGAGCTTCTCTAAATCATTTACCAGAATTTAATCGTCTAAGTAAATTAGAAACAAAGTCATCAGGTCTGTATCCCAGAGATCAAAGGAAAAGGACCTATATGTACAAAAATATTTGTAGTAACTTTTTTTTTGGTGGCAAAGAATTGGAAACTGAGAGATGTCCATCAACTGGGGAATGGCTGAACAAGTTGTGGCATATGATTGTGATGGAATACTATTGTGCTATAAGAAACGGCAAGCAAGATGGTTTCAGAAAAACCTGGGAAGACTTACTGTAATAGTAATGGTAATTTGAAGATCTTCCCTGCCCCTTAATAAGCCTAGGTGAATTTGAGGACCTTCCCCGATTCGAAAATATATTCTGCCCCCTAATAGGCTGAATGTGGTTACATGGAGCCTATGGTGGGAAAAGTTTGCTGAAGGGTGGAGCTGAGCCCACAGGAGAAGCTTGCTTGAAGGCTTGTTTTTCAGGAAGGCACAACTTTTGTTACTTTGTAGTCAACAGGGTCACGAAAGTTGTGATGTTCTCTGACCCTGAAGAAGGGTATATATACTCTGAGGTGAGGTTTTGCTTTGGGGCTCACTTTTGGAAGACTTGTGTGATTTGGCCAGATGAGACCCTGGATAGCCATTGAGCCCCCTGGCTTTGAAAACCCAGATGTTGGAGCTTCTCTCTCCAGTGATTAACTGTATGGATATGACGGTCAGACAGTCAGAAGCCCTGTCTGTTAAATTGTGTTATTTTCTCTGTCTTTTTGTCTGCTTATAACTTGTTTGTATTTTCTGAACTTCAAGGTGCCAACTTTTCCCCCTGAACTAGGTATATGACATATGTTCAATTAAAGTAAGATTGCTAACCCTTTTTGGGTTGCTTTCCTTTAGAAAAGCAGATCTAAGAACCTGTGCTAGCAGCCATCCTGGGTATGCTAGGGTACTTTCTCTCACCCTTACATGAACTGATGCAAAGTGAAATGAGCAGAACCAGGAGAACATTGTACACAGGAACAGCAATATTTTATGATGATCAACTGTGAATGACTTGGCTATTTTCAGCAATACAATGATCCAAGACAATTCTTAAAGACTTATGATGGAAAATGCTATCCACCTCTGGAGAAAGAAGTGATGAATTCTGAGTGCAGATGGAATCACACTTTCTTTAAACTTCCTTTATTCTTCTTGTTGTTGTTTTTTGGTCTGTGTTTTCTTTCCCATCATGGCTAATATATAAATATGTTTTAGATGACTTCCCGTGTGTAATCTATATCAAACTGCTTGCTTTCTCAAGGAGAAGGGAGGGGAAGGAGAGACAAATGTTAAAAATTTTTATTACATATAAATGGAAATATATATAAATTTTTTTCCAAGTCACCAAAGATATTAGGCGAGAATCTTGCATTCAAGTTCACAAATAAGAACTCAAAATGTCAGATTTTTACAAGGCAAAATGAAAAACTGTGACTAAACCTGAAAGGCTCAGCCCTGATCACTTAAAAGCAAAGTTTTGCAATGAATTTTGAGATGTATGAGAAAATTCAACTAATTTGTAAAAATGATTCAATGGAGTAAAAGGAAACTAGATTTGAAAATGGGCTGAAAGCAGAGAAAAATTAACAATATTAGAAAGTGAAATAGCAAATCAGCATGTAAGGAGTAATATAAAGTGTGATTTGAACAACTTAATGAGAGTTTATTAGTCAGGAAAAAATAAAATATTGAAAAGTAATTAAAGCTAGTCTATAGTGACAGTGCAGAAATGAAGCTCAATTAAAAGGCAATCAGAAATATAAATTTTTAAATGAAATTCAATTTTGATTCCCCAACAGCAGAGAACACAAAACTCATAACTTTTCACTCAGAGATAATACAGGACCCTGATCTTTGCTGGGCATCAGAATGTCCAGCAGGAGTCAAAAGTCCAGGATTGAGGTTTTATGCATTTTATAGTGTTATCTTCATAGTTTCTGGTATTGTGAATGTGGAAAACATTGTATGTAGTGCTGTTGAGTTTTGGAATGCTACCAAACAGTGTGATGCATTTTTGTTATTCTAATGATGGTTAGCTCCTCTTTTGATCTGAATGCTGTGGTTTCAACATTTTTAGTTACTACTTATTTATCTAGAAAACAGTGTTCTTATTAATGACTGGGTTAGATATTAAAAGGTATATTCTCTGGATTGTTAACAAGTTCTTTTGGGTTTGATAAACAGCACAGCAGACTGGTTATTGAAAATGAAAAGTTATGCCCAAAGGACTACAAAACTGTGCATACCCTTTGATCCAGCAATACTTCTAGGTCTGTGACCCAAAGAGATCATAAAAAAGGGGAAAGGACCCACATGTACAAAAATATTTGTAGCAGTTCTTTTTCTGGTGGCCAAGAATTGAAAATTGAGGGGATGCCCATCAGTTGGGGAATGGCTGGAGAAGTTGTGGTATATGAATGTAATGGAATACTACTGTTCTATAAGAAATGATGAGCAAGGCAGACTTCAGAAAAACCCGGACTTACACGAACTGATGCCGAGTGAAGTGAGCAAAACCAGGAAAACACTGTACACAGTAAAAGCAATATTTTATGATGATCAACTGTAATTTAGCCATTTTCAGAAATACAATGATCTAAGACAGTTCTGAAAGACTTATGATGAAAAATATCATCTATATCCAGAGAAAGAACTATGGAGTCTGAATAGAGATTGAAGCATACTATCTTCTCTTTTTTGGTTGTTTCTTCTTTCTCATGATTTTTCCTTTGGTTCTAATTCTTTACAACATGACTGATATGGAAATATGTTTAACATGATGATACATATATAGCCCATATCAGATTGCACTCTGTATTGGGGAGGGGGAAGGGAATGGAGGAAGAGAAAATTTGGAACTCAAACTCTTATAGAAGTGAATGTTGAAAAGCAAAGATAAATAAATAAATACTTTTTTTAAAAAGGAGAGTGAAATGTTCTATAAGACCAAGAAATATCTGGAAACAATTTTATGATTTCTAGGGTAAATTGTCTGACTAATGAATATTATGAGAAATATATAAACTAAGTAAGTTTTAACTCAATTAGTATATATGTTAGACTTTTTAGTATGATGAGTATTTCAGTTTCTGTTAAACTTTGATGTTATGTGTAAAAGATTTTATTCCCTGGACTAGTCGCCTCTCTAATTCAGGTCACCAAGAGGAGAAACCACCCTAGAAGTCTGCTGAGCAAAGAAGCTCGTTAGGGATCTCATATGATGAGCACTCAGCTCAACCTTGTAACAAATTCAAGATTTTTCTCTTTGTTCTAGGGGGTGATACACAATACATTAAGCTAGCCAGTATGTTACCCAGCACCTCTCTGATTCCGTGTAAACAGCAGCCTTCTCACCCTAAAAGATATCTCCCCACCTCTGTCTTCCCTCCCCCCTCTCCTTACTGGGAAACCCCCCATCTAAAGAAGTATCCAAATCAGCCAGCCCTACCCTGACTCATATCTCTACCTTGCCCTATGTAAGTACCTGAATGAACATCAATATTGTGTAGCCTCAACTGGTTACAATCCAAAAGGAGTATGGGGGAGAGGACAACAGGATGGAATTGCACAGGAAGAAAAGACATTTTAGAAATCTACTGGGTGACTAAACTATCAGCTTTGTTCTTCCTTGGGGAGGGGCCACCTAGCTAGTTAGCTGTAAGGACCACAAACCAGGGATCAAGCACTAATGGCCAGCTTGAACATGCAGGAACCTAAGGAATCATCTTTCCCTGTGTGACAAGACACTAGCCACTGGTCCAGTCCAGTGCTCAGAAGGTTGTTGATTGCCTGAGCATTCTAGCAGAGCCTATGAAGCTGTATAAACCAAGGCTGAAGCTGCTACTAAGGAGCAGTCAGTCCTCCTTGGTGCCCCACTATATTAATTTTCCTTTCATTTTCTTTTGCCTCTAGGAATCCTGGCTGAGAAAGTCCCCAACACTCCTCCAGCTAAGGCCTGAGTGCAGATCCTTACCTGTTCCCTCAATCCCTCAATCCCTCAATGTCGATATGGCCTACTAAACTGGGCTCTCCTCATTCCAGTCTATCCTTCACACTTTTTGCCAGTGACTTTCCTCAAAGTGCAGCTCTGACCATTTCCCTCTCCTACTCAACAAACTTTAGCTTCTCCTGTTGCTTCTAGGATAAAAGCTAAACTCTTGTGCTTCTTTTAAAACCCTTCACAACCTGGTTAGCTTTCAAGTCTCAAAATAAATTACCTACCTTCTGAGCTCTGTTATGGAAGACTTCTCTGTATCCCACGTACATAGCACTCTACCTTCTGACTTGTCTCTATCGATCAGTTGGTCAATAAGCATTTAATAAGCCTCTACTATGTGCCAGGCATTGTGCTACTACATGCTGATGATACAACAAAAGGCAAAAGACAGCCCCAGCCCTCAAGAAGCTAACAGGGGAGACAGAATGCAAACAACTCTGTGCAAATAAACTGTAGGCACCTTGGAGACAGTCAAGGAAAAGTACTGGAATTAAGAGAAATCGGGAAAGGCTTCCTGTGGCAAACGGAGTTTTTGCTGAAGCTTGAAGGAATCCGCCAGGAGGTGAAGATGAGGAAGAACATTCTAAGACTGAGGGGCAGTCAGAGAAGAGGCTCTGAGTCAGAGGACAGAGGATTGTCTTGTTCAAGGAACTTCCAGTTCAGAGTCACTGAACTGAGCTAGGGGCAGGGGAGGAATGTTTTAGGTGTAAGAAGACTGGAAAAGGGGAACAGGATAGGGTTTATATAAAGGGTTCCCAATGCCAGACAAAGCATTATATTTGATCCTGGACATGATAGGGAGTCACGGGAGTTCACTGAGTCATTTAGGAAAATCCTTTTGCTGCTGAATGAAGGACAGACTGGAACGGAGAGAGACTTGAAGCAGGCAAACCCACCAGCAGGCTATTTGTCCAGGTGTGAGGAGATGGGGGCTTGTCTGTCAGGCTGGAGGCAGTGTCAGAGGAGAGAAGGGGGCATGTGTGAGAGAAAGTGGAAAGGTGAAATCAACAGGCCTTGGAAATAGACTGAATATGGAGGATGAGAGATATGACACCTTGGTTGTGAGCCTGGGTGACTGGGAGGATGCTGGTACCTTTAAGACTAACAGGGATGTTTGGAAGGGTGGCTGGTACGAGGAAAAAATAGTGATTTCAGTTTGGGACATTTTAAAGATGTCTCTGGACATCTAGTTTGAGTGTCTGAATGGCAGTTGGAGAGACCAGTCTGGAGGTCAGCAAAGAGGGAAGGCTGGATAAGTAAACTGGAGAATCAGCAGCATAGAGATGATACTTAAATCCACAGAAGCTGATGAGATCACAATGAATAGGATAGGGTATCATTGCCTTGTCATGACAGTGGCTTGTGTCACTCAATGAAACTCTGACCTATGCTGTGCAGTTTGCAAGACAGGTCCCAGTAGAGTTCTGCCAAAAGGTGATCCACTGAAGAAGGAAATGGAAACCCACTCCAGTATCTTGGCCAAGAAAACACCATGGATGGTACTAAAATGGTAAAAGAGATGACATCAGAACATATGCCCCTCAGGTTGGAAGGTGTTCAACACACTAGTGGGGAATCAGAGGACAATCACAAGTAGCCCCAGTACTCATGAAGCAGCTGGGCCAAAGCTGAAAGGAAGCTCAGCTGTGCATGAATCTGGTGATGAAAGTTTTAAAGTCTTAAGTACAAATATCAAGACTGTGTAGGAAGCTGAAACGTAAGCTCTATGAACCAAGGGAAGCTGGATGTGGTCACACGGGAGATGGAAAGATTAAACATCAACATCTTGGGTATCCGTGAACTTAAATGGATGGGAAGGGATGAATTTGATTCAGGTGATCACTGCATAAACTAGGAAGTAGGAGTCCTCATAGTCAATAAAAGGGTGAGAAAAGCAGTGCTGAGGAATAATCTCAAAAATGACTGAATGATATATGTCTGAATCCAAGGGCAATCATGCAGCTTTACAGTACAAGACTAGGCTCCAACTACTGATGCCAAAGAGGCCAAAGTGGATCAGTTCTTTAAAGACCTACAACATCTTCTAGAAACGACAACCCCCCCCCCCAAAATAAAGATTGTTACATCCATCATAGGGGGCTGGAAAGCTAAAGTAGGATATTAAAAGATAATTGGAAGAACAGACAAGTTTGTCCTTGTAGTACATAATGAAGCAGTTTTGTCAAGATAACTCACTGGTCAAAGCAAATACTCTTTTTCAACAGCCCAAAAGGCAACTCGACATATGGAAATCATCAGATTGGTCAATATCAAAAGAGATTGATTATATATTTTGCAGCCAATAGCAAAGAAGTTATATACTGTCCATTAAAACACGACTGGAGCTGACTGTGGTTCAGATCATAAGCTGCTTACTGCAAAATTCAGACTTAAATTGAAGAAAATAGGGAAAACCATTAGATTGTATAGATATGACCTAAATAACATGCCTTATGAATATGAAGTGGAAGTGATGAATAGATTTAAGAGACCGGATTTGGTAGAGTGTCTGAAGAACTATGGATAGAGGTTCACAATATTGTAACAGAGGTAGCAATGAAAAACATCCCAAAGAAAAAGAAGAGCAAGAAAGCAAAGTGACTGAAGACCCTTTACAAATAGCCAAGGAAAGAGGGAAAGGGAAAGATATATACAAATGAATGCAGAATTCCAGAAAATAGCAAAGAGAAATAAGAAGGTTTTCTTAAAGAACAATACAAAGAAATAGAAGAAAATAATAAAATGGGAAAGACAAAAGATCTCTTTAAGAAAATTAGAGATATCAAGGAGAGGTTTCATGCAAAAATGGGCGGGACTTAACAGAAGTAGAAGAGAATAAGAGGTGGCAAGAATATACAAGAACCATAAAAGAAAGATCTTAACATCACAAATGACCATTACTCATCTAGAGCCAGACATCCTGGAGATTGCAGCCCTGTGGGCCTTAGCAAGCATTACTAATAATAAGGCTGGCAGAGGTGATAAAATTCCAGCTAAGCTATTTAAAATCCTAAAAAATGATTCCATTAAAGTGCTGCAGTCAGTATGCTATGAAATGTGGAAAACTCAACAGTGACCACCAGATTGGAAAAGATCAATTTTCATCCCAATCTAAAAGAAGGGCAATGCCAGAGAGTGTTCAAATTACTGAGCAACTGTGCTCATTTCACACACCAGCAAGGAGTATGCTTAAGGTGCCGCAAGCTAGGTTTCAGCAACATGTGGGCCGAGAATTACCTGAAGAGCAAACTGGTTTTTGAAAAGGCAGAGAAACTAGAGACCAAATTGCCAACATTGGCTGCATTACGGTCAGAAAGCAAGGGAGTTCTGAAAAAGATCTACTTCTGCTTCACTGACGACGCTAAGGCCTTTGACTTGTGTGGATCACGAGATGTAGCAAGTCCTCAAACAGATGGGAATGCCAGATCTTCCCACTGCCCCGTGAACCAAGAAGCAGCTGTTAAAGCTGAGGGCCAACCACTGACTGGTCTAAGACCAGAAGGACGGTGTGACCGTGCTGTGCTCTGGGACCTGGGGGGGAGGGGGACGCCAACTGGCCGAAGGCCACACGGCCAGGGGAGAGCCGACTGGGGAGCTGCTTCGAGGCCCCCGGTGGGATGCGGCCCCTCCCTGGAAGGGCAGACACTAAAGCAGGGCCTCGGGAGGAGGGCAAAGGCTGGGAGAGACTGAGTGGGGGAGGCCGCAAAGGCCACCATGAGGATCAGTGAGCCCAGCTCCGAGGGACCCAACCCAATGACACCAGAGGGGGAGGGGAGGGGGAGGGCATCCTGGTGTTCTCTGGGTGCAAATCCGAGGCGTGGGGCTCAGACAAGGCCACATCAAAGAGGCCGGCCACTCCATGGCGGCCCCGCGTCCGCGTGCGGGGGAGGAGAGGGGAGGCGGCCGTTCCCCACTCCCCCCACCAGTGCCCTCGCCTCCATGGCCCCACTCTCACTCCGCGGCGGGTCACGCGGAACGGGGTCTTCTACTTCATTGTCCTCACTGCCGAGACTCGGCCGAGACCTACGAAGAGACCACGTGCCAGGCCGCGGCTCCCCACCTCCTCCAGAACACGGGCCTTCAGAGGCTTCGAGCCCCAGGTCTCCGCCCGAAAAGGCCCGCAGCCTGAGGACTGGCGGGTGAGGAGGGCGGGAGCCGGGCGGGGCCGGGAGCCCGGCGGGGCGGGGCCCGGGCGGGGCGGCCAGAGGAAGTGAGGAAGTGAGGACGCGAGGACGGGAGGACGCCTTTTTCCTCCTCCTCCTCTTCCCTCCTCTTCCTCCCCCCTCCCCCCGCCCTGGCCGCGGCGGGGAGCCCCGGCCCGGCCTGGCTCGGCCATGCCTCCGCCCCCCAAGCGGGCCCGGGAACCGGCCGAGCTGGAGCAGCAGCGGCGTCAGGAGCAGAAGCGGCGCCGGCGGGACGCGCAGCAGCGGCAGCAGCTGCAGCACCTCGAGTCCTTGTGAGTGACGGGCCGGCGGGGGGGGGGGGGGGGGCGGGGCGCGCGCCGCCAGCCTCCTCCCCTCCCCTCCCCCACCGGGCCGGCCGCGCCGCTGGGAGGCGCGGAGGGGGGGTGGGAGCGGGGCGCGCGCCGCTGGCCTCCTCCCCTTCCTCCTCCCTCCTCCCTCCCCCCCCTTCGGCCCCACTCCGCAGACGTCCCTGTGACTGGTGTTGTGGCACGGGGGGGGCGGGGCGGCGGGGAACTGAGGCCCAGAGGAGAGAAGCTTTTTGGCCCATCCCTCCTCGGGCCTGGAACATGCTGACCCTTGGAAAAACTCCTTTCCCCAGTTATTCTCCCCCACGTGGATGCTGCCCTGCTGGCTGGGGTGGGCGGGTCACATCTGCCTCGTTCCAGATCTCGGAAGGCCAGACCAGAATCCACCTTACCTGGGGTTCCCCCCCCTCGCCACGGGCCGGGTCTCCCAGCCCCCAGTACCCCCCTGCTGTGTCCCTGCTTCCCCAGGGGGGGCCGCAGGCCTCAGACGTGCTCCTCTCTACTCCGACCCCTGCCCTGCCTGGCCCCCTTACCCCCAGAGTCGGCTTTTGGTCGGTGCACGTGTATCTGCTGCCGCCTTTGACCTCTTCGTTTCTGGGGCTTAGCAGAGAGCACACAGAAAGCGCCTAATGTGTGCCCACCCCAGGCCGGCCCAGGTTAGACCCAGGAGTGGAGGGGGAGGGAAGGGGCCGCCCCTGTGCAGCAGCGGCCCAGGCCAAGTGGCTTCCTCGCCCTTCCCCTTCCTCCTGATGTTCCAAGGCTGCACGAGGGAAAGCCCCCTCCCCAGCTCTGACCCCCATGCTGCCCTTCCTGGACCCACGTTGGGCCTGCTCTTCCCTATCATGGTCAGGTTGTCCGCGAGGAGCATTTATTAGGCGCTTTACCGGGCCCAGCCTTCGGGCTCCACCTTCTGAGGAAGGAGCCATGTGCGAACACCTGCGTGGGGCCTGTAAAGAGCCATGTGCCCCCTGAAGGGGGTGTGGAAGGAGGGAGGCTCTGGTGGGGTTGAGGCAAAGGTGGAGGGGGGCTCTTCAGGGTGAAGACAAGCCAGCGAAAAGGCTGCGTATGTGTGTGGATGGTGGAGCATGGAGAGGAGCCGATGACGGGGGACTGGAAAGGCCCACAGGAGCCCGGCTGTGCCCCTGCTTTCATAGGAGCCGCTGGAGTTCGCTGAGACAGGGAGACGAGCTGGCAGGGCTTACAGCCGCTCCTTTGAGAGGGGAGGAGAGCCTGAGCCAGGACCCTGAACCTATGAGTGGGAGGGACAGGAGCATGTATGCCAGGTGCTGTGCTAAGTCCTGGGCGTACAGGGACTGGCACAAGAAATGCCCTGCCCTTAGGGAGCTTATATTCTAATTGGGGGGACCCCACACCCCAGAGGGAGGGGAGGATTGGTCTTTGAAGACTAAAGGGGAGGAGCAGAGCTGGAAGGAGAGGAAAGCTGACCTGCCTGGCCCCTCTCCACAAGGAAGGCCCCCAGGGGGACGAAATGGCAGACAAACATTCTTGGGTGAGCAGGCTGCAGGGGTTCCAGGATGTTCTGCACTCAGGCCCCAGGACACTTCAGGGGGAGGCAGCAGCAGAGGGATGGTTTTGAAGTGCAGAGTAAAGAAAGGGAATGTTTGTGAGAGATGTTCTGAAGGGAAGAATAGCGGTGTTGGGTAACGGACCATCTTTGCGGTGTGACTGAGAATAAGGGGTTCAAGATGATGCAAGGTTGCAAGCTCAGTTGGGGGGGGGGGGAACAGTGGTAGCCTCAGCAGGATTAGAAAAGTTTGCAAGAAGCCAGGAGCTGTGGCTTGAGATGAGTTCAGTTTGAAGGTGTTGATTTTGAGATGCCCAAGGGACACCCGATTAGATAATATCCAGAAGGCATTTGGTTATCCAGTCCCGGAAGTCAGAGGGAGCTTTGGACTGGATGTGGAAGTTATCTGCTTGGAAATGTCCACTGGACCCATGGGAGCTGAAGAGATGACCTCATAAACTAGGAAAAAGTGAAAAGGGACCCCAGGCCGGAGTTGTGAGGACAGTCCAGATGTTGTGGGCATGGCATGATGAAGAGCTAGCCAACGATGCTGGTCAAGAAGGAAGGGGATGAGGAGACCATTCAGAAGAAGAGGATGACTGCATCAGAGGTCCAGAGAGAAGAGGGCCATCAGAAGGCTCAGGGATCTGGTGGTGGTCGTTAGTGAACCTGGAGAGGGACGTTCCAGCTGAAGGACAGAATTGGGAGCCAGAGAGTGAGAGAAGAGAGAATGGAGGTTCCCAGGGCAGAGTTTAGCCAGGAAGGGTATGAGAAATAGAGGATGATGGCTAGCAGGGATGGTCAAATCCATTGAGGATGGGGGAGACATAGGGGTAACTGAAGATTGCTGAGAAGAATAGAGATGATAGAGGGATGATGGATAATCTTTGGTGGAAGGTGGGATGGAATGGGGTCAGAGATCTATGGAAAGGGGTTTGCCTTGGCAAGGAGAAGGGGCACTTCTTCATGTGAGACAGGGGTGAATGAAGAATTGGGGGGGGGGACATCTGTATGATATGAGAGGAGGGAGGTCTCAGCGTATGGCCTCAGTTAACTTTGAGGTAAAGTCTTCATCTGAGAGGGTGAGGGGAGGTTCAGAACAGCCACCTGTGCAGCTTGGTGGAGGAATAGGGAGGAGATCCAAGAATGTTCCCCAAGTGAGGGAGGAGTAAAATGTAAGACTGACGAGGTAGGAGGAGGGAGCCAAGTTAGGAAGGGCTTTCAAAGCCAAGCAGGATTAGACATTTGATCCTGGAGCTGATAGGGAACCAGGGTTATGCTTTTTGTCGTTCAGTCTCTTTTCAGTCGTGTCTGACTCTTGGTGGCCCCATTTGGGGTTTCCTTGGCAGATACTGGAGCAGTTGGCCAGTCCTCATTTGCAGATGAGGCAAACAGGATTAAGTGGCTTGCCCAGGCTCACACAACTAATGGGTGGGTGTCTGAGGCCAGATTGGAACTCAAGAAGGTGAGTGGTCCTGCCTCCAGGCCAGGTGTTCGATGCACTATGGCACCACCTAGCGGTCCCTACACTTCAGATAGAGCATTTTGACAGCTCAGTAGAGTGGAAGTCTTGTGGCAGTCGGACCCACCAGCAGTTATTGCAGTGGTCCAGGCATGGATGGACCCGCACCAGGGTGATAGTGTCAGAGTGAAGGCATATCTGAGAGATGTGTCAAAGTCTTGGCCACAGATCAGAGAGGGAGGAGTCAAGGATAACACCTAGCCTGGGGGACTGGGAGGTGTTACCCTCAAGAGTTATAGGGAAGTTTGGAAAAAGGCAGAGTTTTGTTTTAGACATGTTGAGTTTAAGGCGTCTCCTCCACATCCAGTTTGAGAGTAGAGGTCAACAGAAAAGTTAGGGCTAGATGGGTAGTAAGGAGAATCATTAGCATAAAGACGACAATTGAATGTGGGAGCTGATGAGATCAAGTGAAAGTATAGAAAGAGAAGAGAAGAGGACCCTGGACAGAGCCCTGTGGGACACCCATGCTCAGTAAAGGAGACTGAGGAGAGACTAAAAAGTGTCAGAACAGTGAGCAAAGCTGCCCTAGAGAGAAAAAAGTGTCAAGGGGAAGAGGATGATGGGCAGTCTGAAATGATACAAATAAGTCAAGAAGGCTGAGAATTTGAAAGGCCGAGCAAAGGCAACTTCCAGGGTTTGGATTACCAGCATAGCAAACCCCATTGATTCAGCAAACATTCACAGAACAGAGAAGGTCAAAATACAGAGTAACTCATTCATTTAGCAAGTAAGTTCTCAATTCCGTTGCAAAGTACCAAGGTCCAAGTATCCCACCCCTGGATCAGTAGTCAAAGTAGCCCACTCCTGGGCAGTACATTCATTTAGTCTCTTCTCAAATGGAGAATAGTTTCCTATCATAAACAAAGTACATTCATTTAGTCAGTCATAGAGCACCAAAAAGGCCAAAGGTTTCTCACCCCTGGATGCTACTGAATTACAATACCATCCATTAACACCAAGCACTTTCCAAAGGGGCAGGAGAGCACAAAAGGCCATCCACCCTTAAGCTATAACAAGGTTAAGATATCATCTCAGCATTGAAAATCCAAGGAAAGGCCCTTCTTTCATCCTGACAGGAGGCAAGCCCTCAGCAATCTCAGTTCCTGGGAAGACAAGCCTCAACAAATCCACAGCCAGTGTCCTCATCAAGTCACTCTGCCTGTAGAACAGTCCCAGAACCCCTGAAAACATCATCAAGGCCCACTTCCAGGATTTCTGTAAACATACAACAGGAAAATCTTCCTTCAGGGCTTCTGAACCAACAGCAAGCTTCCAGGACCTCTACCTTCACCAGCAGGTTAATCCGGCAAAACAACATCAAAACAGACAGACAAAATACCGGCATCACAGCCATGGCTCCTGAGTTCTCGGCAGCTCCAGGTGGCAGTTTTCAAAAGTCCTGGGCAGCTCCAACGGACTCTCAGTCTTTCAGCAACTCAGGATCCATAATACTGGATACTGTTCTCCCAAAGTCCTTCTGGCCTTCTCTAGGCTTGGGCCTCTCTCCCAATTCACGGCTCCTCCCAGTTCAACCCTCTCTCTTCATGTCAACAAGTCCATCCTGCAAGTGGGATTCACAAGCCCTGAGTTTTAATACTTAACCCAAAAACCAAGGGGGCATCTCCAAATTCCATTACCGTTACAGGATTGAGAAAAGGCCCTTAAATTTGGCAGTTAAGAGATCATTGAGCAGATGATGTCGAATGATGAGATCAAAAGCCAGATTGTAAAGAGTTTTAAAAAGAAGAAGAAAGAAGTAGAGGCTGCTTTTACAAATGTCCTTCTCAAGGAGTTTAGCCTCACGTGGGAGGAGAGTCGTGGGCTAATGGCCAGCAGGGAGGGACAAATCAATTTTATTTTTAGAACAGGAGAGACATAGACATGTTTGCAGGTTGCAGGGAAGCAGCCAATGAAAAGGGGGAATATAGACAGTACAAGGCTGATGACCTAGGGGAAAGAACTGAGGAGGGTTGGAAGTCACAGTGGGAGGTAGAGAGAGATGGCAGAGAAAAGACGATGATCAGATCAAGGAGTCCAGGTCGTGAACTTGGAAGTGGGTGAAGGCAAAGTCACGAGCATGTGCGTCTCCTTGTAGTAGAGGTGGAGTGTAAGAGTAGGTGATGAGAACTGCATGGAACGTGGAGCCTGAAGTTAAGAAGTATTGGAGGGAGCATCAACGTGTACGTTCAAGCCCCCTGTTATCAAGCTAGGAGTTGGGACAGGGACAAAGCCAATGAGCCAATCACCAAACTCGTTGAAGGAAGGAGAGTGTCCTGAGGGTCACTAGATGATAGCTACGAGAAGCCTGATTGGGTGATAAATTTGGACTGGATGACCCTCGGAACAGGAGAGGTTACTGGGTGAGAGTGGTCGAGCAGGATCTCTAAGTGGCGACTGGCACCAGGCAATATTCTGGCTCCTCCAAGTGTATCAGTTAGAAAGGTCTCTGGTAGGCATCTCCTACTCTTCACAGCCTGGCCCATCACTCCTTGCTTTTCCCGTGTCCACCTCCTTTTCTCTGCAGGCCCCCTTTGCATCTTGCATTCTAGCTGCATCGGCCCACTGATTACTTCCCACATGGAATGCTCCATCTCCCACCTCCAGGTCTTTCAGCTGCCTTCTTCCCGTGGCTGTTCAGCTCTTCCTGACCCTCTTCCCCAGACTGCTGGGGCACCTCTTTCCAAAGGGAGGGTGTTCTTCTAAATCTTCCTTGTGATGATTCTGCACATAGGCCGTATGTGTTCAGTCTCTCCTGTTAGAATGCAGGTCTAGTTTCAGGCTTGTCTGTTCCGCCAGTGCCTGCCGGCACACAGTAAGTGCTTAATGCTTGCTGAATGGCCTTAGAGCTCTTCCTACATTCCTTCCTTCTTGCATTCATGGCATCCTGACTGCCTTCAGAAGGTCCTGCATCTGTAGTCACCTTTTAAATCCCGTCTACACTTTCTTCACAGTCCCTGGCACACTAGGCCAAGGGAAAGACTTGGCCTCCTTCCTGCTCTCCTCAGTCACTCGCTGACCTTTTCCGTCTCTTCTGTTGAATGTCTTTGTTTCATTTCTGTTTAGGCTCAGATTTATAGGAGATATTATTTGGATGCTAGTCTGAGCTCCATTTCTTTTGAGAATATACTTCTCGACTCTCCTTTTTGACTTATTGTAAATGTGGGTAATTCTCTACTTCCTTCACCGCTGAAGATCTTTCTCCTGGTTCCTACAGCATTGTTATTGTTGTGATTGGCATTATGACGTTGCTGACCACATGACTTGGATTTGAGCACGGTTTTCTCTTTCTCTTCTTCAATGGCAGTTTGTGGAGTCTCTTGATCAGTGCTTTATTTTTGTGTGTTCCGGAGTCCTGGCCTCTTTTCTTGTATTACGTCCTGCATTATGCTTTTGAGACTTCTTTGACACGTGATCCTTAAATTAAATCTCTGCACATTCTGTCTTCAATGTCAGATACTTTGGCTTGTATAGAATTCATGTGTCCTTTTATTGCAGTGGGCCCTTTGCTTCTTTCCTACCAAATCTTTCTCCTCTCAAAGTCTCCAGATCTATCTTTTAAGAGCTTCTAATTTTGGGAGTAACTCTGCATCATTTAACTGATTTTTCCTACTTCATTGTTTGTATTGTTTAATTCTGCATTGAGAGTATTTTTGTTTTATTTTTTTAGCCTAAATTCATTCCTAATTTGCTCTTTTATGAGTATATTTTTGGGGTAGTTAGGTCACGTTGTGAATAGAGCACTGGCCTTGGAGTTAGAAGGACCTGAGTTCAAATCTAGCCTCAGACACTTACTAGGTGTGTAATCCTGGGCAAATCACTTAACCCTGATTCCTTTAGAAAAAAGTCTTTCTCTTTTGAACCATTCTGGAGGTTCTTGCTGTTGCATAAGCTCTGGAGAATCTGTGGGATTCTCTCTTTTACTGAATAGTATTGGTTCATTTCCCTTGCTATTATAATGCTTGCTCAGAGTACTTCCATTTCTCTTTGAGGTTTTATTCATCCTTCTGTTTTTGTGATTCTCGCTGCTTGTGGACTAAGGTTTTTAGTCAGGCATTTTCTCTCCAGCTTTGGGGCTTTCAGCTCTTCTCTTGTATTGCCTGACACTTGCCTCTGAATCTTCCTTACTTTTTGACTCTTCTCACTTCCACTACTCCATGGACACTCACCAGGCTGGTCTCCTTGGGCTGTCTCCGTCCTCTTGGGTTAGATGATACAGGCCTTGGCTGGTCCCAGGTCCAGAACTTCTGAGGGGGAGAGGACCAGCCCCATCTCATTCAGCTCTAGCTTGTGGCACTCCTGAAATGACAGCCGTGTCCTCTGTGGCCGGGTAGGGAGGGTTCAGGCTAAATCACGGCTGGGGGCTCACCACCCAGCCTGCAGCGCACTTTGTGCTCACTGTGGTGGGCATGCAGGGCTGTGTGGGCATGGAGACGTGTGTTCTGAGTATTCTCCAGTATTAATTCAGGAGGACTTGAGCTTCTTTTCTGGTGGCTTCAGCCAAAGTTACTCTAAGTCTGGCACATCATTACTTTCTTTTTTTTTTTTTTTTTTTTTTGAGGTTCTAGGTTTGAGAAGTTTGCAGAAAATCCTCTTTGGCCATCTTTCTGATCCCATACTCTGTGGTAGTATCGGGGGTGGCATGCGATGCCTTGTCTGTCTTTGTGGCTGGGAAGGAATGCTGGCATGCAGTAGCATGTCGCCAGTCTCAGGGGAGTCTCAGAACTCCCCTGATTCATGGTAGGCTTTTGTGTCAGAAGTGTGAGATGCTCCCGAGGCACGGTAATGTAATTTGTTGTTCCTCAGCTGTTTCAGTCATGTCTAACTCTGTGACCCCATTTGGGGTTTTCTTGGCAGAGATACTGGAGGGGTTTGCTACTTCCTTCTCCAGCTCATTTTAGAGAGGAGGAAGCTGAGGCAGACATGACTTGTTCAGGGTCACACAGGTGGTAAGAGTCTGAGGCTGTATTTGAATGCAGGTCTTCCTGACCCCAGGAGTAGTGCTCTGTCCACTGCGCCACCTAGCTGCTAAAAAGAGAAGTGATTTTTCCAAGAAAGAATGTTCACATTTCCCTCTGAGCTTCAAAGTCTTCATAATGATTCTTTACCGGTATCCTTGATGCTCTTACCCAAGACTGGAATGCACTGGTGCAGAGTGAGGTGAGCAGAGCCAGAAGAGTTTACATATTGACCACAATAATGCAAAGGAAAAGAATTCTGAAAGACCCCACAACTGTGATCATGCAGCGACGGATTGGAACTCAGAAGACCAGTGATGAGCCTGCTTCCTGCCTCTTAGCGGGGGGTGCCTTCGCAGTGCAAGAGGAGACCCTGATTTTCAGCCATAACAAATATATTGGTTTGCTTTTCTTTGACTATTTTTATTTGGTACAAGGAAGAGGTTTTCTGGGAGGAAACGATATACTCCCCCAGAATTAAGGAAAGTACATCGATGCAGTGTTTTAAAAAAAAAATACGGAGAAGAAAACAGAAACCTTCAGAAGGGGACCTTTTTTTGCCATCTTGTTACATTTCACTTTTAAAACCAAGTGTATGTAACATTTTGTACATATGGAAATGTTTGTTGGTGATTATGTTCTTAATCAAAATTAGATGTTTTTAAATACTTTTATCAAGTGAATGATTTAAAGACCAGGAAGCATTAACACTTTAGAAGCCCTAACTTGAAAATACCCGAAGAGGAATCCCTGACAGTTCAGTTCCAGTTTAGAAGGTGTGCCTTTCGGCTGCTGTGCTGGTGTCTGGGTTACTGAATATTTTTTTCAGTGATCTGGATAAATGCACAGATGGCATGTTTTTCAAGTTTATGGATGGACCAGAGTATGGATAAGCTAACTTCAAAGTGTGATGGAGTCAGGATTGAAAAGCATCTTGTCAGACAACAGTGGGCGGAGTCCAACAAAATGAGATTTAATAGGAATAAATGTAAGTTGTACACTCTGAAGACCAGCGCTTGCCCCTACCCTCCACAGTCGCTGCCATCCGGTCTCACTCCTTTCTTTGAAATCCCCTGCACTCTGGCTTCTGACTTTGTGACTCCCGAGTGGACAGTGTTCTCCTAATTGTCACATCTAGAAGCCTTTTCCCCTTCCTTTTTCCTTGACCTCGGCAGCCTTTGACGTTGCCAATCCCCTTCCTCCTTTTAGATGCTGCCCGCCCTCTCTAGGTTTCTGCGATGGCATTTTTTTCCTGGTTATCTTCCTATCCATGCAGCGCCCCTTAGTGGCTTTGGCTGGCTCATTATCCATGTCATGCCCACAGTTTGTGGGTGCCCCCCCCCCCGGCTTCTGTCCTGGGCCCTCTTTGCTTTTCACTCTATATTGATTTATTGGGTGATCTCATTAGCTCCCATTGGTTGATGTCTGTGCAGGTGACGCTTAGGTCTGTGTATCCAGCCCTAACCTCTCTCCTGACTTTCATTCTTCCATGAACTACTCTCTTTTGGACACCTTGAAGTTGTTGCCTTTTCAGCCTCTCAGACTCAGCCTATCCAAAACAGAACTCGCTATCTCTGCCCCAACACCAACCCTATCTCTCCTCTCTCATGAGCTGGCCTGTCCCTGTTAAGAGCCCCACCATTCTCCCAGGTCACCAGGTGGCAGTCTTGGTGTTATCCTCAGGTCCTTGTTCCTACTCACCCCATGCACTTCCCTCCACTCACACCATCACAATTCTGACCCTTCTCATATCTCTGAGAAGTCAGACCTTCATTACCTCGTTTCCCTTTCTCAGCTGCCTCTCTGCCTCCCTGCAGGTCTTCAGTCAAAGGCCATTTTACTGCTTGTTTGCATCTCTTGTCAAGGGAATTAAGACTAGGTGGGGTCCTTCTGACTTTCAGATTCTGTGAAAATGTTTCCTCCCACTGTGTGCATGCTTGCATTTTTAATATCTGATCAGATAGAGACCAAGTTTCTTTTTCACATTTTATCTTACACGGCACACAGCGCATAGTCATGGGATCTATCACAGAATGATTTTCTGAGTCAGACAGTGCCTTTGCAGGAGGGCGGGCCCAGTTGTGACCAACCATTGTTGTCCCTGGCGCAGATTTGTTGGAGGTGAGTGGGCAGCTTCTCGGAGGGTACGCTAAGTATAAGCCCACGAGGAGGGAGTTGGCTTGCCCCTCCAGAGTCTGACCCCTATCATCGCAGGGGCTGAGGGCCAAGCGGGAGAGGGGCAGTAAGTAGTGCGTTGGTAGTGACTCAGAGGGTACGCTAAGTATAAGCCCATGAGGAGGGAGTTGGCTTGCCCCTCCAGAGTCTGACCCCTATCATCGCAGGGGTGAGGGCCAAGCGGGAGAGGGGCAGTAAGTAGTGCGTTGGTAGTAACTCATGCACTAGGACGACAGCAAGCTCAGACGTGGAGAGGAAGCAGACTTCTTCACTCACCTATCCAGTATCAACATCTGGAACAAGGCTCTGTTTGTGCCAGTCTTGTGTTTCTGAGAATACAAATGGTAGACTAGCACAACACTTTCCTCAGACTTCTCATGTTGCTTTGGTCAACCATGAGCAAGGTATTACTGTTTTGAGTTCTCTGCTCTTCTACCATGTGACTCTTGTGTGCTAGCTTAGGGCTCAGAAAAGAATATACATTTAATACATATGCAAGCTGAGACAAACCCAAAGCCCACCTGTCTCTATGCTTCTTTCCGTGGTACTTTGAGTCACCAGCAAACCTCAGGTACGTAGGGTTTTGAGTTGGAGGGGACCTTAGAACATGGAAGTGACTTGACGAGGTCATATATAACGTAGGAGACTCTGGATTTGAATCAAAGCTCTCAGACTCCAAACCAAGGCCTGTACTCATTCATTGCATGATGTCATCTACAGATGTGAGTGTCTTATTTATCTTTTCTGAAAAATGAGGGGATTGAGCTCAGTGATCTCTTGGGTTCCTTCTAACTAAATACTGTGATTCCATAAGATGTCTTAAAAATCAGTTCCTGTATGCCTTGAGAATTGTGTTGCCTCCAGCAAAAATTTCTGTTGTTAAGTCTGGAGATCAGAATTTTTGTGGTTTTAAGTCACTTTTTTAGTCTATTTTACCAAGATGGAAATTGAGGTTTAGAAAGCTTGAGTGACTAACACAAGAGTCAGAATTTGAACCCAGGCCTTCTAACTCTCAAGTCCAGGGTTCTTTCCACTAGACCCTGAGGTCTAGCTGCTTTTCACTACTTGATCCTTGATACAGTCTATTGGGGTAGGTACTAAGAAGACAGAAATGAAATACAATGACTCTGTTTTCATTACCCATGAAAATAGATGGCCACAGAAAGGCTAGGAGAGCTGGTCTATCTCACATCTATCTGTTGTGCTTCTACTTTCATATGGAAATGCGCACTACCCCCAATGACCCATCTTCAGTCTTTTGTAAGGCGACCTTCCTCTGAGGTTCTGAACATGGCACGAGTTCTCTGTATTCTCAGAGCTTTGTACAGTACTTGGGACATAATGGACACTTAATAAACGCTCGTTGAATGACTTTTCTTTGGCTGCCGCGTCTCTCTGAATGGCAAGAAGATCAAGTGGCTGCTTTGCCCTTTGGGCCTCCTCTTTGTGGTAGCTTTTGCAGGAATGACATTCTCTGAGATCTTGAGAATCCGTACATTTGTGCATTTCACGGTTTGCTTCGCTAGTGGCTTTTGTAATCCCGTTGGGTTTCAGGGACTGTGACTGCGTCAGTGATGGTCTTGTCATGGTCCTTTCTGCACTTTGTCCTCCTCTTCCTTGATTTCTCTGAAGCCTTTAACGTTGGCGATCACCCTCTTCTGTGCACTCCCTTCTCTCCTTGACCCTGATTCTCCTTTTCTTTCTCAGTCTTCTTTGCCAGGTCACACGTGCAAACCATGGATCTTCCCCAGGTTGGCTGCCCTTTTACCTCTATGCTATTTCACTTGGTTTTCTCATCAGTTCCTGTGGTTTAAATTATGGTCTCCATGCTGATGATTCTCAGATCTACCCCTCCAGCCCTAACCTCTCATCTGACCCCAGATGCCTCTCAGACTGGATGTCCAGTAGACATGTCTACATGGAATTCCTTCTCTCTCCTCCTAAACCCTCCCCTCTTCTTCACTGTTACTTTCTTTTTTTTTTTTGGAGGGGGAAGGCAGGGCAGTTGGGGTTAGTGACTTGCCCAAGGTGACACAGCTAGTTTGTGTGTGTGTGTGTGTGTGTGTGTGTGTGTGTGTGTGTGTGTGTGAAGTGTCTGAGGCCGTATTTGTACTCAGGTCCTCTTGACTCCAGGGCTGGTGCTCTTTCACTGCGCCACCTAGCCACCCCTCACTGTTAACTTTCTAGGGAACCAGCCTCCATCTAGTTACCCCAGCACAATTTGGACGTTATCCTCAGCCTCTCAGTCTCTCTTGTTCCTATCCAATCCATAGCCAAGTGCTGGCTGTTCTACCTTCATCATGTCTCTCGTATGCCTCCCCTTCTCTCCTCTGACACTGCCGCCACCTTAGTGCAGGCCTTATCACCTCATGCCTGGACAACTGGACAACCTGCTGACTGGACTCCCTGCCTCAAGGCTCTGTCCACTCTAGTCTATGCTCCACTCGGGTGTCCAAGTACAGTTATGGCTGTCACCCACCTACTCAGTAAACTGGTGGCTCCCTGTCACCTTCAAGATCAAATATAAAATCCTCTCTGTGTTCAAAGCCCTTCTCATCTTGGCCCAGGCCCTCTCCCAACTTGAACGTCTTCTTACGCCTTACTCCTTTTCTTTTCTCTCCACCCTGAGGGTCCCCCCAGTATTCTTTGATCCGCTGGCCTCCTTGCTGTTCTTTGCACAAAACATTCCATCTTCGGATTCCGCGCATTCCCCCAAACCTGGGACATGCTCACTCTTCATCTCTCCCTCCTGACATCCCTAGCTCCCTTCCAGTCCCAGATCAAATGCCACCTTCTACAAGAGGCCTTTGCTTGTCCCTCCCCTTCCCCTCCCCCCAATCCCCCCAAGTCCAGATTGTCCCTGCATATATCTTGGGTGTATTTATTTGTTTGCATACTGTCTCTTCCATCAGGCTGGGGGCCTATCTTTTGCCTTTCTTTGCATCCCCAGTGCTTAGCACAGGGCCTGGCTCAATGTAGGTGCTTCATAGACTGCCTTCCAGCGTTTTCTTAAAGTGCTCATCATACCCAGGTAGGAGGCTTCCAAATAGTCTGCAGTCACTTGGTGTCTTTCATCTTTTGTTTCTAAACCATATTTTCCTACTGTTAATGGTGCTCCCTCTGCCCACTTTCAAATGGAAGTTACTCAGCATTAAGGTAGATTGTGACTTGCCCGTCAAAAAGGCTCATTTGGAGATAAAGTGGCTTCATGGAAAGAGGACCTGGCTTCCAGTCCCCAGTCCACCATTCTCTTCTGTTTGTGACAGTGGAGGGGTTACTTCCTTTGAGTCTTTGTTTCTCCCACCTTTAGAAGTGAAGGGGTTGGATTCGATGATCTCCAAGGTCCTCTCCACCTCTAAGTCTGTGATAAGAAGTTCTTTCAGAAATTCTCTACTTTTCATGGCAGTCTGTTATGAGTGCCACAAGGTTAGATGACCCACTGTCCCATGAAGCAGCGTTGCCCTGGATAGCTCCTTTGTTTTTTTCTTTGAGGAGAATCTAGGAACTCTTCTCCCATTGAACTCAAAATCCTGTGTCTTCAGGTTTCATAATGAAAATGTGTAGATGGGTGTGACTCGGTTCCTTCAATGTTCTAAACGCTTTTATTGGTCATCAACCGAAGACTTACACACATTTAGAGCTTCAAGAGTTAAATCCATATTTAGAGACTATCTGTGAATCCTGATCCCCATTTCCCTTGTTTCTGCCACCTTACCACGGTCTTGGCAAAAGCAGAAAGGGGCCAAAGTGGACCAAAGACCATTTAACAAGTTTTCTATTTCCTGTGTCTCTGTGGTCAAAGAATTTGCTGACTCATGGCTAACAGTGTGGTGACCACCTAGTCTTGGAAAGCAGGTTGTTTTGGCACAGGAAACTATTTACTTTTCAACACAAACCAGAGAAGACTTAGAATAAGAATAAATAATTCTATGTACATTTGCAATTTGGGGCATGCTTTTTTTTTTTTAAATAGTGAAAGGAGTTATAAAAAAGACATTTAATGGACCGCTGTTTGTAACAATACCTTTTCCACATCGTTGTGGCAACTTTAATTATCATGCCATATGGGAGGAGGGGCTGGATGTTGTGTAGAAACTGTGGTGGTGTAGATAGCTAGCTAGACTGGGCACAGGTTCTGCTGCTGACCCATCCTGGCTGTGTGTCTCCAGGCAGTTTTCTTAGTGCTCTGGCCATGTCCTTAAGACAGTAAGTTGGAGACGATGTGCTGCTCTGGAGTGGTAGAGGATGCTTCCCAGACTGAGAGTTCTTTTCTTCCAGCGAACCCCAGACCTAGCCCATAGCTATCCCCATTTTATTTTTGTGGTGCTTGTGGCTTAATTGATTTATTGGTTATTTACAACAAGGCTCTCTTTTGGTCCCCTCAGATGTGTGTTATTCATATTTCTCATTAAAGCCACCAGCTGGTCTACCTATTCGTCCCACATTTAAACAGATTTCTGCTGTAACTGTTCTTTAGCTTTCATTAGAAAAACCATTTAAAATTTGTTTTGGGAAAGCAGCCTTCTAAAAAAAAAAATACTGTATTGGTGCACTTGACAATAATATACGCTCCTTGTCAGGCTGAAGTTTTTGTCCCTCTGATGTCTTTTGCTTTCCACGTCTGAAGGAAGGATCATGAGATCAGAGGTTTTATGGCTGGGAGGGACATTAGAAGTAAGCTCATTTTGCAGTCTCCAGTAGAGTCAAAGCTCTTGAAGGACATTTTTTGTCTTTATGTATCAGAAAGCTAGCACTGAGTTCGGAGTCAGGAAGACTCGAGTTCCAGTTCGACCTCAGACACTTGACTGGCTGTATGACCTGTGGCAAGTTATTTCCCCTCTGTTTGCCTCAGTTTCCTGAACTGTAAAGGGGGGATCAAACAGCACCAGCCTCCCCAGATTGTGAGGATCAAACGAGATAATGCTTGTAAAATGCTCAGAGCACTGCGTGACACGTAGGAAGTGCTGTGTGAATGTTAGCTGTTCTCATTCTTATTGCCTGACACATAATTCCGTACCTAATAAATGCTTGTTAAATTGGATTGTGCTGACTCATGAAGTGACTTTCTTAAGGTCACATGGGTTGATCATTGACAGAGCTGGGATTTGAACCCAGGTCCTTTGATTCCCAATCAAGAACTTTCCCTTGTACCACATTGTGAGAAAAGTTAGTTCTTTTTTTATGCTCATGAAAGAAAGCCAGTCCTTTTCTAGTAACAGTGTCTGTCTGATCTTAGAGCAGCTGGTAACCTCCCCTCCTCCCAAATAAAGCAGTTTATAGACTTCAGCGCCACAGCTTGCATCCAAGTATCCCATTGTGGATGGGCTGTCTGAAGATTTTCATAGTAGCAGATGGTAAATAAAATGAAGTAACTTATGTGTCTGATAGGTGAGGGACTATCAGATGGAATCCTCCAAGTATGAGGAATGTAAGGAACTCTGGAAATCACATTACCGCCTCCCCCCCAAAAAAGAACAACGCTAACCCAGAAGAACAGGCGACATACAAGTACTTATTTCAGCCCTTATAGGTTTTTAGTTAAGTTTACAAATTAATTTCAAAACCTTTGTTATAGAGGCCGCAAGTGTGGATTCATGAGGAAGGTTGGGGGGGGCGGCCTAGGACCAAGCATCAGCTGTCCCTTGCAAGTCAGTCACATCTGTTTTCCTTAGGTTAGCAACTTCTTTAGGTGAGAAGCTACTTATACACTTGGTCTTTTTCAGTGTTACTACTTGGAAGCTGGATTTGAAAACATTTGTCACCAAAGGCAACAAATTGTCTTTGCCCTCTTTGGAAAATCCCAGAGTTTTTTTCTGCCAAATTGACATATGGCCCATACACAAAGGGTTTAGTAGTGAAGCGAATGTGTGATCTTGGGCCAGCTCTGCAGGTTCATGGGTTCGAATCCTGGTGTGTCACAGTGTGGTCTAAAGTTGACTTCTTTGGGCCTGTCGTCCAGTGAAGGTATTGGAGCCTCAGAGGATCCTTAAGCTCTAAACCTAGAGCTGAGACTGTTCTTCAGTTCTGTGTTTCCCTTCTCTGAAAAAAAAAAGTTATAGCTAAATTAGTGAAGAAACTGTAGCAGGAAAATGAAAGTGACTCTAAGGATGCACCTCAAGCCCATCAGATGAGCAAGGTTGAACAGAGACTAGGGGACCCAGCACCTGTGCTAGCACTGGCACCTGGGCCTGGAAGTACAGCCAGAGTTCATGAACTGGGATCCCGTGAGCCAGGGATGACACTACCAGGGCTATACCCCAAAGAGATCAAAAGAGGGGCAGAGAGACAAACACTGTGCCAGCTCTCTTTGTGCTGATAAAGAGCTAGAAACTACATGTGAAAGACTGAAGAACTGAATGATGCAGTGACCACAGGGTGCATGAAGAAACATGCCGCTTACCCTTGACAGACTCCGAGTGTACTATACGTGGCCAGTGCAGGAATTTTTTCAGCTTGACTATCTATGCATATTTATCACAAGGGTTTTGTTTTTCTTCCTTTCTCAGTGAGGGTGGTGGAAGGTGAGAGAGAAAGAATGATGGATTTTTGTAATTTGAAATTTTTTAAAAATATATGAACAGTATAACAATGTTTATTTGGGATCATTAAGGCTTTGCAACTTCCTGAAGGGGCTACTAGATGGGGTGATGGGTAGAGTGCTGGGCCTGGAGTCAGGAAGACTCATCTTCCTGAGTTCAAATCTGGCCTCAAACACTAACTAGCTGTGACCCTGGGCAAGTCATTTAACCCTGTTTGCCTCAGTTTCTTCATCTGTAAAATGAACTGGACGAGGAAATGGCAAATCTATTATGTCTGCCAAGAACACCCCAAATGGGATCACAAAGAGTCAGACACGACTGAAAACTGACTGAACAATTTCCTGAAGGCAATCCAGCTCCATCTTCTTCTCTCAGTTATGTTTAATCTCCTTGCTTTTCTCGCACACATGTATCTATGTGTATATATGTGTACATGCATGTGTGTGTGTGTGTGTGTGTGTGTGTGTGTGTGTGTGTGTGTGTGTGTGTGTAGTGCTGTTTCTGCCTCCTGTGCTCACATCTGGATGCTTCTGTGTGCGAGCTGAAGTGTGGTAGCTCCATGATCCCTGAAGGTTTGTCCTCCTCCTAAGGGGCTGACCCTCTTGTGCCTCGGGATGATTCGGCTTGCTTCCACCCAAGTATCTTGTGGAGTTTGGCTGCATCCTCGTAACTTGGGCACCATGACCTGCCCCAGGTCACACAGCTAGACAATGTCCAAGGAAGAGCTTCAGCCAGGTCTTCCTGACTCTTAAGGCTGCCCCTCGATCCATTTTTACCTTGTCTTTACTCTCCCCACAAAGTAGCCAGTGTTTTTAGAAGGAGGCACTTTTAGCCTGTGTTTGTCATAGAAAGAGCAAAGTCTGAAGGCAGGTCCCAGTTCAGAATCATTACTTCTCAGAATGACCCTGTAATCCCATCACATCTCCCCCACAACCTGACAATTAAAAGCTACTTTTAAAATAGTAATGGTCAGTTTATACATTGCGTGAAAGTTTTGCAAGATATTTTATGTCTCATTTTATATCACCATAAACCTATTTGGGGCTTTCATTATTTTTCAAATGAGGAAACAGGCTCAGAAAGGTTAAAACTTGCTCAGGGTCCTTCAGCTAATAAGTTTCTTCATTCCTGTTTGCTTCAATCCTAGTAATGCTAGATGACCTCTGAGGTCCCCCAGCTCTTAATCTCTGATCCTATATGTTTGCCTGACCTTCCAACTCAAGGTTAAAAAGAGCTGTATCATCTGACTGGAATTATTTTTATTAATTTGAGTCTGAACACAAACTTTTTGGACTTATTTTTTTTTTTTGCTAAAAAGTAATTAAAATTCGACTGCCATTTGCTATATTAATGTGATTGATGGATTCTTTCTTCCCCTTTTCCCCCAGTTATGAAAAACCTCCTCCTGGACTTATCAAGGTGAGTGTAGTTCATTCTTTTGCAGTTTATAATTTAATCATTAAAAATAATTGCATTTTGAGTAAATTTTTGTAAAATCAGATAATTATAAGATAGCACAATGATTCTTGAGGCACTTTTGGTAACACTTTCTCTGCTGCCAGTGATTTTTTGTTTTTTTTAGTATTTTGTGAATGCATCTAGAGTAGGGCTTTGAAACCCTTTTAATGTCTCAGACAAATCTGGCGGTTTGGTGAAGCCTAGGAGCCCTTCTTTAAATGCATAAAATAAAGTATGTAGGATTTCAGAGGAAACCAAATACATTAAAGATGGATTTTTTTTCATACCAAGTTCACGGACTCTCTGAAATCTACCCACAGACCCCACAGGGGTTTCAGGATTTCTGATCTCCGAAGCAGCCGATAATCAGAGATGGTTCCTCTTCAGGTCGGAGGCTGGCTCACCACCACCATCTTGTATCATCTTATCCCTCCTGCTGTTTGCACTTCCCTTTCATGCTGTTATCTTCTCATGTTGACTGTGCTGTGCCTTTTGCATTTTATTATACAGACTAGTGTCCCTGGCTAAGTTTCAGTGCCTTAAGAGTTAGAAGGCACATGGGAAACATTCTTTTCCAATGAAAAAATCCTTTCTGCATTGTCTCAAACAAACTTAAAGCCTTTCTTTTAAAATGATAGGAAGACCACTACCTCTTGAAAAGTTTGTTTCAATGGTTAATAGCCTAATTATTGGAAAATTCAGTTCATTTCAAAAAACACTTATTAATCATTGACTATATGTAAGACATTTTACTAATAAATTCTGGATAGTCAATCGCAAAAATGAAGTCATCCCAAATTTCAGGAGAAAAAACAGCACATACACAGATAAGCAGATAAAATACAAAGTGTATAGGCAGTAATACAAAGTACTTGTTTCACAAAGGAAAGGGCATTGACAACTGGTGAAGGATCACAATAGGACTCACAGAGCATTTAACTGGGTTGTGCTTTGAAGGAGACATATCAAACATAGGTTACCTGGACCATAGGGAAACACCGAACTGCAAAATCTGATTGGATAGTAGTGTGCAAGGGGTTGGTTTTGTCCTCAAGACCTCGAGGCAATAGGGTACCACCACAAATTTTGAACAGAAGAGTAACATGGTTAACCCTGTGTTTTAGGAATCTCAGCGGCTGTATGGAATATTACTCATTGGGTGGAGGCCCTTGCAATATTCCTGGGTAGAGATCAATGTTTGACCTGAAGCAGGGCTTGGGTTTGTGGGAATGGAGAGAACGCTGAATGCAAGAGACGTTATGAAGGTAGAACTGACAAGATGTGGGGACTTGGATCAGGAGCACGAAGGAAAGTTATGAGTTACGAATGACTAAGGTTACAGATCTGGGTTACTGGAAGGGGGGTAGTGCTATCAGCAGAAATATAAAAGTTTGGAGGAAAGATAGGGAGGTTTGCTTGGGGCATGTTGAATATGAGATACTTCCAGGATCTTTAGGTAAGGATGTCCTTCAGGCAGTAAGTAATGCAGGATGGCAGTTCAATTAAAAAATGATTTGGGAGTCATCTGCAACTAACAAGTAACCAAAGAAGAGGAGACAGTTGGTATTCACCCACACTTAGTGGGCAGGAGCATGATAACCCAACAAACTATCCTAAGAAAGAACAGTCAGACAGGCAGGAAGAGAACCAAGAGGGTGGTGATATGAAAGCCAAGGAGGGCTTGTCTAGGAGTTGGTTATTAGTGTCAGAAATGCGTGAGGACCATAAGACTGAGCAGTTAAGAAACCACAGGATCTTTTCACTTACATAATGGCACTGGAATTGATGCCAATATGAGATTAAGTGAGTGGCAGATGAATGGTGAATACTCTTTCTAGGATTAGGGTGTGCCTAGCCCTATGCAGACGCCTATTAAAATGTTGAAGTGAGTCCATTATTAAATCAAAAATGAAAGTTCCAGATGGATGCTGCTAACTGTGTAAGAGGCAGCTAGGTGGTGCAGTGGAGAGCGCTGGGCCTGAAGTCAGAAAAACCTGAGTTCAAATCCAGCCTCAGACACTAGCCTTACGACCCTGGGCAAGTCACTTAACCTGTTTGCTTCAGTTTCCTCATCTGTAAATCGCAGATAATAACAGCAGCTGTGATAAATGATAATAATAGTTATTATTGCTTACTTACATAATATTTCTTTCATTTGGTACTGATCCATAAATGACCTCTCTAACCATGAAATAAGTTCTATTGGGTGCTGAATGAAATTATTCTAGTATTTAGCAATAAATTTAGCATAAACATTGTCACAGTATAGTGAGTTTTCTTTTGATAACACACTTAATCCTCAGTTAAAGGTTAATAATTCATTTATTGAAACAATTACATTTCTAACAAGCACCACGTCCAGAATTTGGAAAGAATGGCAGTATCCTTCTAGGTGAAAGGAGCTATTTCTATTTAAAATACTGTTTAAATTCCATAAAGCCATGCTTTGATTTTAGGACCTGACTTAGAAATGATCTCTTGAGTTATTTATTCTAGTCTGTTTTCTGGGCATTTCTTTTCTGCTTGAATTGTGACTTTGTTGTACATAAATTTTTTAAAAACCAGTTTCTTTTCATATGATTTAATTTTTCCTAGTATTTTTCTCTCTTTTCTGGTACATAAAATTTGCCTGCATTTGGAGGTATTTTAAAGGGATAAAGGGATAATGTGGGAGGGTTTTTTTCCTCTTCTCTTCTCTCCATCCCAGGGATAGTGAGATGTGCTCTAAAACAACTTAAAGAAAAGACTGGTACTTTTGGCCTTTTGTTTACAGATTTTTCCCTTTGTTTAGGAAGATGAGACCAAGCCAGAAGACTGTATACCAGACGTACCAGGCAATGAACATGCCAGAGAATTTCTGGCTCATGCTCCAACTAAAGGACTCTGGATGCCCCTGGGGAAAGAAGTCAAGGTTATGCAATGTACGTGATCTCTATTTTTCTAATCATTCAGAAAATCTAGTGTCATCCATTTGTGAATTTGTATTCATGGTTTTCCCATACATAGCTTATTTACTGAACATTGGAGAAGCTTCTTAGAACACCTAGCTTCCTTCAAGACTTAGTTCAAAGCTCTTTCCACTTTATCAAAGAGACAACTGGAAATTCTCATCTTTGAGAAGAAAAGACTTGTGGCATGGGGTGGAGGAAAGGGGACTGTGGCAGGATGGCTGTCTTCAGATGTGTGGATTGTTATGAGGAAGAGACAGTGCTTGAAGAAAGATGTGGAAGACAATAGTCTCTTGAGAAAAGGCTTGCTGCATTTACTTTTCAAAATGTGAATGTTATAAAGACTAACTTGATGTGACTGAAAGTCTTCTGTCTTGTGTAACCAGTGTGTGTGTGGGGGGGGGGGTTACTGAAACACTCACTTTCCTGTTGGTTTCTAGGCTGGCGCTGTAAACGGTACGGACACAGAACAGGCGACAAAGAATGCCCGTTTTTTATCAAAGGCAATCAGAAATTAGAACAATTCAGAGTAGTAAGTACAAAATTCTATCAAGATATATTTTCCAGATACTGAATTTTGGTGGCTCTCTGCAGGATACCTTGTCTGAGAGAAGCTTAGCTTTCTGCTGGCGCTATCTGTGATTCTGCACAGCACACACATCCCTGCTGATGTCCTACAAAACGTTTCCCCCAGAACAGTCGAGCAGAATCCTCTAACAGAGTGATTGTAACTTAGGATGTATGTCACTTTTCACGTTGGTAGTTATTTGATTGTTAAAAGTAACACGGAGCTTTAACTTTTTAAATACGGTACCTACACTAACCACTGTATTTGACCCGAGTTTTGTCGCCTGTTAATTTTGTCTTCATTTACATCATTGTAATCACTGTAAGTGATTTTTTTTTGTCCTTTTTGGTTTTTATTCTATTTACTCAGTTTATATGTCTTCTCAGGTTTCTCCTTATTCCTCACATTCATGATTCTTCATAGTATGATTTCATTGCATTCACATGCCTGAGTTTGTTCAGTGTGAGCAAATGTTTTGTTTTCTGCTTTTTGCTTTACTAATAGTACCACTTTGGGTATTTTTATACATCCAGGTCATTTCTTGCTGTCATTGACTTTCATGGGGCATAAGCCTTGTGGCAGGATTCCTGGGCCAACGTATAAAAACAGCTTAGTAAACTCTTCTTGCATAATCCAGATTGTTTTACCGAATGGCTAGACAAATTCTCAATTCCACCTACAATTTGTATGCGTGTCTGCCTGTCACAGTCTTAACGGTGAATTTTCCCATCCTATTACCAATTTCATGGGATGTAAATTAATGCCTCAGAATTGCTTTAATTTTCATTTCTCTGATAATTAGCAGTTTCAGATTTTCTTATTTCTATCCTTTGACCTCAAAAGTTTTCTTTATTATTTTTATTTATCATGTACTGTATCATTACATATCATTAAATACATAAATGTTTTTACTTATCATTAAAAGACATTTTTTGATCACACTCTGTAAAGTGTGATTTTGCAAAAAGGCTACCTCTTGCCCGTTAGATTCCATTTTTGTTGATCTCAGAGGTTTAGTACTAAATCATTATAATACCAGTCAAAAAGGATTTATTAAGTGCTTACTCTGTGTCAGTCGTTGTATTTAGCATCAGAAGTAAAAATACAAAAATGAAACAGATCTTGTCTTCAAAGAGCTTACAGCCAAACAGCCACAGTGTGTGATGAGCGACTTTGATAGACTTAGCTCTTCCCAGCAATGCAGTGATGTAAGACAGTTCAAAAGACTGAAGATGGAAAATGCTGTCCACATCCAGAGAAAGAGCTGCCAAGTCTGAATATAGATCGAAGCATTCCATTTTCTCTTTTTTTTGGCTTTTTCTTTCTTGTGGTTTTTCCCTTTGGTTCTGATTCTTCTTTGCAACATGAGTAATATGAAAATACGTTTAATATGATTGTATACGTATAGCCTAGATCAGATTATATGCCATCTTGGGGAGGGAGAGGGAAAAACTTAAAACTCAAAATGTTAAAAAAGTGAATGTTGAAAACTAAAAATTAATTAATTCATTTTAAAAAGCTTACAGTCTATCAAGAGAAACAATATGTACACATATAAGGGTATACAAAATAAATACAAGGCACCTGGAGAGAGGGCAATAGCAACTGGAGACATTAGGAGGGAAGGGAACGAGCATTTATTATTAAGTGCCTATCAAATGCTAGACACTGTAGTGCTGAGTGCTTTACAAATACCTTATCTGATCTTCATAATCACTCTGAGAAGTTTTATTATTATCCCCATTTCACACTTACAGAAACTGAAGCTGAATTTAGAGGAGGTGGAGGTGAAGAGAAAAGTGTATTCCAAACATGAGCAGGAGCCAGTCCTGGGGCTAGAGCTGTGACTGGAAATGGAGTGTCATATTCCAAGAGCAAGAAAACCATTGGGATAAGATCTTCCTGCCCACTAATAGGCCTCACATGCAGTCCATTAAGGGAAGCTTGCTTAGGGGAGGCTTGCTTGTAGGAAGGCTTTCACACCTTTTGCTAATTTCTAATTGGGCACTGAGTCACAAGGGCTGTGATGCCTTCTGGTTCTGAGAAGCATGTACGTACTCTGAGTTGGTATTTTGCATTGGGGGTTCACTTATGAGAAGAATCTTGTGCTTCCCTGGTCAGATTCTGAATGGCCGTATGTTCAGAGCTCCCCAACCACTCAGATGTAAAGGCTCTCTGAATCCAGGGATGTAATTAATCTGTAAAGTGCATAGCAGCAATATTGCTTTGATTAAGGCAGTCTCTTGGTCTTTATTTCTCTAATTGCCTTTTCTCTGAAATTCAGGGTGCTGACTTTTCCCATGAACTTGTGAATATAATTGAAAAAAGATTGTTGACCCCTTAAACAGCTAGCTTTCCTGGAAAAGCAGATCTAAGAACTTGTGCTAGCAGCCATCCTAGGGAGGCCAGTGTGGCTGTTGCTACAAGTGCATAAAGAGGGGGAGAGGTAGGCTGGAGCCAGGCTATCATGGAAAACCTTTAAATGCTTAAGAGAAATTTGTATCTGATGCTAGAGGTAACAGAGGGACAACGAAGTTAATTGAGGAGTGAAAATGAGGATGGATTATAGAAGGGAGAGACATGAGGCTGGGAAAACTGTTGGAATAGTGCAGGAGACAGGTCATGAAGGTCTGCGTTAATTAGGTTAGTGTCCTAAGTAGAGAGAAAGAGATTGAAGCAAAAGATGTCATAAAGGTAAAAACAGCAAGATTGACAACTGATGCAGAATAAGGGAGAGTAAAGAGAGATGAACTGAGTTTGTCAAACTTGGGGAATGGGAAGCATGGCCGTGGTTTCAATAGAAGTAGGAAGGACTTAAAAGAGAATGGATTTGGGGAGAACAAGAATGACTTCTGTTTTACACATGTTGAACTTGAACTGCCTGTGAGAATTACAGGAGCAAAAGTCCACTAGGGACTGGAGCCCAGGAACAATACTAGGGCTGGAGGTGAAGACCTGGCAGTCATTTATACTGAGATGTTTGCCAGTAGACAAGTGTGTCAGAAGAAGAAGAAAAGGCCTTGTCATGAAAACCCAGGGAATAAATGAGAGTATCTGGAAGGAAAGGGTAGTCAACCATGTCAGGTGCTACAGAGAGGTCAAGAAAGATGAAAGTAGAGACCATCAGACTTGGCAGTGAAGAAATCACTGGTACCTTCAGGGACTGACAGCAGTTTGGAAGGTGGAATGCAAAGGACTGAGAAATGAGAGGAAAGGAAGTAGAGGCAACAAGTGTATCTCACCTCTTTACCTCCTACCCCCAAATCTGGCCGTGAAAAAAAGGAATACAGGACAGTAGCTTGAGTGGTGGTAGGGTCTAATGATAGGTTTTTAAGGAGGGGAGACAGAAGATGGTGGAAGAGCGGGATATAAAGGTGCTGGAGGAGACAGGAGAGGATGGCATCGAGAATACATATGGAATGGTTGGCCTTGGCAGGAAGGACTGCTTCTGGTCAGAGCCCTAGGTCTCTGTGTTGTACTAGTGTAAGCTGATCCTACAGTTGAAGTAACCATGTACAGTTCTCTGAAAAATCCTCTGTCACTGTTGTGACCTATATTACTAAGTGGGAGGAACTTATTAGCAAGATGACAGGTATGGTAAAGATAACACTTGTTTCTTTCATATTAGAGACTGGAATCCTTTAAAAGGGTTTTGAAAATAGCTTCCCTTGTAGATGAGATAACTTCTTCCAGATGTCTTGGGGTTGAAGGCACTACCTTGGTGCTGTGATCTGAATTTCAAGCCTTCGCCTAACCAGAGATGCAAAGGATTTTAAACTAAAACCTCCAGAGACTTATAACCAGAAACTTCAGTCTGTCTTTATAACGAGCACTAAATGCAAAAATGCTTTAAAACAAACTTTTTAAAGAAATACATGCTAACAAAGATCTCTTTCCTGATTATTTTTAGTACTTTTATATTTTTGAATATAACTTTTGTTATTTACTTTTTCCAGTCAGCAAAAATCTGTACTCAATTCCAACTTCATCTCATTCTCTTAGAACAAAAAAAGTCTAAGCTCTTCTTATAATCATGTATAATCAAGCAAAACAAAATTCTACAATACCCGTGTCTAAAAAAAATGTAAATTTACATATACACATATGCATATATATCTGTATACATAGTGTCTCTTTCTGCACTAGGAGTCCTTCACCTCTCTGTTAGGTGTAATAATACAGTTTGTTTCATCCTTAGTCCTTTGGGATATTAGTTGATCATTAATCTGAACACAGTTTATAAGTCTTTCAAAATTGTCTTTACCATATTGTCATCACTGTATAAACTGTTCTCCTGGTTCAGCTCACTTCACTCTGCATCAGTTCAAACAAGTCTTCCCTTATTTCTCTGAAACCATTCCCTTCATCATTTCTTACAGCACAATATTCCATCCCATTCATATACCATAATTTGTTCAGTCATTTCCCAACTGAGTTAGTTTAGCCTAGAGTTAGTTTAGCCTAGAACTGATCCCTCCCTTCATCTACTTTTAATTCTTTGTTCTCTCCCTTCCCTCCCTTTTCCCTGTTGAATGAAATCTTTCTGTATCCAGCTGTGCTCTGTGTGTGTGTATTCTTCCTGCCTCTGATCAGATGAGAATTTCAAGTGTCAGCTGTCTCCCCTCTGTCCTTTCCTCCTTGTTTATACAGATTTCTACTTGTGCCCCCTGATTATGTGAGATAACCTCTCCTAACCTTCTTTTCCCTTCTCCCCTAAGTATCTTCTTAGTCACCTCTCTAATTTTCTTTTAAGATGGTCAAGTTCTAAGAGAATGTCTCCCAGGCTTTCTCTCCAATTAGACTCTCTCTATCCTTGTTTAGTCCCTTATGATTGTTTGTACATATTTTTCCATTTATATTTCTCTTAACTCCCGAGTTTGAACTTCATAGTTTCCATGAAGTTCTGGTCTTTTCATCAGGAATGCTTAGAAATCCTCCATTTCATTGAGGGTCCATTTCTCCCCTTTTAAGATTTTGCTCAGTTTTGCTGGGGTAAGTTATTATCCTTTGCCCTCTTAGGATATCATATTCTTTGCTCTCTGCTCCTTTATAGTGATAGCTGCTAAATCACATATGATCCTGTGTCTTCTTAGTACCTGAATTTTTCTTTCTGGCTGCTTGCAGTATTTTTTCTTTGACTTGAAAGCTCTGGATTTTGACTGTCATTTTCCTGAGAGTTTTCATTTGGGGGTTTCTTATAGGAGGTGACTAGTGGATTCTTTCTATTTCTCCTTGGCCCTCAAGTTCTAAGAGAGCGACTCAGTTTTGAGATTTTTTTGAAACATTATCTTTTTTGGTTGTGACTTTCGAGTAGTCCAATTATTCCTTAATTTTTTTCCCCTTGATTTGTTTTCCAGGATAGTTGTTTTTGGTATGAGATTGCTTACTTCTTTTTCCTATTTTTTCAGTCTTTTGATTTTAACATTTCTTGTTGTCTCATGAAATTATTAGACTCTCTTTGTTTCATTCTAATTTTCAAGGTGTTTGTTGTTCAAGGTTTTGAACCTCTTGTACCAAGCTTTTATTCCCTTCCCAATTTTTTTCATTAACTCTTTCATCTCTTTTCCAATTTTTTCCTCTAGTGTTTTCATTTCACTTATGAAAACATTTTTAAATTTAAAAAAAGAACTTGATTAATTTCTTTGAGGAATTCTAGTTTAACTTGTGCCCGATTGGTTTTTCTTTCAGATTTTGCTAACAGATATTGTGGAGTCATTCTCTTCATGTTTGCTGAACCAGCTGGAAGTCTTCTCTGAGAGAAGCATAAATGGCTCAAGCTCCCCAAACTTGAACTTTCACCATGCGTGAAACAGCCTCTATTCTTGGACACTTTAAAAAACTAGTCAGCATATATTTAATTTCTTAACAAGCAGCTTTCAGCTCAAATTCTCATGTTTCAGCTACTTGCTTCTAAAAGGTCTTATCAAATAGTAGTACTCCATAGTGCTAGATTCTTTAAAGCTGAGCAGAGAGAAGCTTAAGGTCAAGCTCATCCCAGGGTGGTGAAATTTTCCATCACAATAACTCTGAGTCCAAGTCCTAGAAGGATTATAACCTGGATCAGGGCAGAGAGTACCTTACACTAACAAAACCATAGGTCCTTTTAAATACTAAAGAAAAGTTCCTAGGAAAAGAATCACAGGTTTCAAATGAAAAAATAGGAAGTATACAGGTTTTCATTTTAAAAATTTACTTTTTTAATGGCCAGACATGTCTCATAAGATCTCATTCTTATCTGTTCCTAAAGGCACATGAAGACCCCATGTATGACATTATAAGGGAGAATAAACGTCATGAAAAAGATGTGAGGTAAGGCTTTTTTGAGTGAAATGACATTTGTTTGAAATTTCAAATAATAAAATTTGGGCCTTAAATTTTTTCTTAATTCTTGACTTAAATACCCTGAAAAAGAGCATTTCCATACATGAGCAAACACCCAAAGAAGATGCTACATGAACCCTAAATCTCCACTTCATATTGCTTGCTTCATTCTACTTTCAAAACTGCCCTGCTGGTCAGTGCTTCCTTCAGAACTTCTGTACTTTGATGTTACAATGCCCACTTCTTTTTTTGTCATCACTGTTGCTAGTCCCCTGCCCTAGACCCTTCACCCTGCCCCACTACCCCCTAAACAGATTAACCAAGAGAGAAAAAAAACTCTTGTAACAAACAGGTATCGATACTTTGTCTTGTCCAAAAGAGCCTATCTGTGAACCTGATGTCTGGTCCCACCCTCTCAGAGGGTGGTAACATGCATCATCATAGATTCTTTAGAAATGTAATTGGTCGTTTTAATTTTGCTATCCTGGTATAAATTGCTCTCCTGGTTCTACTCACTGTCCTCTTTGTCAGTTCATACTACCCAGTACACTAATGGACTGTTTGAAGGTGGAGCTAGGAACTGGTCTGACCATTCTGGAGAACAATTTTGGAACTATGCCCAAAGGGCTATCAAACTGTGACCTTTGGCCCAGTAATACCACTACTAGGTCATCTGTATCCCAAGGAGATTTTTCAAAAAAGGAAAAATGCCTATATGTACAAAAATATTTATAAGCATCTTTTTGTGGTGGCAAAGAATTGGAAACTGAAGGGATACTCATCAGTTGGGGAATGGCTGAACAAGTTGTGGTATGTGATTGTGATGAAACGCTATTATGGCATAAGAAATGACAAGCAGGGTGGTTTCAGAAAAAAACCTAGAAAGGCTTACACAAAGTGAAATGAACAGAGAACCAGTAGAACACACAATAACCGCAATTTCAGTATAGTACAGTGATTCAAGATAATTCTAAAGGACTCGTAATGAAAAATGCTATCCACCTTGAGGAAGAGAATTTATGAATTCTGACAATAGAGTGAAGCATAAGTTTTTCACTTCACATTTCTTGCTTTTATTTTTATAACATATGGAAACATGTTTTGTATGATTTCACATGTATAATTGATATTGCAGTGCTGGTCTTCTCAATGGGGAGGGGAAGGAGGGAGAGAATTTTAAACTCAAAATTTTTAAAATGAATGTTAAAAATTATTTTACATAGAATTGGGAAATATTTAATGAAATAAATAAAAAATATGTATAGAAGGTGGGGAAAATAAGAAGGAGACTTCTAAGTCAAGAGACCCTTGGATTATTATTGAGCTCCGTTCCTAGGTCAGCAAGGCCTTGTCCTTTGTAGTACTCTGAGGTTAAGTCTTGCTGGGGAATATGTGGGTCCTGCCGCTGCAGGTTATGAAGTTCTAGGAAATCTACACTATACAGATGATAATAATAATAATAATATTGATAGCTGGCATTCATCTAGCACTTTAAGATTTGCAGTGCACTTTACAAATATTACTTCATTAGATCTTCACAGTAATCCTGGGAGGTAAGGGCTGTTGTCATCCATATTATACAGGTGAGGAAACAGAGGGGGAAGACAGCAGTCAGATGACTTCCCCAAGGTCACAAAGCTGGCAAGCGTTTGAAGCCGATTTTGAACTAAGGTCTTGATACTGACATCAAGTCCAATGATCTATCAGCTTCAACCACCTAGCCACCTCTTAAATGGGAGTAGATGAGACTTAGGAGTTAGTTGTATCTAGTTTGTTTGTTTCTTTGCTGAAGGACCTAGGATTTAAGTTGTACTCTCAAATAAATGCATTTCCTTTTAAAAAAAATAATTTATTTTCAAAAAAATTTCATACTACTTAAGATTCTTTGAAATCAGCTCTTTCATTCTTTCTTCCAGCGTAGTAACATCCTGTTGCATTCATGGACCACTGTTTGTTAAGCCGTTTCCCAATCGTCCAACAGGCTATCTAAAGTACTCCTTTAGAACTTAGTTCTTTTCTGTCGTCATCCCCTGCTCCCCCCCATTTAATCCCTCCTTCAGGGTTGGGAGGTTTATTCTGCTTATTGCCTTCCTTGTATTGCTTCTTTCTTAAATCCTACTCTCCTTATCTTCACTTGTTTCCCCATTGGCTTTAATGTACTTCTGCACCAAACTGTGTGGCAGTGGTGATGGTGGTGATGTCACCCTGTGTGTTCACCCTTTCCTTGTTCCTTTCACTACGCCCGTTCTTCCATTCCTGTTTGTATATTCCTCTCAGGTATTCCATTTATAAGAAATATCAATTCTACCCTATTCTTTCTTCTTCCTACCTTCTTCCCACCCTCCCTTCTCTTTCCATCCTTCTGATCTTTGAACAAATTCAGTCCACTCACTGGACCTCTGTTTTTCTTAGTTAATTCTCTATACCTGTTGTATATATTAAGGTTCTTAAGGGACACTTACACTTATTTCTTCTCCCCCATTAGAGTGTTAGCACTAGATCATCATACAGCTCCTTCCAGTTGCTCACATAAATTTTCATTTTTAGGTTTCTCTAGACTCTTGTGTCTGTATTTCAGAGTTCCTGCTAAGCCCTGGTCTTATCAGAAATGCTGCAAAGTCAGTGGTTTCATAAAAGATCCATTTTTTCCCCCTGAAGCATTACACTTAATTTTGCAGGCTAAGCTCGTCTTGCTTATAAGTTTTATCTTTTCATCCTTTTGGAATATTGTACTAAAAGATCTTCTCTCATTTCTAGAAGCTTCCAGGTGTTATGTGATCCTTACAGTAGTTCCTTGGTACTACAACTCTTCCCCTCTGGTCGCTTTAGTATTTTCTGGGTGAGGGAGTTCTGGATTTGGAATGACGTGTCTGAACTCTGCCCTTTGGGGCTGCTTTCCAGAGCTGATTAGTCTGTTCTTTCTTATGTTGATTCTGCCCTCTAATTCTAATAAATCTGAGCAGCTTTCACTTGTGATTTCCTAAAATATAGTGTTCACATTTTTTTTTAAAGAATCATTGTTTTTAGGAAGTACACTGATTCTTAAATTATCTCTTTGACCTGTTTTCCAAGTCAGTCGTTTTTGATATCAGGTATCTTGCATTTTTTTCTCCCAGTCTTTTAATTTTGTTTAACTTCCTATCTTATAGAGCCACTGATTTCTCTTTGGTCTATTCTTGCTTTAAGGGATTACATTTCTTGACTAGGATAAGCTACTTTCTGTGTTAAACCCTTTATTCTCCTATTTTTTTCCTACAGAACTTTTATCTTATTTCATTTCTTCTGTGTACATCATTTCTGGGAAATAATTTTCTTCTTGCTTGTCATTCTCCTCATGCTTTCTTTTTAAGGATCTCTAGATAGGGGATAGTTTTTTTTTATACCTATCAGTACTTTATTTGATTTACTCCTATTTTCAGCTTTAGTTCCTAAATTAGGGTTTTGTGTCAGTCAAGCTCTGCCTCTCTGCTGCTTTGTTGCAGGGGGTGTTCAGACCACCTTCCAGGTTTATGTCCACCTAAGTCTTTGAAATTCAAAGTACTGGATATTCAAGGTCTTCTCTGACCTCTCAGGACAGAATGTTAGAGACTTTAGAACTTCTGTTGCCTGGGATGTCCTAATCTAGTCAAGGCACTGAAACACTGCACTAGTCACAACATGCATCAGCTCCCTGGAACTTCCAAAGTTCACATGCTGGGGCTTTCTCAGGGGAAGTCTTTGACTCTTGCTGCCTCCATACATAAAACCTGGTCCCCACTGGAGACACCAGCACTAGTTTTGGGAAGAGGGAGATGGTTAGTGAGAAGTATTATTAGCCAGGACCTTTTGGCAGAATTTTTATACAGTTCCAGGGAAGAAGTACTTAGTTTCTCGCTGTTTTTCTTAGTAATTTAGTCTGATTCCAACTTCAAGGTTATGCTAGAATAGATTTCTGGGAGCTGGGTGGCCTGCCCCCTCTTCGGGCAGGCATCTTGGCCTGAAGTCCACAATTAGAGCTGCTAAAAGAAAGGCCTTAGCCAGCATCTAAAGATTAAGATACTACTAATTTGAAAATTAATGGCTATATACTCCCTTTGGTTGGCTAGCTACTTTGCATAGACTCACAGAAAATTTGATATTTAGAAGTTCATCCATAAGCCACAAATAGTTCTCTCTATAATTTTCTATTTTTGTGGGTTATTATTATGCTAATTTTTTTGTAGACCAAAGATTCAACACTTGGCTTTGGTAAATAAAGGATGTGAATCAAGGTCTGTGATTTCAAGGTGCACTGAGGTAGCATAAGTTGCATCTTCTAAAAAGACTTGGTTTTTTAACCTTAGTTTTGTGTGTTTAGGATACAACAGCTAAAGAAGTTACTAGAGGATTCTACCTCAGATGAAGATGGCAGTACTTCCAGCTCCTCAGAATGTAAAGAGAAGCATAAGAGGAAGAAGAAGAAGGAGAAACATAAGAAAAGGAAAAAGGAGAAGAAAAAGAAAAAGAAAAAGAAAAAAAAGCACAAATCTAAGTCAAATGAGAGTTCAGACTCTGACTAAAAAGTAATTTTCTTTAAATCCGCCTCATTACTCCAGAGTCATAGCTGAATGTCGTAGGTACTACTAAAGGAGAAGTAGCCACAAAAGGGCCTCGGTTGACAGCAGAAGCAACCAAGAAGCGTGTCATTAGCGTCACTTCTGTGGCATTTGGCTCTTGCGACCAACAGTGATGAGTTCAACGTGATATTGAGTCGCTTCTATGCCGTACCGTGGGGTTTTCGTTGTCATCGTCCTTGGTTACTGCAGTTTGTGATTTAAGCTATGAAGACATTCTAGGCATTTCCAAAAGAGATTCCCCTATGAAAGCAGAGGGTTGGTGTGGCTGTAGGCTGACTTACTTGAAAATTCTAGATCTTTAGCAATTGCAAGTGAATGCTATCAGGCGTTGAATAATAAAACTCAGTTATCTCAGACTTAAAAGTGAACGTCCTTGCTGCAGACAAGAAACTTGTTTAAATTATAATGGTGGTTCATGGAAAAAGGCAACTATATGAAATATCTTCATTGTAATCAATAACTGCTGCACAAAGATATTTAGGAAAAATTATTTTTCAATCAGCAAAAATCCTTCCCTTCTGCCTCCCACCCCAATCTATTCCCCAGGACAGAACAAAAGAAAAAAAAACAAAATCCATTAAAACATATACTTAAGCAAAACTAATTTCCTCACTGGCCACGTCTAAAGGAAAAATACACGTGCATACCCGTAATTGGTCTCATTCTGCACTTGGAGTCTTTCACCTCTCTGTTAGGTGTAATACAGCTTGTTTCATCATTAGTCCTCTGGAATACTGGTTTATCATTAATCTATACAGAGTTTCTAAGTCTTTCAAAATTGTCTTTACCATATTGTTATCCCTGTATAAACTTTTCTCTTGGTTCTGCTCACTTCACTCTGCATGAGTTCATATAAGTCTTCCCTTATTTCTCTGAAACCATTCCCTTCATCATTTCTTACAGCATAACAGTATTCCATCCTATTCATATACCATAATTTGTTCAGTTATTCCCCAATTGATGGTCACCTCCTCGGATTCCCATTCTTTGCCACCTCAAAAAAAGCTTATAAAAATATTTGTATATCCTCATGGTTTAGCCCAGAACTGATCCCTCCCTTCATCTACCTTTCTTTTAATTCTTCCCTCCTTTTTCCCTGTTGAATGAAGGCTTTCTGTATTATCCAGCTGTGCTCTGTGTGTGTATTCTTCCTGCCTCTGACCAGATGAGTGTTTCAAGTGTCAGCTGCCTCCCTTCTGTCCTTTCCTCCTTATTTATACAGACTTCTGCTTGTGCCCCCTGATTATGTGAGATAATTTCCCCTAACCTTCTTTCCCCTTCTCCCCCCAGTATCTTCTTATTCCCCTCTCTTTCCACTTTTCTTTTAAGATGGTCAAGTTCTAAGAGAATCTCTCCCAGGCTTTCTGTCCAATTAGACTTCCTCTATGACAACTAATTTTGATAGACTTCAAAGGGAACACAGGTATCATCTCCTCATGTTAGAATGTAAATACTTTATCCTTGTTTAAGTCCCTTATGATTGATTGTACATATTTTTCCATTTGTTTTTCTTAACTCCTGAGTTTGAACTTCATGGTTTCCATGAAGTTCTGGTCTTTTCCTCAGGAATGCTTAGAAATCTTCTATTTTATTGAGGGTCCGGGTCCACTTCTCTCCCTTTAAGATTTTGCTCAGTTTTGCTAGGTAAGTTATTATCCTTTGCCATCTAGGATATCATATTCTGTGCTCTCTGTTCCTTTATAGTAATGGCTGCTAAATCACGTATGATCCTGTGTCTCCTTAGTACCTGAATTTTTCCTTCTTGCTACTTGCAGTATTTTTTCTTTGACTTGGAAGCTCTGGATTTTGTCATCTTCCTGAGAGTTTTCATTTGGGGGTTTCTTATAGGAGGGCACTGGTGGATTCTTTCTATTTCTCCTTGGCCCTGGGGTTCTAAGAGAGCGACTCAGTTTTTCTTTTGTTCCTCAACCTTTTCCAACTGCAGCCATACCTCCTGTTGTCCTTGTGTCTAGTCACTGCTATTACCATTTCAATGAGATTGTTTAGCTTCTGGCATAAGAATGATTAATGACGCCATCCTACTCTATCCTAGTTGGGATATTTGGTGGGATTTCTGGCCGTGTGATTATTTCTCTCCCTTCCAGTCTTAAGTTAAGGGGGCAGTCTGAGTTTTCAGTGTTAACTCAAATTGGTCCTTCAACTTATTCCTGAACCTTCTCTGTCTTACTAACTTTTATCTCCACTCTGCTTTCTTAGGGATGGGGCAGGAAGCAAGTCATTTGCTAAGTGTCTGGATCCTGAAGTCTTTGCTTCCCATAGGTGCATAAGAAGGTAGTGAGGTGGTAGAGGTGGAGAGTGTGCAGGGTCTGGAATCAGGAGAAACCTGAGTTTCAGTTTGGCCTCAGACATCGTTTAGCTGTGTGACTCTGGCCAAGTTACAGTTTCCCCAACTGTTAAATGGCAAGTAGCACCTAAGGCCCTGGGTATAGAAAGAATCAAATAACAATGATTGTCAAAGCACTTAGCGAAGTGCCTGGCGCATCCAAGGCACTTAATGCTTGTTTCTTTCCCTCTATCAATGATGAAAGGCAGAATTTCCCTCAGGCCCCATTCCCCCTATTTCCCTTTTCCTCTTAAAGGAAGCGTCACCTACAGTGGGGGCTTCAGACCTCTTGGAAGCTGGTCTGGTCACGTAACTCATTGTCTACGCAAGCCTACAACTCAGGTCCCTTTAGATGTTCAGTCTGTTTTCTTGATGCATTTTGCAGTCTTTAGAAGGACTGGAACCAGTTGTTGGAAGGGAACAGTCTGCAGTGTGGCCCGTGCCGCTTCCTGGCTCCTAACTAGTACCTAAGTACAGTTGGCGGTTTTTCTCTAAACACTGACCGTGATTTGTCTCCCCTAAACCGCAGGTGCCCCTGAGCTGCTGCTGGTCACGCGCCTTCCTCTTGCTCGTCGGCACCATTTGGTTCTCTTGCACATTCTTTATCTGTAACAAAGTAGTGGATGCTCGTTCCACGGGGATTTAATTTCTAAAATCCTTTGCTGAAGAATCTTGTCAGAAGGTTTCTGAAAGTCTAAATAAGTGGCCTTTGCTCTTACCGAGGCCGTGGCCTTGCCCCCATGCTTTAAGTGTTCACTATCATGTGTTTTATGGTATATTTTGCCACTTTGTGCAGCATAGACACAGGATTCATTTTTCCTTGTTGCCACTGTGGAACCATTGGATAGAAATCAATTTATTAATACTTATGTGTTCCAACCATTTGTACTAGAGACCTAAGGGTGTTTCTGGCCTACAGTTTCACCCTTGAGTTCCTTTTAAAATTCTTGGGTAGATAGTCCTATCATTTTGACTAAAATTGATGAATTCAGTTAAAATTCACTAAACATTTTTGAGGCTTTGCAGGGCAAGCTTACAAAGGATTGTGAATGTTAAACACAGCACTGTGTAAAGACACAGGGAGCCACTGGAACCAATCAAGGTAGAATGACATGATTGGACCTGCTCTATACCATGTTCCATTCTAGCTTTTTGCCACCTGGTGTGGCACTCAGCCACCCATCCCTGCTCCAAGATCAGTGGTCAAATTTACCATCATTTAAAAAAAAAAAAACATGCTGGTCAACTACCCTGTTGCTATACTCACCGTCACTATGATCTCTCAAACCAAAATACCCTTCCTTGGTTCCAGCTCTCTTGTGTTTGTTGTATTCTCCTACCATAATACAAGCTCCTCGGCGCCAGCAATCTCATTCTTGGCATTTGTATCCCGAGGACTTGGCAAAGTGTGTAGCATGCAGCGAGCACTTAAATTTTTCATTCAAATATTGAGAGCCTAAATTTGGGATGGTTTACTCTGCACATGAGTGAATAGAAGGGATACTGCCTAGACAGAAGTGATAGGTCTTTCCAAGAGTAAAAGATGGCCAGGGTTATAATTCTGGATCACTGGTTATGCCATCTTTGAAAATAAGTTGTCAGAGAGGGAAAGCATTTTGTTAGGAGTGGTGGGAAGGAATACAAAAGCATTTACTACCTGCTTACGATGTACCGAGTACTTCTGGATGCTAAGAGAAAAGTCCCTCCTCTCAAGGAGCTCATGCTTTTATTTAATCAGGCAACAATAGATACAGAAGGGCTCAGATACAGGAGAGATGGAAAGACACAGGGTTCCCTCAGGAATATCAGCAGGCCATGTGAATGGCGAGGTGCGTCTGAAGGGCATGACAGAAGGACAAATAGAATGGCCTGGTGGCTCCTACATCATCTACTAGTCCAGCAGTTCTCAACCTGTGGGTGATATTCAATTTGTAGCAATGAAAATACATCCTGCATATCAGATATTTACATTACACTTCATAACAGTAGCAAAATTACAGTTATGAAGTAGCAACGAAAATAATTTTATGGTTGGGGGTCAGCACAACATGAACTGTATTAAAGGGTCGTGGCATTAGGAAGGTTGAGAACCACTGTACTAGAGGGAGGATGTGTCAAGAAAGTTAGGGAAAATAGGCACCTGTGGCATTTGATCCCATCTGAAACAGGTAATGAGATGGGCTTTTTTTTTTTTTTTTGGAGGGAGGTGGGCAGGACAATTGGGGTCAAGTGACTTGCCCAGGGTCACACATCTAGGGGGTGTATGTGTGTGTTGAGCGTCTGAGGTCACATTTGAACTCAGGTCCTCCTGACTCCAGGGCTGGTGCTCTATTCACTGTGCCACCTAGCCACCCCCTGAGATGAACTTTTTAAAAAGTTATACTAGATTAGTGGCATTCAACCTGTGGGTTGCAACCCCTTTGGGGGTTGAACCCCTTTCACAGGGGTCGTCTAAGACCATTGGAAAACACATATTTCCAATAGTCTTAGAGACAGACACACCGCTCCTCTATCCGTCTCCAGGCAGGCCCACCCACATGCAGATATGCCCACATATGAGTATTAAAGGGTTGCGGCATTAGGAAGGTTGAGAACCACTGTACTAGATATTAATGCTTGAAATTTAATTAAAATGAACAAAAACCACAGGGATATTTGAATTAATGAAATTTCCTTATGAAAATATGGAGCAAAGTCCATTTTACAGATGAGTAAGCTGAAGCCCAGAGCTATTCCATGCCTTCTCCTTAGTCATCTAGCTAGTAACGGGCCTGAACCCAGAAGACAAATTTCCTGATACCTGGCCCAGTGTTCTTTCTGCCACACCACAGCAGCTCCTTTTGGATTTATAGTTTATTTAAATTAGTCCAAGAGATACTTTGTGCCAAAGCTGTGATCCCGTTGATCATCACAAAGTGAAACATTAAGACGGTACCATCTCTATACTCTTAATTCTAATGGATGTGTCATAGTGAATTGAGTGCTAGAATGGGGTCAGGAACACCTGGATTCAAACCCTTCTTATTCACTGCAACACTCACCAACTGTGTAACCACAGATAAGTCTCACTTAATGTTTTTGAGACCCAATTTCCTTATCTATAAAATAAAAATAATACTTGTAGCTACCTCACTGGGTGGTTGTGACTCCAGTGAGATGTGTGCAAACCTTAAAGAGCTGTGTGAATCAGATATGATTAGATCTGATATATATTCCTTTCCTTATTCATCTATTGAAAGGGAGATGTCTTTACTCAAAGGATCATCCCAACCAGGATCCTGATCTGGAATTTCCCCTTTGTTGTTTTAGTTTGTGATTTTCATCCGTGTGTGTGTATGTGTGTGTGTGTGTGTGTGTGTGTGTGTGTGTGTGTGTGTGTGTGTGTGTGTGTGTGTGTTAAATGTTAATATTTTGGGTCCCTGTCAGCAAGTTTAGTCTAGGTGCTCATTTTAAATATATGAGAGCCTCTACTTTTTTTTTTAAACGTTCTTTATGATTCTAAGCAGGCTATACAAACAAACCTAGCTGCTGGGCAAAATATTCCCTTGTACAAGTAGCCTGACAAAATTAAGGTTAGAATCCTGTGTTCCCATCCCTAATGTACTGCACTATTTATGGCTTAATTAGAGATCCCCATCCATGTGATCCCTAGTCTATGGAGAATCTTTCACGTTTGCCATCTTGTTGCTGTGGCAATGGTAAGAGAACAAGTATTCCTGGAATCCCAATGTCTAAGTTGGAACTGAGTAAATGAATGAAAGAAAAAAAAATTTTCATTAATTAAATGCTTACCAAATATCACATCAGGGGCAGGAAACCTGCAGCCTCAAGGCCACATGTGGCTCTGTAGGTCCTTGGGTGCAGCCTTTTGACTGAGCCCAAGTGTTACAGAACAAATCCTTTTATTAAGGGAATTTGTTCTGTGAAGTTTGGATTCAGTCAAAGGGCTGCACTTGAGGACCTGGAGGGCCAAGTGTGGCCTTGACGCTGCAGGTTCCCCACCCCTATACCAGATGCTATGCTGTGATAAATTTATAGGAAAAGTAATAAGAAAGTCCTTTCCCTCCAAGAGATGTCTGATTACTGTGCCTTTAAGGAAGAAAAGGATTTCAGTAAGGTTAAAGGGAGGGAAACATCAAATAGAAAGAAGAATGTAAACATTTAGGATACAGGGCAGAATAAAATTGGGGGATGGTCAGTAGGCCAATTGGGCTGGAGAATATGTGAAGGAGAATAATGAAAAATAGGACTAAAAAGGTAGGTGGTAGCTACATGGTGAGAGCCTTGAATGCCAAGCTAACTTTTTTTTTTTGGAGGGCAATTAGTGTTAAGTGATTTGTCCAAAGTCACATGGCTAGTAAGTGTTCAGTGTCTGAGGTTGGATTTGAACTCCAGTCCTCCTGACTCCAGGACGGGTGCTCCATTCACTGCGCCACCTAGCCGCCCCCAAGCTAACTTTGTGAGGCAATGGAGAACCACTGTAGGGTTTTAGACAGGGAAGTGGATTGAGTATACCTGTGCACTGAGATTATTTTGTCAAAGGCTTTGAGAATTAAGAGGAGGCATGGTTAGCAGAGATGAATGAAAAGTTATTACAATAGACTGAGTGACTAATGACAACATCAAGTGGTAGACATGGCAGTTTAAAGAAGCGGGTGGATCTGAGAGATTTGGGGAGAATTTTAATGAGGTTGTGGTTAGTGGTTAGAGGAGGTGCTGAGGCAGAACAAACATCTCGAGGTGACACCAGGGTCTCAATTCTAAGCAACTGTAAAAATGATGGTATCATTACTAGTTTGGACATTCTGGACTGAGGTTTTGTTTGGACATCAAGATAAAGATGCCTAACTGGAAGCTGGAAACTGAGACGTGGAACTCAGAGAAAGGCCAAGTCGGGAGATACGGGTTTTGGAGTCCTCTGTGGAGAAGGAAAACATCAAGCCCTCGGGAGGAGATGAAGGCAGCCTGATGACTGTCACTATGGAAGGTAAAGTTGGCCAGGCCTTGCTGGCTCTTCTGCCAAGTGTTTGAGCTCAATTCTTCCCAGGCTTAGAGTGACAACCTTTTCTTGCCCATTACCTTCTGCCAGCCACTCTTCTCTCCTGAGATTTAATCAGTCATATCCAAATATCAACAATTAATTAGACTTTAGCCCAGGGACAATATGATGGTTTCTTAACTCTCAGTGTTCTCTTTCTCTCTTTTATGGAATGTATATCAGATAAAAAGTTATTGTTACAATTATAGTAGCTCAGAGTTATAAAAATTGATCATATCTCCCAAAGGAAAATTATGACTTCTTAGGTCAGCCCACAAGAATATTTTAAACCCTGTAATTATTGGTTACATAATGGGAAACACAGAATCTTAGATTGAGAGACACTTTGAAGCCAGTTAGGTCAATGCAAAAAGTAGTCATCCAGCCTTTGCTTGAAGACTTATAATAAGGAAACTACTATCTCTTGAGGCGGTTCATTCTGCTTCTGGATAGCTCTTAGTGCTAGGGGATGTTTCTTCAAATCAAGCTAAAATTTTCTCTTACTTCCAATTCTCTCAGCTCAAGGAGAATATCCCTCTTCTGTACAACAATATTTCGAGTGCCTTAAAATAGCTAATGCCCCCTCTAAATTTTCTTTTCCTCAGGGTGAACATCCCTACTATCCATAGCTTAATCTCAAATGACATGAGCTTAATGTCATTTATTTTCCTAGTCTCCCTTCTCAAGATGCCCTCCAGGTTACTGATGTCCTTCCCAAAACTTCATGCTTATAAACAAACAAAATATTCTAAATGTGGTCAACAAGGGCAGGGTACAGACACACTCTGCCTTTTGGTGGTACTTAAAGCTTTTTGGGGGGGGTTATTCTGCCTCACCATTGATAACACTGATCTCACAGTCCATTAAAATACTGAGATGGTTTTTGGCTGGATTGCCATGTGGCCCCAGCTCCCCCATCTCGTAAATGTGAAGGTGATCATTCAACATCAGGTTTGCTTTTATCCTCATTTAATGTAATTTTATTAAATCTGGCCTAGATGTCTGCCCTCCTAAGGTCTTTAGGAATACTTGCCCTCCTCCAGTAAGAGCAGCAGTGTGGGCATGGGGGAGAGAAAGCTGGCTCCAAGGTCTCAATGCCGCGGGCTTAAGTCTTGCCTCCAACACATTCTCGAGTGGGCCTTTTAGTGTGTCAGGTAACTCTGAAAACACAAAGTGGAAAACACTTGCGATCTGTATTGGCGGAGTGAATTATTTCACCAAGAACTGCTTGTATCAATGAAATCTAACAGAAAATTTATTATAGTATGGGAGGGGACCAAGCCAAAAGTCCCTTGATTCGTTAATGACTATTCTTTTGATTTCCCCATTTAACAAGGTCTAAATTTACCTAACTATACTCTTATCTAGATCTCCTTATCTCTTCCACAAGAATAGGATGAGACCTTTTTAAAATGTTCAGACACAGCTTTCCCCTCACCTGTTCATCTAATAATCTTTCACAGAAGGAAATAAAGTTGCTCCTGCACAGCCTCTTCCTTTAAAAACAATTTATATGGAGATCTTTTGGTTTTATGTTATCTTGAACACCAAATATATACTTTCCCACTCCCCTGGAACCCAAAGGAACATCCTGAAGAATTAAAAAAGAGAAGAAGAAAGCAAGTTCAGCAAAGCAAACCAATCCATTAACTGAGTCTGAGGGCACATGCGTTGATCCACACCTACAGTCCCCCCTTTTCTCACGTCTTATCAGCCAAGCCTGGTCATAACTACCATTCAGTTTCTTTGTTTACTCGTCTTTATATTTCTGTGGCCATTGTCTGTATTGTTGTTGTTCTGCTTCTGACACATCAACAAGCATATATCATGTGAGTGCTTGTCAGTTCTCTCTCCTGGAACTACCATCTTGAATCACACCAAGTGCTCATGAATATCTTGAACTGTTTGCCCTATAGGCCTCCCAAACAAGTGTTTGTTATCTTTCCCCACAAATCCTCCTCTCTAACTTCCCTATTACTTTTGGAGGTACCACGATGTAATGTTTCAAGTCTCCCCAGTTCACAACCTAGCTGTCACCTTCTGTTCCTCACCACCTCTCACCCCTCTATAGCAATCTTTTGTCAACGCTTGTTGAGTCTGTCTTCATGTCATACATCATGTATAGCCCTTTTTCTCCTCTAACACTTGCCACCACCTTGGTGCAGTCTCTCATCACTTCATGCCTGAATTATGGGTCTACTGTCTCAAATCTCTCAATCCAGTTAGTCACCAAAGTGATTTTCCTAATGTGTAGGTCTGCCTATATCAACCCTTACTCAATAAACTCTTGTGGCTCCCTCTAGGATAAAATATAAAGTACTCTGGCATACTGGTACTTAACTGATATTTTTCATTTTATTAGTTTTCTAGTTTTTATATGCATGCCCAATTCATTCATCTATTCTTTCTTTTATCAATGAAACCATTTAGAGTTACAAAATTTCCCCTGAGCACTGCTTTGGATACATATCCTCCAAATTTTTATATGTTGTCTCATTTTTGTCATTTTCTTTAATGAAATTATTAATGATTCCTATGATTAATGTTCTTTGACTTACCACTCTTTAGGGTTCAATTATTTTGTTTCCAATTAACTTTTAATCTTTGCTTCAGAGGCCCTTCATTAAGGGCATTATAACTGGTACTAAATGGGAATAGAAAAGAAAATACCTGTTTCTTATCTGCATGACACTTGTAGAAAATCTGACCATTTACTGAGGCTTATTTACAAACACATGTAGAAAATTAGAAGTATCAGATTCATCTTTTGCCAATTATAATGCATCCAAAGCCGTGCTTAGGAGAATAAATTAAAAAACATCAATTAAATGCCAGAATAGAAATCCTGAAAAATCAAGGGAGAGATTAATAAAATTGAAAGTAAAAAATCTACTAATAAAGAGATTTTTTAAAAAATCAATAAAATAGATAAGCAATTAGCTAACTTGTTTTGTTTTGAAAATGAAGAAAACCAAATTACCAGTATCAAAAAAGAAAAAAAACACAAGCAACGAAGAAGAAAGTAGGAGCTATTCTTCCCAATTATGTGTCAATAAAATTGACAATTTAAATGAAATGAATGAATATTTGCAAAAATATAAATTGCCCAAACTGACAGAACAGGATCAAGTACTTTGAAAAACGAATCTTATAAGAAGAAATTGAATAAGCCATAAGTGGTCTCCCAAAGAAAAATTCCTTCGGCCCAGTGTTTATAAGCAAATTCTACCAAATATTTAAAGAATAATTAATTCTAATCCTATATAAACTTTGAAGAAAAATAGGAAGAGGTATTACCAAATGCTTTCTCTGCCACAAATATGGTCTTGAATTCTAAACCAGGAAGAGTCAAAACAGAGAAAGAAAACTAGAAAAATATTTCTAATGAAAACTGATGCAAAATTTTAAGTAAAATATTAACAAAGAGATTATAGTAATATAGCACAAAGATTATACACTAAGACCAAGCTGGATTTATGTCAGTAATGCACAGTTAAAGGAAAACCATAAACATGATTGACCAGATTAAAATCAAAACTAACAAAAATCATACAATTATATCAATAGATGGAGAAAACACTTCTGACAAGATATAACACCCTTCCTGTTAAAAAACACTGGAAAGCATAGGAATATATCAAGTTTTTCTTCAAATGACAAAGAGTATATATTTAAAAGCATTATCTATAATGGGGATAACCTAGAGAGAAATACTTGTCAAAATCTATAGATAGCATAAAATGCTGCCAAAATAAATAGGAACTATATGAATTATAAAACATTTTTTACAAAAATTATAAATGGATAAATATTAATTGCTTATGGGAAGGCTGAGCCAATATGATAAAAATGATGCTCCCTAAATTTAATTAAGGGCTGTACCAATCAAACTACTAAAGAATTACTTCAGAAAACTAGAAAAATAATAACATTTCACCTAGGGGAATAAAAAAGTAAAGAATATCAAGAGAATTAATGAAAAAAGTAGGAAATTAAGGTAGCCTGGCAGAACTAGATCTCAAACTACACTACAAAGTCATAATCATTAAAATAATTTGGCACTGGGTAAGAAAGAGAGGTTAATCAGTGAAACAGATTAGTTATACAATATACAGAGAAGCAAAAGAGCCAAGTGTCTGACAAACCCAAAGATCCCAGATATGTGATCAAGAATTCACTATTCAACAAAAACTGTTGGTGAAACTAGAAAACAGTCTGACAAACCAAGAATAGACCAACATTTCATACTTTATACTAAGAAAAACTACAAATAGGTGATTTACACATAAAACTGACATCATAAACAAATTAGAGGCATATGGGAGAAATTAACTGTCAGAGCAATGAATAGGGGAAGAGTCCATGACCAAACAAGAGATGGAAAGGTTCACAGGAGTTAAAATAGAAAATTTTGATTATGTAAAATAAAAGTTACACAAAGAAAACAATGGAGCTAAATTTAGAAATAGGAAATTAGGAAAAAAAACTTGTAGCAAGTTTCTCTGTGGAATGTCTCATTCCTAAAATATATAGGGAATTGATTCTATTTATAAAACAGTCATTCCTCAATTGATAGTCAAAGCATATGAATAGACAGTTTGCAGAAGAAGAAATCCAAGCTATCAAAAGCCATGTTGTAAAAATATTCTAAATTACTTATAATAATAGAAATGCAAATTAGAACAACTCTTAAGTACCCCCTCACACCCATCAGATCAACAAAATTGAAAAAAAGGAAAATGGAAGGTGCAGCCAAGATGGCGGTGTAGGAGCAGCAAGGTATGGCAGCTCCCACACAGCCACCTCAAAATACCCATAAAATATGACTCTAAACAAATTCTACAGCTCTAAAACACACACAAATATACTTTCCGCTGAAGGCAGCTTGGCTAGGAGGGACCATCTCAGTGCTGGGAGCCAAAACCAGCCCAGCCTGAAATGGCAGCTTGGCCTGGGGGCAGCCTGACAAGCCAAGCCTAGACGCAGCCGGGGCTTCAGGAGAACAGATCTGCGGCAGCTGTGGCAGTTTCCAGACTTATCAAGCCATAAGAAAAAAAGGACTAATGAAAGGTCAGTGGAACTCGGCTAAAATTGTGGGAGGAAAGCAGGTCCAGCCAAACTGCCTCCAGGGCAAGGAAGCAGCCGCCTCCACGTTGCTGCTTCAGAGCTCCCGGCCTGCAGATTGCAGGGGGGCCAAGCAATCATTCAGAGGCCAAGTGCTCTTGCATTGAGCGGCCTGGATCCGGATCATGGTCTTGGGTGGTGGTCCTGGGGTGCATTTTCAGTGAGCCAAAGCTGGTGGGGACTGCAGCAGCCTCCTAAAAGCGCCGGCAGCTGGGAAAACCCCAGCAATTTGGGACAGAGCTTTCCCCTCTGGAAGCAGAATTCCACAGAGCTAAAAAATCATTCATTGGCCAACCATGAGTAGGCAAAAGAAGCAAAGTAAGAACAGCAACCAAACTCTAGATTCCTTCTTTGGGGAAAAGAAGGATCAAAGCAGGGAACGGGAGGAAGACAACACAGAACTCCTACATCAAAAGCTTCCAAGAAACATGAAGATTGTCTAAAAGCTAGAGATCAGCTTTAGAAGGATTTTGAAAACCAAATGAGAGAAGTGGAGGAAAAATTGGGAAGAGAAATAAGAATGATGCAAGAAAATCATGAAAAGAGAGTCAACAACTTGACTGAAGAAATTAACACCTTAAAAAATAGATTAACTCAAATGGCAAAAGAGGCCCAAAAAGCCAACGAGGAGAAGAATGCCT
>CM053590.1:14934618-14955343 GCA_028646515.1 Pseudochirops corinnae | reverse complement strand
TTTTTATGTTTCTCCTGAGTCTTATATTTGAAAGTCAGATTTCCTATTCTGCTCTGGTCTTTCCATCAGGAATTCTTGAAAGTTCTCTATTTCATTATAGATTTTTTTTTCGCCTGAAAAAACACTCACTTTTGCTGGGTAGGTTATTCTGAGTTGTAATCCTAGCTCCTTTACTCTCCACAATATCATTCCAAGCCTTCTATTCCTTTAATATGGAAACTGTTCAGTCTTGTGTGATCCTGACTGTGGTTCCATGATGTTTGAATTGTTTCTTTCTGGTTGCCTGCAATATTTTCTTCTTGGACCTAGGAGCTCTGGAATTTGTCTGTAATATTCCTAGGAGTTTTCATTTTGGAATCTCTTTCAGGAGGTGATTGGTAGATTCTTTTAATGACTGTTTTTGCTTCTTGTTCTAGGATATCAGGGCAGTTTTCCTTGATAATTTCTTGAAAGATGAAGTCTAGGCTCTTTTTTTTGATCATGGCTTTCAGGCCGTCCATTAATTCCTAAATTCTCTCTCCTTGGTCTATTTTCCTGATCAGTTGTTTTTTCCAATGATATATTTCACATTTTCTTCAATTTTTTCATTATTTTGATTTCATTTGATTGTTTCTTGATATCTCATGGAATCATTAGCTTCCAACTGCCCATTTCTAATTTTTAAGGAATTTTTTCTTCAGTGAACTTTTGTACCTCTTTTTCCATTTGGCCAATTCTACTTTTTAAGGGTTTTTTTTTTCTTTAGTGGGTTTTTGTACATCTTTTTTCAAGTGGTTAATTATTCTTCTTAAGGTGTTCTCTTCATTAGATTTTTATGCCTTTTTTTACTATTTGACCTATTCTGTTTTCTAAAGTGTTATTTTCTTCAATATTTTTTTTGCGACTCCTTTACCAAAGTGTTGCCTCTTTTTTCATGATTTTCTTGCATCACTGTCATTGCTTTTCCCTATTTTTCCTCTATCTCTCTTATTTTATTTTTTAAAAAAATTTTGAGCTCTTCCAGGAATTCTTTTTGGACTTGAGACCAATTCATATTCTTTTCTTTAAGGCTTTTGAGGTAGCTGTTTTGATTTTGTCATCTTCTGAATTTGTGTTTTGATATTCTTTTGTCACCACAGTAACTTTTTATGATTGTTTTTTTATTTGCATATTTTTCTATCCTTTTTTTGTTTTTAACTTTATGTTAAAATTGTTTTCTGTTTCTATAGTAAGTAGGGGCACTGTCCTAAGCTTTAGACGTTTTTTGGGCTTCTGTTTTCACAGCTAATTCTGAGGATCAGTATGTTTTCATTCTTCCATAGTGATATGATCTAAGGAAAGGTGTGGTCATTGCTCTCCTGACCTGTGCTGTGGTCTATGAGAAACCATAGGCATTGTTTTCTGTCCTGGAACTGTGACCGTGTTCTAGAATAGTGAGCACAACTATGTATGGGCAGTACAACAGAGTCCTACATCCAATGCCGGCACAGTTTCTTATAATCTCCTTCTGACCACTTGTCCCAACTCCCTTTTACCATCTGTGAACTGAAACCTCCAGAAGCCACCACTACTAATGCAGTCACTTCCAAGGCTGGCTGCTGGCTTGTGAGTGCATTTCCTGGACTGGACCGAGCTCCGTTCTCAGCCCAGTGAGATAGACTTTTCCTGCTAACCGTTTACATTTTCTCTGGTTGGAAAATTATTTTACTCCACTCTTTTGTTGTTTCTACCTCTCCAGAATTTATTTTGGGGCATTATTTTAAAGTTTTTTTGGAGGGGGATTTAGGAGAACTCAGGCAAGTCTCTGCCTTTACCCTGACGTTATATAAGGCTCTGCTTCATCTTGTATTACTTCTTACATGATAGGTTCAGGGTTTTTTTGCCCTGTTTTCTTCTGGTAGACCTATAATCCTTGGGTTGTCTCTGTTTATCCTGTGTTTGAAGTTAATAAATTTTGCTTGAATAGTGAACATGCCTTCTTATGATGTCACTGCTTTTTGAGTTTCTTCTTCTAGATCATCCTTTACTTTTGTGTATTTATGTTCCCAGTTAGTTGTCCTTGCTTTGTTTCTTTGGCGAGACTTGCCATTGCAAGTTTTTCTGTTTTGCCAGTTTTATCCGGCTATAAGTTCTGCTCTCACAATTCTCATTTTTCTTTTAAAGCATTCGGAAACAGCGTGTTGTAGTTCCATGTTCTCTTCAGTGCCCCTGAGGTCCTCTACCTCATCAGGTGCTGAATCATTTCTCCTTATTTTCTAGTATTTATTCATAGATGCTTGAACTCATTTACTAGATTTGGAGGTCATATTTCCTTTTGCTGTTAATCCCTGTTGGTTTATCTTCTTATACTCAAGATCTTTTAGTTTTCTTCCTCCTAAGATCTTCAAGAATTTCAATCTTTTTTTCCCTTTATTTTTCCAATTGTTCACTTTCTGACTCTCTTCTCTCTGATGGTCATTTTCTTGGAGACCGAATTTCATAATGTCTTAGCTTCCTCCCACATTGGGCATGGTCTACCAGTCTAAGTTTCTGCTTCCAGTGATTTTTTGGGTTACAGAACTGGTCATAAATGGAGGCTGGGTTCTTTCCTTCAGGCTTAGTGGAGAGCCACACAGCTCCCCTTCTGCCCCCCCGCCCCATACATACATGGCGTCCTGTCTCATTCCTTCTCTTTGGCAGGTCTCTGGCCTGACGATGTATACTGATGCTATGCAGCCTGGGCAGGTATCAGTCATTTGGAATTTGGATCTCCCAGCTTTCTCTGAAACCATCCTCCTCATTATTTCTTCCAAGTAGGAAGGTGGGGAGGTTGGGATATGAAGTTAAATTCTTTTTCAAGCCAATACATGTCTTGCCTCTTTTCCTCCATTTCTGTGCTTTTCTACAAAGATATTTTATAGCACAGAACATGAAGCCTTTACTGTTGGGGGAGGGCTCAGCAAACTTCTACAGTCTGTACCTTGGGTCTTCATGGTACTAGAAAAAGGGAGAGGGTAGGGATCAGAGTGTAAGGTTACATTTTCTCGCAAGCCTGTGGGTAGAGTAGCTAGTATTGCCTTGACACTCCAGGCATGGTGGGTAGTGGGGGAGGGCCGTGGTGATGAATATGAGTCAGGCATTAGTTAGTTCATAAATACGAGTATTTATCTTCTCTTAGGTCCCTAGTGTACTAGACTCTGGAGATAGCTGAAGTTGCTTTCTCTTCGACACATATTTCCTGTTTTCGAGAGGTTTGAGGGGTCGTGGGGATTAGAGAAAATGTCTAATCCTCCATCTTGTGTTACAGCATGTTGATGCTTCTTTAAGTATGGCAGTTATTTTTAATGTGGGCCAGTGTAGGTAAGTTATGAGGTGAAGTATAAATCCTTTAGGTCATAGGTGATTTCACTTTTGTCTTTGTTTCCCTAGTGTTTGCATGGTGTGTGGAACATATTAAACATCTAATAAATATATAGTGATTAATTAATTGATTGGAGGGAATACCCAACTGATAACAACACATATCCAGTAGTCCTACTGTTTTTAGAAGCCCAAGAATCTCAGTCTTTTCTTGTTAGAACTAAAATAATCACTACTTTTTGACTTTGAGGCTTCTCAAACTTTTGTTGACCCCTAGTGGTGGCAGCATTTTCCTAATTCATGGATAAGCATTCCTGTTAATTTACATAAGGAGATATCACTGCCGTTTGTAAGCTTTAATCTCTCTCCTCATCCATTTTTGTAGCCTCAGTAATTTCTTCCTTGGGTGCTTTTTAAAGAAGGTAACTGTCTTGATTTAAAAGCTCCTGGAGAGCTGGATAGAGTAAGGTAGAAGAGTGCTAGCTTTGGTGTAGGAAAAGACCTGGGTTAAAATTCTACCTCTCACAGCTTCTATGTTACTATGTATGGGCAAATCACATAATCTCTCTGAGCCTCATTGTCCATGTCTGTAAAATGAGGCTCATAGTAGTAGCTAAGGTCTTACCTCAAAGATTTGTTATAAAGAACAAGTGAGATAACGTGTAAAAAGGACTTTGTAAAATAAATGCTTAATTGAACCTTAAAAGCACATTATATTTGACATTGATTATTACTCAGTCACTACTACAAATTTAATTTGTGCTGATTTGTAAAGTTTCTTTAGACTGGAGGAGGTAGATTAAAAAGTATCTTTAAAGTAAGTGAATATCAGACTGAGGCTTCAGCCACGTTTTTAATATTAAATTTTATTATTTTAGTTGATGAAAATCCACCTTCTCTCCTGCTTAACTCTCATTCCACCTCCTCTTTTGCCCATTGAGAAAGAAAAATAAAACCCCTTTTACAAAAATGTATAATCAAGCAAAACATCGTCCCCCATCAGCCATCTCCATATACATACACATATATACATGTATATACATATGTACCCACATCTATCTATCTCACTCTTCACTCTGAGTCCATCACGTTTCTAACGGGAAGTGGATAGCAGGTTTCATGAGCCCCTTTGGAATTATGGTTGGTTAATTACATCCATGAGAATTCTTAGATCTTACAGAATTATTTGTCTTACAAAACCATTATTCTTGTCTCTTGGTTCCGTTCCCTTCACTCCTTCCTCAGTCCATACAATCTTCCCAACTTTCTCTGAAACCATCCCTTTCATTATTTCTTACAGCACAATAATCTTCCATCATATTCATACACTACAACTTGTTCAATTTTACCCCACTTGAGGTGCATCTCAGACCTGTGCATCTCAGGAACTTAATAAAAGGCAGTGTGGGACATTAAAAAGAGTCCTAGATTTGAGGTTAGGGAGCTTTTAAAAATTATTTTTATTTATTTTGTAAAATGTTTCTAAATTACATGCAAAAAAAATTTAAGATAAATTCTTTTTGCTTTTTTTTTTTTGGAGGGGGGAAGGCAGGGCATTTGGGGTTAAGTGACTTGCCCAAGGTCACATGGCTAGTAAGTGTTAAGTGTCTGAGGTTGCATTGAACTCAGGTCCTCCTGAGTCCAGGCCAGTGCTATTCACTGCACCACCTAGCCACCCCCTAAGATCAATTTTTAAAAATGTTGAGGTCTAAATTCTCTGCTTCCTGCCCCTCCCCCTCGTTGTAAAGGCAAACAATTTGATATCAGTTATACATATTTCCATAGTAACCATGTTGTAAAAGAAAATACAGAATAAGGGGCAGCGAGGTGGTGCAATGAATAGAGCGCCGGCCCTGGAGTCAGGAGGACCTGAGTTCAAATCCTACCTCATACACTTGCCATACTCACTAGCCGTGTGACCTTGGGCAAGTCACTTAACCCCAATTGCCCCTCCAAAAAAAAAAAGCGAAAATACAGAATAAAACAATAAAAAAAAAAATTAAAAAAGTATACTTCAGTCTTCATTCAGAGTTCATCATTTTTCTCTCTTGGAGGTAGATAGTAACTTTCAAAATGGGTCCTTTGGAATTGCTTTCTGCCTCAGACATTTCCCAGAAAAGAAACCTCAGATAAGTCACCTGCCCCCAGAATCTGTTTCCTTGTCAGGAAAATGGGGACAGGACAGCACTGGTAGGGCTAGAGGGTCGGGTTTGTGACCCACAAGTCATCTTTCCACTGCTGCACATTGAAATTTCTCTGTTCTGCCTCATCTTTGATAAGCATACATTTCTTTTTTCTATGCCTTACTTCATATTAATAATCAGAGGGTATTTGAATAAAGTAATCTCATGTAATAAATGTATAATGAATGAATGCCTCATCTTTCAAGGAATCTTAACTCCTCAAAGATTGTTTATTTAGTATGCTGTTCCCTCAGCTGTTAATCTAGGCAAATTATATTTTTGTAAATGTTTATATGTTTCACTTAAATTGTCAGTTTTATTAGAATATAATTGGTCAAAATAACTCCTAATAATTGCTTTAATTTCATCTTCATCGGTTGTAATTCTATCTTTTTATTTTTTTGTACCGGTAATTTCATTTCCTTCCCTTTTTTACAATGAAATTAACCAATGGCTTATCTATTTTATTTTATTGTTTTTTTTTTTCATAAAACCAGCTTCTAGTTTTATTTAAAAATTGTTTTTCTTTGAACTTGATTTATCTCTACTTTGATTTTCAGGATTTTTGTTTTTGTTTTTAATTGGGAACTTTTAATTTGTTCTTTTTCTAGTTTTTTTAGTTTCATCCTCTAATTCACTGACCAGTTTCCCCAAGTAGTGCTTTAGCTGCATCCTGCAAATTTTGTTATATTGTCTCATTCTTGTCATCACATTTAATGAGACTGTTGATTATTTCCATGATTTGTTCTTTGACTCATTCATTATTTAGGATTAGATTATTTAGTTTCCAATTAATTTTTAATCTATGCTTCCAAGGCTCTCTAGTGAATGTAATTTTTATTGCATTACGGTCCCCAAAATGTACATTTAATTTTTCTGCATTTGTCTGTGAGGTTTTTGTGTACCAATACAAGTTTTTTGTGAAGGTGCCATATACAGCTGAGAAAAGGTATTCACTTTTCTATTCCCATTCAGTTTTCTCCCAAAGTCTTTCATTTATAATTTTCTGAAATTCTATTGATCTCTTTAGCTTCTTTCTTATTGATTTTATGGTTAGATTTAACTAGTTTTGAGAAGAGATCATTGAGATTTCCCCACTGGTATAGTTTTACTTTTTACTTCCTCCTGCAACTCATTCAATTTTTCCTTTAAGAACTTGGACACTGCCATTTGGTGCACATATTTTTAGTATTGATGTTGCTTCCTTGCCTATGATGCCTTTTAGCAAAATGTTATTTTCCTGACTATTTCTTTTAACTAGGCTTATTTTTGCTTTTACTTTGTCTGAGATCATGATGGCTACCCCTGCCTTTTCTTTCTTTTTTTTTTTTTGGCAAGCCTCTGAGGCAGGATTTGAACTCAGATCCTCCTGACTCCAGGGCTGGTGTTCTACTCACTGCGCCACCTAGCCGCCTGGCCCCTGCCTTTTCTACTTTAACTGGAATATGATAGATTCTGCTCCAGTCACTTATTTTAACTCTTTGTGTGTCTTTCTGTTTGAAGTGTGTTTCTTATAAACAACATATTGTTGGATTCTGGTTTCTAATCCATTCTGCTTTCTACTTCTGTTTTATGGATGAACTCTTCCCATTCACATTCATAGTTATGATTACTGTGTATTTCCCTCCATTCTATTTTTTCCTGTTTAAACTCTCTTTTTACCCTGTCCCTCCTGAAAAGTATGTTTTGGCTTCTGAGCACTGTGTTCCTTAATCCACCTTCCCTCATATTTTTCTTCCCCTCTTCTGTTAGCTTTTTCCTCTCTTACTTCTCTATTGGTTAATATATGAGTATATGTATCTATATTCTCTGTTGCTCACTTTGGAGAGAGTGATTTCGGTTAAATGGTAAGGTCAGAAGGCAGATTTCTGAGTGTTTTAGAAAAGAGTTAAGAGGAGAGGGTGATAAGGGACCAGGATTAGATAACTTTTAAGGAAGGAGAGATATTGATGGAGCTGATAGCTAGCAAGGATGATTGAATCAAGTGAGACTTAAGGACATAGTAGATAATGAAAAAAAATGAGATTAGAGAAAGTAGGGATGTTAGTGGGGGCAGTCTGCTAGAGAACATGGGAGGGGTTGGGTTTAAGGGTAGATGTAAAAGGGTTGGCTTTGTCTAGGAAAAGGACCACTTTATTAGAAACTACAAGGTAGGAGAAGATAGTGGGTGATGTCAGAAATGCCTTAAGTGTATTATAAAATCAGTTTAGGAAACAATGCAGTGATGGCAAATTTGAGACTGAATTAAGTTTGAAAATATATTTATTCAGCATGGTTTCAAGACTTCCTGTATCTCAGAAGGGCATATGAACAGGAATTTAGAATGTAAATGTAAGAAGAAATGCAGGACTAGTTTGGCAAGACATGATAGGTGATACAATCAGAGCTCAAGTTGTCCCAGAAAAGAGGTTTATATAGCGTTGAGCTGGTTCACCATGGAGTGGAGATTGAGAAAGGAGCAGAATGTAGCCAGTGTAGGTGTGCCAGCCTAGGAAAATTATGTAAATTATGAGGTGCAACGATTAGAAGTCTCAATAAGAAGTCCCCAAAGAACAGGGTTATGAGTCCTAAGACATAAAGGTTGATGGGATAATTAAAGATTGTGATCAGAGAAAATAATTTTAGAGTTCACAGACACTGAAGCATAACATTTGTGGATGATAGGAACATCAGGGGTGGGACCATCTTTGTGTTTACATCAGATGGAATGGAAGAATAAGTGATGGCAACTGAATAGATTGAAGGACAGGGAAGTTAGGGTATTGAAGGGATTTGTGGGTTTGAAGTCTATTCTCTGTGCCTTGTTGGGTCAGTAATTACTCCCCTGCAGAGTTATAAAGGCATTTACTGCTTTGCTTCTCTAATTTATTATATGGCCTTGTATATCTAGGTCACATTCCTATTTGGATTTTATTGTGGCTTCTGGTATAAGATGTTATTCAGAATATAATTCCCATCATGAGATTTTCCAAGTTTCCCAGCAGTCTTCTTTTTTTCTGAATACTTTCTCCAGTACCTGCAGTTCTGAAGTTTTATTGAAAACGATGCCACTATGATGGATGGCTTCTGGTCTTATATACCGAATCTCTTTTACATACCAATTTTCCTATTTTTTTATTAGCACCAAATAATTGAGTGATAATTGCTTTGGAGCACAGTTTGAAATCTGGTGCAGTAAACCCTCCTTTTCCACTATTTCCCCTAACATTCTTAATCTTTTGTTATTATTTCTTCTGGTCCTATTACCCTTTGGTGGGTTGAGTGATATCGCCCCATCGCTGTAGATTAATTTGATCAGTTGACAAGCATTATTAAGTGCCTACTATGTACTAGACACGGGGATACAAAGAAAGACAAAAGACAGTTCTTGCCTTTAAGGAGATCATAGGCTAATGGGAGAGACCACATGGAAACAATGAGGTACAAAACCAGTATATACAGGGTAATTTGGAGATAATCAACTAGGGAAGGCACTAGCATTAAGGAAAATCAGAACAGACTTCTTGTAGAAGATGAGGTTTTAGCTGGGACTTAGAAAGAAAACAAAGACACCGAAATGAGGAAGGAGAGTAGTATAGACATGGGTGACAGCTATTGAAGGTTCTTGGAGTCAAGAAATTGACTGTCCATGGATGGCAGAGTGCTTGCAGATGAATAAGGTACAAGAAGATGTGTGTGATATTGTCATTTGGAACGTGAAATGAGCTGGGTGCGTCCCCTACAACACACTGCTGCTACGTAGAGGATAGCAAACCTTTTCTAGATCTTTTTTCTCAGTTAGCTGACTCCTTTTTTAAAAGCATAAGTTTTAATCTGTCTTTTATACTTTATAATAGCCTTCCTTCTTTCCCAAGAGTGACCAATATAACAAGTTTTTTAAAAAGAAAGAAAAAGAGGAAGAAATCAGCACAATTGATCAACATGCTGAAAAAGTCCCCAAACATTCTCATGTGTAGCCCCTGTGGGGTTCCCAGCCCCTTGCAGGACTGGGTGGGGGGTGCCTTCCCTGTGTCATCATCCGGGTCACGAGAGAGCTTTATGATTTCGCAGCATTCGCTTTGGGTATTTTGGGTGGCGGTTCTTTGCGTTTGCATTGTTGTGGTCACTGCTGTCCTGTCTTGTCGGCTCCGCGGTATTCACGTAGATCTTGTATCTCCACGCTCATCACGTTCATCATTCCCTACAGCACACTAAGACTCAGTTACATCCATTTACCACCGTTTGTTTGGCTGTACCCCAATCGATGGGCATCTGCATTGCCATAAATATTTTGATATTTGGGCACTTTTTGGCATGTGGCAACTTTTTTCTTATTGATGACTTCCTTGGGGTATAAGCCCAGAATGAGAAGCTCTGACCGAGAGGGCGTGGACATTTTAATCCCCTTATTTGCGTAACAAATCGCTTCCAAAATGGCTGCCCCGTTTCGCAGCTCTTCCAACAACGCTTAGCATGCCCATCGTCCCGCAGCCCCGCCCATGCCGTTGTCAGCTTCTGCTGTCTTCGCCCATTTTCAGGACGCAAGATGAAACCTCAGGGCTGTTTTGAGTTGCATTTCTCTTATTATTAGTTATTTGAGGCGTTCTTTCACAGAGTTGTGAATACTTTGTGATTTTCTTCTTTTGAGAACTATTTGCTCATATCTTTGGCCATTTACTTATCAACTGAAGAATGACAATCAGTCGTATACACACTCCTGCCATATCTGTGTATCTCCATCCCTGTGGGTAGACGCTGACATGGTTAATATGCTTGAGATACCAAACCCTCATCTAAGAAATTGGATGTGAAGATTGTTTTCCCATTTGACCACTTTCTTGTCCTAGGTATATTAATTTTGTCTGTGCAGAAGTTTTTCCAGTTTCATGTAATCAAAGTTAGCAATTTTGTCTTTTGTAATTGCTTTTATCATTCCCTGTTTTTAGGTAAGAATATATCTCCCTTGCCTATAGCTGACAGGTATGTGATCTCCTCCTTTTCAAGTTTTTTTATAGCATGATCTTTAATGTCCTGGTTGCTTTTCCATTTAGAATGTATGGTAGAAAACGTGATATTGGCCTAAGCCCACTTTTGGCCAGACAGCTTTCTAGGTTTCCTGCCAGTTTTTATCGACTAAGGATTTCTTTTTTGGTAATTTATGCTTTCAACTTTATTAAAAACTGAGTTGAGTTCCATTATTTCTGATTCTCCCTTGTCTAGTTTGCTGCATTGATCTCTCTCTTGACTGCTGCTTTATCGTACAGTTTTGAGGTCTTGAGTGCTGGTCCCTATTTCTCCCTACCCCTTTTCATCATTTCCCTCAATACTCTAGATTTTGTTTTTCCAAATGAATTTTATTATTTTATCAAGTTCTGTAAAGCATGTCCTTGGTCATTTGATTGGTACAGCACTTAAAGCATAAATTAAATTTTGGTGCTGGTGTTACTTTTATTGTATTGGCACGAGTATTCCTCCAGCTTTTCGAATTCTTTATTTCTTTAAGGAACACTTTGTAATTACATTTATAGAAGTCTTTTTTTGCTTAGATATTTTATGCATTTGGTAGTTATTTGGAGTGAGATTTTTCTTTCTATTATTGCTTTTTGGGTTTTGTTTTTATTATATAGGAATTCAGTTGATTTTTGAGGGTTTGTTTTGTATCCAGCAACTTTGCTGAAATTTTAAATGTCTTAGAGTGTTTACTGATTCTCTAGGATTTTCCAAGTGTAGCATCATATCATCAGCAAAGAGGGATAGCTTTATCTCCTCCTTTTGTCTCCTGTCTCTTTCCCTGTCTTTGTGTCTTCAATGTCTTCCTCTTGTCTTATTGCTGTTGCTAGCATCTCCAGAAGTATATCAACTAATAGTGGGGAGACTGGGCCTCTTTTCTTTAACTGCTGATTACTTTAGAGTTTTTGCTGCATCTGTTTTATTTGTGCAGAAGCTTTTCAATTTGAAGTGATCAAAATTGTCTTTATGTTCTGTGATCTTCTCAATTCTCAGTTTTGTCAGGCGCGCTCTCCTTCCTATCCTCTGCTTCCTGGCTTCTGTAGCTTTCTTCAAACCTCGCCTGAAGCCCTGCTTTCTCTAAAAAGCCTTTTCATTCCCCCTTAATGTGAGTACTTTTCCTCTGAGACTCCCTCCAATTTAACCTGAGTATATTTTCCGTGTAAGCCGTTGTTTTGCATTGTTGTTTCCCCTGTTAGAATGTGAGCTTCTTCAGGGCAGGGACTTGTTCTGCCTTTCTTTGTAGCTCTAGCACTTAGCGCAGTACCTAGCAGGGAGTAGGTGCTTAGTAAATGAGGCGTGACTGACTGAACTATCCACAGGTGCAAGAGCTGTCTCTTTCCTTGCTCTTCTAATTTATGTCGTGATGTTTTTATATCTAGATCCTAAATTCATTTGGACTTTATTACGTTATATTGTGAGAAATACTGGTCTTCTAAACCTAAGATCTGCCAGAATCATTTCCAAGTTTTTCCAAGAGTTTTTCCGTAACCCAGTATTTGGAGTCCATGGGTTTACCAAATAAAATGTTACTATGTTACCACTGCTTTATAGTATAGTTTGAGATACAGTGTTGCTAGGCTCTCTTTTCCCTTTTAAAAAATCATTTCCTTTAAGGTCCTTGACCTTTTGTGCCCCCAGATGAATTTGGTTATTTTTTTTCTTCATCTACAAAGTAATTTTTTGGTGATTTGATGGTATGGCACTAAATAAGTAAATTAATTTAACTAGTATTGTCATTTTTTATTATAGTGAAACCCCATGAGCAATCACCCTTTCTCCATCTATTTAGATCTTTCTGTATATAGTATTTTGTAGTTGTATTCATATATATCCTGTGTTCTCATGGGTGGACTGCCAAATACTGTATTCTTGTTCCATTGACATAAGTAGCATTTTTAATAACTGTGTGAAATAATAGTGGTGATGATAAATATCTCCACAACTTACTGAAAAGGTTTCTCTCTTTCTCTGTGTCTGTGTCTCTGTCTCCCAGGTATAATGCTGTTCTTCTTGTTTTTAGCTAGATACTTTTCCCCATAAAATTGTTAAAGCTATCTCATTTATAATGTATTTTTACATAAATGAGTGTTGTATCTTGTCAAGTTTTTGTTGTATCTGTGACGTGATTTTTATTATTTGGGAGTCATAGTGTACAATCTTGTTAATATGTTGGTGAAGTTTATTTTCTGTTTTTTGCTTAGTATTTTTGTGTTACTATTCAAAAAGGATATTCAAGTATAGTTTTCTTTCTCAGAACAAAATGGTAGAATCTCTTAGTTGCCTGTTTGAGGAAACAGTTTATGTAATAATTGAATTAATTGTTTGTATGTTTAATAGAATTCATTTGTAAATTTATCTGCTCTCGCCTCTCCCCCTTTAGAAATAAAATTTCTGGCTTACTCAACTTCTCATTTGGAGACTGGGTTAGTTTAAAACCCTGTTTCTGTTAATTTCACCATTTTTTATATTTGTAAATATCCATTTCATTTTTATCAATTTTGTTTGCATATGATTTGGCAAAATAATTCCAAGTAATTTTCTTTATTCTGTTGTTATGAATTCTCCTTTATCATTGTTAATACTGTTAATTTTCTTTCTTTTTTATTTTTTTAAAGAATCAGATCATTATTTTTATTTTCTTGATTTTAAAAAAGCTCTTGGTTTTGGTTTGCCAGTTCATTTTTTTGCTTTCGTTTTTGTTAGTTTCTTATTTGATTTTTTTAAAAATTATTTTAAAGTCTTTTTGGTTTGTTTTTTTTTTTTTGATTGGTTGCCTTTTCTAGTTAGTGTATGTCCAGTGTATTGACCAGTTATTTCTTTCGTTGATAAAAGCCTATAGAGATAAAAATTTTCTCTTAATGACTACATTGACCTTACCTTACTAAAAAGGTCTCTCTCTGGGTTGTTTGGTTTATATGATTTCGTCATGGAAATCATAGTGGCTGGGGGTAGGAGTGCTTTATTCATAGAAGTCCAAGAAGGAGCTGAAGGGGGAGAATCTCCACCTGGTGCTCTCCCCTGCTTTCTTAAGTTTGGAGGGGAGGGAAGTCTACAAGAAAGCCATTCATTTGGATGCAGATGCTAGGTGGTGCAGTGGATAGAGCACTGGACTTGGAATCAGGAATACTCTTCATGAGTTCAAATCTGTCCTGAGACACTTACTAGCTGTGTGATCCTAGGCAAGTCACTTAACCCTGTGTACCTCAGTTCATTATCTATAAAATGAACTAGAGAAAGAAATAGCAAACCCTCCCAGTGTCATTGCCAAGAAAACCCCAAAATGGGACCATGAAGAGTCACATAGGACTGAACAGCAATGCCTTGGAAGGAAGTAGTCGATATCCCATGCCTCACCCCTCTCAGCAAGGGGTTCAGAAAAGAAGGCTGAGAAGGAGGTGACTGCTGGTCCCAGATATCTCAGTTCTAAGCCAGCGAGGCAGATGTGGGAAAACCTTAAAGAAAAACAAGTGTCAGTTAACGGTCAACATGCTCTGGGCTTTGGATGCTGCACAAAGAAAGGCAAAAACAAGTCCTGCCTTTAAGAAAAGCTCATAACTGGAGAAGACAACACGCAGATCATCAGGTGCACACAAGGCACAGAGTGTAGATGGAGAGTGATTTCGGAGAGAGCATGTGTAGGAGGGGAGCCTAGAAGAAGATGGGGATCGGAGGGAGTTTTGAAGGAAGACAGGGGAGCTAGAAGGTAGATGGGAGGAGGGAGAGCTTTCTAGGCATGGAAGACCACCAGTGCAGAGGCAGAGATGGAGCCAGGGTGTATACAGAGTGTCTCACATAGAGACCAATAAGCAAAGGCAGCTGACCTGAGTTCAAGTTCAGACTCAGCGGCTTACTAGTGACCCTAGGCAAGTCAGTTAATTTCTGTTCGCCTCGGCCTCCTTAACTGTAAAATGGAAATAGTAAAAGCATCTGCATCACAGGGTTGTTGTGGTGATGTTTGTAAAAGGCACTTAGCCCAGTGCCTGGGAAGTAGTAAGCACTGGATATTTATTCCTTTCCCTCCCCTCCCCCAAATCACTTAGCTGCCTTCCTTAGTTTCCTCCTCTGTAGAATAGGGAGAGCAGTAGTACCTTCCTCCCAGAGCTATTGTGAAGATAAAATGAGATACTTGTAAAGCACCATATCAATGCCAGCTGGCTACTGTTATTGTTAAGAGGATTTTATATATGAACCTGAAGCTACTAGAGTTTGCTGAGCAGTTAAGTGACATGGTCAGACAAAGGTTCTAGGAAAATCGTTTTTGCAGCTATGTGGAGTAAGGATCAGAGAGTTGGGAGACTTAAAGTAAGAAGGCAAATAAGAAAGCTGAACCAGTATTCCAAGGATTAGATGATGAGGGCTTGAAGTAGAATGCTGTGTGAATAGTGAGTAAGAGATGGATGAGAGATATTCTGGAGGTACCAAGAATAAGGTTTCCGCCCCTGATCGGGTGTGTGCAGTGAGGAAGAGTGAGAAGTCAGTAATGTAATGCTTAGACGGCAAAGCCAAGGATAATACTTAGTTTGGTTCCTCAGCTGAAATAGGTAAGTTTAGGGCTTGGGAAGAAAGGTGATGGAATCAGAATTCATCTGTGTCTGCACCTCCAGCGTTATGTATAGGTTCCTACCAAAAAATAACAATTTAGGAGCAGACCATTTAGAGAGCCCTCAGCTGTAGAGTGCTAGGAGGAGGGTGAAGGGGAACGAGTGACGAATTTTTCCTTTGGAGTTTATACCTGTGCAGGAGTCAGGTTAAGTTAGAACCTTGTTAAGAGATAGCTAGCTTCTGTAGCCACAAAGCTAGCCAGTGATTGATGAGAGAAGAGCAAAGGAATTCCGGAGGGGATGGGGTAGTTGGATTGTTCTGTTTGTCTATTGTGGGGGAGAGTGGGATGGAATCTGGTTGGTTGGTCACAAAGAGTTCTGGTTTGGACCTGTTGAGCTTGAGGTGTCTCTGAGACATCCAGTTTGAAACTGCCAGTAGGTAATTGTTGATAAGGGATTGAAGCTCAGAGGGGAGTCTACAATTGGGTCTGGGAGTCATCTGCAGACAGTAAACTCATAGGAACTGGGAAGGACTCGGGACAGAGCCTTGGGGAAAACTCATAGTTAGGAGGCATGATATGGATAATGAGGACAACTAGAAGAGAATATTGTCATAAAAATGCAAAAAAAAATGTCTTTAGGAAAAAATGATCAGCAGTGTTAAATGCAACAGATAGACCATCTGATCTGGCAGTTGAAATAGTTGGGAACTTTAGAGAGAACAATTTCAGTGAGGTAAAGGAACCAAACAGGCATTAGTATTTAAGTGTGCTGGTTACCATGCTAAGTGCTTCACAAATAGCATATGTGATCTTTACAACAACTCTGGGGGGGAGATGTTATTATTATTCCCATTTTACAGTTGATGAGATTGAGGCAGACAGAAGGTAAGTTACTTGCCTATACACAACCAGTGTAATTTGCACAACTAGTTAATGTCTGAGACCAGAATTTGTCTTCTTACGTCCAGTCACAACAATCAATCACCCGCACCACCTAGCTGTCTGATGAAGTTGGTAGCCAGATTGCAAAGGGCAGAAGAGTGATTGAAAGGATAGGAAATAGAGACAGTGAGAGGGAAAAAAACCAACTTTTTTCAAGAATTTAAAAATGGGGAAAAAAGATATAGGTTCATAACTTGAGACTTTAGAGAGAAAAAAGACTTGAGGTTGTTTGAAGGCAATAGGGAAGGAGCATGTAGCTGGGGAGAGGCTAAATGTGAGGAGAGAGAATGAGAGTGGGAGAAGGGATGATTTCGGTTGTAGTCTGAAGAGGAGGGGATGGGATGTCATTTAAAGTACCCTGAGAAGGCTTGACCTTAGCGAGAAGTGCCACCTTATTAGCAGAAACTAGGAAAAGGATGAGACAAATTCCTAATGTATAAAGAAATCAAGGAATATCTCTGGCATTTCAGCTGGATCATTTGTGGGGTAATCATGGGAAAAGTGTCCATTGTATGAGAAGATATGTGTAGTTTACAATTAGTATCATTAGCGGAACTGTCCACAATGATGAAATCACAGATCTGCTGGAGTATTAGAAAGCACTTAAGCAGAACTGTCCCCAAATTGAATGAATTAGCCTCAGGAACAATGAGTTTCCTCACAATAGGAGGTCACACAAGATTTGGAAGGATGTCTAGCCTACTGCACACTTGTTTAAGAATTCCTTTTACTATATCCCCAACAAGTGGCCATCCAGCCTTTGTTTGAAGACCTCTAATGAGGCACCTATCTTTATTTACCTCCTGAGACAGCTTTCCACTTGTAGATAATTATAGCTGTTATCTAGCTCTTCCATTGAACTTAAATTTACATCTCTGAAACTTGTACACTTTATTTTTCATTTTGCCCTCTTTTGGCTAAGAATGACAAGTGTAATCCCTCTTCCCCCCATAACAGCCCCTTTAGTACTTGAAGATAGCTATAATTTTCCTTCTAAGACTCTTCTCCAGGCTCAGCACTCCCAGTTTCATAAACTGGTCCTCATATAACATGGTCTGAGTGCCTGTCACCATCTTACTCGCCTTTCTTTCAACATTCACATCTTCATGTTCTAAAAATGTGGCATCTAGATACAGCCTCAGGTAGCAATAGGACCTTTCACTGGTATAGAGAAGCCCTAGGTGAAGAAACTCCCTCCATGATACTGGTTGGCACCTTCTCAGAAACTGAAGTTGCCTAGGGAACTGATTGGTGTGGCTGAGGTTCACAGGCAGTGTGTCAGAGCTGGGGCTTGAACAAAAGTCTTCTTGGTCCAAGGGCACTTCTGCCATACTATCCATACTTTCAGTTACCTTGAGTAGCACCCAGAACTAGATACAGTGTAGCTAACGTCATCTGACTGTAACCAAAGTCAGTGGGAAAATCTCTAAATGCAGTCTAAGATCACATATTTTTGTTTAGCAGACCACACAGCTGACTCATTGAACTTGCAGTTTGCCAGAACCTTATCAAAATCATAGCATTATAGTGCTGTAAAGGACTTTAAAAGTAATTCAGTACAACTCTTTTTCCAGATGAGGAAACTGAGGCCTAGAAAAGTCAAATGATTTGCCCAACCAAGTAGCTGAATGAGGATTCTAGCCCACGCCCATTCTATTGCTCCACACTGCCTGGGCTTCTCTGTCCAGCTAAAATGAGATAACTTCCTGTATGAAATGTGAAGACTATTCCTGTATGGAACGTGTACACTAACTGATTTCTAAAGACCTGTTTGTTCCAAGATTGTATGCTTCTTAAGGGCAGCCCCAGTGGCTAGATTTAATTTCCCTATATTCTATACTCATTATTTCACCCATTCATATTATTTCACCATTTGAGTCAAGAAAATCTGACTCTGTGCTTCACGGATAAATCTGTTTCCCAGGTCTCTTAGAGTAGTCTTTCAGCTTTTCTTTATCCACCTACAATGATGAACAGTGCAGTAGACACAAACAGACACAAATTCACAGAATCCACACTTGAAGAGCCTTTCTCCCTGGGGCCTATGGGAAGATCAAGGGGAAGGAAGAAGGGAGGGAAAGGTTTTGGCAAAGGGGGAGGAGGAGGAGGGAAGAAGTTAGAATCTACCTAGGTTTTGTTTTCAGCACTGTGAAGAATGAGCAGTCTCTCTCTTGGAGGGGAGGAGGGTGGCTTGATAATATAGGAGGGCTTTCAGAGCTCCCTACCTGTGGTGGGGCAAAGGGAGTTAGTGAAGGCAGCGTACCCCTGCTCTTGAGCTTGGAGCTGCCCCCAGCTCCCAAAGGAAAGGCATATGAATATGAGCAGGTGTTCTTATACTTAGGAGAGTGGGGAGGAATCAAGAGGGAGTGGGAGGAGGTGATATCTCCATGTAGAGCATGTCTTTCCTAGCCAGTTGTATGGTATATGTGTATAACGCCATGCTGTTTCACTCTTCCCTCAAGGCTCTCCTATCTCTGTGTCTTTATCTCTCTATAGAATGATGTTCTCTCCCCAGTTTGTTTCTGGTAAATGTAGCGTAAAATGCTCACCCCACATGCCTTTCTAAGGCATATGCCCAATGTGTCTGCTCATTGCAGCTTAGAACTCTCAACCCCAATCTCTTAAATGGTTTCTATCCTCAAGGATAGGGAAGATTGTCACCTACCTTCTGGGCAGGGTGCCCTTGCCTCTAAGAATTTCTCCTGTCCGGGGCTTACTTAAGTCTAACAGAAATATTCCTTTAGTCCTTTCTTTCCTTCGTTCTAGTAAGCTTGTCAGGCTCATTCACTGCTAGATTTGGATTAGCCCTTGGGCCAGGATGTACTGGACACTTCTCTTACCTGCTTGAAAGAACCACTTGTTAAATTGTCATCCGGAGCATTCATACCTCTGAAATCTGCAAATGCTACAAAGTCAGTCTTGATTTATTGTTTTGTTGGTTGTCTAGAATTAAGGAAGTGGTGGAGAAAATAATAGGGTAGATTAAATTCTCTCTCTTCCTCTCCCCCCCTTGTTAAAAACTTACTAGCACATCCCTGTCTATAAGGTTCTGTGTGGAGCTTTGGTGCCCTCTAGACCTCAAGTGGCCTTTGACACTGGCCTTTCCAGATAGCAAAAATTAGGGTGGGGATGAACTAGATCAACAAAAATGTGGGAATACTGTGTTTTGCCTTTCCCATGTTCAAGATGTGAGTTCCTCTTCTCTCTTAGAATGATGAAGCCTCTTGACAGATGAGGGATGTGAGGACCTAGTTGACTTTAGGTACCTGGGTTTCCTTGAAAGCACACTGATTCAACTTCAGTGTCCGAGTCCTTGCTGTTTGCTTTGCATTGTGTCCCCTAAATTAAGAATGAAAAAGTTTTGGGAGAAGGCTGCCTTGGTGAGAAGGCATATGGTCATTCCTAGATTCACCCAACAGATTAGCCTTTGGGAGTAGTACTACTAACTAAATAATACTGAAATGGGGCAGAATTTCTTTTAGTCTGAGAGATGAATGCAACTCTGGCGCCAAGACATTAATCATGTTTGCCCAACACCCCTACTTCCCCCCCACATTTTTTAATGTCCAGACTACAGTACAGCACCGCACAGGCCTCTCTGTAGAATTCTGTCTGTAATCCTTATGGAGTGCCTGCCTGAGGCAGCTCAGCCCGTGGCACCGGTAATAGGCTACGTTCCTAAAAGGAAAGGCTTTGATGTCTTCTAGGCACAGATGGTTTTTTTTCCCATTTGAAATTATGAGTTGCCTTTCTTTTCCTTGATTCAAAACCTGTGACTGCCCAAGTTTCAGAGGCTACTAATTGACATCTGGTTCCCCAAATCTCTGTAAAATCTTAGATTTAGAAGTGGAATGGACTTGAGAGGTTATCTAGTCTTCTCCCTTCCCTCCCCCCTACACTTTACAGATGAAGGCCAGATAGGTGGTGAAGTGTGCCTCATCCGCAGCTGGTTAAGTGTCAGAATGAGGATTTGAACTCAGGGCTTGGGGTTCCAAGTATAGTGGTTTCATCTGTACCACCGCTCTCATCAGCATCCCTTCCGCACTTAGAGCTCGTCCCCAAATGGTTTCTTTGTGCTTAGAGCTTGTCCCAAAAAGGCCAGAAGGGGCCATCTCAGTGGAGCTTGTGTGCATGAGAAGGGCGAAAGTGATTTGGAAGTGTGAGAAAGGAGGGGCCCGGATTGTGGATTTCATTAAGTGTTGGGCTGGAGGCTCCTGGAGGGCAGAGGGCAGGGCAGCACCTAGGCAGTTGTGGACTGTGGTTGTGGTACCTTTCCATCCGGGCCTGGGGCCTGCCTGGGAGCAGGGGTAGGGAGGCAGCCCCGCCCCCCCCCCCAGCCCTGGTCTGGCCTGCTGAGGGGCAGTGACCCTAAGGGGGGTGGGGTGGTCCCCACTGCTGTGTCCAGAAAAGGCGAGTGCTGGGAGGAAAGGGTCTGCTGCCATTGCTTGAGGTTGCACCACAAGGCAACATATCCAAAGTGTTTGGGGGAACTGTGCAAAGTGATGGAGAACTTTTGGGGAGCTTTGGAGAAAGGCTCCCGTGTCTTGTAGGACTGCCTTGGGAGGGGACACGGGCCCTCAAGGTGCCTTTGAGGCCCCAGGACAGGTCTGGAGGGAGGGGGGAGCCGGTGACAGGCCTCTCTCAGGGCTACTCCCCATCCCGCCCCCATCCCTCCCCTCAACCCCCAGCCCCATCCCATCCCGGAGCTGGCCACTGGAGTCTGCAGCTGGAGGGAGGTCCGCAGAGGGAG
>CM053590.1:14921445-14934518 GCA_028646515.1 Pseudochirops corinnae | reverse complement strand
GGAGGGGGGAGCCGGTGACAGGCCTCTCTCAGGGCTACTCCCCATCCCGCCCCCCACCCTCCCCTCAACCCCCAGCCCCATCCCATCCCGGAGCTGGCCACTGGAGTCTGCAGCTGGAGGGAGGTCCGCAGAGGGGGCTGGGCGGCGATTGGACCGCGCATCCCCCCCAGGAGGTGGGCGGGGCAGGCTCTCTGGCTCGGGAGTGACCACGGCGGCCGCCGCCGCAGCCATAGCGGACCCCTTTTTGGACCCTGATTTGCCGCCCAGATACGCCGCAGCCACGGCTGCCACCTCTACCGCCGCCGCCGTGGTGACGCGGTTCGCTCCCCGGCTGTGGCGTGGTGCGGCGCGGCGGCAGCTGCAGCAGGGCTGGGCCATGCTCCCCGGGCGCGGCCGGGTCCCCCTCGCCTTGGTGTGCCCAGTGGGGAGCCTCGGTGCAGCGCCAGCCGGCCGGGGATGGGAGCAGGCCCAGGGTGACTTAACAGTTTGTGGGGGAAGGTGGGTGCGCGCAGGCCCCGCCCCCGGCCAGCAGCCCGCCCCACGCCACGTCTGACCATCTGACCAGCCGTGGGGGCGGCCCTGTGCAGCTCCTCCCTGGGGCGGAGAAGGAGGCGATGATGGCGGGCGAGCGCCTGTTACAGGGGGATGACTTCCTGTCTCCGCCAACACCTCCGCCACCGCAGCCTTCCCTCCCGCGGCTTCTGCAGTCCCAGCCGCAGGAGGCAGATCTGGAGCAGAAGCCGGAGCCTGAGCCACAGCCACCGCCGCCACCGCCACCACCTCCAGAGCCGCAGCCGCAGCCTGAGCCGGATCCAGAGCCGGAGCCCGAGCCGGGGCCGGAGCGAAAGCAGGAGGTGTCAGTGTCTGAATGGCGCTACAGCCACGAAAGTGACCGGCAGTGGGGGCTGCGGCGAGAATTCATCTCCCGACACCTGCAGAACTATACCGGCCCCGGTGAGTCTGATCAACTGCAGTCTCTTTCCACAGCCTGGACGAATCACGTTTTCCTGGGCTGTAAGTATAGCCCCCAGTTGATGGAAAAAATCCTCCAGATGGCGGAAGGCATCCACATTGGTGACATACCTTCCTATGAACTGGTGGTGCCCGAGACCTCCAAAGGGCAGAAGCGACCCATCTCCCCATATGCGGGGCTGAGTGGTACTAAAAGGAAAGCGGTTCCTAGATTCCCCCGCTTTGAGCCTGTGCATTTTGTTGCTAGTAGTAAGGAAGAAGAGAGGAGGGATGATCCCATGGACACAGATGCACCATGGGCAGATCCACAGGCTGACACTTTAAGATGGCCAGTAGACAGCCACAGAAAGTATGGTTCCCGAGAGAGTCGGCCTCATCCTGCAGTACCCAGAATGATATCAAATACTGGAGAACCGGCCACAAGTAGTGCATTTCAACGCCCAGGCTTCTACTCATCTGGGGAATCTTCCTTAGCAACAAAATTGCCAGAGTCAATGCTTGCAGCAAAACAAAATTTGATTGAAAGACTCTCTGCAACTATCCGGAGAAATCTTCCAGATTCAGAGTTGTATCTTGGCCCTGAGAAAATGAGTTACACGTTTATATTAACTCGTTGCATCCAGGCATGTAAGACAAATCCCGAGTATATCTATGCCTCTTTGAAAGAAATCGCTCCAACTGATATCCCCAGAAACAAGAAATTCCTGACTGATGGCTACGCTTGTGAAGTTAGGTGCCAAAGTGTCTATTTGACTACAGGTTATGCTGGCAGCAAGAATGGATCCAGGGATAGAGCTACAGAGCAGGCCATAAAACTTCTGCAAAAATCTGTTGAAGTTAGAGTTGTAAGAAGGAAATACAGACATACTTATCAAGAAGACCTAGTGGTGTTTCCAACTGGCTTATCTTCTTATGATTTTCCACCAGCCCTAAAACCCTCTGAAGACCTTCAGTCTTTTAAGAATGGACCTGGACAATTAAGTTCTAATTCTGCTCTTGCCAATTTCAGACAGTGGGCTAATTTTGTCCTCATAGAAAATGCAAGTGATTCTATTGGTATCCTTAATAATTCTGCCTCCTTCAACAGAGTGGCAATCGAATACAAATACGACATGATGCCAAATCGTTTGTGGCGCTGTCAAGTGTTTTTGGAAGGCCAGTGCTTAGCTGAAGGCTATGGGAGCAAAAAGACAAGTAAACACGCGGCTGCTGATGAGGCATTGACTATTCTGCAGAAAACACAATCTAATATTACAGCCACACAAGTTCAAACAATAGATTATTCTCCTAAGGGATATTCAAGAAAGACTGATCTAAAAGACCTTGTCGTTTATGAGAATTCTTCAAATCCTGTATGCACTCTAAATGACACAGCTCAGTTTAACAAAATGACTGTTGAATATGTCTTTGAAAGGCTAACGGGCCTCCAATGGAAATGTAAGGTAATTCTTGAGAAAGAATTAATTGCTGAAGCAATCGGATTAAAGAAGAGTGTCAAGCATGATGCTGCAGAAGAAGCTGTGAAAATCCTTAAAAGGACTCAACCAACTGTGGTTAACAACCTGAGGAGAGGTACTATTGACACTGTAATCTCAAGAAATGAAATTCGGGGCCGTTCAGCAGAAGAGGCTTATCAACAGCAGATCAAAGAAGATAATATTGGGAATCAGCTATTGAGAAAAATGGGCTGGACTGGTGGAGGTTTGGGAAAGTGTGGTGAAGGCATCCGTGAGCCCATCTCTGTCAAAGAGCAGCATAAGCGAGAAGGTCTGGGGCTGGATGTAGAGAGGCCAAATAGAATTTCCAAGAGAGATATTGAACAAATCATCAGAAACTATGCCCGCTCATCAAGCCACACAAACTTGACTTTCTCAACAGAATTTACCAGTGATGAGAGAAAGCAGATACATCAGATTGCACAGAAATATGGTCTTAAGAGTAAATCTCATGGAATGGGGCACGATAGATACCTGGTAGTTGGAAGAAAAAGGCGCAAGGAAGACTTGCTGTATCAACTGAAACAAGAAGGCCAAGTTGGACATTATGAGTTGCTTATGCCTCAAGGATTTTGAGGCCAAAATTGTTTGCTTTGTGAATGCTTATGAAGGCAAATTTTTTTTTGGCATATGAATTAAATAATTTTAAAGAAATGTACTTTCAGCTTACAGGAGATATTCATCAAAAAATGTTACTTTGCTTATTTCATCTGATACTTTCTTGAGAAACTGAAACTGAAAATGTTCTTTTTAATTGTGCTAGCTTAATATTGACAACAAAGTAGTGCCAGTGATGTGTTTCTGATATTACTAGTTCTTTGAAATTTTAGTAGTTTGTAGTAACAAAAACATATGTCTGCGTGAAAAGGAACTGGTGCCATTGAAAATATGGTTCCTTGTTGTTTGCGCTTGGGGAATAAATTTGCATTTTTTCCAAAAAAGCAAAACATTTTGGAGAAAATGTATAGAGTCGATATAAAGTACAGTGAAAGTTTAACTTGATTTCTAGGATATCCAAAAATGTCGCACCATTTCGTACTTTTATCTCTTAATTTGTGTGAACCTAATTATTTTAGAATGTGTTAGTGAATAAATTGTCTATGCTGTGTGTATAAAAATGTCCTTAATAGCTAGACAGTATGATGCCTTCTTAATGTCGACTTTAGTGTTGTAGATTATGATTTCTACTACTTGCAGGATGATGGGAGTGAATTACTGTACTTTAATAACATGTGTCCACATGAGTTGAGATAGTTAGATATTGACATTTTACCTGTTATCCCTATTTCAGAGTCATTGCAAAGTCTTTTAAAACTCTTAAAAATCAAATTGAAGAAATTAAGCTTAACTTACTTGTATTTGTCACTTTAGTAGAGAGTCACAGCATCTTTTCATTGTGATTTCCAGATTGTTTGGATGTGTAGAACACCTAAAGCAACCGCAGTGTCATCACAGCTTTTGTATAGTGCCGAAGATAGATGTACTTGGTGCTTTGCTTCAAAGGACGGTTAACTGTTCCGCTCTCAAAAAGCTAACTAAATCTAAAAGACCAAGTTTGTACATATTAACAGCTTTTATTTTTCGTGTCTTTCTCGAATGATATGTTTTTTGAATGTAAAACTATGTAAACAAAATGAGTGAGCTTAATAAATGGAGGCAAAAATGAACAAAATGGCGGTGTGTTTATTTGGGCAGCACTGTAGTAACTGACACCGTCTTTGGGGGGAATAAAGTAGTTAAATCACAGGGAAATATGTTTTATACTTGGGAAAACACATGAAACTTGTATCTTAGTTAACCAATCTTATCAACATATGGTAGTTAAAGGGTTAATGAGACTTGATTTTCAATTATTAAATATAGTGAGTGCCCAGAACAAAGAACGATAACATCCTCCTTGCCCCTGTTGGCCATTTACTGGTCAGGTCACATCTAGAATGTTGTGTTCATTTCTGTGTAATATAATTTAGGAGAGATAATAACTATATTGAAGGGTTAAGAGTAGTAATTCTGTATGGTTCTCTGGGTCAAGTAAAAGAACTCTGAGAATCATATGCATGGGTGTAGGTTTAGATAAAAGTAACTGGCTTTCAAGCATAGATAGAGCACCCTGAAAGAAGACTTAATGTTTCAAAGAGTACAACTAGGAGCAATGAGTTTTAGAGGGACAGGTTTTGATTTTGTATAGGGACCTCTTATCCATTAATGCTTCCCAAGTTGGAACAGATTGTCATATGAGGCAGTGTAGTAGGTCTTAATCCTTTAAATTTCCTGTGAATCTCTTCCAAAGCATATAGACAGCCTTTTATGATACTGATTACAGACTAAGATGCCATATTCCCAGAATATAGTTTTTTAGAGTGAGTAGAGAATTATTTCCTGATCACTATATAGATTCACACTAGCATGTGTCTGTCTCACATCCTAGGGTCGTTATTTTCTTAAGCTTTTTAGTATATGTTAAATAGTTCCATACTGCTTATCATGGCAAATTTTTATTTTAAATCCAAGTAGAAAATACTCTGTATTCATCCTTCTAGCTTCATTCTGTTTGTTTCCTGCCTCCCTTACCAAAGTCACTTTATGGTGGAATCCTATATTCTAATATGTCTCTGTCTCTGTCTCTGTCTCTCTGTCTCTCTCTTTATAACAGTGAGAGCCACGTATGCCTTAGGCACTCAACTATTTTTTAAAAAATGTTTTTGACTGTTAAAACAGTAGGGCCTTATCACCTTGTACACCCTAAATGACTGCTAGCAGGTTCATGTCAATTAGTTATTAATTGATTTCCCACCCCAAACTGAAAACATGAATTATAAAGGTCTAAAAGTATCTATTGTCTAGGTCTAGTATCAAGCCCTGTATCTTTCTCTGAAGAACTTTTATATCCTCCACCCACAGGTTAACACTCTCATATTTATGTAGCAGCCTAATTGTTATCTATGCAGACCACATTTGAGAGCCCAGGATCATAGCTATAGAAGGGCCTTTAGAAGCCTTCTTGTCTACGCCCCCCCCCCCCCACATTTTACAGGTGAGGAACTAAGACCTATAGGGGTTAAATGACATAGGTAAGGCAAAACATATAGGATAGAATAAAAACTAAAGAAAATGAATTATTTTCTCTTTATTTACCAGTCCTAGTTTAAGATAACTTGAATTCTTATAGATCAGTGGTTTACTAATTTTGATCACTGATGATAATCAACTCCCCGTAAAAGGTAGAAACCATCTTGTTTGTATGGTGTGAACAATTCCTAAACCCCTATTAAATCAACTAATAAATCAAGGTGTAAACTAGATATGAAGTGAATGAAAAACAGATGATGCTACAAGGAAATGGTTTGTGGTTGAGAATCTTTCATGCCCTGTGAGGCTTGGATCAAACCGTGAGCCATTCCAAAGACCTGGCTCCAGCTAAGCCTCGAAGAGGGAATTGCGTGGAGTAGGAAGTATTCTCGTCTTTTCTCTCCTGCCCCCACTAAATGATCTTAGCAATGTTGAAAGGTTGAAAAAGATTTGGACTTGCCATCAACATTGGTAGCAGGCCATGTACCAGTTCCAGCAATGGCTGATGATACCATCTACATTGGGATCTTATATACCCATCAAGGAGTGGCAGCTTCAGAGCTCTCCAAGAACATTGACCTTGACCTTTGGAGCCCAGTAGAGAGCTACATCAAAGCATAAAGAGCACAGAAGAAGAAACGAACTTTGAATGACCAGGAACCATGAGTTATCATTTAGCTACATGTGTTCTTGAGTTCACTCTCCCCAGGAGCTTTGTATGTACAAGGAGAGACTGTCGCAGATTTTGGGGGTATATGTTTTTGTGCCAGGTGTTTTTACTATACCATTTTAGTAAATACTCCTTTCTAAAAGCTAATTAAGTGGCAGATTGGTAATCAGTGAGGAGTAGAAGGGTCACACTGCATATGGGCCCATGAACAGCAGTAAAGTCCCCTATCCCTTCAGGGTTACCCCTAAAACCTTGAGGGGGAATAGTCAGCCAGCCTTTGGGGCCCTAGACCTTCCAGTGGCAATTGGGGAAAGGCGCTCTAGAAGGGATACTACAGATATAAAACTGGAAGCTGAGACTATGGAAATCTATGACACATCTAAACCCAGTGCCCATAAAGTTTGGTGTCAAGCCATATACTTTGCCTGGATGATCCAATATTGTTATAATAGTTTTTGGACTTAGGATTCTTCTAGTATTCATCTCCCACTAGCATATTCTCTCTGAAGAGGGGAATAGTTGTAAGAGAATAAAGATTTTATGTGGACTCTCATCTGTAGCAATGCTATAATAGAGTGGAAATGCAGGCCCTTATTCATATTGCAAAAGTTTCAGTTAGCATTCATTTATGACTTCCAAGCAACAGTGGGAGGAACAGAACTTGTGAAGGAGATTTGAAAATTGTGAAGAGGACCAGAGAATGAATTTGAGGAGGAGAAATTGAAGAATGACTTGAGCAGAAGAAAAAGTTAGATCAGAGGAGGAGCCAAGAAGTAATAAGAACAGGAGTGGAAAGTAAAGATAAATAGGTTGGTAAGATAAGATATGAGATTAGTAGGAAGTTAGGTGTTGTTCTTATGACATTAAAACAAGGTAAACAGAGGTAGCATGTGGTAATGGATAAAAAAGAACTTCAGACTCCCACATCCAGCGTATATTGACTTGACTTATCAATGCCACAGATAGCTCTGTGTAAGTAAACTGCGGAGCAGTTGCTAGCCTGCATTTGTGGAAAAAATTATCTGCACCATTGAAATTATAAGTCTGGTTTTAACCACCCCCTCCTCTCCCTTCCCCCCACCAAATCAAGCTTCCATAAGCTGAAATCCTCTATTCTGTAAGAGGCTTTTCCTGTTCTTCCAACCTCTCTGAGATGACCTTCTTTCTTACTGTTATATCTTCTACACACCTAGTGACTTGTACTATCTCCCACATTAGAGTGTAAGCTCCTTGAAGGTAAGAACCATTTTTTACCTTTTGGGTATCCTCCGTGCTTAGCACAGAGTCCTTAATACATATGATGGTTGACTGACTCAGTCATTAAACAAAGCTGTAGGGAGTCAGTTGCCTAACTTTTCTCTGGTCAGTACCAGCAAGGAATGGTGAACAAGACTTTGCAGGGACCTGAAGAGTGCATATTTATACTTCTGACACAGTGAAGTGACTGGGCTCTCTCCTGGAAGGGAAAGTCAAGAGCATTGAAGAATACTCCTCTCTGGGTCATGGAGGAAAGAGGAAGTCTTGTCTTTTATGTTGGGAAGAGCAGTAGAACTGGAGGACACAAGATCAAAGCCCGCCTTTGGGATTAACTAACAGTAAAACCTTGACCAAGTCCTTTATCCCTCCAGGGCCTTAGTTTCCTTATAATGTAAAATGAGAAGGTTGGACTAGATGGCCTCTGAGATCCCTTCTAGCTCTACATCTGTGTTTCTATGAAGGGCTTCAATGTGAAAACCAGAAAAAGGGTTCTAAAGGCAGCGGGAAACCTGACCTGTGTGAGGAGTTTGGAAGAATGTGCCACAGAGGAGAAATGGAAAAACAACCATCATTAAGTTCTTGGAGTTAAGTAACAGATATGAAATTCTTCCTACAGAGGATGGAACTGGACCTGCTCAAGAAGAGACAAGTACTTGTTTTCCCAGCTTTGATAAGGCTACCCTAGATTTCTCCCACTCTAAACACAAGATTGGTCAGTGAAGAAGGAAGTAAGCACATGCCAGGCAGTGAGGAGATAAATACAAAGAAAGATAGTCTCTCCTCTCAAGGAGCTTCTCTTCACACACAAGGAGAAGACAGAAGTCCCAAGGTTTTGTTTGAAGCTAGAAAAGGCAGGAACATGTCTGGGAGGACAATGAAGGCAAGGTGTCCTGGGCCTTTGCACAAAATGGACCTCTAGGAGGAACTTACCAATGGGAGGAGGAAGAATATTTCAGGATGAGTTAGCCACTGGGGTAGCAGGCTCTTCCAGGGCAAGGATCTGGTGCTGAAGGTAGTTCCAGGATGGGCTAGCAGTAGAAAAGACATGGTTTTAAAGTCCAGAAAGTGAGGGACAAGGAACAGAGAAGAATGAAGGCTGGCTGAAATGAGAGTTAGGAATTATGGGCCCAGTTTTTGTCTTCCTCTTCCATCCCTATCCCCAATATGTGATGAGCTCTGGCCTCTCTTCTTTCCCTTCTCTGACAAGGAGACAAAGCTGTCCCTGGAACCTGTTTGGTCCTGGCTTCCCTCATGCAACCTCTTGCGCATCTACGGTCATAAAAAGTCTCAGCCACATGGAATCTAGATCTGTCAGACTAGATGGGTGTCTCAGACCACCTAAATTGCCATACCCTACTGGCCTGCTGACCAGCTGTGTCTTCCTGAGGAAGAGAGGGTGGCCAGATCTACCAAAGCTGAAGATGAGTGCTACTCTATCTTTGTGGCAAATCATTGCTGGGTTAGGATAAAGCAAAACTCTTTTTTTGTTGTCTGTTCAGTAACTCTGAGTGTCTCATTTTGTCCCAAGATTGAAACTGAACTAAGAAAATGCTGAGCTCCAAAATAGGGAATGTGATATGGATCTACAGGTAAAAGGAGGGTAAGGTAAGAAGAGAACCAAAAGAAAAAGAAATAAATACTGGTGGTGACTTCCTGCTGAGGGCTATTGAGGCAACTGTTCCTCAGTCTGACAACAATGATAGTCTGCTGCTGCCTGGGTTGTGAATCCAAGATATGGTAGAGAACCTCCCAGGGCTTGTCAAGCCATATAACTGCTGTCTACTTCTGATGATCTATAGAGGCATAAATGATACCCACTTCCAGAAGGAATCTAGTAAGGATTGCCAAAAATGACAAACTATTGGGGAATGGAGCCAAAACGGAAGAAAAAAGGCAAGGACTTGCCTGAGCTTCTCCCAGATTCCCTCCATACAACTTTAAATAACACCTCAAAACAAATTCTAGAATGGCAAAACCCACAATTATGGGGTGAAACAATTTTCTAGCCTAAGACAACTTAGAAAAGGTCAGCAGAAAAGTATGCCCCACTGGGATGAGAGTGGAGTGTACTCCGCCACGGGCCTTGCCCCAACAAACCAACAGTAGGCCTTGGGAATGACTGAATCAGTGGTGATAGTGACTGCTTGTAGAGCTCGCAGCCCACAGATGGTAAGGGGTCATCGGTCAACTGGTCAGAAGGAAATTACAAGGGTCCCTTTGCTGGCATTGGGTGTAGGACTTTATTGCATTGCCTATCGGTGGATCTGAGTCACAGGCCTGGGTTGTAGTACCAGGGCAAAGAGGAGGACCAATACACCCAAGCTTGCAGTTGCAGGGGAGCAGAAACCCTGGTCACAAGTCCAGGGCAGAAACGAGTGCTTGTGATTGCTCACAGACCAGAGCACAGACCAGGAGAGCAGTAAACATGCCTCTCCTTAGATCATGCTACTTTGGAAGAACTGAAAGCTTACAAATGCCCAGAACTAGCTCTGAAAACAGCTCCATAAAAAACTTGCAGCTTGAGAAAATGACTCCTCCACCCCAGGAGTAGAGCCCGATTTCAACATAAAGCTAAAAGGAAAGAAATAGGCTGGGAAAACGAGCAAGTAACAGCAGAAGCTCCTGACCATAGAAAGCTACTACAGTGACAGGGAAGATGAAAACATAAACTCAGAAGAAGTAATAAACCAAACTGCTGCAGCCAGAGCCGCAAAGGGAAAAAAGTATGAATTGGTCTCAAGCCCAAAAAGGATCCTTGGAATAGTCTGAAAAAGATTTAAAGAATCAAATAAGAGAGGAAAAAACTGGGAAAAAATGGCAGTGATGCGAGAAAATCATGAAAAGTCAATAGCTTGGTAAAGGAGGCCAATCAATTACTGAAGAAAATACACCTTGAAGAGCAGAAGAGACCAAATGGTAAAAGAGGCACAAAAGCTCGCAGAAGAAAATAATTCCTTAAAAATTAGAATTGGGCAAGTGGAAGCTAATGACTCCGTGAGATATCAAGAAACAATAAAACAATCAAAATAATGAAAAAAAGAAGGAAATATGAAATATTTCAGAAAAGCAACTGACCTGGAAAATTGATTGAGAGGACATAATTTAAGAATTATTGGACTACTTGAAAACTGTGATTTAAAAAAAGAACCTAGATACCATCTTTCAGAGAAAATTACCCTGATATTTTAGAACCAGAGGGCAAAACAAATTGAAAAAAATCTATCAGTCACTTCCCTAAAAGAGATTCCAAAATGAAAACTTCCAGGATTATTATAGCCAAATTCCAGAGCTCTAAGATAAAGGAGAAAATGTTGCACGTAGCCAGAAAGAAACAATTCAAATATTGTGGCACCACAGTCAGGATGACAGAAGTTTTAGCACCTTGTACATTAAAAGATCGGAGGACTTGTAATACAATATTCTGGAGGGTAAAGGAGCAAAGATTACAACCCAAAAATCACCTACCCAGAAACACTGAGCATAATCCTTCAGAGGAAAAATGTGTATTCAATGAAACAGAGGACTTTCAAGCATTCATGATGAAAAGACCAAAGCTGAATAGAACATCTGACTTTCAAATACAAGACTCAAGAGAAGCACAAAAAGGGAAACAGGAAAGAGGAATTAAAAGGAATTCAGTAAGGTTAAACTGTTTAGATTCCTACATGGGAAGATGAGACTCATAACTCCTAAAAATGTTCTCATTATTAGAGCAGTTAAAAGTATATGCAGACAATAGGGCATACAGGTTTGCATTGAATATGATGGAATGATTTTTAAAAAAAAATAAAGTTAAGTAGTGAGAAAGAGGAATGTCCTGGGAGAAGAGGGAAGGGAACAGTAGAATGGGGCAAATTATCTCACATAAAAGAGGCACAGAAGAACTTTTACAGTGAAGGGGAAGAGGAGGGAAGTGGGTGGGAGCCCTTGAACTTTCCTGTCATTGAAACTGGCTAAAAGGGAATAACTTACGTACTCAATTGGGTATAGAAATCCATCTTACCCTACAGGAAAGTTGGAGGAGGAGAAGATAAGGGGGAGGGAGTTAATGGGTGGGCAGACTGGGGGAGGGGAGGCAGTAAGGTGCAAAACCCTTTTGAGGATGGGCAGAATGAAAGGAGAAGGTAGAATAAATGGCTGGGGGTGGGGTGGGGAGATAGGTTGGAGGGAAATACAATTAGTAGTCATAAGTGAAAAAAATTTTGGGGGCAAGTATCTCTGATAAAGGTTTCATTTCTTCCATATATAAAGGAGTCATATTTGTAAAAATAAGAGCCATTCCTCAGTTGATAGTCAAAGGACATAAACAGTTTTCCGACAAAGTAATCAAAACTATCTGTAGTCCTGTGTGCTCTAAATTACTATTGAGAAATACAAATGAAGACAGCTGTGACATACCATTCTTCATCTATCAGATTGGTAATATAATGGAAAAGGGAAATGACAAATGTCGGAGATGTGGGGAAATTGACACTAATGCATTATTGGTGAAGATATAAACTGATTCAGCCATTTTGTAGAGCAATTTGGAATTATGCCCAAAGGACTATAAAACCGTGTATACAGTTTGACCCAGCAATACCACTCACGGCTAGATCTATATTCCAAAGGGATAAAAAACAAAAAAGAAAAGGATCTATGTATACGAGAATATTTGTAGCAGGTCCTTTAAAAAGGAATTACTTAAATAATGGCAAGGTTAGTATTGCTTCTGGCTAGGATGCTAGGCCACGTCTATGTAATCAAAATGATGATACTACCAAATTAATGTATAAGCTTAGTGCTATAGAAGTCAGACTACCAAGAGGGTTACTTTATAGAGCTAGACAAAATAATAAAATTTACTTGGAGAAACAAAAGGTTTAGAATCTCAAGGGAAATAAGGAAAAGAAAAGGAGAAATGAAGGAGGAATAGAACTTCTAGGACTCAAATTATTCTTTAAAGCAGCAATCATCAAAAACCATTTGAATATTGTAGCCATTCTCGAGAGTAATATGGTACTATGCCTCCAAAGTTATTCAACTGTACATACCCCATTGAACCCAACAATATAAAAACTAAACAGATCAAAGAAAGTGGAAAAGGACCTATATGTTCAAAAATATTTATAAAAGTTCTTTTCTGTAGTAGCAAACAGGGCAGAAAGAAAAGGATGCTCATCAACTGGGAAATGTTCAAACAAATTAGTGTTTCAATGTAATGGAATTATTACATAAGAAATGATGAAAGCTACATTTTCAGTGAAAGCTAGGAAGACCTTTATGCCTGATGCAGAGTGAAATGTGCAAAATAAAAACAAGTTATACAGTTGAGAACATTAAAATTCATCCCGTATCATTTGTTTATTGATCCTATTTACCAAGTAATTGATTTTGTCTGGTAGCTGCTTAAGTTCTTTATCTGCAAACTAAGTTTAGAGTCCAGCTGACCTGTAAATGGGTTAAGTTTAAAAAGCCAGCTCTCTTCCTCAAAGACATTCACCGACCTTAGAGAATGAGTGTGAACAGAAAGAGAGTTTGGCCCTGAGATCTTTACTCTATTACGCTATCTCCTTCAGGGATGTTTGGTTTGCTGTCCAAAAGTCTGCATCACTTATATTGAACCTGCA
>CM053590.1:14887295-14920945 GCA_028646515.1 Pseudochirops corinnae | reverse complement strand
GGTAAGAATTCACTATTCGGTAAAAATTGTTAGGGAAACTAGAAAGCAATCTGGCAGAAACTAGGTATAGACCAATATCTGACACCATTTATAAGATAAGGTTAAAATGGATACATGACCTAGATATAAAGGGACTTATCTTAAGTGAATCAGAAGAACATGAAACAGATTACCTATTAGACATATGGACAGGAAAAGAATTTATAAATAAACAAGAGATAGATAACACTATGAGATGAACAAGAGATAATCTTGATTACATTAAACTTAAAAGGTTTTGTACAAATAAAATCAATGAATCCAAAATTAGAAGGAAAACAGAAAATTTGTGTAAAAAAATTTATAGTTTCTCATATAAAGGTTTCATATGTCAAATATATGGAGAACTTTGTCAAATTTACAAGAATATGAGTCATTACCCAGTTAATAAATGGCAAAAGGATATGAATAGGCAGTTTTTCAATAAATAAATCAAAGCTATACAGTCATATGAAAAAATGCTCTAGTCATTATTAATTAGAAAAACACAAATTCAAGTAACTTTGAGATATCATCTCACTGCTACCAGATCAGTTAAATGGATAGAAGGGGAAAATGACAAATGTTGGAGGGGATGTAGAAAAATTGGGAAACTAATATATTATTAGTGGAACTGTGATCTGATCCAATCATTCTGGAGAACAATCTAGAATTATGCCCAAAGAGTTATCAAACTAACCCCAAAATATCACAATTCGTTCTCTTCCCCAAGGTGATCAGGGAAAAAGGAAAATGACATAAATGCTCTAAAATATTCATAGCAGCTCTCTTGTGATGGCCAAGTACGGCATATGGGGTTTCAGAAAAACCTGGAAAGACTTGCAGGAAATAACGAAGAGCGAAATCAGAAGAAACAAGCAAATATGGTACGCAGTAACAGCAATATTATTCAAAGAACAAATGTGACTGACTATCCAGAGTATTATAAACACTCAAACCAACTACCAGGTGCCTCTATGAAGGAAGATGCTATCCACCTCCAGAAAAAGAACAGGTAAATAGAAGGATGCACAGTACGGTTACACAGTATATGTATTTCATAGTATCTGTGTATTTGTTTGCCTGTCTGTCAAATGGTGGCCTTCAACAAAAAATTAAAATTTAAAAATAAAGTAACACTGAAGAAAAAAATGCTCCAAATCACAACTGATTAGAGAAATAAAAATTAAAATAGCTCTAAGGTACCACCTGACACCAATCCCGATTGGCTAATATGACGGAAAAGGAAAATTACAAATGTTGGTGGGGATGTGAGGAAACTGGGACCCTAAAGCACTGTTGGTGGAGTTGCGAATTGATCCAACCATTTTGGAGAACAATTTGGAGCTATGCCCAAAGGGCTATAAAACCATACAATTTCATACGAGGTCTGTATCCCAAAGAGACTTTTAAAAAAGAATTATATTTACAAAAATACTTATAGCAGCTCTTTTTGTAGTATCTAAGAATTGGAAATCACAGAGAAGCCCATCACTCGGGGAATGGCTGAACAAGCTGTGGTACGTGAATATGATGGAATACTATTGTGCTATAAGAAATAATGAGCAGGATAGAAATGATGAGCAGGATGCATTCAGAAAAACCTGGAAAGACTTACGTGAACGGATACAAAATTACATAAGCAGACCCGGAACAGTGTGTACAGTAAAAGCAATACTGTACAATGATCAACTGTGAATGACTCATCTATTCTCAGCAATGCAATGATCCAAGACAATTCTGAAGGATTCATAATGAAAAATGCTATCTGCCTTCAGAGAAAGAGCTGATGGAGTTTGAATGCAGGTCTTAGCATATTTTTAAAATTTTATTTTTCTTGGGGTTTTTTGATCTGTGTTTTCTTTACAACATGATGGAAATGTTTTGCATGACTGACCATGTACCTATATCAAATTGCTTGCCTTCTCAAGAAGGGGAATATGGGGTGGAGAGAATTTGGAACTCAAAAATTTGAGAAACAAATGTAACAAATTGTTTTTACATATAATTGGAAAAAATATTTTTTAAAAAAGAAATAAAAATACAAGAACACTGCCCTGAACACAGAAAACAAAGTGCCTTTTGAAAGAATCCATACATAGCCTCTAGAAAAAAAAAAAGGATGCAAACTCTAAGATACATAAATTTAATAATTGCATTGAGAAAAGTAATTTCTGCAAACTATTAGGAGGAAAAAGATTTTCAAATACAAATGAAAGGAAATTCAAATAACACTTGACTATTCTTCACCACCAGAAAATGCAGGAGAGAACAGAAGAGGTTCTGAAGAGTTTAAAAAAAAAAAAAAAGCGAGGATGTAGTCCAGGTTGACCCACTCTGAAACAATGAACAACCATAAATGAAAAAAGATAACATTCAATAATAAAAATGCATTTAAAACATTCTCATCAAGAAAACCAGATCTGAAGAGATAATTTGCTTCTCAAATAACCCCAGAAAACAGAAGCACAGGAGAGGTTTAAGTCATTCCAATAGCCAAAAACGGCAACTGCAACAAAATGACAGGAGAGAGACCAGTAAGAGATGGTTTTCTAAATGGACACAAAGAGAGAGGGGAAAGCAGAAGGAAAGGGGAGGTAATGGTAGCATTGCAGGCCTGGGGCAGCATGGACAGAATCTCACAGTAACCCACCTAGAAACCCTGCCTTACAGCTCAATGTTGTCTGGTTTTGTGGCACTAAATGACAAAACAGAAAGGTGCATGGAAGGGGAGTAGGAGGATAAAAAGGAGTATGTGATAGACCCTGGTCAAGTCAAGGACTAGAAATGACAGTAGAGTGGCTCCTGTGATCTCTCCAGAAGAAAAGAGTCTATAGGGCAGGAGTTGAGGAGGCTGGGGAAGGACTGAAAAAGGGGAAAGAAAGGAGGAGGACTTGTTTTGTTAGTGAGAGAGTGGCCCAACTGATAAACATTCTGTGAAGGGACATGGGGACTTTGTGTTAGGTGTTGTCTGTGGGGATTTGGGGACTGAAAAGACCAGTTGTCTTGCCTGAGTGGGAGTCAGAGGGGGAATGAACTGGTGTTCTTGAAAGTAACTGGCACCTAGGGGAATGAGAGGGTATGGCTTCAAGGATATTTTGAGGCAAACAGGGAAGGAACATGATCAGGGGGAGCGTATAGGTCTGTGACAGGCTGTATAACTGGGAAGTGGGGAGAAAGGTCTTGCCATGGGGCAATATATGTATGCCCTTTCTATCACCTGCAGGAACTGATGTTTGGGGGGAAGTGAGGAATAATGGAAAATGGGAAGCCATAGCAGAAGCTCTATGAGGCAGTGGCAGAAACAGCTTAGGGGGGAGAGGCCAGAATTGATACCTTGGAAGTTTTGATTCCATGAGGAATGCAGAAAATAGAGATGGACTACATATGGGAAATGAATTATAGAATGAGGGTATAGAGTAGGTAGAAAGGAGGGATGGATAGTGAAGACTGAGGAGAGGCATAGTTTCTGGAAAGGGGTGCAAAAATGAAATTCTGAAAACTAATGAATAGGATTTATTGAAGCAAAAGAGAGGAAACTGTAATCTACTTCATTGAAACAGAAAAAGAAGAAAGAATTAAATAACCAGATAAAAGCAAGAAAGAAAAATAATCAGTACAATTCCAAAGGAAAGAGGGTAACAAATGGGAGGAGGAAAGGAATAGCGATGAGAAGACAGTAGGAATAAGGTCACCTTAAAAAAAGATTACGCTAAAGAAACTAAAGAGACAGTCATACTATATTTATAGTAGAGGACCAGCAATCATAACTTGAAATAAAAATTAAAGACAAATGAAGGAAAATATAAAGCTAACTCTCATAAGTTTAATTATGAATGGTTTAAACAATCCAATTAAACAAAAAAGAGTAAGAGACTGGATAAGAAAACAAAACCCTACAATCTGTTGTTTACAAGAAAACATATTTAAGAAACAAAGACCTATACAGAATCAAACTGAGGAAATAAAATTGTTTTTTTTTTACTATGAATTAAATGAAATCCAAAAGGAGTTATCAGCATCCTATCTAACAAAATAAGTCTAACAAAAAGATAAACAAAAGGGAAAATATGGAACTGAACAAAGTCCAAGAGAAACTGGAGCTAAAACACTTAAAGGCGTCTTCTAAATGGAAATATAAAAGAATATACACATTTCTAAGCCCCACATGAAACTTTCATAAAAATGAACCATGTATGAGGGTATAGAGATATTGCAAATAAATTTTACAAGGCAGAAATTTTAAATACATCCTTTACAGACAATAACATAGTAAAAATAGGTTCATAAAACACAAATGAAAGACATGAATTCAAATGGAGACTTAACAATGAAATCCAAATAATGACTGGTTCAAAGAACAAATCACAGAAACAATAACTGTGTGAAAGAAATTAGGATGATAAAACAACATATCAAAATTTCTGTGATGCAGCTAAAGCAGTCCTCAGGGGAAAAGCCATATCCCTATAAAAATACATGAACAAAATAGAAGGAAAAAGGAGGACTAATTAACTGAATAAGCATTTTTTTTTAAAAATTAGAAAGTCAACAAATCAAATAAGTATAAAAGACTAAACATTTAAAATCAGAGGAGAAATAGGTAAGCTGGAAACAAAAATACATAAATAAGACTAAAAGCTGGTTCTTTTGAAAGATTAATAAAACTGATAAACCTTTAATCTGATTAAAAGAAGATGGATGATAAGCACATTATACGTTGTTGGTAGAGCTATGAAATGGTATAACCATTTTGGAAAGCAATTTGGAATTATGCAAATAAAGTGACTAAGATGTCCATACCCTTGGATCAAGAGATTCCATTACTGGGTCAATAACCCAAGAATGACAATGATACACAGAAAATGTCCATATCGACTAAAATATTTATAATACCACTTTTTGTGATAACAAAGAATTAGAAACAAAGCAGATGCCCATCAAATGGCGAATAGCTAAACAAACTGTGGTACATAAATATTATGGGATATTACTGGGCTAAAAGAAATAACAAAGTGATGAATACAGAGAAGTATGAAAAGATTTATGCAAAATGGTACAGAAGGAATTAAGGAGTGACAAAAAATACATAGACAACAACTACAACAACGTAAATGGAAATAACTACACACGAAAAAATCCAGAGTAAAGAGCAAAATTACAAAGATCAAGCCTGACTTAAACGAAGAGACATTAGCTGACGCTCACAACCCACTCCTTTGTGGAGATGGACAGTCCAAAGATATTGTGCAAGTTTTTGGATTTTTTTCAATGTATTGGTCAGTTGTGTTGATTTTTCCTTTTTTTTTTTTTTTTAAAAAAAAAATGCTATTTGTTATATAAGATAGCTGTCTGGAAAGGAGGAGAAGGATATTGGGCAAGACTATGATGATAGGAAAAATGAATAACATCAATAAAAATTACTTTTAAAAAAGAGAGGGGTTAGAGAATTCTGGGAAAATGATAGAGTAAGTCAGAAAACTTTGGGCCCTCCAAATTTCCTCCATAAAAAAAGACAGAACATCACCTAAGAGTGAACATAGAGAAGGTGAAATAAATAGGAGTCGGGGTAAAGCAATTTCCAAGGGCAGAAGTTTGGAACGAGTGAAGTGCAAACACCTCCAGGCCAACTCCAAGTAATCAACAAACAACAAGCCCGTGGGCTGCTGCGGTTGGGAGGCAGTATCACCAACTTTCATTTTAAGGGGGGAAGGGTGGCTGTGGCATCAGACAGGTAAGTAGATGATTGAAGAACCTTCCACTGTTGAGGAATGCCAAGCACAGCTGTGCTGACCAGACACGGTCAGGTTGCAGCTCGAGGGAGAGAAGCTAGCATATACCCGGTGAGTACAGTACCAGAGGAGCAGGGAAGCCTGCTGGGGCAGCATGGCTGGGGGCCTTAGTTGTAGCCTAGGGGTGGAGAGGAGTGTCTAAAACTGGGCCCTGGGACAAAGCGCAGAAAATAACGGTAAGAAGGATCTGAGGGCTGGGGCATCATTCCCCACACATCAGAACTAGAACATGATTATGTTAATAGATGCTTTAAACAAAATTAAAATAAAAATGGGTAAGCAAAGGGGAAAGAACCCAACCACAGATAGTTACTATGGCAATAGAAAAGATCTGGATTCCCATTCAGAGGAAAATAGTGGAGATAAAAAGCCACTCCTTTTTCAAAGAGAAATGTCAAACTGGCCCAATCCCAAAAAGAGTTTTTAGAAGAATTTTAGAAGGACTTTTAAAATCTAGTAAGTGAGATTTAGGAAAAATCAGGGGAAAAAATGGAGCAAATCAAGATATGAAAGAAAGTCAACCAACTGTAAATAAAGAATCAAAAACTTAAGAAAATAATTCCTTGAAAACTAGAACTGGGTAAGGTGAAGCTTAAGGCCATTATAAGACACCAAGAAATAATAAAACAAACTCAAAAGAATGAAAAAATAGAAGGGAATGTGAAACATATCATCAGAAAAACAACTGATCTAGAGAACAAATCAAGGAGAGACAATATAAGGACAGTCATGAAAGGTATGACCAAAAAAAGAATCTTGATACAATTATTACAAGAAATTATCAAGGAAAATTGCCCTGAAGTTCTAAAACAAGAAGGTAAAGTAGAAATAAGTTCATCAACCACCACCTAACAGCGGGGCAGCTAGGTGGCACCTAGTTGTGTGACCTTGGGCAAGTCACTTAACCCCAATTGCCTTCCAAAAAAAAAAAAAAAAGCAATCATCACCTAAGAGATCCCAGAAATAAAACTTACCGTAATATCATAGCCAAGCTCCCTGGTTAAGAAGAAAATATTGCAAGTAACAAGAAAAAAAATTTAAATACCGTCAAGCTACAAGAAGGATCACACTGTCTTGGAACACCGTATTTCACAGAGCAAAAGAGCTGGGGCTACGACCATGGGTAACTTACCCAGCAAAGTTAAGTATAATCCTAAATTTTAAAAAAATGGACATTTAACAAACTGAAAACCTTTCAGGTGTTTGTGACAAAAACAGGAGAACTTAAAGAAAAATGCAACATATGAGATCCAGGACAAATCCAGGGTAAATATCAAGACCAATTAAAAGGGACTCAACAAGTCAAAATGTTCACTTCTTACATGTGAAAATGTTATTAAGTGCTCTTATGACTCATCATTATTTAGGTAGTTTGAAAGAAAGGCTTGGGCTGAGCTGTGGATGATGGGGTGGTTGTAAAAAAATACACAGAGAAAGACAAAAAGGAGTTCTTATACAAATGAGGCATGAAAGGAAGAATTGATACAGAAGAAACAAGTTGGAGGAGGGTGGGTAGTGTTGGAACTTTCATCAGGAATGAATTAAAGTGAGAATAACATATATGTAAAAGGGTATAAAAGTCTTCTAAACTCAGAAAGAAATAAGAGGGATGGGGAGAGGATGGCATCAGAGAGGGGAGAGGATAAAGGAGGGACTCTTAAAAGTGTAGGCAGGTTAAGGAATAAGAAGGTAAAGTAGTGGCTAGAAATAAATGGAGTAAGGAGGTATAAGGGTAAACAGAGTGAGAAGAATAGTAGGGAAAAATAGGAAGGAGGAAAATACACAAGTAATTATACCTTAGAATGTGAATGGGATGAATTTACCCATAAAACAGAAATGGACTACTACAGATTAAAAATTTGAATCCAACAATATGGTGCCTTCATGAAACATAGTAAAAATGAGAGATACATAACAATGATAAAATAAAGGGCTGGAGTAGAATTTATGATGTAAAAAAAGCAAAAGTAGTAGTCATGATCTCAGGTAAAGTTAAAGCCAAAATAGATTTAATTAAAAAAGAAAAATAGGTAAACTACACTGTCAACAATATTATTCAATGCTGTTTTAGACCATTTAACATGACTAGACTATATAAAATACCTGAGAGTATACCTGCCAAAACAGATACAGGTACTACATGAACATAAACATAAAACACTTCTTAAATGAAGTCAGATTTAAATAATTGCAATAATATTTATTGTTCATGGGTAGATAAAACCAATATAATAAAAAAGTGACAATTTTGCCTAATTTATTTATTCAATGCCATCCGGATTAAATTACTAAGAAATCATCTGAGTTAGAAAAAATAATAACAAAGTTCACTTGGAAGACAAAAGGTCAGGAATGTCAAAGAAACTAGGGAAAAAAGATAAAGGAGTATCAGACTTTATAAGGTGAGAGCATTGTTGAAGTGCAAAATGGATACTATTATTTTATATAAAAAATTTCTTGTATAAATAAAACCTAGGTAGCCAGGAATAGAAGGAAGAAAACTGGGAAGAAATTCTCCTAGATAATCTCTTAGATAGGATGTAACTGTGTTGGAATAACTGCTGTGGTAAAGGAAATGATAAGCTAGTTGATTTAGAAAAACATGAAAAAACTTGAGCCAATGAAGGAAAATGCATCTGCCTCCAGAGAAAGAGATGACAATTTGAAACGTGCATCATGTGGTTTTATATAGATGTATATGAGTGTATATGTGTATGTTTATAGATATCTATGTATATACATATGTATACATAGATATATATATGTGTGTGTGTGTATATATATATATATATATGTATGTATATATATATATATATATATATATATATATATAAACACTGCATTTAATTGTAGCCTTCTTTGAGGAGGAAGGGAGAGGGGAAAATAAAGTAAAAAGTACACAGCAGAGAAAAAGGGAAATCTGGAAGCAAGCAAAGAAAAGCTGGGTAGCTCTAAAAACAGAATGTGGTATCTATTCTACAGGTTTTCTTGAAACATAAATTTCTTGTTCCATATTGAACCCTCTCTCTATGTTCTGCTGTGCAGCCTCGGAAGCCGAGATGCAACAAAGCATGGATCAGCTCTCTGCTGCTTGTGCTAATTTTGGTCTAACGATCAACACCAACAAACCCCAGGTGCTCCCTCAGCCACCACCACACCATCCAGATGTGGAACCATTGATTACAGCAAACGGACAAGTTCTGAGTGTTGTGGATAAGTTCACTTACCTTGGTAGTGTACTTTCCAGGGATGTACACACTGATAATGAGGTTGATGCACATTGCCTAGCTAGCTCAGTGTTTGGGAGGCTCCAAAGAAAAGGATGGGAGAGAAGAGGTATTAGACTGTCTACCAGACTGAAGATCTACAGAGTCACTGTGCTGACCTCAGTGCTGTCTGCCTGTGAAAGCTGGACAGTCTACCAGAGCCAGGCCAGGACACTGAATGGCTTCCATCTGAATTGTCTTAGGAAGATTCTGAAGATCCCCTGGCAGGAGAAGGTACCAGACACTGAGGTCCTTACTCAAACTAAACTGGCCGAGCATTCAAATTTTGCTTCAGAGGGCGCAACTCCGATGGGCTGGCCATGTTGTTCGAATACAAAATGTAGGCTTGCCAAAAAGACTGTTTTACAGAGAACTCACACAGGGCGAGTGTTTACATGGTGGTCAGAAGAAGCGATACAAGGACTTTCTCAAGGTCTCTCTCAAGAATTCTGGAATTGTGTGACAAGGGAGCCAATGGCACAGGGTCGCTCAGCATGGTGTGCCCACATCAGACAAGGTGCTGTGCTCCATGAGCAAAGCAGAATTCAAACAGCTCAAAGGAAATGCAGGATACACAAATTTGGAGAATCTACCCCAAATGTTCACATGGACTATTTGTGCCTGACCTGTGGCAGAGCATTCTGAGCTTGTATTGGTCTGATCAGTCTCAGTTGGTCACTCTGAAACTTAACTTTAGCATAGTGATGTCATTTTGGTCCTCTTTGAGAATAAAGAACCACCACCACCATATGGAAATGTTTTCTTTTTCCTTTTCCCGTTTTGCATTTAACTTCAAAATAAATACAAATTTACCAAAAAGGAGATGAGGGTGCTAAAAATGTACAAAGTTGCATGAATTTTAGTTCAAGTCTTTGTAATATTAGTTTTACTTATTACAAGAGACTTCTCACAGAGAAAGAATAATCTATACGTGTCATGTAAAAACAAAACATACTGATAAAACAGAAAGTATTAAAAAGAGAATTAAGGCTGATAAAAATATTCACATGTAATCAAATCACCTATAATTTTTCACATTTTTGATTCAAGACAGTTCCAAAAAACTCATCATAAAAAATGTTGTCCACATCCAAAGAACTATGGAGAGTGAATGTACACTAAAACATACTATTTTCACTATTTTTTTGTTTTTTTGTGACTTATCCCATTTGTTCTGTTTCTTCTTTCACAACGTGACTAATGTGAAAATATATTTAACATGACTGCACATGGATCCATATTAGGTTGCTTGTCGTCCTGGGGAATGGAAATGGGAAGAAGGCAAAAAAATTTGGAACTCAAAATCCTATTAAAAAAAAAAGTTCAGAACAATCTTTACATGTAATTAGAAAAAACAAAAGACTATTTACTTTAAAAAAAATCTTGCTGCAGGGTTCGGACTGGGAGAAGGTCTGGTGTTCTGGAGGAGCCTGCTATTCTTAAGTCTCTTAGGTCCTGGGTCCTGGGTTTTGTTGATCAGGGTTTGGGGGGAGATGGTAGACAAGGAAGCGGTGGTAGTCTGACTTGCCCAAAATACATTGCCTCCTATCTTGCCCTCAGGATCCCTTGCATATAATGTAATAAATTAATATGTCACGAACATTTTTTCATTTTTTAAATAAGTAGTTTATTATTTTTTATTTTCAAGTAACATTTTAATTAATCTGTCCTTCCTATTACCTCCCCATTGAGCAAATTTTTTTTAAAAAAAGAAAAAATGAAGCCCTTAAAGATATATGCCGTAAAACAATTCCCACATCAGTCATATTCAAAACTGTATTTTTCTTTCTGCAACTTAAGTTCATCATCTCTCTGCTAGAAAGTGAATGGTATGTTTCATCTTCATTCTCCTGGACTCATGGTTTAACAATCTATTAATCAGGGTTCTGAAGTCCTTCAAAGTGTGTTTTTCTCTATAATGTTATTGTATAAACTTGTCTCCTCTATCTTCTCACTTAGCTTTGTATCAGTTCATGTCATCCTAGTTTTGTCTGAAATTGTCCATTTGATAATTACTTATGAAGTAATAATATTCCAGTACACTTGTGTACTTCCCCAATAGAAGGACTTTCTCTTAGTTTCCAATTTTTGGCTAGCTCAAAAAGAGTTGCTATAACTAACTATTTATATACATATAGATACTTTTCCTCCTAATTTCTTTAGGAATATAAGCCTAGAAATGATGTAAAGTATACAAAGAGTTGTTAGCTTTCTTGAATAGTTCCAGACTGCTTTCCAATAGAGCTGGACCAATTCTGTTTCACCAAGAGTGAACGTACATGGTGCACCAGTTTTCCCACAGCCACTCCAACATTGGTCATTTTCTTCTTCTGTCATCTTTGTCAGTCTAATAGATGAAATTTGATGTTTTTCTTCTTGCCCCTTTGGTTAACATACACGGTAGAAAGAATGTTAGATTTAAAATGAGATGACTTCATTTTTGGCCTTTGTTCTGCTATTTACTCTGAACCTGAGCAATTCATCTAATTTCTTTCAGTCTTATAGATGTGGATATTACTTGTAAGATGTACTCCAAAACATTATTAGGGGAGCAAGTGAATAAGAAAAGTGCTTTGTAATTATGAAATACTAAATAAATGTGAGTTATAATTATATGCCAGGTATGTATAGGTCCTGCTAAAAATAATTTATGGTTTTAAGTTAGCCTATTTAGCCCTCCCTCCTTCCCCCACAAAAAAAACCTTTTAAAAAAGGCAGACATAGTATAGATTATTCCTGAATTCTTCGTTTTTTAAAAAAATGTAACCTCTATTGAAACAGTCTAGGAAGACAGAGGCATAAATGTCCCCACCAAAACTATGATTCTATTAACTTGGCCTCAGACTCAAACACACTCTTAAACTGCTATATGCTTCCTACCTATAACAACGATAAGAGTTCAGAGTTATCTTAAGCCAATGCAATATATAAAATGCCCTCAAAGACAACATCACTGTGGACGACTCACTTCATCATTATGTTGTCAAAGAAAAAATAAAAATAGTATTCCATCACATGTTTTAAGTGATCAATTAAGTTACATCATTTAAAAAACTCTGGGGTTTTAGAAACCAGATGAACAACACAAGTTTTATGAAGGATAAATTTCTGTTACCAAAGCTTCTGGTAATTGGGGATAACACATAGCATTGCTGATTGGAGAGAAGGAACAAGAACTAGCATTGATTCCCTCACACCAGTTCATCAGCCCTTGAGAAGACAAGGCAGTTTCCAACAGTGCAGGAACATGGCTCAGTAGGTGCAGTTGTCATAACTACCAAAACTGGGATAGAATTTCCAGTCTGAAATTGCCAAGTTATTCTTAGAAATACAAATGGCGTTGGAAGGGGGGGTAGGGAGAGCAGTTGTTGGGGGGAGTCTAAACACATGAACTTTGTTACTTGTTCTTGATAAGGAAGGCCAGACTAAGATACAAAACTGACATTTAGTGCCATATCTAATCCACATCTCATCAGCTACCAGCAACAGGTTCTCCTTTTTTGATCTGGTTAGATATGATGGTGAAATTTTAGTATGATGCCAGAACAAAAATGTTTCCAAACTGATTTAGGGAGTCCAGCTGTTGAAAGTTCAAATATTTTTCCTTTCAATACAAGGAGACAGAGATCCAAACCTTGAAAGAAAAAAAAAAGCTATCAAGATGGGTTGATTTCTCCTATACTCCCAATTTCTTTTTGTTGTGTTTTTTTTTTTTTTGGTCAACGTGAAGGGGAAGGGAATGATAATGCTTTCTTTTCTCCTTTTTTTTTTTTTTTTAAAGCTTTGATAGTCAATTTTTGGATGGCCTTTATAAACAGGAAACACTTCTCTTTGTAGTATATATCCTTGCTATATCCCCAGGATCACACAGAACCTCATATATTAGAATTGGATCTCTTCATCTCATACACTTTACAGCTTCTGGAGAAAATCAGGCTTCCCTGATCAACAGAATACTATCTACCTGGCCAATCTCTTGTGCGTGCTACTTGTGCTACACAATCTACTGTGTGCTACTTATCTCCTTATTTCCAACATAGTAAGTAGAAGAATCACAGAGTTTCCTATGTGGAATGGACTTCAGTAACAATCTAGTCCAATTCCTATTTCTAAAAGTATGCTTACCTTAATACCCTTGGCAGGTAATCAGCTAGCCTTTGCCTACAGATCTCCAATGAAGAGAAACTCACTACTTTCTGAGAGAACTTGTTCCATTTTCAAACAACTTTAGTTGTTAGGAAGTTCTTCCTAACTTCAAACCTTAAATGGTCTCTTTTCAACTTTTTACCCACTACTCCTACCTTTGCCTTTTGGATTCAAACAAAATAAATCCAATCCCTATTCCACAATCAATCAACAAATTTACTACCATGCCAGGCACTTTTGTAAGCTAGGGAAACAAAACAAAAAGCAAAAACATTCCCTGTCCAGAAGGAGCTCACCTTTTAATGAGGGGAACAACATACAAGAAACTGAAAAAAGATGAAACAGACAGATAAATAGACATACACACATATATGTGTATGTATACACACACACACACACAAGACAATTTAGGGATTATCTTAGAGGAAAGGCACTAGCATCAAATGAATCTTTAAAAGACTTCTCGAAAAAAGTGAGATTTTAACTGAAACTTAAAGACAGGAGGCAGAGATGAGAAGATGTTCCAAGCCTGGGGAAGATCCAACAAAAATGCTTACAATCAGGAGACAGTGTTTTGTTCAAAGAACAGCAAGTATGCCAGTGTCACAGCATGGCAGAGTACATGTAAGGGAGTAATATGTAAAACTATTTAAAAAGTAGCAAGTGGCCAGGTTATGAAGGATTTTAAAAGTCAAACAGAGGATTTTATATTTGATCCTGGAGGAAACTGGAAGGTACTGGAGTTGATTGAATAGGGGGATAACAGGGTCAGGCTTGAATTTTAGAAAGCACTTTAACAGCTTAGTGGAAGACAGACTAAAATGGAGACAGATGAGGCAGAATTGACAGGAATAAGCAACAGACAGCATATGGAAAGTGAGAGTGAGGAGTTGAGGATGAAACCTACATTGTGATCCTGGAGAATGTTGATGTCCTCTATAGTAATAGAAAAATTAGAAAGGGGGAAGGGTTTGAGGAGAAAACAATGAGTTCAGTTTTAGACATGTCGAGTTTAAAATGCTTATAGGGCTTCCCATCTGGGAAGCCCAATAAGCAATTGGAGACACAAGAGATGGGAAATTAGTAAAGAAGACAGAGTCGGATAAATAAATCTGAGAATCATCTGCATAAGGATGACACTTGAATCCATGGGACATCACTAGGTAAAACAGTACTGAGGGAGCCTTCACTAAGACAGCCTTAGAGACCTGACTGAAGATTCAGCAAAGGAGAGGGAGGAAAGCTCAGAAAAAATGTCAGGAAACCAAGAGAAAGAGTATCATGAATACCTAGAGAGAAGGGAATATCAAAGAGAAGCAGGTAATCAAAAGTGTCAAAGACTGCAGAATAGTCAAAAAGGATGAGGACTGAGAAAAGCACAATAGATTTGACAATTAAAAGATCACTGGTAACTTTGGAGAGAGCAGATTAGGTTGAATACTGAAGGTGGAAACACACTGCAGAGGGTTGAGAAAAGAATGAGAAGAAATGAAGTAGGGGCATCAGATGCAGATGGCTTTCTCAAGGAGTTTAGGATAACAGCTACTGATATAAAGCAAGGGTTTTTTAATGGGGGAGACACAAGTGTGTTTGTAGGCAGCAGGAAAGCAGCAAGTAGACAGAGAGATGTTAAAGATTAGTGAGATGATGAGAATAATAAAGGGAAGTTACTACATACATACATACTTTAAAATCAAACTCTCCTTAAAAAAGTTTCAGTCCTTAACAGAGATTATGTTTCAAGTATAATCCCTTCCTTCTGTTCTCCAGTGTATATAGAAATGTTCATTTTATGTGGTTCATCATTTTATTTTATCCATTTTATCAAATTCATCATTTATGTCCATATACATGTATATATTATATATGTATGTGTATATGTGTATATGCATGTATATATGTATATATATTCTATAATTTTCCTGGAATCAAAGTCAAGCTCACTACTTTATAGTCTGCATTCTATTCCCTTACTAGAAAATGTGTTCTTCCCCAGGTCAACATTAAATGTCCTTTTTCTGCATGCTTTCCAATATTATTAACAATGGCTCAGCAATAAAATCCGTCATTTTTCAGTAACTGAAGACGTACTTCATCTAGGGGAAGGGACTAAATTCATCAAGTACACTTAGGTATTCTTTATCTCTTTTTATTTAAATCAGTATCCATTCCAAAGTACTGTAGTTTTGGTTTCATCTTTTCCATTTCAAAGGCACTCTCCTTGGCAAAGTAAACTGAAAAACTAAATACCTTCCCTCTTGTCAATTAGCCTTCTATTTCCAGTAAGCAGTGGTCTGAATCCTTCTTTAAGCCTCCATTCTTCAGCAATATTGCTAAAATCAAAACAAAAAAAGCAAACAACAGATTTGCCATTGTACTTAGCTTTCCTTGAAAGCTTCTGCTCATTTGGAGCTTTGGCAATCAAAAAACTATTCTTACAAGACTATCACAATTTTGTATTCATCCTATTGTCTTTGCTTCCTTCTTCTTTCTGTATCTCTTTAAGATCTAAGTTGGTTAGTTAGTTTTCTGTGTATGCATACGGCTCACTTCTGTCTCCCATTTTCTTTCCTTACTGATTCTTCAAAATTTCATTCCTGAACATTTCCCATTCCTCCTAGACTAAATTCCCCAGAATTTTAGTCAATGGAATCCTCTCTATCCTTCTTCTTAACGCTTAGATATCTATTCTTCCAAAATCTAAAATTAAGATCAGATCATGTTTGGCTTTCCTTTCCTTCTCAAACAAAAACTCTAGGGAAGAAGAAGCACTTCCCTAACAAACAGGTCCTCCACATTAATGAGACTTAGATTACAAAACACAATTTCCCTTTGTTGGACAAAATTATCACTTTATCTTCATCATTCTGTTTTTGGCAAACAGAGAAAGGTCAATTTTTCCTACTGGTTCAATTCTCAGATTTTGTTTCTTGTGAACTTCTGAGCATCTTAACTGCTATGCTTCTTCCTAAATTGTAGTTATTCTTTATGCTGTCTACTTTTGCATAGATAAATAAGCAATTTTTCCCCTCCTCCTTCCTTTTTAAAGTCCTTTTGAAAACACTTTTGAGACATCAAGCAAATACATAATTATGTGTGTATATGCATATAAGTGTGTGTGGGTGTGCACGCATGCACACGTGAGCACACATGTGAACACATTTTCAACTTTTGTTAAGTCCGAATCATCCCTGGGGAAGGTTTCTGTCATGCCTCCACTTCAAGCCATGGTCCAGAAATCCTATTCACTACCTAGCGATTCACTTCCCAAATCAGCTGTTCTCTTCTGTATCCTTTGCCTTCAATTGATAGCAACATTGAAACACCACCGGTGGCCCCATAGTGTTCAGATTCGTTTCTAAGTCTTCATAATCTTCGGGCAGTGCTGTATAGGTTTCATCAGGCAGGAACATGTGAGCCCCAATGAATCTCCAAGCTAGACAGTAGTTTTGTGTTTTGACAAGCCTTGGGAGGTACTATGTTCCTTGTTGGATAAATGCCCTGCAAAGGTAACAGATCTCTCTGTCGCAAGCAGGTCAATAACCCAACCAGGGAATCCCCAACCACCATTATTATTCTCTTCTTCTAATCCTACAGAATGATTCTTCAACCAACAGCACAAGTGGAGGTACTTTATCATTCCAGAGAGGCCAATCAGCTCCTTTCTCCTCAAGAGCATCCCACTTCCTCCTCTTCTGGATGAGAGTCGTCTGTTTTCAAGCTCCAATTATAAAGACCCTTCTTTCCTTCCTCTTCTGAGTAAAATTCTTCAGGTCTCTTGGGGGCCATTTCAAATCCTCACTCTGTTTTCCTCCCCTTAACCCTCCACATTAAAAGAAAATTTTCAGGGGTTTTGTTAAGAATACTCCATCGACCCTGAAAACCAGTTATGTGGTCAGATATTCTTTGGGACCTTTCATCTTTCTACCTAAATGAAACTGGTCTTCCTTTCACCTTTGTCTTCTGAATTATTTATGGCAATATACACCTCTCCTCCTAAGTACATTCCCTTTATCACCTCCTTAACATCTTATCATCCAGAGCAACACCCCATCCTGCTCTTATTAATTTCTTGTGAGGTTTTTTTCAACCAACTTGTTTTATTTACCCTACCAAACTATTTTATTCTTCATAAGTCTACTTCATCAGGTCCTTTATTCTTAATCCTTTTCCTTCTTCACATTGAATCCTCTTTTTTTTTAAGGTTTAATTATATTTTAATTTGTTAAGTATTTCTCAAATTTTAATCTTGTTTGGGTGCCACTTGAGAATGTTTTAGACTACATGTTCTCCTGTGACATTCCCCATATTTTCCCCTCCTCAAACGTAATTTCTGGCCTTTGTCACAAGTCCAAGGCCCTCCAAAATCACCTTCACAATTTCCTTCTTTCTTATTCAGCTCAGATCCTTCTCCTTGTCTAGTCCTGTCCACCACAGAATTCACTCCACCATAGAATTCTCTCCTTTGGAAGCCAGAAACAGAAAAGAAATACTCTTTTGTCATCACTATCACTTCAAGACATCACTCGTCCTCATACTTCCTTTAAGGGATTTTACTTTCCATCTATACCAAAAGATCCAGATTTTTGTTGCAATCATTTTCTGGCCTCCAGGACACTTTTTCCTTTCTAAGGGAGTTAAAAAACTATCTCAGTCTTTCTTTCCAATTCGACCCCTATTCTCATGCTTGGGGACTTTAATACTCATGCCTCTCAAATACCCTGGTCTCCCAGTTTGTCAACTTTCCAAATTCCTGGGATCTATAGTTTTCCTCTACCTCACATGGATGGTTATATCTTTATAATTGTTATCTCAATGCTTTTGAACTCTGGAGTTCTCTCTGATCACAATCTCCTATTCTTCCATTTCTCTTCCCCAACATTAAAGCACTATGTAAATACTAGTTCTATTCTTATTATTCTCTCCTTCTAACTCACTGAAACCTTCACTACCTTCACCCCTTCCTGTTTTGCTAGTCTATCACTCCTCCCCTCCAGCCTCAATTTCATTTCTCCAGTCTTTACCATAGGGTTGACCAGTTCAACTACTTACTATCCTCTTAACTTGAATTTGTCTTATCCTGTTGCCAAAGCCCAACCCTATCTTCCTTCTACACTCTTACTCAAATACAGATGGATCCCTGCTAGAAAAGTTCACACTACAGCTGACTAGATTCATTACAAACACAGGTTATCTAACGTCAGCTAGAGCCTCACTGTCACTTAGCAATGTTCTTATTCTCCCCTCACTAACTACATATCACGCTGCCCAAACATTTACTTCAGTTCTCCTCTCAAGACTTCTATGCTAGTCCCCCTCTCTTAGGATGATCCCTTGACGACAGCACTAGTGGAGGTACCAGCTGTTTTCTCCTCAAGAACATCCCACTGTCTCCTCTTCAGGATGAGACTCAAGTCTGCAGACTTGCTACGTTATGGAGAAAATAAAAGCCATACAATATGAGCTTTCATCTTTTAATCTACTACTAAAAAGCCCTCTAACCTGTCTCCCATTATTCTTTTGTCCCATTCTCTAATGAAGAAGTGAGCCCTTTTCCTGGCCAAGGTTAATCCTTCCATTTGTACCCAAATTCTCTAACAGGGGTTCTTTATCCACTAACTTATAAAAAAATACTTGGATAACTATATTTCAATATAAATAGCGTGCTTGGCAATCCTATGTATTTTATTTTATGCACTTAAAAACACTGTTCAGAGAAGGGATCCCTAGATTTTAGCAGACTACCAGAAGAGTACGTAACACAAAAAAGGCTGAGAGTTCTTACTTTAGGAGCCTGCCTCCTCAATTCTTCTTTCACCTTTGACCTCTCCATACTTCCACTTCTACGTACAAATAGGACATATTCTCCTCCACCCTTAAAAACAACAAACTCTTCACTTGACTCTTGCCATCTCAAGCTAATGATCCTCTACCTTTAGCCAAACTTCTAGAAAGTTTCCTATATTCATTGCCTCCAATTCCTCCTCTCTTATTCTTTGACCCTTTCAGCTCAACTTTCAACTCCACCACTGAACAGACACTGCGTTCTCCACAAATACATATTTGCTCAGATCTCCTTGCTGTTCTTACCTAGACTCCTGCAAAAGTTCCTTATTTCATCTACCTGCTTTCAATCTCACCTCATTCCCCAATTTATCATCCACACAGCTGCCAAGTTAATATTCCTAAAACAAAAGTCTGAACACAAAACTTACTTTCGCAGAAATCCTAAGTTGATCCTTTACTGCTTCTAAGTTGAAATATAAACTTATGTTAGTGTCTAAATCCCTCACAAATCCCTATAAAATTCTATGCCTCTGCTCTGCATGTTCTATATTCCAACCTAAAAGGCTTACTAGCAGTCCCCCAAATTCAACAGGTTATCTACTGCTTCAGTAGCTTTACAGGTAAAGGCTCTCTCTCAAGCTCTTCTCCTTCTTCATTTCCACCTTTGAGAATTTCTAGCTTCCTTCACAGCTCACCTCCTATTCAAAAGCTTTTCTGGTTCCCATTGTTAAGTGTTCCCTCACTCTATGTTTATTGCACACACCACCTACCCACCCTAGAAACATAAGCTCTTTTAGAACAAGGACTACTTCATTTTTGCCCTTGTAACTCAAACACCTAACAAGGCACTTTATACAAAGAAGGCTCTTGTTAAATATTTGTTGAACTAAGTTTCTACCTTTACAGAGTTCTTGATTAGTTTTCATAGATGACCAAACCTAAGTGTAATCAAGGAAAACTATTCATTTATTGAGATAAAAATAGTGGGCCTCCTAGATGAAAGCAAAGCAATGTGTCCTTTTCTCTAGGTTTTTAATTTTTCCCTACATGTTCTACTCATTAGCTTAGAAAATGTGGCCTACACCTATTAGGCAGGCACACAGATGGCTTAAAGAGTTGATTATAAGTTCACTGTTAAGGGAGGGAAGGGAGGAAGGGAAGAATGGCATTGTTGTTCAGGGCTTGGGCTTGACCTTAGCCCTGTATAATGCATGTTTTTAGACTTTTACATCCGACATTCTCAGTAGGAAGCAGCAAATGAATTTACAAATGCTAATTGATGTGAGCCTAGTAACATAACTATATGGTAGCAGTTACAGAGCACCAGAGGGAATGAGGCAGTTGGTTAGGCTCAAATGGTCTGGTAGTGGTAAACCTAATTAAGTTTTTTAAAGTATTTGTTTAAAATTTCAGAGGGCTGAATAGCAGGATCAGATGGGCTATTTGCTGGGTATCCAGGACATGCAATGACTCTTTCATTACTATATACAAAGAGAGAAAGCAGTTCTTTTGGAAGTTAAGTTTAAAGTTCAATGACTTTGTTGGGAAAGTCAGAAGGAAATACAATAGTTAGTGGGATTACTGCAGAGTATTTCATTTAAATAAAAAAAATCTACATCTAACACCTCATACTTACTGTCTAACAAACACCAAGACACTAGAAAGGCACTTAAAAAGGTACACTCTTCTGAATCTACAAAGCAATCAGGAAGTGGTCAGTATCCTGGTTTTCTTAAGTATTTATGCTCAGGATACTGTACCCCGATCCAGAATCAGTAACCTACAGGAATGTCTGCATCCTTTTTGAAGAAATCCAAAGGAAAGCCAAAGGATTAAGAGGGATGAAATAAAAGTTAAAGGAACTGGATTTTAGCCTCAGAGACAGGCAGGTCGCTCTTGGTCTCAGAGAACGCTGACGCTGTCCCTACAAAGTTTACGCTGATCTTCCCTATACTGAGGCAGCTAGTGTGCTACACTGGATAGATTGCTGGGCCTAGAATCAAGAAGACCCGAGTTCAAATGTAAGCTCAGAAACCTACTAGCTGTATAAATGAAAGGGAGGAAAGGAGTAAGTATTTACTTATGCAGCACTTATTAAGTGCCAGCCAGGTACTGTGCTAAATGCTTTAGAAATACCATGCCCATTTCACAGCTGAAGAAACTGAAACAAACAGCTGACATGAGCTGCCCAGGATCAAACAGCTAGTAACTTGTCCCATCCAAACACATAGCCTTCCGGACTTCAGGTCCAGTGCTCTGCCCTTTGCATTGCCTACCTGTCTGTGACGCTGGGCAAGCCACCTAATCGCTGCTTGCCTCAGTTTCCTCAGCTGTAAAATGGCACTCACCTCATGGGGATGCTGTCCTGCGAAAGTGCTTGGCACAGTGCCTGGCACTCAGAAAGTGCTGCATAAATGCCTGTTCCCCTGTCCTGGTCTCTGCCGAGACTTTCCACTCCGAACCACCCCTCCCTTTTTGTCTAGCTTTCAAAGGAAGAAGTCTGCTCAGAGAATTTCTTCTCCAACATTAGCCCAGTAAAAACAGAAAAGTCAAACTCCAAATTTCTTTGGAATTTTTCCTTTTTAAAAACAAAGACCTTGAAGAAACTGGCCCCCCATTAAGACACACCCAGAAAATGGTTCGTGCTCTCTAGCCAAGTCCCCAACTCCACTTTCTTCCCCTGCTCCATCCTTCGTATTATTGACATTCCTATGTAAGGCTATGACCATGTCAGTGCACTGTTTTGGGAAAAAACAAACCCTCTTTAATGGCTCCCTCTTGCCTACCAAGGAAGTTCAAGCTCCTTACCCTGGCAATCAAGCCAACCAAATCTAAAGGATCCAGCCCTAAAAAATGCTAAGGGGAGTCTCTCCTTTTGACTTTCTCACTATAGCCTCAATTGTGTTTGCAAACTCCAAGACAGCTATCTTTTTTATGTGACATATGGAGTACTAGGGAAATCTGAGTAGAGGTAGGACCTCTGGAGATACTAAAAAAAAAAGAAATGTTGGTCTTAAGGGGTTAAGACTATCAGGTCATTATCACGACAATTCTCTCTACACTTGGACTCAAGGAGAAATTTGTTTTAGTAGCACAAGCCAAGTGACTTTATGAAACACAGTTGCCACTCTGAGCAGCTCTGGGGTCTTTAAAAGTTTGAGTCACAGTCTATTCCAGGAGCTCAGCCTTTGAATGAAACTGAAGGACAGCAATACAGGTCTTACCATTTAAGCAGTAAAATAAAAAGCCTCAGAAGGGTCAGTACCTTCATGTGTAAAACTAAAGCCCTGGTATTTTAATCACTAGAAACAAGTGCAAAGGTCCCTTCTAACTCCAAAATTCTTTAGTCTCAGACCAGTTAGATTTCTAAAACCAGAAGTGATGTTAAACTTGGCTGAACCTCTTACCCATGCAGGATTCTCTTCTACACCATCTGAGAAGTATTTATTACAGCTTCTGTTTAAATATTTTCCATGATGAGGATCTTCCAACTTCCCAAAGCAGTACATCCCATTTTTGGATGGCTCTCAGTATCAGAGTTTCCTCATACAGAATCAAAATGTGCCTCCCTCAAACTGCCACCCATTAGTTCTAGTTCTGTCCCATGAAAAGACAGAGTTAACTGAATATTCTCTTCCAGATACCCTTTCAATAGCGTTCTAGAGGCTATTAACCTAAGTCTTCCAACCCCCCAACCCCCAAATAAAGAATTTTAGTTCTTTCAATTGAAACTTAGAGACTATTTGAAAACCACCCTAGGGAGCCCCTGGTTTGTCAGTCTTTTAAAAAGGTACCATATGGACTTAAAAGGAACACTAAGGATGTAGACAGTGGAGTAATCACTCCCTTTGTCCTGGACACTCTATTTTACTAACACTGATCAAGTTGTACTAGTCTGCTGGTCAAGATGTCATGACAGGAATTTAGAGTTAACTATTATTATACCTGGTGTTAGTTTAACAAGTGCTAAAATATTTGTGTGTTTAACAATTTCACTGCTTCAGAGAGAAAACATGAATAGCTGTTCTGTTGCCCAGTAAAGCACCACAAACCATTTTATTTTCATCTTTGCCCCCTTTTATTGAAAAGAGCACTTGTTTCATTAATATTGGTTTTACATTCCAGAAAACATATTACTTCAGAAATACATGAAAAATAAAAGCTGTTAATATGGTACAAAATTTTTCTTTAACATTTAGTAAGCTTTTTGAGGGATGAGTCAACTGTCCTTTGAAGCAAAGCACCAAGTATAAGTGTCTTCAGCACTACACAAAGCTGTGACACAATTGTGGTTACCTTGGATGTCCCACACATCCAAACGCTCTGAAAGTTACAATGGAAAAATGCTATGACATTCTCTTAGGTGACAAATACAAGTAATTTAAGCTTTCTTTTATTAGTCTGATTTTAAGAACGTAAAAAGTTCTTCCAATGTCTCCATCAATCGGTCTAATCAAGCAATACTGTCAATGCCCAAAGACCTTAACTTATTTGGAACCCAAATGGACTTAACATACAGTAACTCACTCCCATCATCCTGGAAAGCATATGGTAGCAATTATAGTTTCAAAACACTAAAATGACTTTAAGAAAGAATTATATTGTTTACCTGGTAAGGACAGTACATACACACATTATAGACAATTTACTCTGACATTCTAGAATAACTAGTTTCACACAAATTAAAAAAGATAAAATACAAAATGATATGGCATTTGAGGAAATTCCAGAAATCAAAATTACTTTTATTGCAGTTAATACCAGCTTTCTCTATTTTCACCAAATTCTTTTGCTTCTGGAAAAAAAATGCAAATTTCTTTTCCAATGGCAAGATGGGAACCATATTTTAAATGGCAGCAATTCTTTCCTTTTGGCCATGTTTTTATTACAAATTATTAACATCTGAAAGAGCTAGTAATATTAAGACACAATAACAGTACTATTTTGTCTTCAGGATTATACTAGTACAATTAAATGAAGCTCTTTAGGTTCCAATTTCTCCTAAGAAAGCATTTTATGAAATGAGCAAAGAAAAACATTTCAAAATTAATTATGTCCTGCAATCAGAAAATGCAGCATTTCTTTCTTTAATATTAAAAAAAATTAATTATGCATTCACACAGCAAACATTTCTGGCCTCAATTTCCTTGAGGCATAAGCAAGTCATAATGTCCAACTTGGCCTTCTTGTTTTGTTTGATCTAGGAAGTCTTCTTTACGCTTTTTCCTACCAACCACCAAGTATCTATCATGCCCCATTCCATGAGATTTACTCTTAAGGCCATACTTCTGAGCAATCTGATGTATCTGCTTTCGTTCATCACTGGTAAACTCTGTTGAGAAAACCAGGTCTGTGTGGCTCTCTGACTGGGCGTAGTTTTTGATGATCTGGTCAATGTATCTCTTGTACAGTTTATTTGGTTTCTCCACATCCAGCCCTAGACCTTCTCGCTTATGCTGCTCTTTGACTGAGATGGGCTCACAGATGCCCTCCCCACATTTCCCTAAACCCCCACCCATCCAACCCATTTTCCTCAAAAGCTGGTTTCCAATATTGTCCTCTTTGATCTCCTGCTGATAACCATCGTCTCCTGAGCGTCCCCGAATTTCATTTCTTGCGATCATGTCTTCAATGGTACCTCTCTTCAGGTTGTTAAAGGCTGTCGGCCTAGTCTTTTTAAGGATTTTGACAACTTCTTCTACAGTTTCGTGCTTGACACCCCTTTTTATCCCAACTGCTTCTGTAATTAATTCTTTCTCCAGCATTACCTTACATTTCCACTGAAGGACTGTTAGCTTTTCAAAAACATACTCAACAGTCATTTTGTTGAAATGACTTGTATCATTTAGCGTGCATACTGGATTTGAGGAATTCCCATAAACTACTCGGTCCCTTAAATCTTTCCTCTTTCCACACTCCTTAGTAGAATAGCTTACTGGTTGAACTTGTGTGGCTGCAATGTTGGATTTCATTTTCTGCAGAACATTCAGGGCCTCATCAGCAGCTGTATATTTACTTGTTTTTTTGCTTCCATAACCTTCAGCTAAGCACTGGCCTTCCAAAAACACTTGACAGCGCCATGAATTATTTGGCATGATATCATATTTGTATTCAATTGACATTCTGTTGAAGGAAGCAGACTTATTAAGGACACCAATAGAATCACTTCCATTTTCTACGAGGACAAAATTATTCCAGCACTTGGAAAGGGAAAAGGCAGAATTGGAGTTTAACTGCCCAAATTCATTCCTGATGGAGAGAAAGTCTTCTGGGACCCTCAAGGCTGGAGGAAAATCATATGAAGATAAGCCAGCTGGAAATACCACTAAGTCATCATGATAAGTGTGTTTGAATTTCCTTTTAACAATTCTAACTTCAACAGGTTTTTGTAAAAGTTTTACAACCTGCTCTGTAGCTCGATCCCTAGATCCATTCTTGCTACCAGCATAACCTGTAGTCAAATAGACACTCTGGCATCTAACTTCACAGGCATAGCCATCAGTCAGGAATTTCTTACTTCTGGGGATATCAGAAGGTGCAATTTCTTTTAAAGAAGCATAGATATACTCAGGATTTGTCTTACAGGCCTGGAAGCAACGAGATAATATAAATGTATAGCTACTTTTCTCAGATCTATGAGACATCTCTTTCTTAGGAAGGTTTCTCTGGACAGCTCCAGAAAGTCTCTCAATAAAACTTTGCTTTGTAGCTAAAATTAAGTGTGGAAATGTCGCTGCAGAGGAAGATTCAGCCACTGACTGGGAACACGAGCTATTTGTGGCAGGGTCCCCACAGTTTGAGAATGTTCTGCTTGTTGTAGGTTTCCTCTCTACAAAAGAAAATCTAGTTTGAGAAAATAAAGTCTTTCCAAACCGGGCGCGGAATCTGTCCCGCACATAACTTTTGAGACTGTCCACTGGCCATTTGATGGAGTCAACTTGTGGATCTCCCCACTCATCTGCCGAGTCTGTGGGACCTTTCTTCCTCTCCTCTTCCTTACTACTAGCAACAAAATGTACAGGCTCAAAGCGAGGTCTCACCAGGAATCTAGGGGGTGCTTTCTTTTTGGGAGGGCTCGGGGCAGCATGTGGAGAGAGGGGCCGCTTCTGCACTTTAGGGGGCTGGGGCACCACCAATTTGAAGGAAGGCATCTCCCCGACGTGGATGCCTTCCGCCATCTGGAGGATTTTCTCCATCAACTGTGGGCCATACTTACAGCCCAGGAAGATGTGGTTCGTCCAGGCGGTGGAAAGGGACAGCAGCTTTTCAATCGCCCCAGGGCCGGTGTAGCTGTGCAGGTGCCGGCAGATGAATTCGCGCCTCAGCCCCCACTGCCGGTCGCTCTCGTGGCTGTAGCGCCATTGAGCCAAAGACTCCTCGAGCTTCTGCTCCGGGTCCGCCTTGGGCTCGGGCTCGGGTTCGAGCTCCGGCAGCGGCGGGGAAGGAGACGGAGGAAGAGGTGGCGGCGGGGAGGGTATTGGCGGTGGCTGCAGCGGTAGCGGCGGAGGCAGCGGCGGAGGCGTTGGCGGAGACAGGAAGTCATCCCCCAGTAACAGGCGCTCGCCCGCCATCATCGCCTCCTTCTCCGCCCCAGGGAGGAGCTGCACAGGGCCGCCCCCACGGCTGGTCAGATGGTCAGACGTGGCGTGGGGCGGGCTGCCGGCCGGGGGCGGGGCCTGCGCGCACCCACCTCCTTCCCCCACAAACTGTTAAGTCACCCTGGGCCTGCTCCCATCCCCGGCCAGCTGGCGCTGCACCGCTGCTCCCCGCTGGGCACACAAGGGCGAGGGGGAGCCGGCCGTGCCCGGGGGGCATGGCCCAGCCCCGCTGCAGCTGCCACGCCGCGCCACGCCACAGCCGGGGAGCGAACCGCGTCACCACGGCGGCGGCGGTAGAGGTGGCAGCCGTGGCGGCGGCGTATCCGGGCGGCAAATCAGGGTCCAAAAAGGGGTCTGCTACGGCTGCCGCCGTGGTCACTCCCGAGCCAGAGAGCCTGCCCCGCCCACCTCCTGGGGAGGGGGGGGCGCGCGGTCCAATCGCCGCCCTGCCCCCTCTGCGGACCTCCCTCCAGCTGCAGACTCCAGCGGCCAGCTCCGGGATGGGATGGGGCTGGGGGGGTGAGGGGAGGGATGGGGGCGGGATGGGGGGGGTAGCCCTGAGAGGGGCCTGTCACCGGCTCCCCCCTCCCTCCAGACCTGTCCTGGGGCCTCAAAGGCACCTTGAGGGCCCGTGTCCCCTCCCAAGGCAGTCCTACAAGACACAGGAGCCTTTCTCCAAAGCTCCCCAAAAGTTCTCCATCACTTTGCACAGTTCCCCCAAACACTTTGGATATGTTGCCTTGTGGTGCAGCCTCAAGCAATGGCAGCAGACCTTTCCCTCCCAGCACTCGCCTTTCCTGGACACGGCAGTGGGGACCACCCCATCCCCCCTTAGGGCCACTGCCCCTCAGCAGGCCAGACCAGGGCTGGGGGGGCGGGGCTCCCTCCCTACCCCTGCTCCCAGGCAGGCCCCAGGCCCGGATGGAAAGGTACCACAACCACAGTCCACAACTGCCTAGGTGCTGCCCTGCCCTCTGCCCCCCAGGAGCCTCCAGCCCAACACTTAATGAAATCCACAATCTGGGCGCCTCCTTTCTCACACTTCCAAATCACTTTCGCCTTTCTCATGCACACAAGCTCCACTGAGATGGCCCCTTCTGGCCTTTTTGGGACGAGCTCTAAGCACAAAGAAACCATTTGGGGACGAGCTCTAAGTGTGGAAGGGATGCTGATGAGAGCGGTGGTACAGATGAAACCACTATACTTGGAACCCCAAGCCCTGAGTTCAAATCCTCATTCTGACACTTAACCAGCTGCGGATGAGGCACACTTCACCACCTATCTGGCCTTCATCTGTAAAGTGTAGGGGGGAGGGAAGGGAGAAGACTAGATAACCTCTCAAGTCCATTCCACTTCTAAATCTAAGATTTTACAAGCAGAGATTTGGGGAGCCAGATGTCAGCTCCTTAGTAGAATAGCTTACTGGCTGAACTTGTGTGGCTGTAATGTTACATTTCATTTTTACAGAATATTCAGTGTCTTACCAGCAGCTGCATATTTACTTGTTTTTGGTTTTTGTTTCCATAACCTTCTGCTAAGCTTTGGACTTCCCAAAAACACCTGACAGCATATATCTGTGGATATCTGAGATATATCTGTGTTCAACTGACATTCTGTTGAAGAGGGCAAATTTATTAAGGACTGCTAACAGAATTACTTGCATTTTCTATGAGGTCAAAATTAGTCCAGCGGAACTGGAGGTTAACTGCCCAAATTCATTCCTGATTGGAGAGTCTCCATAACTTGGACCAGTCACTATTCCTGAGTCAAGGGAAAGCTAACTCACGGTTTCAAATGAGGGGAGGGGGGAATGGGCCTGGAAGACATCAAAACTTCCTTCAGGAAGGAAGGCTATTACTAGTGCCACTGGATGAGCTGCCTCAGGCAGGCACTCTATAAGGATTATAGACAGAATTCTACAGACAGGCCTATGGGGTGCTGTACTGTAGTCTGGACATTTAAAAGAAGGGGGAGCAGGAGTATAGGCAAGCATAATGCATTTCCTAGAGCTGGAGAAGCGTTCATATTCTAGGCTGAAAAACATTCTGGGCCATTTCAGGAACATCAAACAGTCATTTAGCTGCTACTACCCACAATGTGCTGTGAATTCACAAGAGAGCATGAGAGTGATCTCACTCCCTCCCACCAAACACACCCCTCTCCCTTCTACCCAAGGCTTTCTCCAATCTTTTCCTGATTCTGTTCCTCATTTTAGAAAAGGGCTGAGCTTTTTTCATCAACACTCAAACACTGAAATTGAAAGAATATTTCCTTGGCAAGTACTAGGTACATGAAAAAAGCAAACGGGTTTTCACTTCTATTACTTTATGGCACAAATTGTCATTATTCTTAAATGAGGTCCCCACCAATCTTAGGCTATAAGATCCAAATAAAGCAACATCCTCAGGAAGAGTTTGTGTCTTTAACCCCAAACTAGAACACTCTCCAATCTGGCACCCGCAGACAAGCTCAGGGAAAGAAGGAAAAGGTCGAACACCACCCTCGGATCTCATCTAATGAGATCTGAGGAAGTTGCCATCCCAACTTCTATGCTGACACATGAAAAGCATCATTAAGGGGGCACTTTAGGTCTAGAAAGCACCAAGGTGCCATATAAAGCCCTATTAGCCTAAAGCCACTGTGTTCAAAGAAGCCCCCTGGGAGGAGGGGAAGGAAGGAAAAAGGAAGAATCTTGCTTTTGCAAGACTTCAGCAACTCAATCAATCAACATGCATTTATTAAGCACTCTGTACCAGGCACTGTCTGTAGGTGCAAAGAATACAAAGGAAAAAAGAACTTATAATCTAATCCACATAGGGGAGATAATAAAAAATGTGGCCCTTTCCTAAAATGAAGGATATCCTTTCCCCCTCCAAGCTGCCCAAAGCAGGTAATTCTTTCTCTCTTCTATTTTTCTCTCCCTCTTCCCTCTTCCTCACTCCCTCTCTCCCCCTTCTCTGTCCCTCTCTCCACCTCTGCTTCTGTCTCTCCCGAGTCTCTCTCTCTCTCTCTTTCACACACACACACACACACACACACACACACACACACACACTCCCCTTCTAACACTTTTTACTTTCCTCCCCCACACCTTCCCAGAGGGCCTACAAACTCAGTGTTGTCAGACATTAGAAGAAAGGGAAAACCCTGCAGGTACTGGCAGTGTGCCTGTGTGTGGGTTATTGCAGTTTGTCTCTCGGTGTTGGTTCAGTACTGCAGTCAGATAGTTTGACAAGTTCACTGTATTACTACCGTTGTTCTAAGACACCGTACTTCTCTGAAAGGAGCCTAAGACACACTTAGCACTGCTGACTTATATATAGCACTCAAATAAGTCCCCTAAGTCCCTCCTGCATGTATACTATTATCAACCTAGGTCTCCTCCGTCCTATACTTACACTTTGGGGTTTTTTAACCTTTGTGAAAAAACTGACATTTCTCTCTATTAAAATAGGCTTATCTTCTGAGCCTATAATTTCAGCCTGTCAAGTGTTTTTGATTCCTGATTCTGATTTTTTACTCATTATTCAAAAAATTGATTAGTATACCATCTATATGCTTATCAAAAACATTGACAAAAATGTTAAACAAGACAGTTGATCAAGTTCAGGACCCTTTATAACTTCACCTGAAATCTCCCTCCAGGTTAATATTAATCAGCACTCTTTACACTAACTTACTCTTTACAACTAACTAAAAATCCATGAGAGATATTACGGGAAAGAGTTTACTAAAATCCAGATAATTTATGTGTTCAAGGCATTTCCTTGATCTGGTAACCCTAGGAAACAGAAAATAAAGTTAATTTTTCATGACCTATTTTTAGAAGAGTTACACTAACTCCTACTTCACCTAATTCCACAAACAATTAAGTACTTTCTAAGGTCAAAACACTGTGCTAGGCTCTGGAAGAGAGACAGAAATGATTAAGGTCCCAACTTCGTTCCTCATGAATCTGACAGTCCAGTACAGGAGATAAGAACCATACATAAATACATGTAATACAAAAAGAAACATGAATTGGCTGGGAACCAAAGTGGGCTCCTTTTCTCAAATGCACCTGCGTTCATCACTAACACCAACTTACTTTCCTTCCTAAGTGTTCACAAACTGTTTAAATCATGCTAGGCTCACTGGTTTATAGTTTCCAGAGTCTACCTTTTTCACCCTTTTTTAAGCAAGCTGAGATCCTTACCAACCTTCAGGCAACTCTTCTCCTTTTCTCCACAATTTCCTCAATTACCAACAAAGACTCACCAATTGTATCTGCAGCGCTTCCAGTTTCTGAGGATGTAACTTCCATAGAACAGGAGATCTAAGCTTCTTAAAATTATGTATAGTAGGTGCTCTGTCTCCCTATCTTAGGGGTAAAACTTTAAGGTATATTTATTCTAGTGCCTTCGGTCTGAAGATTCTTCGTTTTCAGAGAAAACAGAAGCAGTCAAGCTTCTTAAGCAAGCTTGTACCTCTCAGGGCCTTCTTGTTACTGCATTAGCTAAAAGCTGTTTTCATTCTTACCACTTTTCACATGCCCCATTCTGAGATCTAGTTTTCCTAAAACTACTTTTCCTGGGTCTAAGCTACTCGAATGTTTTCTTCCTCAAGTATATGCCCTTATCAGACACCTTCAGCATACCTCCTTTTAATATTGAGTTAACTGAAGAGCTCCTTCTGTATCCACATCAGTCCTTTTACCTGTTTTTCCACCTTCTTCATCAAGTTCATACGATAAGATATTCCCAGTACTTCGGGTTTTGAAATTAACCTGTTTGTCTTAAATCATACCCCCCCCCCCCCCACCATCACCACGGGATCACAGAGTGACAGAGCTGGAAAGGACTGAAGAGCCCACCGTAGCCCAACCTACAGATGTATTTGCTCAAGAATTCTTTAAAATATCTACAAGTAATCATCTCGATCGCCTTTCAAATGTATTTTGGGTGCAGCCTTTTGACTGAATCCAAGTTTTACAGAACAAATCCTTTATTAAGGGAATTTGTTCTGTGAAGTCTGGATTCAGTCAAAAGGCAGAACTGGAGGACCTAGAGCGCCACATGTGGCCTAGAGGACACAGGTTCTCCACCCCTGCTCTAAGTGAATAGGAACCTAAAGCCTCTCAAGGTAGTTCTTTCAACTTTTGGATAGCCTCAAGTATTAGGAAGTTCTTCTTCATATCAAGCCAAAATTTCTCCCCTTTGCCCACTTTCTGCCAATTGCTCCTTCTTTAGCCTTCTATGCCAAGTAAAATAAATCCAATTCCTCTTTCATATGACAGCCTTCCAAATACTTAAAACCAGGTGCCTTGCCAAGCCAAAAAATGCCCAATTCTTTCAATGGATTCTCAACCCAGTCTAGACCTCTTGCCGGCTGACCTGGCAGATTTTCTTGCCACCAGGCTTCAGACACAGGTCTTTTGCCATATAGCCTCACACTACTGCCCCTTGCTATCATGACAGTCCTAGGTCTAGAGACTCCTATCTTTCCATCTCTCACTGTGCCTCACCACTCAAACTTCTCAGTTTTCATCACAACTTCTGTTGTCTTCTCTCCAATCCTCCCTGTTGTCCCAGGCTGTCACTTCCCCAGCTCCCCTTCTCCTGCACTTTCTTTCCAATGTGCCCTATGGAACTCTAGTCTTAAACTGTCATTCATATTAGAAACCTTCAATATTCATAAAATCACAGCAGCAAAAACTGCATCCCTAACTAGTCGTTCAATGAGCACTGAAGTTCCTACTATGTGCCAGGCACAGTAAGCTGAGGACACAAAGACAAAAGCAAAACACCTCCTGCCCTCAAAAAGTTTACAATCTAGCCAAGGGAACCAACCTTTCTATAGATTATGCAAGACAGATGAGATGCAAGATTGTTTGGGGGCAGGAATTAGTACCTGAGGTGATCAGGAAAAGGCTTCATGCAAGAGGTGGCACTTGAGCTGAACCATCAGGAAAACCTGGGATTCTAAGAAGTGGAGGTAAGGAGAGTGGGCATTCCAGGCAAGGGAGACAGCTGGGACAAAGGCACAGAGACAGGAGACGGAATTCAGTATATGAGGTACAGTAAGAAGGCTAATTTGACTGGACCCTATAGGGTTTGTGAAGGGGAGTAATATGTAAAAAAAGTATGTTGGCGCCAGGTTGTAAAAGGTTTAGAACAGACATACGGGAGTTTTTATTTGTCCTAAAACAGAGGTAATGAGGAATCACCAGAATTCACTGGGAATGGAATGATAGGGTCTGACATACAACTCAAGGAAATTACTTTGTGACATGTGGATTTGTTTTGCTTGACTATGCTTGCTGATGACAAGGGAAAGTTTGTTGTACTGTGGGTTTTGTTGTTATTTTTGAAGAATTTATGGGGAGAGGGCAGATAGTGAGAACTATGCCAAAAAAATTATAAGCTTATCAGAAAAGGGTTTTTTTTCACGTATAGAAGAGAACAGAAAAAGGTTCAGAGAAAACACAAACATGGCAGTTGGAACTGATCTGCTAAATTTATTATATAGCATGCTTTAAAAAAAAAAAAAACAAACCCACAACTTGTACATAATGGAAATTCAGGATTTCCAGTCATAATCCTCTTTTTCTATTCCCTGTAGAGGGAAATGCTCATATTTTTTGATGTTTGTATTTATGTGAAGTTCAGAATAACAAAATAAAAATCTTATCTTGAATTTATGTTTTTGTAATATGAAAACAGATCTAGGGCAAGTTATAAAATAAAGGATATATGTCTCAAAAGAATAATAAAATCATTTTGGTTTGTGTGTGAAAGATGAACTGCAGTGAGAGAGACAAGAGACAAAAAGACTAATTAGGAGGCTATTTGAACAGCCCAGGTGAGAGGTAATTGTAGTGAAGGCTGTGCAAATGAAGAGAAAGGGAAGCATAGCTGAGAAGTCATAGGTACTTTTCTTTGTTTCCCCTCTCCCCCCCCCCCCCCCCCCCGCCCCCAACTCACCCCTTTTCAGCTTCCTTTTCAGAGTCATCTTCCCCTATTGGAATATTAGTTCCCTGAGGACAGGGACTCTTTTTTTTTTTT
>CM053590.1:14871976-14887195 GCA_028646515.1 Pseudochirops corinnae | reverse complement strand
ACACACACACAGGGAAGGTCCAGTCCTTGATATCTCATCATCACCTTTAAGTGTGTTCCCTTTCCAGGGAGACAACTCTCAGTGCTCTCTCTGACTCCACCTCCTATGTCTCCATTCTGCTTTGTGTCCTAGTGTCTCATCTTTCCTAAACTTATTCTCAGTCCACATGGCCACCTCTAGTCACTACCTCCATCCTTGCTTTCCCAAGATGTCATTCCTGCTCTGGAGTCACTTTACTCCCTTCCACATCTTAACTTTTGGATCTCTTCCTCTCCCAGACCCTCTCCCCAGTCACTGTTGATCCCTTTTCAAACCCCAAGCCTGGGCTTTTCTCACCATCCACTTTCTCTGCTCCTATTCATATGCTGCTCTATTACATTCTGTGCAGTATGTTTGAAAACTTAACTACTCATACCTCTCCTTTTCCCTTTCCTTTCTTCTATTCCCTAAGTTACTGGGAGGGCGGGGGGAATAACGATATTAATCAAAAGTTCCTTCTCCCCAATACCACATCTCTGTAAACCCAACATTATTCCCCAGCTTTGCTCCTTGCTCCAATTTCAAAGGAAACTTTGCCATACCAACTGCTCCACCCCCTCTTCTCATCTGAGGGGCTGCTGCTTCCATAATCCCTTTTCTCATCCACAGCTTAGATGGGAAAGGCAGGAGCTGAACTCAGAATCAACATAGAGGTTTAAGGGTCCTCCAGCATGGTTCAAAGACCAAAAGCTCACCACTGTTCTTTGCTTACACCCCACAGTATCATATGGTAACACAATTAAGCCTCTGTTCACGCCACAATTTGGAAAACAGCCGATTCTTACAAAAACAGTTTTGTACACCCCTGTATCCTCATCACTGTGGGTTCAAGGATGTATAGTGATACAGATTCATCATGAGGCATCTAGGTGTCTCATATAACAAGGATTCGTTGTGAGAGGGTAAAAGAGGAGTGTTGCTGTAATAAAACTAAATTTCTCTGACAGGCATAGGTCTGAAAACTACAAAATGATCTATCATAAATATTCTGGAACAAAAAACCCCTAAGAGGGCTTAGGGGTTTGATCCCAGGTAAAATTTTTAAAAACTTTAATACCAATTTTGTATATTGTAAGGGGCAGGGACTAGTCCTGTGATTTCACTGGTATCATGAAACTCCCCCTACCAAGGAAGATTAGCCCCTTCTTTTCAATTTACAGTCTTGGCAAGTTGCCCAAAGCACTGAGAGGTTAAGTGATTTGCCCAGGTCACACAGACAAGATGGGTCACAGGCATTAACTTGCCTAGCTTCAAGACCCCCTCTTTCTATCCACTAAGTTGTGCTGCCCCTCCTCGGGTGCATTTGACTTCACATTATCAAGAGATATGAGAGCTAGGTCTATGGTCTAACAGGTTTTCCTACTGAAAAGAAGATAAACCTAACACTGAGCAATAAGGAGGCGAAAAGGTCATTACTGCCTTTGCCTTCTGTCTCTGATATTCCCAGTAATCTAGTATCTACCTGGAACTGGTTTAATATTCAGATGTTCTGATCAGAACATTCTAGAAGGTAGATCAATATCCTCCCTGGAATGATACTTTGATGTTTTAGCATAAACACTACTGTGAATCAGAATGATGGAACAAACAATACACACCTACAGGATCAAGTGAGCAGTTTCATCATTTATAATTAAGGCAAGGTGCAGGTATTTTCAGGTTAACATCAGTAATCACCAGATTTTGGATTTGGTTTATAGGAAAACCATTTCGGACACACACACACACACACACACACACACAGACACACACACAGACACACAGACACACACACACACACACACACACCCCTTTTGTACCAATTAGTTCCAAGTCTTTCTAAAAGCTTCTAGCTCTGTTTTTTTATCTTCCAGTCTTACCTATTTATATTATTATATACCCACATTCTTTTCATAACACTCTAAAACAAATACCAAAGCAATAAAATAATAGCATTGTCGTATCATACATAGAAAGTAATTGGATGGAGGAGAGAAATTCACTGCTTGAGACAGGATACAGGAGGAAGACATATCACAAAATTCATTATAATTCACATTTCAGTTCAGCAGCACAGGCATGATCTTTGCATGGCATAGATCTAATTAGAGGAGACTTTAAAATGTATTGGAGAGCGGACAAGGAAGGGTGAAGGCCTCAAGAACAGAGAGGCCATGTCACTTCAGACCACCATGGGGGAGATTTACACACACTGTCAGACTAGACAGCTTGGAAGTGTCATGCCTGGCACATTCTCCACCTCTCACTGTTCTCCATTCAATAACTGCCCTTATTATTGTTGACAGACAAGTGCACATGTCCTGGAAGCAATCTCTGCTGCACGTTTACAACAGTGTTTTATCCAGAAGGGAAAACATTTCAAGAAAAATAATATGAGGCCAACTCAATTATGCCAATGATTATATACCGTGCCAAGTCCAGGATATTCAGTCCTGCTGGGATGCTATCTCAACAGGCATATCCCAACCAGAAAAGTCAGTAACATCCCTCTTTCTCTCTCCCTCTTTACCAGCCAGAAGAATCCAGAACTTAATTCTATCTTCCCAGGCACGAGCTAATTCTTCCCTAATTTGAGCTAGGTTTTAACAGTCCTAGAATATAGAGAGTGAGAAATGATAGGGATGGTGGTTATAAACTCAGGTCTCATCAGAAGCCAGTTCAGTGGGTCACTCAATAAACACATATTAAGTGCCTACTACAAGCTGTCCAGAGGACAAACTGGAAATAATCAAGAGAAAGAAGAGACTAGAGTTCAGAGGGATGGGAAAGTCTTCCTGGAGAAGGTGAGATTTTGAGCTGGAACTCAAATAAAACCAGGGAAGCCAGAAAGTGGAAATGAGGAGGGAAGAGTGTTTTAGGTATGGGGGAAAGCCCATGAAAATGCCCGCATCATTTTGTCCTGGTGTGAGACGATGAGGCCTGTACCAGGGTAGCGGCAATGTCAGAGGAGAACAGTGGGGAGACGTGAGAGACATTATAAAGGCAGAGTCAAACGACAATAGATTGGAAATGGGGAGCAAAAGATTATGAGGAGTTGAAGATGACTCAAGTGGAAAGCCTAGGGGACTGGAGGATGGTGGCACCCTCAACACTAGAGAAAATTTGGAAATAGGAAGGGGTTTGGGGAAAAGACAATGAGGTAAGTTTTGGATATGTTGGGTTGAAGATGTCCACTGGACATCTGCGGTGAGATATCCAAAAAGCAGCTGGAGATGCAAGACAGGAGGTCAGCAGAGAGGTGAGGGCTAAACAGATCTAAGAATCATTGGCACAGAGAATGATAAGGGAATTCATGGAAGCTGATGAGGTCACCAAATGAAACAGTAAACAGCCAGAGGAGAAGAGGGCCCAGGACAGAGCCCGGGGGGACACCCATGGTTAGCATGTATGACCTGAAGGAAGATCCAGCAAAGGAGACTGAGAAAGAGAGGTCAAAAAAGTAGTAGGAGAACAAGAAGAGAAGTGTCACAAAAACCTAAAGAGATGAGAGCATCAAGGAGAAGATGGTTAATAGTATCAAACACTGCAGAGAAGTCAAGAAGGATCAAAGATTTGGAAGAGGCTGTTAGATCTGGCAGTGAAGTTATCATTAGTAACTTCAGAAAAAACAGTTTCAGTTGAATAATGAGGTCAAAAGCCAGACAGCAAAAAGTTCAAAAGAGAGTAAGAGAAAAGAAAGTGAAGGCATCTATCATAGATGGTTTTCTCAAGGAGTTTTGCCCAAAAGGCAGAAGATATATGGGATGATAGTTTGTGGAGATGGATGAATGAAGTGAGGTCTTTTGAGGATGGGAGAAACATGGGCATGTTTATAGGTAGCAAGCAGACAACAGATAGGGAGAGAGTGAAGATATATCAGAGAATGGGGATGACAAAAGGGGTAATCTATTTGAGAAAATAGAATAGTATCACTCCTGCACATAACAAGGGTTAGCCTTGGCAAGGAGAAGGGTCACCTCTTCATTTGAGACAAGGTGAATAAAGAGATAGTGGTAAAAAACATCTGTGCAATGTAAGAAAAGGAACAGGATGGAATAGGGAGCTTTCAGTGAATAATCAATTTTTTTCAGGAAAATATGAGGCAAGGTTCTCAGTTGAGAAGATGGAGGCAAAGGAAACCATGGGAGGTTTGAGAATGGATGGAAAGATTTGCAAGAGCCTCTGTAGTCAGCTGGGATAGTTAAGTTAGGAAGATATGAAAAGCTTTCCATACAACTATGAGGGCCTAGTTGTAGTTATGTTACATAAATTTGTAATGGATCCAGTCAGCATGCTTTCATGATTTTCTTCAGCTTCCTTAAACAACCTACGTACAAGAAGGAAGGTAGCAGATAAGTGAGAGTGATCTAAGGCTGAGGCTTGGCAGGATCATATCAGTGATACAAGGAGGCAAGGTACTCAAGAAGAGGCCAGTGTAGACTTAAACTGGTTCACCAAAGCCTCAAGATGGGCAAGGAAGAGTGTATTTCTTGCATGGGTGATGCCTGGAGGGTGAGGAATGAAGGTCCTGCTATGGATAAAGAACAATAGATTGTGATTAAATGAGTGAATTTCAGAGTTCACGAACACAGAAGTGATGCCTTTTTGGGTAATGGCAAGATCAAGGGTTTGACTGACTTTGTATGTGGCTGAGGTGAAGTGGAAGAATAGGTCATTCTTTTTAATTAAGTTGTGGATTACATTAACTAATTTCTGGAGAACACTTCCTCCTTGTCCCTCTCCACTAAGAATCCACCTTGGATGGCTAGGTAGTAGGAGGACTAGCCACCCACAGGGGCACCCTCTGGCAGCTCCGGTGAGATAGGAGTCAACAACTTCATTCCTTCTATCAATTAAAAGGACCAACAGACCTTATTATTTGTCCTGTAATTGTGTCCTAAGGCCCTCCATCTTCCCAGCCTTTAAACTTTGAAGTCCCAAAGCACTGCCATCTGACCTACTCATATAACCTTAGGACTCCTGGTCCTTAAGATTTATCCACCACTGCACCATAGGACTTTTGGATCTTGCAATCTGAATTTCAACTGACCTTTATTTCACATGTTGTTGATTCGTTCAGTCTGTTCAACTCTTTGTGATTCTGTAGATCATACTGCCCAGGGCGTTTTCCTGGCAAAGATACTAGAGTGGTTTGCCATTTCTTTCTCCGGTGGATTAAGGCAAAGAGGTTAAGTGACTTGCCCAGAGTCACACAGCTAGTGTCTAAGGTTGCTTTTGAACTCAGGGCTTCCTGATTCCAGGCTCAGTGCTTTCTCCACTAAGCCATCCTGTTGAATTTTTTTTTTTTAATATGTAGTCTCCCTTAGTGTGAGCTCCTTGAGAACAGGGATTGTCTCAATTTTTTTATTTGAAGCTCCAAATAGACCTTCCCTTTCCTATAACGATCAAAGGTCTGGAAGGATTTAGAATCTTGGTGTTGCATAAAAGCTCTTTCTGAATTTAAAATCAAACTACAGGGGACAATTTAAAGCAGAAAGTAGAAATGTCAGTCCCACTCTTGTACCATGGACAACTGTTATTTTCAGCCTTAAGAACTTAACCTCCTCAATTTTTAACAACAACAATAACAGCACTTGTTATGTGTGCCAGGCACTGGGCCAGGTGCTTTACAAATATCATCTCATTTGATCATCACAACAACCCTGTGAGGTAGGTGCTCTCATTATCCCCACTTTACAGAGGAGGAAACAGAAGCAAATAGAGGTTAAGTAACTTGCCCAGGCTTGTACATTTATTTTTCTACATGTGGGTCCTTTTCCCTTTTTTATGATCTCTTTGGGATACAGACCTAGTAGTGGCATTGCTGGATCAAAGGTTATGCAGTTTCATAGCCCTTTGGGCATAGTTCCACATTGTTCTCCAGAATGGTTGGATTAGCTCACAACTCTACCAACAATGCATTAGTGTTCCAGTTTTCCCATGTGTCTCCTTCAACATTTCTCATTTTCTTGTTTTGTCATGTTAGCCAATCTGATAGGTGTGAGGTGGTACCTCAGAATTGTTTTAATTTGCATTTTTTCTAATCAATAGTGATTTAGAGCATTTTTTCATATGACTACAGATAGCTTTATTTTCTTCATCTAAAAACTGCCTGTTCATATCCTTTGGCCATTTATCACTGGGGAATGACTTGTATTCTTATAAGTGACTCATTTCTCTATATATTTTAGAAATGAGGCCGTTATTGGCAGTGCCCCCTTTTAATTCCAGGACCAACTATGAAAATCTCTGGTTTTTGTAAAGTCCTTAATCACCTGGTCCTACAACTAGTAAATTATATACCCTCTATATAATCTGAGATCCAATGACAAATGGCCTCCTTTTGCTGATACTCTCTCAAGACACTATTTCCTGACTGTCTCAGGTGCCTTGAAATCTCTTCTCACCTCATCTCTTGGCTTCCTTGAGGTCCCAGCTAAAATACCACCTACTCCAAGAAGTCTTTCCCCATTGCACTTAATCGCAGTGCCTTCTACCCACATGTACAAAAATATCAGTAACAACTCTTTCTGTGGTGGCCATGAATTGGAAACTGAGGGGATGCCATCCATTGGGGAACGGCTGAACAAGTTGTGGTACATGAATGTAACGGAATACCACTGCTCCATAAGAAATGATGATCTAGAGGATTTCAGAAAAACCTGGAAAGATTTGCATGCTCTGTTGCTGAGTTCAGTGGGCAGAAGTGAGCAGAACCAAGAGAACGCTGTACAACACTGTACGACACTGTACAATGACCAACTGCTGGCCTTGACTCTTTGGAGCCACGCAGTGACCTAAGACGACTCTCAAAGACTCCCGAGGGAGGCTGCCACCACAACCAGAGTCCCTAGCAGACTATCCTCTCTGGGGGCTTTCCCCTGCGTTCTGATCCTTCTCTCGTGGCATGTCTAAATGGCTGCACACGGAGAGCCCACCTGGGACCGCATGCCGTCTTGGGGAGGGGGTAGCGGAGGGCAGGGGGAGCCTAGACCTCAAAGTCTTATAAGAGCGAATGCTAAAAACTAAAATTAATGTCAAACAGACGCGTACCTTCCTTCGCTTTGCTGACAGCTTCCAAATGGGGGCCCTCGGAGGGGCACTCAGACCAGAGCTGGCGCAGCATGAGCTCGTGGCCGTGACTGTAGCATTCAGGGCTCCTCTGGCGCTAGGCCCCCCGGGGCACAGCCGCCCCCCAGCTGCCCCGAAATGCCCAGGTAACCCGGAAAAAACCGCGCTGGACCTGGGGAGGGGCTCTCCCGCTGACGGCCGAGGGCCTGTCCCCGAGGACGTGGGGCCCCTGCGGCTCCTCCGGCCCCCTCCCACGGGACCAGCCCGCCCCCGGCCTTCCCCGCCCGCGCAGACGCCCTCCCAGGTGTTACGTGCCGAGTGCCCACTGCGCTCCAGGCTCCAGGTCGGGGGAGGCCGGGGCCTGCCGGGCTCAGCAGCTGCCCAACTGTCACCGAGGCCCGCGGGCGGGGTCTGGGGGGGTCAGTGGGGAGAGGGGGAGGAAGACGAGGCCTGGGGGGCCCTGAGGGGGTATCAAGAGGGGAGAGAGCTGGGAGTGGGCGAGGGGTCTCCCACTAAGAGAATGGGGGCCTGTGAGGACGAGACCACTTTAGTCTCCCGAGAGGAGCCTGAGGCAAGTTGGCAGAGCAGGCCGTCCTAAGACGACGCCGGAGGGAGGGGGCGGAGCCTTGGAAGGAGGCCGGGCGGGAGGCAGGACCCCCGAGGGGGCGGGGCCAGGGTGGAGGCCGGAAGTGGGTGGGGCCCAGGCTGAGCAGGGTGGCTGCCGGGTGTGGGCCTCTTCAGGAGCGCTTTTGCCTAGGCTGCGCGTGCTCCATGTGTCGGGGCCAGCTTCGGTGGGCCTCACAGTCCTCCCCCGGGTACCTTTGGCCACTCTCCCAACCCCAGCCCCAGGCACAGACAGAGCAGGTGCCTTCTAGGAGGAGGGTTCGGGCCACGGCCCTCGGAGGCCTCGCGGCCCAGGAATCATTTGCAGCCAGGGAGGCAGGAGGGCCCATGCGTGGACCCCAGGTGGGCAGCTGGAGGCGGTGCTGGAGGTTGGCTTCATACCTAGAGACGCCTACTTCGGCCTACTTCGGCAGTTCTTTCTGAGTGTGTGAGATGAAAGAGTTAAGAGTCTGAATCTAAGGTCAGAAAAGGTCTTTATCAGTTCTCATGAGAAAGGACCCTGCCCCCCTCGCCCAACATGGCGTCTGCAGAGAGAGAGCGACAGGTATCAGCCAGCCCATGGTAATAGAATCTTCCAGTGCAGAAACCCAACTCCCCCAACTGGCCTTCATTCTTCTTGGTGGGGGGGGGCTGTCCCACAACCCGGAAACATGTGGGTGTCCCCTGAAAGCAGCTGAGCTGGCTCTGGGGGAGAGTCTCCATTGCTCTAAGCCGGGATTGCTTTAAGGTCAGGTGACCTAACCCTAGGCCTAGTGAGTACCGAGGTCATTCTAAATTTGATTTTTCAGAATGGGGAAACTTCACTATAAATTATCCCTCACAGGAGGAATATTTTTATTGAGATTACCAACAGAAGGGCCCGCTTATAAACTCCCAGGTAGATGGACCCCCTCCCAACGTGTGTCCGCTGGCTCTGACCCCGCCCTGGCCACGTGTTCACGGCCTCCCTTGGTGTGTGTTGGTGGGGCTCACCAGACTGACCCTTGGAGGGCAGGGATGGCCTCCCCACCCAGGCCAGGCAGGAGTCCCGTCTTGCCTCTGGTGGCCGCTCCCCTGGGTCTGCAGAAAAGGAATGAGGAATTCTCCGGGAATCCGCCAAATCAGAAGTCTGGCTGGTGCCCTGCGGGGAAAGCACCCCTCGCTGGAGATTGGGGCTTATGGCCTCCCACTTGACAGGAAGCCCAGTTAGGGCAGGGTTGGGTCTCCTCCCAGTCCACTATCTTCCCCCAGCCCCAACCATAGTGCTTTGTATCCTGTAGACGCTGAACAGATACTGGGCAGCTGGAGAATTGAATGAACTCGGGAAGCAGAACATGGCATTTTAAAAAGTTACACAAAGCACCAGCCCAGGAAAAAGAGAATAGAAAATTCTTTCTAGAAACTATGATTCTTTTTACATTTGTAAATCTTGTCTTCCCTATTGGATTAGAAGTTCCTTGAGGTTAGGGGAGGTATCCCAGTTATCTTTTCAGTCCCTAGCACAGGGTCTTGAACATAGAAAAATCAAGTGTTTTTGAAATACAAAAACATTCTATCCTTTACTGTGGCACAACAGTATTAAAGTCAACCGGACAAACATTTTTTAAAACACTTACTTAGTGACCTCCTGTAAGCTGGGACAGGATCAAAGCAGCTTGAGAGGCCTGATTGCCTGAAACCTGGGTTGCAGATCCACCTGTTTCACATACCTTATAAAAACAAGACTCAAGTCAGTTGATTTTTTTTCTTTCCTATTTTTCAAACTGCAAACCCAGGGGCTTTCTGTACTGTAGATCTTATTTGGGGCAACTGCTGAAGATGTACCCCCTTGAAAAGTATTATCAGCCACCATTTTGTTCCAAGAAAAGAAAGGCAATTCAAAGTGAGTCTTACTTCTTTTTTAGCAGTGTATTAAAATTGGTCAAAAATGGGAAAATTGCTGCCCTTAGAGATCAAAGAGATCCCTAACACACTGTCTCTGGGAGGAAGACAGGACCTCAGAGGTGATCAACCCCACCTTCCTCACTGTTAGAGAGGAGGGAATCTCAGATTCAAGGAGGTCATATTTTTAGTAAGCATCAGAGGTGATATTTGAACCCAAGCCCTTTGGTTCCAGAGCTAGTACTTTTTATACTGTTCCTTTTCGCTGCTTCAGATGTTTAGTAGCTGAGCTAGAGTTCCTACTTACTTAGGTAACTAAGATACTTGCCATTGATAAGCAGACCTTGGTAGTATGGTAATAAGGATTTAGACAGAGGTAAAGATTCAGACTCTTCCTACAGGCCCAGACCCTTAATTGTCCCTCTAATCCTCTGGCCATTCCTCTCCAAACCCACCATAAGCAGTCTGAGTTTCCAGCCTTCTGACTCGTCTTCTTGCCTCTCCTGTCCATCCTTTGCACAGAAGCAAAATTAGAGTTTTTTTAATGCACAGGTCTTGGACTTGAATGTCTCCTGATACTTCGAAAGATGAAATAAAAACTTCCTTACATGGCATTTAAGGTCCTTCATAATCTAGACTTTAATTTCCTGTCTAGCCTTAGCTCATCCCACCACCCTTAACAAGCCCCACATCTCAATCCAAGGGGACTATTAACTGATGTCTGAACTCAATATGCCATTCCCTGCTTTTATGCAGGCTGGCCTGTCTGCCTTCTGGAAGGTATCATGCACATCTCCTGGGTAGTCCTTCTCTTCTTTCAAAGCCCAGATATGATGTCACTTCTCAGAAGCCTTCTATAATCACCTCAGCTCAAAGTGATTCTTCCTTGGTCAAATTTACTTGGGGTGTTTTGTCTACATCTTTTTGTTTTCCTATCCCCTACTTATCTGTGCCCTTAATACAGTGGTTCTCAACCTTCCTAATGCCATGACCCTTTAATACAGTTCCTCATGTTTTGGTGACCCCCCCAACCATAAAATTATTTTTGTTGCTACTTCATAACTGTAATTTTGCTACTGTTATGAATCTGTCTGATATGCAGGATGCATTTTCATTGTTAAAAATTGAACATAACCCACAGGTTGAGAACCAATGCCTTAATATATGCACCTGATTAAAATTCATCTCCTCCCTTTTGTCTTCCTTGTAAGTAATCAGCACTTCTTTGATCCGGATCCTGATTCCCCTAATTCTTCCTGATTCTTTCCTACCTGGTTTTCACTGTTAACCTGTGCCTTTTTAGGTTTCTTTGTATTATATTGTGTATGTGTTTGTATTTTCTTGTTACGTCTCCTCCCAACTACTCTGTAAGCTTTTCAAGAACAAAACCTACCAACTCCTGTGGGTAGGAACCCCTACTTAATCTTATCTTGCAGTCTGTGTGATACCTGTCTCTGTGTTCCACATGGTATATGCTCAATAAGTATCTTACTTCTTTGGTGTCTTTCCATAGAACTTATGGTGTTCCCTGCTCAGTTCTTTCTTTCAATTTAACAAATATTTATTCAGAAACTACTCTCCACCTACTAATGTTATTATTCTGCTTAAGGAATTTTTGCTTACTGCTATGTAGAATGTATGTAGAATGAATTAATACGAATTTATTAAGTACTTACCAAGTGCCAAGCTCTGTATTAGTCCTGAGGATACAAAGAGAAAAGGGAGGGATGCCCCCTGGTCTCAAAGAGTTCACTCTCTAATTGGAGGAGAGTTCAGCTACAAGGCATGTGGAAAGACCCAACAGTGTAAGGGCTAAGGGCTCTTAGATGACATCAGTAGGCTAGATGATAGGAGGGGGCAGTCTACAGGGCAGATGACAAGGCCTGGCAAGCATAGGAGACTATGGCAAGGCAGGTGGTAAGGATTGATGTCAATTCCATGTCACTAAATTAGTAACTCCCATCTCATCCAAGCCCTGATGGGTTCTGAGAGGGTCCAGGACTGGTGGGAGGGGGAAAGAGGAAAGGGTGTACCTGGTGGTAGAAGGTATAAGATACTCATTTCTATATTTAAGGGGATATAAGAAGAATGACATGCAGGCCTAGTCCCAAAGAAGTTTTTAGCATATTGAGAATATGGCATGAATGTGAAAAAGAAAGCTAACAGTGGGAAACAATCTACATTAAATGCCCTGTGAGTTCAGTTAAACACAAAGAACTCTGAGATCAGGGTAGGAGAGCTTGCTTTGTGAGGGGGAGAAAAAAATGTGCTCTTCAGTTAAACACAAAATAAGTAAGATAAGCATTTCCAAATACAAAATAGAACCGAAAAAGAGTTACATGAAATCTCATATTGATATAATATGCAGCTTGCTTTTCTTTTAAAATATGTAATAAATTCAGCATATTTTTTCCAAAGTTGCCCTCCTTATCTGTTTCCTACTGCTTTTACTGATTTTCTTTCTGTTTCTTTCTGGTTTTCTTTTTTTTGCTGTGCATTTAAAAAATGCTCCAGTGACCTTAATACTTTTTCCCCATGTTAATAATCTTATCCCTCTCCTTTCCCCAGTTGAAAGAAAAACAAAACTGTTGTGTCAAATGTGAATTGTCAAAACAATACAAAATTTCACACTGACCACCATTGTCACCTGCTTACTCTAGTGCTCCACTATGATCATATGTGCAGCTGTTGGGCTGACTGAGTTATTAGATGCTTAGTGACTTTCTTCATGTTATTAATCAATTAATAAACAAGATGAGGGGGAAAAAGCCATTTACTTCTCCAGCTCATTTTGCAGATGAGGGAACAACACAAACAATTGTCAAGCAATACAGATTTTTATGTTGAGCATGTCTGAAAATGTTACCTCATTTCTTCACCTTGACCTCCTCACTTCTCTGTCAGGTGGTGGATTGCATTCATCACCATCTTCTGGAATCATGCATTGTCATTGACTGAGCTGAGTTTGAAAGTCTTTCTTAGTTATCATTCTTTACAGTTTTGTTTTTGTAAAAATTGGCTCCAATCATTTTACTCTGCATCAGTTGAGAGCTCAATTCAGTTTAGGAAGTGGGCGAGCTCCTACAAGATGTAGGATTCTGATATGTAAAGTGGGGGGCATTCTGAGTAGGGGTTTATAAAGGTGTGAAAATAGGAAATGGTAAAATAAGGTGTGGATATGAGAATAGAGCACTGTGGATGGGAAAAAGACTTATGTAGTCGAGATACACAATTGTCAGATACCGCTTAGATTTTTCTAAATTTTAAATTATTCCATTTATATTTGGTCTTCTCTACATTCTTGTTAAATATTTTAATTTTTTAAAACTATATTAGTATATTTTGTTTTATACAGAATGTAGCATACTTCCAATTCCCTCCAATGTATAATACCAGAAAATAAACAAGAACACTGATTTTTTATTTAAAAGTTGTATGAATGACTTCAGCTGATAGTACAAGCAACCTTGCATTTCAGTAGCTTTCAGTGTTTTAGGTCAGCGTTTTATGTCTATTTAAAATTGTCTAATTTACATAGTTTTACTAATTTTTTTTGGTTCTTCTTGGTTCAATATATGTAATGTCACACCAATCTATTTCTTTGAATTTCCCATATTCATCATATTTATGGCACAATAATAATGGTGTTATCAACCTGTTATGAAATGGGGTAATGGGAAATAGCCAGTAGGAGCCCAGTCTTGCAAGCAAGCAAAACTGAGGCTCTGCCTGGCATCAGATCACTGGAAGGTTCTTGGAGCCTGCTTCCGAAAGTGCTTTACGGGAGGGGAGGAAGCCCTTTATATGCTCTATCAGAACATGTGAAGTTATCCCCTGATCTAATTTTTGTTGATCTACTGCACGGGGACCAAAGCTAAGCTGAAACTAAGTGTGTATACAAACTGTGTGAGCAGATGAAAGCTCAGTTTCCAAGGCAGGAGGAAGACACTGTAAGCCTCTGAGTAGAGGAACTTCTCTGTCAGTTGCTACATGGCCTTGAACACAGCGCATCTGTTTTGATTTTCTTCTTTCTTGATCTTAGGTGAATGGTACTAGAAGTGGCTCATCCAAGTCATAACCTCATGAACTTCAGAAGGGCTGGAGAACCAGCAGAAGTCCAACAGCTGGATTGTAGTAGCAGAGCCTACCAGGTGAGGAGACCTCCTTGAGGATGTCAGAGTGTGTGGGATCCCACCCTGGGCTGAACATGTGCCTTGGTGAGCTTGATAGGGAAAATGTTGGCAGCCACCTTTTTAGTTCACCTTCTTCTGGGACTGAAGTAGTGGGAAGAGTGTGCTTTTGGGTTTTGGAGGTTTTTGTAATTTTGTCCTTGTTATACTTCTTCAGTAATTATCTCTTTGTTAAAGCTAATTGATATTATGGATAAGTGGTCAAAATTATATTGGTGTAATAATTTCTGGTTAAATGATGTTGGGGAAATACTAATTCAAGGTGAGGCTATTGATTGAATGCATCAGATGGAAACTCATAAAGTATTTTAGAGAAAGACATCCTTTACTCCCTTGAATCTACCCCCAGGACACTGACAGGTAAGTAGAGTAAAAAGGAGAATATGGTTCGGGAGAGTGAGCCCAGAGTCTATATTTTCTCTACATGAATATGCCAGAATTTATTTAGCCATTGCTGCATTATTCAGGAAGTAGGTTTTCCCACCATTATTTGCCATTCCAGATAGTACCATTGCGAATGCTTAGATAGCTACAGTGGTTTTTCTTGTATGGCTTCCTGAGGAGAGAAATCCAACAGTGTAGGCTAACAACTCAAAACTGACTGCTTTTTGTACCTTTTGTAATTTCAAATTGTTTTCCTTGAGTTGTCGTTGAGAAACAAACTCTTCCCTAGTTTTCTAGCTTTGTTTTCTTTGGTTAATTAAAGACAAGATTCTGTTGAATGGATTTCATTCTAAGTCTTCCTGTTTCCTTCCCTTATCTACCTCCAATCAGCTTTTCTGTTTTTTATCCAGCTCCATATACTTTTGATAATGAAATGCTTTATAATTTGTTATGGCAATGCCAACCTAAATCATTTCTCTAAATTACTCTATAAAGTAATCATTTTCTCTTTTTTTTTTGTATACTTCAGTGGGGCAAACTTTATTAGAAAAAGTACTATTAATACTAAAGGAAAGAGTCTTTCCCTTGAAAATGTTGTATGTTAATTATAATATTTCCTATTAACTCACAATGACCCTTCAGAGATAATTTATCTTTATTTCTGTTTAATCTTTGGCGGTAGCTGTGAATACTGTCTCTTACATTTGCCAGGCTGCTCTTTCTTTGGAGCATGAATCTTTTTGAGAAGTGCGGAATTAGTTTGTAATGGGATCATTTTTTAACTGGTCTGTTTTTAAGTTTACATTTTCTTTTTCTTTTTTAAATTTATTTTATTTTCTTTTAGTTTACAAGAGTCAGTTCCATAATCCCTTGAGTTTCAGATTTTCTCCCCTCCCTTCCCTTCCCTCCCCCCCCCCCCCATGGTGGCATGCAATCAAGTATTGGATCTGCAAATACTTTCACATTGTACAATAGTCTGGTTGTATAGAAGGGTCGTAACCAATGAGCGATCCCTGGGAAAAAAGAAGCAAAACCAAACATGAAAAAGAACGATAGCATGTATTGCTTCAGT
>CM053590.1:14830110-14871476 GCA_028646515.1 Pseudochirops corinnae | reverse complement strand
CTCCTCATTGGCTTTTTGGGCCTCTTTTGTCATTTCAGTTAATCTATTTTTTAGGGTGTTGATTTCTTCAGTCATACTGCTGACTCTCTTTTCATGATTTTCCTGCAACATTCTTATTTCTCTTCCCAATTTTTCTTCCACTTCCCTTATTTGGTTTCCAAAATCCTTCTTCAGCTCATCTCTAGCTTTCAGGCATTCTTCATGTTTATTGGAGGCCCCTGGTGGGGGTGCTCTGGCTGCCCTCTCCTCCTCCCTCTCTCTCCCATGATCTTTCTTTTCCCCAAAGAAGGAATCTAGGGTTTGGGAGCTGTTCTTACTTTGCTTCTTATGCTTATTCTTACTCATGGTTGTTCAGACCATGATTTTTTTTAAAATCTCTTTGGGGCTCTGCTTGCAGAAGGGAAAGCTCTTTCCCAAATCGCTGGGGCCCTCCCGGCTGCTGTAGCTCTCAGGAAGATGCTGGGTCTCTTCCTACTTACTTCCGGCTGACTGGATAATGAAGACTCCAAGACCGAGGCCCAAGACGATGATCCGGATCCAGGCCGCTCAACGCAAGAGCACTGGCCTGAGAACAATCGCTTAGTCCCCCTGCTGTCTGCAGGCCGCGGGCGGGAAGCTACAATGCGGAGGTGGGTGCAAAACCTCTGCCTTTCACTTTTCCGCTCTGGAGGCCTTTCGGCCGGACTGCTTTTCTCCCCCTTTCGCAATTCCCACTTAGCTAATTCTCAACGCTGCTCGCAGCTGCTGCTAATCTGCTCACCAGAGAGGCTCCTCGGCATCTCCCATCCAGCCACCCCTGGGGCACAGCTGCGGCTTCAGGCCAGGCTGGTTTCGGTTCTCAGTGCTGATATGGTTCCTCGTAGCCGAGCTGACTTTAGTGGGAAGTATTTTTGTGTGCGGTTTGGAGTTCTAGGATTGGTTTAGAGTCCTATTTTATGGGTATTTTGGGGTGGCTATGTGAGAGCTGCGATATGTTGCTGCTGCTACGCTGCCATCTTGGCTCCGCTCCCCTCTAGTCCCAAATTCTAATCCACAGGATTGTCCTGTCTGCAGCATCCAAGAGATGTGTATTCTAGTCTTCCTTAGAACATTTCTAGTAAAGAAGATCTCACCCTATCCCATGGGAGTTAATTCTAACTTTTTTTTGATGGCCCTAATTATTTGAATTTTTTAATATGGAATCAAAATGTATTTCCCCAAACATTTCACCCATTCTAGTGCTATGCTCCAAAAAGGCAGAAAAAATCAAATCTTCCTCCCAAGAGAGGTCTTAAAGGCCATCATTATATGTACTTTTAAGTTTTCTTTTCCTTGTAGTACAGATCCATTGTTCCTTCAGCCGACCTGGGAAGGTCATTTTAGACTCCCTTTGGTGAGCTCCTCCTAGTCTGTCTGTATCTTTTTAAATGTAACACATAGAACTGTACACCATAGCCTGGGTCTCGTCTTATTTGTATGAAAGCCTGGGTCTCGTCTTATTTGTATGAAAGGGGTGTGTTAAGTTTAGAACTTTTATTCTGTGTCAGGCAGTTTTTTCATTAAGGCAGCTCCACACAGAGCACCAGGGTCAGGTGCTAGCAAACTTTATTATGGACTTTTGTGGCTGTCCTCCAGTCTGTCAGTGCTCACAGCTTCATAGTCTCATTCCTACCATCTTTAATACCTCTTCACGTAAGAGCAGGAAAGAGCAGGCACAGTAATGACAAACCAAAGCCAGGTCATGCATCCACAGCCACATGGTAGCAACCCAGGCAAAGAGGAAGCTTCCAAGGCTTCCTTCCCAATCTAGAATGTAGCATTTTGTACTCCTTACCCAAACCCAGCCAGAAAATAAAGAGAGAAATGTTGGCTGGTAGCCAACTAAAAGGCTTTCCTTACCCACGCAGCAAGGGGGCACGATGATGCCCATGCCCTGAAGCGGAGAACTTGGTCCTCCATCCACAGCACCACAGATTTCCACGTGCAAGTTTGCCACTGGTTCTCATTATGGGCCCCTCTTTGACCAGGACTCTATTAAACTCCACAGACCTTCTTTAATATATGGCCATCACTCCCACTAGGTCAGAGGGTAAGTACTGTTTGGCGACATATGTGAAATGGTTGCAAATAACTTTGCAGAGTGGCTGCAACAATGCTCTGCTCGCCAGCAGGGCGTTTGTGTGCTTTTTCTCCAGCCGTTGAAATCCTCCATTTCTGTCAGGTTCACAAACCAGACGGGTAGAATCTTTTTTCCATTTGTATTTGTAATGATCGAGGATTTGGAGCATTTTAATAGTTTATTTAGTTGTTAAAATCTTGGATTTCTTTCTTTGAAAACTGCCTGTTTATATCCTTTGTCTGCCAGTTAGGGAGAGGTTCAAATTCTTATTAATTTGAATATGTTCTCTATGTATCTTGGAAATGAGACCTTTAAACAAAATGACCCTTTTATCTCTTTGACTTTCTCTATCCCCTGTTTAGTCATGTGCTTTTATGCACAGTTGTGAAAATGTGTCTTCTTCTTTGCTCTTCTGTTTTGTTGATGATGTGAGTTTTATATCTAGATCAATGTGATAGATATTTTTAAGTAAGTTTTTTTAACAATGTTATCTTTTTTTTTTACATGAGGAGTCAAAGATGTGGCCCAAGGCTACCCATTTGGGGCACCGCAGGATTAAAATATAATTGGGAAATATTTAACAGAATAAATAAAAATACAACAAAATGTGGATGCCAGGATGTGGTCTTGTAAGCCTGGTATGGCCTAGAATACTTCTGCGCGGCTTGGCTGCCCCCTTCTTGTTTTATTGGACGCTGCTGTTTTACATCGCCATAGTTATCCCTAACATTCCTTCCCTTCTTGCTTCCAGAGCATCATCCCACGTAATAAATAATATTTTTTAAAGAGGAAAACTTGCGAACAAGTGATGAATACATTGAAAAAGTCGGGAGACACCCCCAGTGTGTAACCCTGTGGCACTTCCACCTCCGCAGAGGGCTGGGTTATGATGGTCCTCTCGTGTCTCTTCGTTTGTGTCATGCTTAGTGTTTACAGTTTTGCTACATAAACTTTTACTTTGGTGTGAGTTCTTTCCATTTAAATTGTTGTATTCATTGTGTATATGATTTATTTGGCTCTGCTCACTTAGCTCTGCCTCAGTTCATAGCTATCTTCCCGTGCTTCTCTGCATTTATCACACACATCCTTTCTTTCAAAACAATAACATTCTATTACATTCATGCGCCACAAACTGTCCCCCAGCTGATGGACCTCCACTTTGTTTTCAGTCCCTTGCCATCACAAAAAGCGCTGCTGTACGTGTTTTAGAGTGTGTGCAGACTTTTTTCTTATTGATAGCTTCCTTGGAGTCTCAGGTTCAGAGGATATGAACATTTTATTCACTTTATTTGGATAATTCCAAATTGCTTCCAAAATGGTTATGCCATTTCACAACTCCATAGTGTTTTTTATCATCCCACAGCCCTTTTGACATTAACTATTGCCATTTTTTTGTTGTCTTTGCCAATTTTCAGGGTGTGAAATGAAACCTCAAAGTTGTTTTTATTTGCATTTCTCTTATTATTAGTGATTTGGACCATTCTTTCATGTGGTTGCAAATACTTTGCAATTCTTATTTGTTCATGTCTTTTGATCACTTAAATTGATTGTATTTTAACAGATGGAAAAAAGCCTTTTTGTTGAGATGGCAGTCCTCCTTGAAGCAGTTGTCTATGTCAGAGCACCAAATTCTCTGAGGAACGGTCAGGATTCATAAAAAGTTTTTTGGATAATAACAAGAAGGAATATTCTATGCAAATGGGAAATTCAGTTCTTAAGTATTTGAACAAGTAATGAATCATGAAAAATGGATAATGAACAGAAGAAATTACAAGATAAATTATAATTTGATGCAGAGGTTTAACGGATATAAATTGTCATAACAAGGAGAAAAAAACCCTAAAAAGGAATCTTAGCACACATTTGATTCACTTGTCTAATGGAGAGTGATGTTGTCCACAGTCAACACCGATTTAGAATGTAAGTTTGTAAAATTTTGTAAGGAAGCGTGATGAGAAGTGAGTAATGGAGAGTAGAATCAGTTTAAAGAAAGCTTGGCAAGTGATCCAACCAAACAAGGTCATCCTAATGATAACGGGAGAAGTACCACAAACAGAAGAAAAATTAAAGAGATATGCAGAGATTTTCATAGCAAATTGTTCTCACCATCAAGGACAGTAGAGCCACTAGCACTTATGTTCTGATAGTCCAGTCCTGGACATTCTTGCAGGGGAGGTAGAAACCATACCAAAGAGAACAAGGGAGAAAAAGAAGATGAGTTGGAGAAGACTTTGATATCTTGGGTTCCTAATCTCAGTGTTATCCTAGACATCTCTCCCTGTCACACAGATCGAGGCAGTTGCCAAATTTTGTGATTTCTCCCTTTACAACATCTTCCTCAGTTCCCCTCTCTTCACTTGTACAGCTGCCACCTTAGGTCACCTGGATTATTACAGCAGCCTCTGAAATGATTCCCCTGCCTTTGTTCTACATACTCCTTAACAGAGAAATTTTAGTTAAGCACTTATGTGACAATGACACCTCCCTACTCAATCACCTTCAGCTTCTAGAGGCTTCTTGTTACTTGTAGAATCGAATATAAACTCCTGTTTCTCTCTGAAGGCCCCAATTTGTTCTTTTCAGCTTCATTGGCCATTATTCCCACTCCTGCCCTCTGAGACCCAGCTTAACTGACCTTTTCTCTCCAGTCTCTTTCTCTCTCCCTCTCTCTATCTGAAATAATATGATTTCTGGCTTCTTCCTCTCTGTCTCTGTCTCTGTCTCTTTCTGTTTCTCTGTCTGTCTCTGTCTCTCTGTCTCTTTCTGTCTGTCTCTATCTCTGTCTCTCAGAGGCAATCAGAGGTTAAATGACTTGGCCAGGGTCACATAGCTAGCGTCTGAGACCAAATTTCAGCTCAGGCCCTCCAGCCTCCAGGGCCAGCACTGTAGCCACTGTGGCACCTAACTGCCCCCATCTTTTAAGAAAGGCCCCCAGCATGGTAGATGTCCATCCTGTGATGAATTTAGGAGGAAACATGGTGTGATCTCATTGTTGTCTTCTGCACTTACTGTGTCTCCCTCATCCCTGCCCCATAAAGGGTGGGCTAGTTCTTTCCCTAAAAGACCAGGAGGCCATTGCCTAGGCCTCACAACCTGATTCCATTGATGTACCATTGCATCAGCTTCGTGATGCTATCTGACTCTGTTAATGTGGTTTCCTGATCATTTTAGGAGTGACCAAACTACCCAGCTGTCCAGATGTGTTTCCATACAGCTATGGGGTGGGGGGGCAGAATCTATCCAAATTGAGGTATCGTGGCATCCCAATTGATCATTCAGTGCTGTAGCTAACATAACTTCCTTCTGTTAACGGTTGGATGACCTCTGAATGTCTGAATTTATTCCAATACTGAGCCTAGACCACCGGCAGAGAGACCCCAATCAGGCCACTTAGGAGGTTCCCCAAGGCAAAGTTAACTAGCATAAAATGACGTGGGGCTCAGGTCATGGGATAGTGGAGGGAGGGACTCCTGAAAAAGAGCAGAAGGTACTCGGTAGGCATCCATGGCAAGGAGCCTTTTGCCCTTCTCTTGGAGGCTGGGACTCCATGCCACTTTTTGTATCCCCAGTGCTTAGCACAGAGCCTGGCACACAGTAGGAACTCAATTGATTGGCTGGTGTTCAGTGAGGCCTTTCGTTCAGTGGGGGGGCTGGAGGACACTGCCAATGGAGGAGAAAAGAAGGCAGCACATCTGGCCTTCACTGGTTGACCGTCCTGGTAAAAGAAAATCCGATTTCCAACATACAATAAAATGACACTGAGATGCAGAGCCAGGGGTGTTGGTGAATGTTTAACAACCAGCTGCTCTCTGAGGGGGGAAAAACATACAGCAGGACACACTTTTCTGTTTAACCTACAATTTTAATATAGATTTCTTAAGTCTAAAACAGTCAACTAACCAATAACTCAAGCCCTGATTTGTAATGTCTGCCCATTTCTAAAGTGTAAATGCTCACACTGAAAATATAACAGCCCTCTTGCAAGGTTGCCAGTGGCTCCAGCACACCCCTGGCCCCAAATTTTTTATGAACTTTGCAGTGAAAGCTGAGGGACAACAATGCCATGAACGCTGGTACTACTGAAAGTGGATGGGTGTGGGAAGTCCAGTTTCTAGCCCAGAAGCCATCCCTGCATGCTGTTGAGATCAGGGCTGTAAATCAAGAGATTATGAGCAGGAGAGAGGAGCCATAGGGGCCCTTGGTGGGGGTAAGATACCCCTAAGCTTAGCCTGTTACCTCCCCAAAGTGACTGCTTCCACTGTAGAAGCAGCTGGTGGGCAGCGTTTCATGACGGAGGAACTGGGGGAGAAGTTACATTTGGGGTTTAATGAATCACTGGACCAATGGCTGCTCAGCATGGGGTCCCTTGGAGCAAATAGTTGTTATTTCAATCATGTCTGACACTTTGTGACCCCATTTGGGGTTTTCTTGGCAAAGACCCTGGAGTGGTCTGCCATTTCCTTCTCCAGCTCATTTTACAGATGAGGAAACGGAGACAAACAGGGTGAAGTGACTTGCCCAGGGTCACAGCTAGTAAATTGTCTGAGGCCAGATTTGAACTCAGGAAGAGGAGTCTTTCTGATTTCAAGCTTAGTACTCTGTCCTACCTAGTTGCCCTAGAGCAAATATGGAAGAGCCTTTTTCCACAGTCCAGTTCCATGTGCTGGAGGAGTTTTACCCATAAACTACCCTTTGTCCCTTTTTTGATGGCCAGGATGGGAAGTTGTCTATACCTGGTCCCAAGAATCTTTGGCTTTGAAATCTAGTGTGGAAAAGATCTTTATTATACTAATCTTGGGTCTGGCCAAGCAGTCTTGGACTTTGGAGGACTTTGGCTGCTGACTTCCACTACACAAAGTTCTTTGTGAGACATGTAAGTACCCATCAGATCCTCTGCTTTCCACTTAGCTAGACTGTCACGTTGGAGCCCTTACAAGAACAGCTGAAGTTGCCAGTCAGGATAGAGTCTATAACACCATGTGGTTCTGGGTATTTGACCATATGATCCCCTGAAGGATGAAGTCAATGTTTCTTGCCTTCTCAGTGGTTAGGGAAGGAGGAGGAAAAGAGAATTCCAAATTAAAAATAAAGTGAAACCGAATTTAAAAAGAAAAGAAAAAGAAAACTTACCTGATCAGAATGGACTGCTTTGGGACGTAATTATGGCTGACCCTCTTCAGCCTTTCCCTCTTGCTTTCCCTGTACAGAATTGCTTGGGCCTCAAGACTTCTGCTCCCTCAGAGGCTCAGTATATCCTGGGGAAAGAACTCGGGTCCCCTTCCATTGCCAGGTTTCCTTTCCTCTCTGGTGGTTCAGACAGCTCTTTCCCAGAGAGAACTCAGAGAACCAACAGATAGTGTTGTTTGGATGGGCCTTACTTTCTGATAGTGGGGAAGTGACCCTTTTTCTGTATAACTATGTTGAATATGTATGAATCTGGAGGAAATTAGATTCTCTAGCTGCCTCAATAAAACCCTGGTTGAAGAGTCCTTTTTTGGCCCCTGTGGAAGAAAGGAGCAATCTCTACAGAGTCCTTTAAAGGAGCAGAGATTTGGTTTCATCTCCCAATGGGTCCCCCAGGGAAAGGGAGGTTTTGGTGGATGGGCCAGAGAACACTGAGTAAAATGACAGTACAAGGAGGACCTCAGGATCAGTTTAGATCCCAGAGCAGGCTCTGTGCAAGAGATGTCATCTCTGTACTATTTTATTACAGATGACCCTTATGGGTGATAAAGAATTGAGAATCATACCAAAGGAATCACATCTGTGCTGCTCTTGTTCATTGTCATTGCCTTACATCAGGAGGCCCACCTTGCCTATGGCATGGACCAGTCCTTAGGAAGTAGGGTGGTGAAATCCAGGATTTTTGTTCATTCTCCTCTGTGTTTTTAGTCACTCCTTCATGGGGTTGTTAATAGTTTTGTTTCTGCTATGCTTTTTATTTCATACTGCCCCCCTCCCACCATGCCAGGCTTCTCAGATCTGCAAGGTTAGGATTGTCCAGAAAAAACCTTAAACCATTTAAATGGTGAAGGGTCTTCTTAAAGCTCCTCCAGACCTTGCCACCAAGTTGGGATATGATAGCATCACCATCTGCCAGGTTTTTCACCCACATGCAGGTTAGTATCAGTGGGGAAGCTGCCCCCACCCCCGACCTGATCTAGCTAAGTAAATGCTGATAATTGTTAGCCTCTGTCTGTATTAACATGGTGACCTGGTCATCTGTGGCATACAAGGCCCACCCACGTAGAATCGGAGTTCTTTAAACTTCCCAGATGTTTAAAGGCTCCCTTCTCCCCCTGCTAGTGCCTCAGAGATTATCTCCTGTTGACCTTTGATGTGTCTTACCTATGTGGTTGTAGAAGGGGAAGCTCCTGGAGAGGAGGGACTGGTGTTGTCTGTACTCATTTCTCTAGCACTTAGCACAGTATCTGGCACTTGGAGAAATATTTGTTGACTGACATCTTTGTCTACTGACTAGACCACTTTTTTCCTACAGAATTAAATAGGGGATTAGTCTGTTACCAAAGGTAAGTGCTAAAATGTTCTTATTGAAAATCTTTTCTACCTTAGAGCCAAGTCAAGCTTTTGTTAACTGTTGAATGACCTACAGCGTCTCATTTCTTCCTATGAGCCCATACGAATAGGGAACCTGCTTGATTTATTCCCACTCATGACAGCTGACATGGATGGGTTTGATCTGCATCTTTGGAGTGAAAATCTAGATAAACGAGATTGCATGTTTATTTGAGTTGGATAAAGTCTCTTTTAGGAACAATCTGTTCTACTGTTGCCCTTGCCCAAATACCCCATTTGATTCTTTTCCTTCTTTTATTTAGAAATTCATTCAGTTTATGCAGTTTTTATATTTGTTAAACACAGGCCCTCAGAAATACAGAAAAACTGAATCTCTGAACATGGTAAAGTTGATCTTTTAATTTAGTGAGCTCTTTGAGGGAGGAGATGAGCCAACTGTCCTTTGAATCAGCAAAGCCCTAAGGCTATCTTCTACTCTGCACAAGCTCAGACACAAATGAGGTTGCTTTGGATGTCCCACACATCCAGCATCTTTGAAAATCACAGTGCAGAAAGTCTGTGATTCTTCCCTACAAAAGTAACAAACCTAAATAAATCAAGCTGCTTTTTCCTTGATTTGAAGATTTTTTAAAATTCCTTCGATGTCTCCCTCAAGCAATGCTATCGAGCAAAACTATCAATACTCAAAGACCTTTCTTTATTTGAAACCCAGACCTAGTTCAGAGGCCATAACTCCTTCCCCTCATTATGGAAAACATGTGGTAGATATAATAAGAAATAACTAGAAATAAGAAAACACTAGAAATGACTTTAAGAAATCATTATATTTATCTTGTAGGGATATTTTAAAACACAAAATATAAACAGTTTCTTCTGCTAAAACATTTTAGAACAAATTCATACAAATTAAATGAGAAATTACACAGTGATGTGGCATTGTGAAGCATTTCAGAAGTTCCTTTGTACTTTTACCAGTTAATATGAGCTTTACACATTTTCTCCAAAATGCTTTGCTCATTTGGGAAAAAAAAATGTAAATTTCTTTCCCAGGTGCAAAGAAAAGAGCTGGTATTTTTAATGGCACCAAATTGCTTTCCATTTAGGACATATGTTTTTGTTATTAAATGAATGCACAGAGTGTGCGATTTCATGAATTCAGGGAAATCATGGTCCCCTTTCCCCAACCTAGATCATAACCTCTATGATTTCAATAGTTGCGTGAGTTGCAGAAAGATCAAGTTCACATGTCAGGTCACACAGCTACAAAGTATCAGAAGTAAAATTTTAATCTAGGTTTTCCCTAGACCATAATACCCAGCGTTATCTATTATTAGGCATAGTGCCTTTATTTTTTCATTACAGATCAGCCACTATTATTTATTGTTTCAAACAATTAGAAACTAAAAGACACAGCAAAGGAACTGGTTTGTCTCCTGTGCAATTTAATTTTTGGACTCCTATTACTCCCTTTTGGACACTTTCGACTATGCCAATTGTGTTTCCTGTATGTAACGTCCCGTATTTCTTCTCCGAGCCTCTGCATAGATCATTACCTGGGTCTATTTTCACTTTGTCTTTGTAAGCCCTTAGCTTCTGCCAAGGCTCAGCTCAGGACGCCTCTAAACACGAGGATTGTCCCTATTCCTGATCTGTTAAGTGTCTCCACCCCACCAGACCACTTCATATTTATGTGGGGTGTTTTAGTGTATTTTGTGTGGTCAGACTCTGGACTTACTCTCCCAACTTACATCAGAACTAGGAGGTTGGGTTCCAAGAGAATGACTTCCTTTATTTCCCCCTGAGGTTCTAGGCGTATGTTGAAGGGGCAGTAGAATTCATGTGTCTACTTAAACCCCCACTCTGATGTGTTTCCTCCACTATCAATTGATCAGTTATTTATTTAATATCCTCTAAAAAGTGCAAGTGAATATCTCCACAGTGTCGTCATTGTTTGGTTGTTCAGTCATGTCTGATTCTTTGTGACCCCATGGACTATGTTCGTTGGGGTTTTCTTGGCAAAGAAACTGGAGTATTATACTATCTCCTTCTCCAGTGTGTCCCCATTTTACAGATGAGGAACTGAGGCAAATAGAGCTTAAGTGACTTGCCCAGGGTCACACAGCCTATGAGTATCTGAGAATTTTCTGCTTCCAAGTCCATTGCTGTATGTGCTGCCCCAGCAAGTTGTTCAACCCAGCTGCTCTACCCATCTGCCCCTCACGTCTCCTCAATATATTGATAACATTGATTAGAGCCCCACTATCAATTTAACCAGTTGACTTTTTGCTTATTAGCAACCAATTAATATCAATTAGCTTTTACAACGGGATGATTACTGAAAAGATCTAGCATAAAGCTGAAACATCCCTCTCAATTGGGGGCACATTCCACCTCTACCATCTTGGTCCCTGGAAAGGTAGGCTCAGGGCTAAAGCCAGTGCTACAAAACACTTCTCCCGAGAGTCTGCTTCCAAACACGGCATTGCCAGTTGCTGCTGTTGCTTCCCTGCTTGCTGCCAGGTAGATTCACCGCTGTGTTGGATACAGCAGGTTCCTTCTCGGAGCCACAGTGGTACCTCACCTGGCTTGGCTGTAGTGGTAAAACAGTGTGCCAGAGATGTCCGTGGTTGAACCTCCATATCTCCTCCAGTCCCTTAAATCTCATCAGATTGTTCTGTCTCCAGTACTGCTCCATCTATGAACAGGAGAGAACAGACACAACAGGGACAGAGGAGATATAGATGGCATGTAGCTTAAAAGCCACACGGCATCAAGGCAGGCAAGGGCTTTTCCCACCCAGTCTTACAGCATCTCTTCATTCAGACTGCCAAGAAAGAGGTTATTTGTCTGGTTAGTGCCTATGGTATACACAGTTCTGGCTCCGTAGCCAAGTGACCCTTTTTTTTTCACCACTCAGTATGTGAACCAGAAAAAACTACAGAAAACCTGTACATGCTCTGAAATGGAGAGCAGGGCCCCTCCATTTTATACCAGCACCAGCTTCCAAGAGAAGTCTCGCTGAATAGCCCCAAGGGTCACCTGCAGGCAGATCTTTTTTTCTGGAGCCCCTCAAGGGCCAGCCCCTGATATCATTGTGGTTATTTATCTGAGTACATGTTGTTTCTCCCCAGTAGAATATAAGCTGGTTAAAGAAAAAGATTAGTTTTGTCTTTATTTCCTCAGTGCCTAGCCCATAGCAGTTGCTTAACAAATACCTGCTCAATGAAGGAAGGAAACAATGAGCAATTAAATAAGTTGGAGCAAATAGTTTCTGCCACCAGAAAATGCAGTATTTTGAAAATTCCTGCGTCAAATAATTTATTTCATCATTTGTTCATTATATAAACAATTCTGGTCTTAATTTTCCTGAGGCAAAACCAGCTCAAAATGTTTGACTTTGTCTTCATGTTGAAGGTGATCTAGTCAATCTTCCATACGTCTGTCTTCTCTTTGTAATTACCGTTAAGTATTTATCAAGATCTATTCCAGAAGATTCACTCCTGAGACCACATTTCTGGGCAAATTCATCTATTTGATTCTAATTATCACCAGAAAACTATAAACCAAGTCAGGTCAGGGTGGTTCTTGGAGCACATGGAGTTCCCGATGATCGATCTGACAGATTTCTTCAAGATTTTATTCATTCTCTCTGCATTGTGCCAAAGCCCTTCTCATTCCTGCTCTCTGACAGGGATCAGCTCTTTCATACACTTTTCACATTTCCTGTAACATCTACTTGCCCAACAACCCATTTTTCTCAGGAGATGATTCCCCAAATTTTCCTTTGTTGTCTTGTTTATGTGCCTCTTCTCTGTGTCCCCAAGTACCATTTTTTGTCATCGTATCTTCAGTGGTACCATTATTTGGGTCATGAATGTTAGCTGGCTTTGTTTATATGTGTGTGTTTTTAAAGATTTTCACAGCTTCTTCTGCAGCCTTTCTCTTGACATTCTATACTTGTCATCAACTGTTTCTGCAGTTAATTCTTTCTCCAGAATTACCTTATGTTTCTACTGGCAGTTTCCCAACTTTTCAAAGACATACTGAAAAAGACTGCTGTTCAATTCAGCTGTGCTGCTCAGTAAACATACAGAATCTGAGGGATTTTTATAAAATACAAAATCACTGAAAACTACAATTCTTTCCCAAATCATTAGTCAAAGAGCCTACCAGCTTAACAAAGAAAATCTTCTTGGGGACAGCTGGAGTGTGTAATGGTGACTTTCTGAAGGCTGTTCAGTACCTCAGCATTAGTTGCATATTGATTTTTTTCTTTGTTTCCAGAACTTTCAGGTAAGCAGTAGTCTTGCACAAAACAACAAAACAACAACAAAGACAACAAAACAAGACTTGATAGCATCAAGTTTCATCTGGCAACTCATCACACTTGTGACCACATTCAATTGACATTTTCATCTCATCCTCCCGAACTGCTAAGGACACCGATGACACCTCTTGCTTTTGCCTGAAGGATAGAGCCTGCCAATATGCAGTCTTGATGACTTCTCTGGAGCTTTTTACAAGAAAATCATATGAAGTTAGGCCTGCCAGGCATACCACTAGATCAATATAATAGGAATTTTTAAATTTCTGTCCTCAGTGCCTCACTTCAGCAGGTTTTTCCAAGAATCTTAATGGCCTGTTCAGTAGTTCAAGCCTCAGACAAATCTCTTGCAGTGGCATAACTTGAATTAGATATATCCTTTGACATCTTTTTGTCATGTTTATCTTTTTACAATATTTTTATGTTTCAACATCTTAATTTACAAACAAGCTATTGGTAATTTCTTAATTTCTGAGATGTCAATAGTGGGGAGTACCCATAGAAGAAGGTATCATCTCATATTTCTGAACACAACAAATTTCTATATACCTATAGTTAAATTTCCTCCATCTGTCCCTGGATTAGAAAAGTTCTTCTAATACCATTTTGTTCCACAGGGAGCACTGCCTCTCTAAGGAATAATCTGCAGCCTGCTAAAAGATGATCTTCCAGAGACTCGTGCTTGACACTCTCCTTCATCCCCAAGTGCTTCTGCTAGTCATTCTTCAGAAATGCTTTCTCTTTCCATTGATGGCCTCTAAGACTCTCAGATACTTGCTCAAGGGTCACTTTGCTGACCTAATCTGTGTTGTTTAGTGTATGTACAGAATGGAAGAAGTTGTCACAAATGACAAGATTCAAATCATGCTTCCAGATCTCCTAGGTGAAGAGCCCATGGTTCACCTTTGTAGCTGAAATACTATATTAGTTTTCTGCTGAATACTTAGTGCTCTTAGCTGCGTGTTTCTTTTCTGTTGTTGTTCTATAACATTTAGCTAAGCAGTAATCAGGCAAAAACAACTGACAGATCCATGAATTGTTTGTTATATCATGCTTGTATTCAGTTGATATTTCATGAAGGGAGGCAGAATTATGAAGGATGTCAATAGAAGAGTCACTTGCATTTTCTTTGAGGGCAGTTAGTCTATAGTTGGGAGCTGCAAACAGTAGAATTAGTTTGCCCAGATTTATTCTCAAGGGCTACAAGATGTTTTGAGAATTTTAGGGACAGAGGATACTGATATGAAGGTGAACCATTTGGAAATACCACCACATCAGCATGATTAGTGTGTCTAAATTTCCTTCTGACAATTCTAACATGAACAGGTTTTTGTAAGAGTTTAAGAGCCTGTTCACTAGCTTGATCCCTAGATCTGTATTTACTGCCAGCATAAGCTGTTGTCAGATAGACACTGTGGCACCTCACTTCACAAGCATAGCCGTCAATTGGGATTTCCTTCCTTTCGAGGGCACCGGCAGGGGGGATTTCTTCTAAAGAAGCATACTGAAACTCAGGATTTGTGTGACATGCCTGAAAGCAACAAGTTAAGATACGTGTATAGTTAATTACTCCAGAGTCAGCTGATATCTTGGGATTACTAAAGTATCCCTGGACCGCTTGAGAAAGTCTTCGAATGACATTTTGTTTTGCAGTTAGTAGTAACTCCTCAAATGTTGGTGCTGAGAAAGTTTCAGCGAGTAACTGAGAGGACAAACTTTGAGTGGTTGGCTCTACCCTGTTTGATGATGCTGAGAAACATTCAGCCCTTGAATAAGAAGCAGGAAGCTGCCATGCTTCATACCTGGCAGTATCCATACTGCCTGGTAACCTTCCCCTTCTCTGGGGTGTGCTCTCTGTCAAAGCAAACCCACAGTAAGAACTATAAGAGAATGTGGCAGGCATGACACAAGCCATATTACTGAGTAATGTCTGGCTTGTTGCAGGTTTGCTTTCTATGAAATGGTATCTTTGATAAGAAGGCAGAGAGGATATGGGATGTGTCCTATGAACCCTACTATTTAATAATTTCATTTTGGGAGACCTGTTCATGGTGGAAGCAAAACTCGTGCCAGAATATGGAGAGAATGTGCTGTGGATGGCATGGCCCATTGAAGGTGAGAACAGTTTGGTTATGGTACGCTTACTCTGTGTGGGCATAAGTCTTGCATCAAAACGTGGGGAAGACATTCCAGCTGTGACAGGATCCACACTTCCTGAGACCATTCTGGAGAAGGTGGGCATGCTTTCTGTGGAAGCCGATCTCATGTCTGAACGGAAAGAAGTAAAGGAACTTGTGGAGGGATCCGTGCTCTTGGAGGTCATTCCAGTAACTGCAGGTTTGGGCTTTCTGAAAGCAAATCTTCGGTAAGAATGCTGAGATGATGTGGCAGGTGTGGCACTAGCCTTACTATTTGATAAGATTTTGGTTATTGCAGACCTGCTCATTGTGGAAGGAAAACTCATGTCAGAATATGGAGAGAATGTGCTACGAATGGCGCGGCCCAGTGAAGGTGAGACTATTTTGGTTACAACACGCTTACTCTGTGTGGAAATAAATCTTGTGTCAGAACACTGAGGGGACATGAAACCTGTGGCAGGAGACGTGCTCTCTGAGAACATGCTGGCTACTGCAGGCTTGCTCCCTGTGGAAGCAGCTCTTGTCTCAGAACATGGAGGGGACACGACACTTGTGGCAGGAGACGCGCTCTCTGAGAACACTCCGGTTACTGCAGGCTTGCTCCCTGTGGAAGCAGCTCTTGTCTCAGAACACAGAGGGGACACGAAACCTGTGGAAGGAGACACGCTCTCTGAGAACATTTCGATTACTACAGGCTTGCTCCCTGTGGAAGCAGCTCCTGTCTCAGAATACTGAGAGGACATGGTACCTGTGGTAGAAGAGAGACTCTCTGAGAACACTCCCATTCCTGAAGGATCACTTTCAGTTGAAACAGCTCTTGTCTCCGAACACAGAGGGGATGCAATACCTATGGCAGGAGACACGCTGTCTGAAAACATTCTGGATACTGCAGGCTTACTCTCTGTGGAAGCAAATATTATCATAAAACACAGAGAAGACACATACCTGCTACAGGAGAGAGTCTGTCAGAGAACACTCCCATTCCTACAGTATCGCTGTCCAGCAGAGCAGTTTCTGTCTCTGAAGGGAATGTGATACCTGTGGAAGGAGACACTCTCTCTGAGAACATTCTGGATACTACAGGTTTACTCTCTCTAGAAGTAAATATTATCACAAAACAGAGAAGACACCATACCTGCTGTAGGGGAGAGTGTCTCTGAGAACACTCCCATTCCTACAGGATCACTTGCTGTCAAAATAACTTCTGTCTCTGAACATGAAGGGAAAGCGATAACTGTGGAAGGAGACACACTCTCTGAGAACATTCTGGATACTACAGGCTTACTCTCTGTGGAAGCAAATGTTATCACAAAACACAGAGAAGACACCATACCTGCTGTAGGGGAGAGTCTTTCTGAGAAGACTCCCATTCCTGTAGCATCTCCTTCTGTTAAAATAGCTTCCGTCTCTGAACATGGAGGGAATGCGATACCTGTAGAAGGAGACACACTCTCTGAGAACGTTCTGGATACTACAGGTTTACTCTCTGGGAGCAAATATTATCACAAAACACAGAGAAGACACCATACCTGCTGTAGGGGAGAGTGTCTCTGAGAAGACTCCCATTCCTGCAGGATCGCTTCCTCTCAAAATAGCTTCTGTCTCTGAACATAGAGGGAATGCGATACCTGTGGAAGGAGACACACTCTCTGAGAACATTCTGGATACTACAGGCTTACTCTCTGTGGAAGCAAATGTTATCACAAAACATAGAGAAGATATAATACCTGCTGTAGGGGAGAGTCTTTCTGAGAACACTCCCATTCCTACAGTATCTCCTTCTGTCAAAATAGCTTCCGTCTCTGAGCATGGAGGGAATGTGATACCTGTGGAAGGAGACACACTCTCTGAGAACATTCTAGATACTACAGGTTTACTCTCTCTGGAAGCAAATATTATCATAAAACATAGAGAAGACACCATACCTGCTATAGAAGAGAGTGTGTCAGAGAACACTCCCATTCCTGCAGGATCACTGTCTGCCAAAATAGCTTCCGTCTCTGAACATGGAGGGAATGTGATACCTGTGGAAGGAGACATACTCTCTGAGAACATTCTAGATTCTATAGGCTTACTCTCTCTGGAAGCAAATATTATCATAAAACATAGAGAAGACACCATACCTGCTATAGAAGAGAGTGTGTCAGAGAACACTCCCATTCCTGCAGGATCACTGTCTGTCAGAGCAGTTTCCGTCTCTGAACATGGAGGGAATGTGATACCTGTGGAAGGAGACACACTCTCTGAGAACACTCTGGATACTACAGGTTTACTCTCTGTGGAAGCAAATGTTATCACAAAACACAGAGAAGACACAATACCTGCTGCAGGGGAGAGTGCCTTTGAGCATACTCCCACTTCTGCAGTATCACTGTCTGTCCGAACAGTTTCTGTCTCTGAACATGGAGGGAATGCGATACCTGTGGAAGGAGACACACTCTCTGAGAACATTCTGGATACCACAGGTTTACTCTCTCTAGAAGCAAATATTATCATAAAACACAGAGAAGACACAATACCTGCTGTAGGGGAGAGTGTCTTTGAGCATACTCCCGTTCCTGCAGGATCACTGTCTGTCAGAACAGTTTCTGTCTCTGAACATGGAGGGAATGTGATACCTGTGGAAGGAGACACACTCTCTGAGAATGTTCTAGATACTACAGGTTTACTCTCTGTGGAAGCAAATGTTATCACAAAACACAGAGAAGACACAATACCTGCTGTAGGGGAGAGTGTCTTTGAGCATACTCCCGTTCCTGCAGGATCACTGTCTGTCAGAACAGTTTCTGTCTCTGAACATGGAGGGAATGTGATGCCTGTGGAAGGAGACACACTCTCTGAGAACATTCTGGATACTACAGGCTTATTCTCTCTGGAAGCAAATATTACCACAAAACAGCGAAAACACAATACCTGCTGTAGGAGACAGTTTCTCTGACAATACTTCTGTTCCTGTAGGAACACTATCTGTTAAAGCAGCTTCTGTCTCTGAACATGGAGGGAATGTGATACCTGTGGCAGGAGACATACTCTCTGAGAACTTTCTGCATACTATACAAGCTTACTCTCTGTAGAAGCAAGTATTGTCTCAAAACATAGAGAAGACATAATACCTGTTGTGGGTGACAGTCTTTCAGAGAACACGTCACCTACTGCAGGATCACCTTCTGTCACAGCTCTTATCTCTGAACATGGAGGGAATGCAATGCCTATGGAAGGAGAAAGTCTCTCTGAGAACACTCCAGTTACTGCAGGATTGCTCTCTGTGGAAGCAAATATCATCACAAAACATAGAGAAGACACAATACCTGTGGCAGGAGAGATGCTTTCTGAGAACATTCTGGATACTACAGACTTGATCCCTGTGCAAGCAAATATTGTTACAAAATATAGAGAGGACACAATACCTGTTGTAGCAGAGAGCCTTTCTGAGACCTCGCGGGATCCTGCAGGATCACTTTCTACTGGAGCAGAACATGGATGGTACACAAAACCTGTGGCAGGAGACACACTCTCTGAGAACATTCTGGATACTACAGGCTTGCTCCCTGTGGAAGCAAGTATGGTCTTAAAACATAAAGAGGACACAATACCTGTAGTAGGAGATAATCTTTCTGAAAATGCTCCAGATACTTCAGGATTGTTCTCTCTGGAAGCAGCCCTTGTCTCAGAAGATGGAGGATACACAAAACCTGTCGTAGGTGACAGTCTTTCTTGGGACAGGCCAGATGTATCAGTATTGTTCTCTGTGGAATCAAACTTTATGCCACATTGAGAAGGCAGGAGAAGTGTGGCAGGATCCACAAGCTCTGATAATAGTCTGGTTACAGTAGAAAGCCTCTCATCGGAAGCAAATCTTGTCTCAGAACTCTGAGAAGAAAAGAGACTTGTAGATGGAGACAGTCCTCCAGTCTCTGCAGCTTTACTTTCTGTAGAATCACATGTGGCCTCAAAATACCGAGAAGGCAAGAGGCTTGTGGCAGGCGATGTGCTCTCTGGGCACAGTCTGGCCACTCTAGGCTTTATCTCAGGGCTGGTACGTCGTGTGTCAGAACACTGAGAGGTAAAGAAATTGGTAGATGGAGGCATGTTTTCAGGGAATAGTCCAGTTTCTGAAGACTTGCTCTCTGTTGAGGCAAGTTTTGTTTCAGAACGCAAAGAAGGGACAACACTTGAGGTTGGAGATGTTCTCTCAGAGAAAAGTCCGGTTATGATGGGCTTCCTTTCCGGGGAAGCGCATTCGGTGTCAGAGTATTCAGTGGATGAAATGCTTATAGGGGGGGAGAGTCTGTCTGAGGATATTCCTGGTACTGTTGGCTTCCTCTCAGGGGAAGCATATCCAGTCTCGGAATACTCAGTAGATGAGATGCTGATAGGTGAAGATGGTCTCTCAAAGAACAAGCCAGTTACTACTGGCTTGACCTCCGGGGAGACGCATCTTGCGTCTGAACTCTCAGATGAAAAGATGTTTGTAGGTGGAGAGAGTGTCTCTGAGAACATGCCAGTTACTACTGGCTTGTTCTCTGGTGAAATGTATCTAATGTCTGAGGTTTCAGAAGAAAAGATGTTTGTAGGTGGTGATAATGGCTCAGAGAACATGCCAGTTACTACTGGCTTGTTCTCTGGTGAAATGGTCTCTGAACATTCAGAGGTCAAGATGCTTGGGGTTAAAAACAGTGTCTCAGAGAACATCCCACTTACTGTGGGTTTGTTCTCTGGGGAGGTGCATCTAGACTCTGAACCCTCAGAGGCCAAGATGTTTGTGGAGGGAAACAAAGTCTCAGAAAACATTCCTCCTTCTACGGGTTTACTTTCAAGGGACACACACCTGGGATCTAAACATTCAGTAGACAAAACATCGGGGGGTAGAGACCCTGTTTCTGAGAACATCCCACTTACTGTGGGCTTGTTCTCTGGAGAGGCGCATCTAGACTCTGAAACCTCAGAGTCTAAGATGCTTGTTGCTGAAAACAGAGTCTCAGAAAACACTCCACTTACTACTGGCTTACTTTCAGGAGAATCACTTCTGGCATCTGAACACACAGCAGACAAGACAGTTGGGACAGAACGCACTCTTTCTAACAATTCACTTATTATAGGCTTCCTTTCTGGGGAAGCAGGACCTCCCATATCAGAATATTCGGTAGAGGAAATGCTAATGGGTGAAGATGGTCTCCTTGAGAAGAGTCCAGTTATTATGGGCTTCCTTTCAGGGGAAGCACATCCAGGATCAGAATACTCTGTGGATGAAATGCTGATGGGAGGGGATAGTCGTCCTGAGAATAGTCCAGTTATTATAGGCTTCCTCTCACAGGAAGCACAGCTCGTCTCCGAACCCTCTGAAGAAAAACTATTCTCGTCTGGAGACGGCCCTTCTGCAGACACTCCTGTTACTATAGGTTTGGTTTCTGGGAAGAAACTGCTGTTCTCAGAACATTCAGATGAAAGGACAATGGTAGTTGGTGACAGTCTCCCTGAGAACAGTCCAGTTACTACAGGCTTCCTCTCTAGGGAAGCACTGCTAGTCTCTGAACCCTCAGAGGACAGGACAATTATGGTTGGTGATAATCTCCCTGAAAGTATATTGCTTACAATGGGCTTCCTCTCAGGGGAAGCACAACTGGTCTCCGAACCCTCAAAGGATGAAATACTTGAGTCCGGAGACAGTCTTCCCGAGAACACGTCAGTTAGTATGTGTTCTCCCTCAGTGCAAAAATAGCTAGTCTCTGAATACTCAGAGGAGGGGATACTTATGGCAGGGGACAGTACCTCTGAGAACATGCCAGTTACTACTGGCTTGTTCTCTGGAGAAGTACAGCTAGTGTCAGAGTACTCGGTAGATGAAATACTGATAGGTGGAGATAGTCTCCCAGAGAGTAGTCCACTTACTATGGGCTTCCTCTCTGGGGAAGCATATCCAGTATCAGAGTACTCAGTAGATGAGATACTTATGGGTGGAGATAGTCTCTCCGGGATGATTCTGGCTACTACTGGTTTGATGTCTGGTGAAACACATTCGGTATCCGGACATTCGGTAGACGAGACATTTGGGGCTTGAGACACTGTCTCTGAGAGCAATCCAGTTACTACTGGCTTGGTCTCAGGAGAAAGGCATCTAGCCTCAAAACATTGAGCTGATGACCCTGGGACTGGTGACACTGTCCCTGAGCATGTTCTATTTACAACAGGTTTTCTTTCAGGTGATTCACATTTAGTCGCTAAACATTCAACAGACGAGACATCTGGGTCTAGGGACACTTTCTCTGAGAGCCTTTCACCTACTAGAGGCTTGCTCTCAGAGGAAATGGGTCTAGTCTCAGAACATTTAGCAGTCACAACATCTGGAGTTGTAGACACTGTCTCTGAGAGCCTTTCACCTACTATAGGCTTGCTCTCAGGGGAGACGCATCTGGTCTCTGAATCCTCAGAGGCCAAGATGCTTGAGGTCGGAGATACTGCCTCTGAGAGCGTTTCACCTACTATAGGCTTGCTCTCAGGGGAGACGCATCTAGTCCCTGAATCCTCAGAGGCCAAGATGCTTGAGGTCGGAGATACTGCCTCTGAGAGCAAGCCACTTACTACAGGCTTGCTCTCAGGGGAAGATGTCTTCGGACCCTCAGCAGATGAGACATTTGTGTCAGGAGACACTGTCTCTGATGAGATTCCTGTCACCCCAGATTTGCTTTCAGGAGAAATACATTTAGTTTCACAACACTCTGACAAGACAGGGGGGGAGTCTGAAGACACTGTCTCTGGCAACACTCGGGTTACTAGAGGCTCCCTCTCTGGGGAAACACATCTAGTTTCCAAACATTCATCAGACGGGACATTTTGGGCTGCAGAAGCTTTCTCTGACAATACTTCAGTTATTACAGCCTTTCTGTCAAGGGGACCAGGTCTAGTTTCAGAACACTGGGAAGTCAAAACACTTGTGGTGGGAGATGCCTTTTCTGGCAACATTTTGGCTGGTTTAGCCTTGTCCTCTGGAGAAACACTTCTAGTTTCTGAAGGCTCAGAGGACAAGGTATTTTTATCAGGAGACCCACGGTCAGAGACTACACTAGTAACAGTAGCCTTTCCCTCTGTAGAATCCAATTTTGAGTCAGGACACTCAGAATCCGAGCTCTCTGTGACAGGAGCTATGCTCTCTGACAGCATTCCCTTTCCTGCAAGCTCACTCTCTGTGGAAACAACCCCTATATCAGTCTCCACATTCTCTCCTAATACTTCAGTTGCCACAGGCATGCTCTCTACGGAAGCAAACCTTTTGTCAGAACACTGAGACGACAAGCGATCGGTGTCAGCATCCACATTCTCAGAAAATACACCAGCTACTTTACGCATGCTCTGTATGATAGCAAATTTTGTTTCGGAACGCTGAGAAGACAAGATACTTGTAGCGCTAACCCCAGCATTTGATAACATTTCAGTTGCCGCAAGCTTGCTCTCGGTTAAAGCTAATCCTCTTTGCGAAAGCTCAGACCTCTCATCTTGGTCACCCAAACTGATGTGCACATATTTATTTTTCCTTTCTACCGGCCATCTGATAGAGTGAGTTTGTGAGATTCCCCGCTCTAATCCAGTGCCTGCATCATCTTTCTTTTTCTCCTCTTTCTTACTCTCATCTACACCTTGCACAGTCTCAGGCTGCTTTTCCTCCAACCTAGGGACAACTTTCCTTTTGGGAGCGCTCAGGCCAGCCTGTGGTGAGAGGGGACGCTTCTGAGCTCTGGGGGGCTCCGGCTGGACCGTTTGTTGGGCAGCCATCTCCTCTAAATGCATGCCTTCTACCAACTCGAGGAGTTTCTCCATCACTCGCGGTCTGTACTTACAGCCAAAGAAGACCAGGATAGAACAGCTGACGGAACGCCCGGGGCTGGTGTAGATTTACAGGTGCCGGCAGATGAATTCCAGTATACGGGATCCAGAATCCAGCATCCAGCCAAAGATGAGTCTAGCTGCTGCTGAACTCAGTCGCGGAACCCAGCATCCAGCGGCAGATGAATTCCAGCAAGAGATCCAACATCCAGCGCAGCCACTGGTGGTTGGAAGGCGGCTCCGCCCAGCTCAGCAAAGACGCAGCTGCTCTAGAGGTGGGGGGGAGTAGGGGCGCAACCAAATGGCCGACCGACCCCCACTGCAGACCTCTCTCTAGCCTTCTGATTATAGCCACCTTACTGAGATGGGGATGGCGCACAGCCAGCCCTGCCCCCTCTCTGGCGGACACCTGACACTGATGCCGTCTCGAGCCTCAAAATCTTCCTTGGGACCTCTGCTGAGAGCCCAAGCGATGCTTCCAAATCACTTTCACCGTTCTAGTGCATACAGCATCCTTTGAAATGGCACCTTCCTGCCTTTTCAGGATACGCTCCAAGCACTTTGTGACGGAGAGGCAGAAGGAGAGCTGAAGAGCTGGGCGGTGTATGCAACGATATTGATATTTTGGATTTGGAGTCAGGAGACTTGGGTTCAAATGCTCTCTGTTAATTACGAGGAATGGATAGGTCATTTCTCCTCTATGGGTTTCAGCTTCCTCAGAGAGGGGTTTTAAATAGATGACCTCTAAAGTCCGTTCCAGTTCAAAATCTTTGTTCCCTCAGGCAGAGTTTAAGGGAACCAGATGCCCAGTTTTCAAAGTCCGCTAATTGATAGGTCACAATTCTTGAATCAAGGAAAACCATCTCACAACGGGACCCCTTCCTACCTTCCCGGACTTCTTCCATTCCACTTTCCACACTTACTCAGCAATGCAGAGACGCGGGCCTTCTTGCTGTTTCTTGCTCACTTTACTTCACCTCCCAAATCCACGCTTTTTTTTTTTTTTTTTTTTTTTTTACCGACCATCCCCTGTCTGTGGAATAGTCCTCCTCCTCACCTTTGCCTCGTGGCTTCTTAGAAGACCCAGATCAATACCCACCTCCTACAGGCCTTTCTAGTCTCACCTCCTCCCCCACAGCCAGTACCTTCCATCTGAAATTCCATCCCAATTATCTTGCATGCATAGTTGTTTATCCCATTACCCCATGTTGTCTCGTCCATTAGACTGTGAATTCCTTGAGGGCAGAAGCTTTTTACCTTTCTTTGTATCCCCAAAGCTAAGAACAGTGCCTGGTCAATAGTAGGTGCTTAATAAATGCTCATTGATCTAACAAAAGTTGTCACCGTTTACCATAATGCTTATGATTGAAGTGTTAGAAGTGAAATAGGAAAGAAGAGAAATGTTATGTGACTAGAAGTTATTAAAACCTTTGATTTCAGAAAGGATGTTCGTTCCACTGCATCACTGACCTCACCTGATGCAGACACACCCCAGAGGGTCCTAGGGGGCACTGTTGCTAGAGGGCCAGGCCTGGAGTCCCGAAGACTTGAGTTTAAATATGACCTCAGACACCTGTTATCCGTGTGACGCTGGGACCCCTCAACTGTAAAATGGAGATAATGATAGGACCTACTTCCCAGGGTTATTATGAAAATCAAATGAGATATTTGTAAAGTGCTCCCCCTATGACAAGTGCTTAATAAGTGATATAAGTAATTATTGTAAAGCACTTAGCTCAGTGCCTGGCACATAGTAAGGGCCATATACATGGCAGCTGTTATTATGACTATTATTATTATTCCTGCAATTATATTTGAGAATGTTCAAGCTCTGCTAAAGTCCCACCTTCTGCAAGCAGGCATTCCCAGTCCTCAATCCCAGTGCCGTCTCTCTAAGATTTTATTTGTGTGTGTAGTGTTTGTAAATACTAGTTTGCATGTTGTTCCCTCCATCCTCAAGAGCAAGGACTTTGTTTTGTGCGGGTGCCTTTTTTTGTATCCCCAGTGCTCAGCATGCCTGGCACATAGTAGGTTCTTGTTGAATTGACTTGAATAAGAATTATAGACAGTATCCAGGAATTCAGGGCATGTAGTAGACTGAGCCTATAAAAAGGGAGAAGGTCTTATGTTATTTGTTGTCTTCCAAATAGGATTAATTTCCAAGAGCTGGAGAATCATTCATGGTCTAGTCTAAAAGACATTCTGTTTCACTTAAAGAGTATCAAACAGTCCAATTTACTACTTACTGCTACCACTACAAAATACTACAAGGTACTAATCGGTTCAGAAGACAACGTGTGAGTAATCCTACTCCCTCCCATCAAGACTCCCCTCCTTTTTCCATCCAACCCTTTCTCTGACCCCTTTTTCAGGGAAGAACAGGTTCAAAGTATGCAGTCAATATTCAGACAGATCCTGAGGTTCATGAATGTGCTCTTGGGTCCACATCAGGTACAACTTCAGCTCAGTTATCAGGAAGTCTTGTATTTCTTCAAAAGGGGAAAATTCCAAAGTTCCATCACTGCTGGGCTCAAGAATCCTGGAGAGAAGAATTAAAATGGGGTGGGGGTGGGGCAGGAAGAGGGAGTAGTAGACAGGAAAGGACCCAGTGAAGATTTCACAAAGCTCATCAGCTGGAATTTCAGAAAGCTGCCTCTTTACTCTGATTGGGATTTGTGAAGGGATGGTGTCAGCAGCCGGTTTAGGTCTAGATGGCACCAAAGAGACAGATGGAGCCCTACCAATACCAGATCAGTGTGCCCAAAGGAACTAGGTTGAATTGAGGAAAGAGGTAGATGAGTTCAGTTTGGATAACAAGTGAGTCCTTACCCCTACCCCAAGATTTAACCAGGAAAGTGCTATGGAGAGAGTTGGACTCCTTATGCAATGCAGACACACACACAGACCCTGATCAGAGGCGCTCCCCACCCCAATCCAAGAAGGAAGAAGGGGCCCAGCAGTGCTTTCTAGTTTTCAAAACCTTCCTCCCTTCCCTCGTCCTTTCCTGCCCCTCTCCCCTTTTCCTTTCTTCTTTGGGGAGGGCCCACTGCTGGGTGATTTAATGAATGTAGAGCTAGTGGAAGGGAGGAAAGATGGAAGGGAGGAGAGGAAGAAAATGAGAGAAGGGGGAGGAGAAGAGAACAAGACAGAGAAGGTGGAGAGGAGGGCCAGCAGCTTCCCAGGTGCTAGCTTTTTAAGCATGAATGTACCTGTGGGTTTACTCATTCTTGCTACAAGATAAAGGGACCGACTAGAACAGAAACAACGAAATGTCACAGCTGGAGAGGATTTTAGAGCCTGTCTAGTTCAACCCATGTCTAAGCAAGAATCCTTTCTATAACATAACAGACCAATGGTCATCCTTCGCTTGAAAACTGGAAGCTCTCCCCCCCCCCCCCCAACTCATTCCACTTTGGGCAGCTCTTATTGTTAGTTTTTCCTGAGATCCAGCTTAAATCAGCCTCTTGGCTACTTCTACGCCTTCCTTGCTCCTTGTCCTATGTTCTGCAGTTTTAATTTTGTCCTTGAAAACAGCTTAAGAAGGAATTAACTTTTTTTTTGACAGCCAGGTCACAATGTTAATTTATTTTTAGCTTTAGTCAATTAAATTTCTTGTCGTTTTTCAACTGTTTTGTTAAATCGGATCTCCTCCATCTTCCATGTACCCAAATAAATTTTTAAACTTAAATGTACAATTGGACATTTCACCCTATTATCATATTTTTCTGATTAAACTCAGCCTTTTTTTTGCACATGTCCAAACCTGTTTGGATCCTAATTCTGATTTAACCCTGCTTGCTTCATGACATCCAAAAATTTGATAAGCATTCATCTCTATGTTTGTACTCACATAGACTGTAAGCTCTTAAGAGCAAAGATCAATTTGTGTTAATTTTCTTATTCCCACTGCTGGGCCTACGGTAGGTTGAATCTGGGCTAGTTGAATGAATGAATATGAATGAATGAGTGAAAGAATGCAAGTCATTGACAAAAATGCAGAATAAGCTCTCCCCTGGAGTCTCCCCTCCAGGCTGACAATAACCTCCCCAATCTGGGTAAGGTCCTTGAAAGAGTTTGGAATCTTCCTTTTGTTTGGCCCACATTTGTCTATACTGTACACACTAGCATCCTTAGAGACTCTGGCAAATGCCTGGATAAAATACAGAAACACTGTGTCTGTAGCTTTTCCTCATTCTTGTTAACCTCGTTCAAAACAGGGATAAGGTGGTGGCTCTTGTCATTTCCACAAACATTTAAGCGCCTTTTATATGCCAAGCACTGTTGGAGGCACCAAAGGAGATGCCAAGATGAATGATAAGTGCTACTTTGCCCAGACTCCAGTAGAGGAAATGGATGTGTCTCACACGCAAATCAGTATAATACAAAAGGAGATGCTGGGAGTTATCTGAGAGCTGAATTGGACCTGAAGCTTCACATGCACCTGGGTTCAATTTAATATGGTTTATTCCATTCCAAATGACTAAAAGATTAGGTTGCCTGTTCCATTAGTCATTATCACTTTTTAAATTGAATGTTTTAATTGATGCTTCTGTTTTTGTATCACTGTCACTTTCCAATAATCCCTATGTAGAATCTTGCCTTGTGGGGGGAAAAAAACCCGACAAAAAACCAGTGGAATAAGTTATACTTAATTAGATTTCTTATTATAAGTGGTGGGCACTACTGGGGTGAGAACTATTGACAGAAAAGAACAGAGATGTAAAAGGGACAAAAGGTATCAATAAAACACTTTCCAAAAACAGTCAAGCAAGACATACCTACAAATAGGTGGCATCCAAAAAGTTATGGAGAATTGCACTGCTACAGACCATAGCTTCTCTTTCAAGAGAAGGAATCTCCATCTCAACATCAATCTTCTAGAATCAATATTGGTCACTCATATTAATCTGAATTTTGATGTCTTAGAATTGTTCTCCTTCACATTGTACATATTGTTCTCAATTCTATTTTTTTTCACTCCACGTCGGTTCATATGTGTCTTTCCCTGTTTCTTTGAATTTGTCATAGTCATTATTTCTTATAGTGCAATAATATTTTCTTTCTTATGAACTTGACAAATATCAAACATGATCATTTCCATATACAAGGAACAGACTGTAGATGACACCATAAATCTGTATTGTATACAGCTTGCTTTATTTAGAGTACATATGATGTTTAATATGGCAAACCTAATTCTGTCCTGCTTTCCTGTGTGCCTTCTGAATGACTTTCCTCTCTTCTTTTTTTGAAAGTAGATTTGTATCGATATCTTTTCACTTTGTCACCTAAAGCTCTCCCTTTCCCTTTCCCTTCCCCTCTCCCTCCTAGAAAGCCATGCCTTATAACAAAGAATGTTTTTAAAAGGAGGAAAAGAAGAAAAAACAGAATCAAGCCACCCAGCAAATATGATGTCATATGCAACATTCCACACCTGTGGGTCTTCCATGTATTTTAAAACGTCTCACTCATGCTGCTTTTTTTTCCTTCTTTCTCGGTACCACTAGCACTACCTTCTCACTCCTCCCTGTAACTCCCCAGCTAATAAATAAAAGCCCTTTACCTATAACAAATAAGCGGCATCAAGCGAACGAAACAAGCGCACACACCGACCGACCCTGTCTGGACATGTCCCTCTCACTCTTTCCCCCGCTGGGAAGCGAGTTTGAAGCCATGACTGGTCACTGCACTGACAAGAGCTCTCATCCTTTCACAGCTGTATCACTTGTTTTCCTGATTCTGCTCCATTCTCTCTGTACCAGTTCAGATGAGTCTTCCCAAGGGGGCTTGGATCTGTCCCTTTCTTGGTACAATACTATCCCATTAAATTCAGAAGCCATAATTTGTCCAGTCATTACCTAATTAATGGATACCCATTTTGTTCCTAATTTTTTTTAACCACATAAAGTGCTGATATGAATATTTTGGCGTAGAAGAGACCTTTGCTTTTGTGTTTAACATCTTTGAGATACATGCCCAGTAGCGGTAATGATAGCACTAAAGGTACAAACAATTTAGTAACTTTTTCTAAATTCCAAATTGCTTTCCAGAACAATTATGTCAGTTCACCACTCATGAATCCACCAATAGTGGATTATTAGAACAATCACTTTTTGATACGTTACTTAACTCTTTTTGGGACTAAAGTTTTTTTTTTGGGGGGGGGATAAAATGGGAGTGTGCTGAACATTATATGATATGTTGAAACAAAATCAATTAAAAAATTTAATAGTCCATTTCAAATTCTTTCCAGGGATCAATAAACCTTTACCTCACTGGCTCATGTTTTCCAGAATCCATTTAACAATGAGGATATGTGCCCATCTCCAGATCTTTGAAAGTCCAGGATCAGAGCTTTGGAGCTGAAGGGCCTTTAGAAGTCGCCAAGCCCAACCCTAGGATCTTAGAGGTGAAGAAACTGAGGCTCAGAGAGGTGAGGCAACTTGTCCAAGGTCACACTGACAATAAATGTCTAAAGCAGGATTTACACTCAAGTCTTCCTGATTCTAAGTCTAATGTTCTCTTCACTCTACAACCTTTTTTTTTTTGGAGGGGGGATGGCAAAGCAGTTGGGGTTAAATGACTTGTCCAAGGCCACACAGCTAGTATGTGTGTCAAGTGTCTAAGGCTGGATTTGAACTCAGGTTCATTGCGCCACCTGGCTGCCCTCCACTCTACAACTTTGATTCAACTGTTATTCTAAACTCAGGCACTGTTCTGCTTCGGAAAGGAATGAACAAACTGAGAGTGTCCTCCTGCTCTCAGACATTTCACTTGAACACAAGCCATCTTGCAGTGATATTTATAGGATTCTTCAACAAGGATATGGCTCAATATGATCAAACAGTCACACAACTCAGGTTACAGTTAAAGTGACCATTTGCTTTCATCAGTTCAGAACAATTGTCACTTAATCTTGGAGAATCATAGATTGTGTGGCTTTAAGAAAATGATTCTTCAAGATTGTGTCTATTATTCTGAACGGACGAAGCAAAATGTTCACTTTTTAGACTGCCTACACATACCAGAGGCTCTATAAACCCTTGCTGGTTGTTGATTGATATCTGATGAAGAATTCACACTACAGCAGCCCTAAGATGTGGTCATTAAGCCTTTGCCTACAGACCTTTGATGACGTGGCATCCAAAAGAAATCTTTTCCCTTACATTGAGCTGAAATGTGCTTCTCTGCAATTTCCACCCCTTTACCCCATCTTCCTATCCTTGCCCTTGAGGCCAAGCAGAACAAGCTAAATCTCTTTTTCACATGACAAGAGTTTGGGGAATCTTTTTCGCATTCTGTCTCTTCACAAAACAACTGTGAGACCCCTAATCTCAAGTCACCTGGAACATTCTTAACCTCTTCCCTTTCCCCCCTCAATCTGAGTCTTAGAATAATAAACATTAGGACAGTCAGTATTTGGAGGAAATGGTTGTGCATGGATGTCCATGTGGGTATGGTCAAAGAGAAGGGGAAAAAGAGAGCTAATCATATTTCAGACTAAGAAGATCTCTGATTTTTAAACAGAGATTTCCAGGTTGTCTGTAGTTTGGCTTTTTTTTTTTTATGTGTTTATTACTCTCTATTGAAACAGGTTATCCAGACTAATTCAAGCAGACCCATTTTTATTGCCAGACTTTACCTTAACCATGAAGAAGGTGAGGAGGAGGTAGTCACCCCATGAGACAATTTCACTAGCATTTGCCACGTTTGCAACTAGGTGGGTACCATGCACTGATGGAAAAATGCCTTTTTTTTTAAGTGGACACCTTTACCTAATCTAGTTAGAATTTTCCATTTTGGGGGAGTTGGAGTGATCGAAGAACAACATGTACTTTAAGCTGTGAATGATGACTTTTTTTTTGTTATACCCAAGTCCAAATGGTTTATAGCAACATATGTAGAAAGCATTTGCATTTGTGCAGGAGAGAGCCAGTTCTCCTTTCCAACCTCTAGTTTCCATCACTAATATCAATTTAGGAACTTTATGGAAATAGCAATCTAAGGAAATGTGCCTGTAGCACCGCTGGAAAATGGAATGAGATCATCTGGAATTTAGAGGAGAGAGGGTAAAACATGCCTCCCTTCTTCCTATAAACACCTCTCAAGGAGACAAACAAAATGGACGTGGCCAGAGGCAAGCAGGGAATCCATCATCATTGACCCCCAAAACCATTTTCATTCGCATGAGAAGATTTATGACGCAAGCAGATTATTTGGAGTCGAAGTTGATTTCATTTACTTATGTTTCACGTGCTGTTTGCTCTGAGCAGAATGTTAGCTCCGTGAGGGCAGAAACTGTCTCTCTGTTTGTCTTTGTATCACTAGCAAGCAGATGGTGAGTGTCTGGGCCCTGATAGGCTCTTAGTGAATACTTGTGGACTTAAAACTGTAGGTGAAGAGAGCATGAGCAATATAGTGGAAACACCTGACCAGGCCAAGAAATTGCTTTGGAATCTGTGTGAATGGAAAGAAGGGTATATCAAAATAATAATGAAATTCACATGGAAGAACAAAGGGGCAGGAATCTCAGTATAATGAGAAAAAAGGGGGGGGGCAGGAAGGGGATCTGTGGGCACAGATCTCAAACTCCACTACACAGCAGGAATCATTAAAACAATTGAGTACTGTTTAAAAAAGAGTTCAGTCAGTGGAACATATTTGAGTGCTTCAAATACAAAAGCAAATGAACACAATATTGTAGTGTCTTGATAAAACCAAAGACCCTCATTACTGGGAGAGGTACTTAAACACTTCTGAGCAGACGGGAAAGCAGTTTTCTAGAAATCCAAAAGATTACATGACTTTGATATAAAAGAGACCTAATAAGCATCTGACACTCTGGATTACCCTCTTCTCTCTGAGTCTTTGTGACACCACTTACTCTTAGGTCTCCGATTACCTATCTCAAGGTTCCTTCTCAGTCTCCTTTGCTGGCTGCAATCCAGACCAGAGTTCAAATTAGGATCTGGTGCTTACTGGGAGAGTCACTTCACTTCTGGCTGCCTGACTCAGTTTCCCCAGTTGTAAAATGGACTTAATAATCTATGTCACAGGGTTATTTGGAGGACTCTCCCAACATGCTGTACCAGTTCCTCTTCTCCAACCTAATCTCTCTCGGGTCACCTTTTACAGCCTGTCCATTCATTCTCAGTCTCCTTCCCTGGCTCATCAGACACATCCTGATCCTTAATTGTAAGTGTTCCCCAAAGTTCCATCTGGTGATCTTGTTTCCTCCACTCTGTACTCTCATCATAATCTCCTCAGCTTCTGTTCTATATATATATATATATATATTTCCAGAAATTCAGTCCAGCTTTACCAATTGTCTATTGGACATTCAAACTGTATGTCCTGTAGCCGGCATAAACTCAACATTTCTAAAACTAAAATCATCCTTCCCCCTAAAGCACTCACCTTTCCCACCTTTCCTCTTTCTGCCAGTGTTCCAGGTTCCTAAGTTTGGGATCATCCAGGTCTCTTCACTTTCCTCAAGCATTCGACAATTTTTGCTTTTCTACCTTCACAATGTATCTCTTATTGACACTTTGTACTTCTATTCTCTCAACTTCCCTTGGCCTCTCTTCACCTGTTTTCACATCTGTAAAAGGGGAATGATAAGAGCACCTTCCTCCCAGAGTCGTGGTAAAGATAAAGTGAAATGTTTGTAAAGTGCTTTGCAAACGTTCTAGTGCTACAGAAACGCTATGGTTGTTACCGTCTGGTCTTTCTCACCACTGCACCGTCCTACTCGATCGCTTACTTCTGGTCTCGGCCCACTCCGGTCCACTCCACGCTGCTGCCAGAGGAGCGTGCCTCAAGCACAGACCTGACCACGTCCTCAACTCCCCCTGCACCTCCCCCGCCAACGGCTTCCTCCAGCCCCGAGGCTGGAACTCCCAGGGAGCTTTTAAAGCTCTGGTCCACCTGGCCCCATTGGGAGGGCCTTGCCCTCCCAGCCTCGGGGCTGCTGCCCCCATTACCCCTCTTTTCTTCGCTCCCGACCCTCCCGTCTCCGTGCCTTTGCCCTGGCCGGTGCCCCCTGCCTAGGACACAGCACCCGCTTGGGAGTGCGGGGCTCCGGGGCCAAGCGGGCAAGCTTGGGATCCAATGTTGCAATTGTCTGCCGGCCTGCGTGCGAAGGCCCGGGGGCAGGAACGCGAACTTTGTGCACGTAATGGCTCGCGCTTACAAGGCCTCCAGACTCGTGGGTAGGTGCTAGCATCACCCTTTACAACTGGGGAAACTGAGGCAGCCAGCTGGAAGCTGACCCGCCCATGGCACGTGAGGGGCCTGCCCTGGTAGCCCCCGAGCCCCACCATGGGGACGGTGCGCTGGGCTCTCATTGGACTCTCAGGGATCTGCATCAATGTGGGGTCAACGTCTCTACGGAAAATTCTCGGCCCAGGGACCCCCGCCCCACCCCTACCCCGGTGGTCGCCCCCCGCCTTGCTGAGGGAGGATGGGGAGGGGAGAAGGGCGCGCAGCCCACATTGCGGCTCGGGGGGAGGGGCGGGGAGGTCAAGGCTGCGGTGGCCCCTCCCCCTCCCCACGCCCGGACCCCGCTGCCCAGGCCTGAGGGGAGGGCCCCTCCCCTCCGGCCCCCCAGCAGGAGGAGGAGGGGAAGGCTTTTGGAGGGCACCGCTCATCGAAAAGCGCGGGCAGAGACTGGGGGAGTGGCTGACTCAAGGACGCGTGCGCGGGCCAGGGGCACTCGACCCACGGGAGCACTGCGGCAGCGTCCAGGTCCTAGGAGCTGCTCCGGCCCCCCTCCCCAGTCACGTGAGACGGGCGCCAGCCGGGGCAGGGAGGGGCGCGGAGGCGGAGGGAAAACAGAGGAGCAGGGCCGGAAGGAGGGGCGGGCGGACCGGTAGACGGACGGACGTGAGGGCGGAGCGTGGCCCGGCACCGCCCCTCCGCTCCCGCCCTCCCGGCGCGGCTCCTCTGCGCGCTGCTCCTCTCGCCGCCCGCCCGGACCGCGGACCCTCCTCGGCGGCGCCGGCCTGCGGCCCGGGTGAGTGGGGGCCGGCGGGGCGGCGTGCTGCGGCCGAAGCGCTTCCGCCGGTGCGGGCCGAGGCCGGGGCGGGGGCGGCGGACAGGGACTTGGAGCCGAGCTGGGCCCGGGCCTGGGGGCGGCTCTGCCCGGCGCGGCCCTGCCCGGGGGCGTGGCGTCACCGTGCGCGTGCGTGGGCCTGGGGCCGGAACTGCGCATGCGCCCCAGCACAGCCCGCGCTGCTCCCGGGAAGCGGGCGTCGGAGGGGGCGGGGCTCGCCGCCCGCACGTGCTCCTCCTCGGCCCCCTAGGCCGGGACCCCGGGACAGCCGCCCCCTCTCCCTCAGTCCGCCCTGTCGCTCCCAGGCTCAGCCGCCAGCATTGATTAGGCGCCACCTGCGTGCCCAAATCTTTCCCTTGTTAGACTGGAAGGCCCCCGAGGTTAGGGGTCTGTGTTCCAGAACTGCGTCCGCACATGGCTTGCGCCTATTTGATGCTTTCTCCCAGGGGCACTTGCAATGGGAAGCCTGTTCGCCATCGCCCTGGTGCATGAAAGTTCGCAGGGTCGAGCGGGGAAACTGAGGCACGTGGCGCCGAAGTGGTACGCACGAGGCCATTCCCGGCTCAGAACCGGGATTCGAGCTTAGTTCACCCCGGGACAGTCGCCCTCAGCGATTAAGTTGGCCGAGCCCTTTGCATGTGTTAGCTGCTGTTGCCACGGACCTACTGGGAAGCCGAGGCAGGGAGAGGTCCCATGATCTGCCTAGGATCAAGGATCAGACGGCTAGGGAGGCATTTAGCGCAGGTTGGAATGTGAACGCAGCCTTCTTTTTTACTTTACTAACTTATTTTTAATCTTTCAGAAACATGTTGAGTTCCAAATGCTCTCCCACCAGCCCCCTCCCCCACTCATTGAAAAGGCGAGCGATATGATACCAGTTACGCATATAAAATCATGCAGAACACTTTCGTATTAATTATGTTGCAAAACAATAAAAAGTGAGAAACATAAAGTGGAAAGTCTGCCTCAGCCTGCACTGCAGAGTTAATCCTTCCATCGCCTCAGCTTTTGTATCACTAGGCCCTTGGAATCTTCTTGGATCATTGTATTGATCCGAGTAAGTAGGTTTAACCTGAGTCTTCTTGAGATAGAAAAGACATGCTTTCTATTTTATTTTCAATGTTAACACTTGCACCTAAACATTAATAGTGTAAATGTCCAGTATTTCCAACAAGCGAGTGGTACAACTTATGATAGGCTACTTAACCAATGGTAAGAAATCGGTGAGAGCCTAACAGAATTATTTTGGACAAATTCAGTTGGTTGTATTCCACCTCAGAATGGGGATTTTTCTTGCAGTATTTGGGAATTTTGTTTTCTCTTTAATATTATCGTTATCAATATCAATCTGCTTTTCCTTTCACTTTGACCTGTGGTTGAGTGGATGTTGAGTGAAGCCAGTTAGGTTTGAGCCCTGTAAGTCAGCCTGCTTTACAAAGTCACCACGTTTCAAACTGCTTCCCTGTTTTTCTCTCTTAAGTGGAGAAGAGATTGAAACTCCTCAGTTCACAAAGTTCCCCTAGAATTTGTACCTCCTGGTTGCATTCAGGGTAGGAATCAGCTCTGGTACTGATCAAGTTGGCTTCTTCCTGTCCCAACTTTTTTCCTCTTGTACCTTCCTTTGGAAAACAGAAGTGAGTTTGGTTTTATGCTGATAGTTCATAAAATCCAAATCTACAAGAGAATAGATTAAAACGTGGTGAGTGGCAAATTCCTGGAAGCTTCACATGAAATGAAGCGAAAAGGTGCTTTGTCAGTGGTCACCAAACATTTATTAAAACCAAGATTAGGAGGGAAGCAGAAAACTGGGAAAGAATTTTACAACCAGTGCCTCTGACAAAGGCCTCATTTCTAAAATGTATAGAGAACTGAGTCAAATTTATAAGAATACAAGTCATTTTCCAATTGATAAAGTCATTTTCCAATTGATCCAAAGGATATGAATGGGCAGTTTTCAGATGAAGAAATTAAAGCTATCTATAGTCAGATAAAAAAATGGTCTAAATCACTGTTGATTAGAGAAATGCAAATCAAAACAATTCTGAAGTACCACATCATACCTATCACCTAACATGACAAAACAGGAAAATGGTAAGTATTGCAGAGGATGTGGGCAAATTGGCATACTAGTGCATGGTTGGTGGAGTTGTGAACTGATCCAACCATTCTGGAGAGCAATTTGGAGCTATGTCAAAAAGGCTATTAAAATGCACATATCCTTTGACCTAGCAATACCACTTATAGGGCTGTATCCCAAAGAGATCATATAAATAGAAAAAAAGGACCCACATGTACAAAAATATTTATAGCAGCTCTTTTCGTGGTGGCAAAGAACTGGAAATTGAGAGGTTGCTCATCAGTTGTGGAATGGGATGTTAATTCAGAATTCTAAATCAGTCATTAAAAAGTATTAGGATGCCTTTTTTTCCCCACTAAAACATTAGGTAGCAAATTATTGTCAAAATCCATCTTGAAGTAAATGCCATTAAGACAGTTTAAATTTCAAAATCCTTCTTAAGCTGATCTCTAGCTTTAAGCTTTTGGTATGGGAGTTCTGACTAAGAGAGTTTAAATTTCAGGAACAGGACTTTAGCTGCCTGTGCAAACTGAGGTGGAGCAGCATTTAGGCTCTTAAGAGATGGCAGCTTCATGTGACCAGTGACTTCCAGGTCTAGGTGTCTTGTTGCCAGGAATTAGAAGGATTTCAGAATTTCCAAGATATTTTTTTTTTTTGTGTAGGAGGATTAATTGGAGAAGCTGTAATTCTTTAGTGGCATATGTTTTTCCTCAGTGCTTTTCAAATGGTGTGATGGAGGTGAAAGGGTGCAGGGAAGGGATCTAGCCCTAACATTAATCACTTAGGGGTTCCTAATCATTTAAATTCCCTTGTCTGCACTGTAAGGGCTTGTGTCTTTCATAAAACAAAGTATGTGGTTCAGTGAGTCTTCTCCTGGTCAGTTAGAAGAACTGTGAAAGACAAACATTCCTCCTACTTTAAGGGTGACAAACTCAGGAAGGTGAAATATTGTTATTTGGCCTTGTGTTTGGAGAAATTTCCACACTGAAATGATGGCTTACATTTTATTCATATTGCCTCATAATTCATGTTCTCACTGGAGATATAGATACATGTGAAAGGCGGTTCTTACTCTGGCATGGCCTTGTACCCAGTACCAAAAACCCTAGAGTATATACCGAAATGGGTCTTGTTAAGGTGAGTCTTCCCTGCCATGGTGCAGATCAGAACCAAAAGGTGCCTGCTCATTCTGTCCCTACCCAGTCCATGTCTTTCCCTAAGTTTGCCACAGGCGATCCATCTCAGACCTCCCTCCCTCCAATTCTCCTGATGTTGAGGACACCAGTGAAGCGTGCCAGGTATCCACAAAACCTTACCCAGTTCCTGGTGGTCTCTCTGGACTCTTGCTCTCTACTGAGTACTTGCAGGAATACCAGGTGCAGAGGTGCATCAGTGAGATGAAAGTCATTTCTGCTTGTGCCCCAAATCTCCCCTGGATGCCAGACATACCAAGTTTGAAATGTGGCAGTGTAGACCTTTTGGAAGGCCAGGGAAGTAGGAAGCAGGCAGAGCATCCTGTTCAGTCCAGAGACCATGTGCTAATCGATACAGGAAGCTTCCTCACAAGTGATGGATCTCCATCCTGCTGCCTGGCCTTTTCATTTTCCTTTGTGACCGTTATCCATTCAGTAGTATCGGGGTTAATCCATATCACATTTTCCTCCTCTTCCCTTGCTTCTTGAAGAATGTGGAGAAATACTATTTTATTTCCCACAATATCTGAAAGAAAACTATTTGTTGAATTAAAAGATAGCAGTTGGATTTTTATATCCAGGTACCTTTCTTTACAGAACTGTGCTCTAGTGAAAATGATGCAAGAAACATTTACTCTTCATCATTTAGCACATAGTTGAGTACTGCACAAGCAAGGTACTGTGGTGTGGCTCTCCCTGAGATAGCAGAAGTTGAACTTGTGCCGAAGAGCAGACATGTTGGCAGGGTTCCATGTGAGCACTGCATTCTCTGCCCTGGAGTTGTTGTACCCTTACACTGTGAGGGGCTTACGAGCCCACTTACTAGGCCATTGCTTGGTTTTGGAAGAGCAGTGTAGTCCCTAGACAACAGAGGGGTTCTGTAACTGTCTTGGAGGCCTCCCTCCAACCTCAAGCAAAGCCACAAACGTTAGGTCAAGGGTAAATGGGTAAGAGAAATAATCAAGGAAACTACATTTTGCTACCATAGACAATGAAATAATATACACATTTTTTAACAGCAAGTTTCTCTGATAAAATGTGGGGGGGACTGACTCAAATTTATAAGAATAAAAGCCATTCTGTTGTTGATCAGTGGTCAAAGGATATGAACAGGCAGTTTTCAGAAGAAATCAAAAGATATCAATAGTGATATGAAAAGTGCTTTAAATCACTGATGATTAGAGAAATGCAAATTAAAACAACTCTGAGGTACCACCTCACGCCTCTTAGATTGGCTGACCTGACAGAAAAGGAAAGTGACAGGTGTTGGAGGGGACTGGGAAAAGTAAGGACACTAATGCATTGTGGGTAGAGTTGTGAATTGTTGGAGAGTGAAGTGAGCGGAAGCAGGAGATCCACTGTACACGGTAACAGCAGTAGTGTAAGGGGAATCAGTGGTGAGAGACTTAACTGCTCTGATCAGTACAATGATCCAAGATCCCAGTGATTCAAAGGACTCAGATTTGAAAAATGCTATCTCCAGAGAGAACTGCTGAACTCTGAGTGCAAATTGAAGCGGAAGTTCTCACTGTTTATTTTTTCTTGCCTTTCTTTTCCAGTAGGCCTGAGATGGAAATATGTTCTGCATGATTTAATATGTTTAATTGATAACCATATTGCCTGCCCTCTTGGTTAGTGGAGGAGGAGAGCGGGAGGGAGGGAAAGCATTTGGAACTGAAAAATTTTTTAAAAGTGAAAAGTAAACAAAAATTTAAAATTCAGAAATCTGTTTTCCATTTGGGTAACAGCCCTCTGTTGACTGCAATGTCCACAGACCCCTGTCCATTTGTGTAGACGGTGTTTTACAGTATACCATTATGGTTTCCTTAGTAGCCCTGTGAGGTAGATAGACTTGTCCAGTCTTACAGTTAAGGAGACTGAGGCTTAAAGCGATTCCTCCCCCTCCATGTCAGAAAAATTCTTTAGCTCCAAATTCAGCACTCTTTTTTCTTCACTCTGTGGCCCCTGACTTGTGTCCTCTGACCCCCACTAATGTTGCTTTGAAGAGTCATCAAGTTGGATTCTCTTGAAGACTCCTTGACAAGTAGTGGTCAGTCTGGAAGTAACTTTCTGACCTTACATTCCATCCTTCCCCCTCCGACAGATACCCACCCTGCATCTTCCTTTATCCCTTGTCTTTCACTGCTTGAAGTGTAGTTAACTACCTCAGTAATGACTTATACACAAGCGCATATGTTTAATTAAACTTAAGTGTTGGCAGCCTTGCTAATGAGTTCTGGATCTGGAATGAGAAAGCTGGGGTTCAGATCCTGGCACCTCTGTGACTTTGGACATACTGTTTCATCTATCTGAGCCTTGGTTTTCTCATTCGTTGGATGATGGGGTTGGACTGATAAGCTGAATCCTTCCTGTTCTAGACCTATTATGAGGTGGCGTGTAGGACATTGTATTAAATGCTAGCACACTGGCTTGCCTTCATTTCCAACTGTTGCCCCACTGTCTTGAGAAAATTAACTTTTTTCATTCTTCCCTGTCTCTTTATTCCATTTGTGATCCAAAGAACCCTAATCGTGACTGAAGAGTCATGTTAGTAATATATTTGCATCAGAGGAACAGCTTGTAAATCAGTGTTACCTTTCAGATCTCTTGAGGATTACCCAGAAGTTTACTTTATAGTTTTCCACAACATTCTTAAGATAAATGCCTTTTTTCAAAATTCAAAATCAACTACTTTTATTCAATTTATTGTTTTTTTCCTTTTACTTGATTGAAATAATTCTGTATTTTTCATTGCAAATAACCCATTTTTATCTACATTATGTTTTTTGTGACCAGACAACTGTTTATGTAGCTGTTCAACTGGGAAGATGAGTTCCGTCATATTACTAGATGGAGGTGTGGGGGAACAGAATGGGAACTGTGGACAGGAACTTTGAAGACTGCTTGTCAAGGAAGGGGAGATGTTTATTGGGTCCATTGGTGTTTAGGTACTACCTCTTCTGTCTTTTGTGAGCCACAGAGTATGTGGGGAAAGTCTTGGAGCGGAAAGCCAGGTAAGGCTCTAGAAATAGCCTTCATGAGCACATCTGTGATGATCTGGGGCTCTGCTGTTCCTTGGGGGAGCAAGCTTGTGGACGGGTGGCCCACTTTGAGAACCTTGAGTGCCCTTGTGTCAAGAGACTATGGTGGGGACCCAGCCTGTATGCTTGCCTGGACTTGGGGTCCTCACCTTCCATGACGGTTGTTGGGGTTGCTTATTTGGCAGTGGGCACCCAGGAAAGGAAGGAAGTCCTTGAGTCAAGCACTGAGAAGTGATGGCTCCCCCTACCCCGGCTTCTCAGCACCCACTGACTGATGAGGGGGAGAAGGAAATTACTGAGAAAATCCCTCTGTGAACATGTGCCACCTCAGTGGAAGAGAAGCTCCTCGAAGGCAGGGACTGTCTCATCTTGTGTTGGCATCTCTGGCACACGTTAGGTCCTAAATCAGTCCCTGGGGATGGTGTCATGGGATCATAGACCGTGAGCTGGAAGGGACAGGGGAGGCCATCTGTCCCAGCCCTTCATTGTCCACAGGAGGAAGTGAGGAGCCAGGGCAGGGAGGGCCTCGGTGGCTTCAGGCTCTTCTGCTGGGCGGCTCCGCACCTTGGGGAGGGAGAGAACTCAGAATGTTCTTCCTGCGTACGGCCTCCTAGACCCTTAGCCTCCTTCACAGTTAGTGTTTGCTCTCCCCGGGTTATCTTGTATCAGCTTACTGGTAGGATCTTGTTTGTTTGGGTGTCCATATGCACAGCACCTGTCCCGATGCCTCACATATATTTAGTTCTTTTTTTTTTAATTTTATTTTAGTTTACATCATTCATTTCCACGAAATTTTGAGTTACAAATTTTCTCCCCATCTTTCCCCTACCCACCACCCCAAAACAGCCATCCCAGTGTATCCCCCCACCCCCAATCTATTCTCTCCTGTGTCTATCCCCCTCACCCCTCTGACTTTTCTGTAGGGCAGGATGGATCTCCCAACCACAGTGCCTGTGTATCTCAAGCTCCAGTTGGATGTAGTTAATAATAACAATAATAATAATTGCATATATAGATAGATAGATATTTATAACATTTGATTATAGAACTTTAGATTCTAGATTCTTTCTCTTTCGCCCTCGTCACC
>CM053590.1:14805532-14829610 GCA_028646515.1 Pseudochirops corinnae | reverse complement strand
ATAGATAGATATTTATAACATTTGATTATAGAACTTTAGATTCTAGATTCTTTCTCTTTCTCCCTCGTCACCCACCCCCACTGGAAGGACAAGCCATCAAATACAGGCTGAACAACACATATTTAGTTCTTAATTATTGCCTGCTAATTGAAGGTTGATAATAATTTTGTATTGGAACTTATTTAAGGAAGCAAAGAAGGAGGGAAATGTTAGGCATCTTCTGTGTGCCGGACTATTATCTCATTTGGCCTTCACCCTGTGAGGTACTTACTGTTTTCCCTGAGGAAACTGAGGCAGACAGAGGTGAAGGGACTTGCCCAGGGTCATGAAACCAGGGCTCTAGCCCTGGCCCTGGGGGCTTCTTCATCACCATAAAGAATGATTAGAGGTGAGGTGTGGTAGGTTTGGGTTTTTTTGAAGCTTCCTGGTTTCTGCATATTCTGTGGGTGGTCCTTTTCCCTTGTCATTTTATCCTGTCACACATCTGTTGCCTTTCAGAAGAGCCAAGTTGGAAGCTGATTGCTTCAGCAGAGGGCTTGAAGAAGGGTTAGGACTAGAGTTTCCATGCCTTTCCAAGTCTGCCCTCTGTTTTAGCCAGACTGAGTTAGAAGCTGTCTCTTCCCCACCTGTAATGCACTGCTTCCCCCTTCATCCCGGCCCCTCATCCACGTGGAATCTCCTTCTCTCAAGCCTTCCTAGTTGTCTCCCCGCACTAAGACTCTTCCTGTTTCCCTGCCGTTTGTGTCCTTCCCCCTGCATTTGGTGCCTTCACATTCTTGGGCCATATTGTGCTTCAGGGTGAGCATGCCTTCCCCTTGAAGGAGACTGGAAGTTGTTTGAAGGCCGAGGCTCTTGTTCTTCACGTGGTTACCTTTCACATCACTAGTTTTGGAAAATGTTTGCTGAAGTGAATTTGCACGATCGGTGTATTGTGTGCAGCGTGCAGCGTTTCATAAAATTTTCCATTTCCTTATATCCTGCTTCAGGGGTTCTTTGAAATTTGGTGTCTGTGAACTTTGAAATCAAATTTTGGTGGTTTTTCCTTTGTGTTATATTTTATGTGTTTAAAACCTGATTCTGAGAAGGCTTCAGCAGACTGCCCAAGGGCCCAGGACACACCAAAGGTGAAGAACCCTTGTCCCACTTGGATCCGACATTGAATGATTGGGCCCTGTTCTGTATGGGCAAAAGGTGATTCCGGGGGAAGTTCTGTTAATAGGTGAAAAAGCCAAGATCAGCTTGAAAGAAGTGACTTCCCAGATATTTTCAGACAACAGCATCAGGGAATCGGCACAGTCCTATGTTCCAAAGTTCTGCGCTTCAGAACTACCCTGTAAAACTTTCAGGCCTTCAAAGAAGACACTTCAGAAGTAGCTGAACAAAGGGTGAGGTAGCTGCTGTGGAAATCTGAGGGCAGCTGTATCTTGACCATGCCCAGTCCTCCCTCCAGCCTCCTCCTTGTCCCCCAAATTAAATTGATACCTGTTACTTCCTAAGAATTTAAGATTTGTGCCGCTCCCTGAGGTTTTGATCTGAAAGGGGAAATGATTCAGTCTTGAGAAGTGTAAATTTTAGACCTGACCATGAGAACCTAGAGATCTGGCTAACACCTGCTTTTTATAGGTGAGAATCCCGAGGCCTGGTGAGAAGGGGCCCAGCTACTGGTGGATCTGGGGCCCAGACTCCTGGATTGGTCATCTGAACAGTGAAGGAACTGGCTTCTAGATAGGTTCTCAGCTGCCTTTAGCCTTGGACCTTCTGTGAGATTCACTCTAGGTGAGATCTTTGATTTTCAGCTAAAAGCCACCTTCTCAGGAAAAATATTTCTGCTTTCTACAAGAACTCTGCAGATTTATCTGAAGGAGAAAAGATAATAGATGGGAAGTTGAGGGCCAAGGAAAGGAAATGACTCACCCGAGGTCTTACAAGGATCACAGTGGGCCTCACCAACCCTCAAAACACCTAGCACTCTTTCCCTTGGGCTACCCTGTTGTTCATCCTGTCTCCTTAAAGTGGTTTACAACCAGTTCCCAATTTTACAGTTGCAGAATTTGAGAATTGTAAGGGTAAGTCTTAATGGCCATATTAACTAATTTATGCCCTTTAACAAGCATTAACTCTTGACTTGGGGATTCTGAACTTTTAAAAATATTTTGATAACTTTATTTCAGTATAATTGATTTCCCCCAGACTGTCAGAAGGGTCCATGGCACAAAAAGGTTAAGAACCCATGGATTCTCACCAGAACACGCAGCAGGTGGTCACTTGGTATCTGCATACAGACCTCCAGTGAGGGGAACCCACTCCTTCTTGTGGCAGTTAAAAACTGAGATTGGTTTGTAAGTTGATTCAGATATCAGCATGCAGTTCTTGAGAGAGATTGTTCTTGGATCTCAGGCCATCTCACAAGAGGCTCTTGAAGACCTCAAAGTCAGTACTCTAGTCTGTGATCTTTTTGAGGTACCCTGCCTCATCTTGTGGGATCATACCTGTTAGATGTTGTTGTTCAGTCATTTCTGACTCTTTGTGATTCCATTTGGGGATTTCTTGGCCAAGAATGGTTTCCCATTTCCTTCTCTAGCTCATTTTACAGATGAGGAACTGAGACAAACAGGGGTAGGTGGTTTGCCCAGGGTCACACAGCTAGGAAGTGGCTAAGGCCAGATTTTTGGAGTCTTCCTGACTCCAGCCCTGATATTCTGTCCGTGCACCACTTAGCTGCCCTGCTACCTATCAGTGGGTCTCTGTAACTAGTTCATATGGAATCGACCCAGTGGGCTTGGGGCCTTCCTCTGACTGTCTGAATGTTATCTATCTTGGCTCTTTTTGATCAGACTGTCTCTCCTTTGGCTTCTATAGGTACTTAGGGATTTGTTACACTCTACTTTCGACCCCTTTTTCCGTGGTTAGCAAATGCCATGATAATAGTATTACAACACAGTATCATGGAGCCTGCCCACTGTAGAGAACAGTCATTCTATGCAAAAAAAAGCACTTGCCATCTTATCTAGAGACTAGAGCATGAGTGTTTCTCCTTCAGCATTGGAGGGAGAAAGAAAGGAGGAAATTTTCTGAGCCAGTTGAGGTGATTCCTGTGGCCTTGGGTGAGTGCAGTTAAAAAGCTGTGAGGACAAGAGGCTTTTGCCCAGAGTAGACTTCTTGGGAACGGTAGCCTTGTCTTCCTTCTTTGGAAAGTCCTGGGAACTGGCCCTCACGCTTCCTTCTTTATTGACTCCATGCTTGTTTCCAGTAAGGCTTCCATTCCTTTGATCTACTGCAGGGCAAAGTCTGTTTGGTACGTGGTGCTCTTGCGGTTTTCCTGAGGAGTTTATTTCCATCTAACTCCGTCCTGGTCCATATTCATTCTATATTATTTCTCTTCATGAGCTGAATGAATATGGGAAGAAGAGAAAAGATAGGAATTCTGTTTTGGACCTGTTTCACATGAGTGTTGCATTGCCTAGCAGACATTCTAGGAGAGGTGACCAGCGGGCAGCTGGTGGTGTGGGATTAGTGGGCAGAAGAGAGATTAGGAATGAATGGTTAGGCTATCCCCAAAGTCTTAGTGCAGTTTTAAGGTTTAATAGACTTTCATGGCTTAAAATTGCTTTAAGAATTTGAGGTCACACTGTCTAGATTTAGGGGTCAGGCATAGAGATAATTGAGCCCAAGATCACCAAGAAAGGGTGTGAAGAGGGCTAAGGACAGAAGCTTGAAAGTCCCCAATAGTTAGGGGTCATGTTGTGGCTAACGATTAAGCAGGCAGGAGGAGCGCAGAAGGGCAGCTCGCTGGGTCGCGAGAGTGGCCGAGGCCGTGGAGGGTGAAGACTTCCTGAGGCCCCAGCCCTGTGTGGGTGAGCAGTGTACCTCAGTGGCTCCTGCCCCTCTGTCTGTGCTCTGCAGTTTTTCCTCGCCTTTGCCTCTTGGCGTCCTTGGACGCCTTCAAGACTTAATCTCGGGTACCACCTATTCTGGGAAATCTCTCCTGGACCATTGAGTTAGGAGTGTTCTCTCCTCTAATTCCCTTCCAGCTCAAATCGCTTAATAGCCTTTTCTGTGTGAGTGTTGTAAGTGGAAGCTTCATGAGGGCAGGGACGTTGTCTTTTTGAGCACATAGTAGGTGCTTAATAATAAAGGCTTGTTGAATTGAGAAGTGTCTGGAGGCAGGAAGTTCAGTTAGGGTGCTATTAAGATAGATGAGGTAGGAAGAGCAGAGAGCCTTCTGAAACAGGGTGGATTCAGGAGTCTGTGAAGGAGGGGATGGAGACAAGAGGTTGTACGGAAAGTAGGATTGATGGCATAAAAGAGGATGAAGTTTAGAGCCAGGGTGACTCAGTGGCTGGTGATGTCCTGAGCAGAAACAGAGAAGGTAATGGCCTTCCCTTCTGGATTTCACTTACCACTTTGTTTCATATCTCTCTTGCACTCTATCATGGTGTAATGAATATTTTTTTTCTCATTATTGTCTCTCTGACTTCTCCTTCAGTAGGCTACAGTCTCCATGATGGCGAGGGAACGCCTCTTAGACACGTTTTGTGTCTCACTCAGCGTCTGGTCTGGTGCTCTGTATACAGCAGCCAGTCAGTCAACATGACTCATTTTATCTTTAAATTGCTGTTACTGTGGGAAAATAGCCAGTTTTTCTAGTGTATTGATTATCAGAAATGTTATTAGTTTAAAAATTGCCTTTTTAATGAAGCCCCGTTGTTGCATGATTGGTTTTTGAATGAATGGAAGAGTCTGATTATTTTATCATGTAATTCAAGTTCTGATTTGGAAATGAAAAGTTGTTACCGACCCACAGTTCTGTTTTTACACCTGTTTTGAATACTTCCATAACTAACTTTGTTGGAAACTTGACAGTCAATATCAAATTCATGTAATAGTATAGTTTGGCAGGAAGTACCATTTGACTCTTGTATAGACATTCTTGCATAACTGACATTCTGTGAGCAAAATGTTAGCAGTATCAGCGAGATCCTCACTTAGAGTTTTCATGTTGAAAGTATTTGCCCTTTGGATTTTTGAAACTAAGCATCATGTAACTTAATTAGGCGTGAAGATACTCTCGATATACTTGCATACATTTCCTACTCAGGTCTTCCCTCTCCCTCATATGCCTTCTCAACAAACCCCAAATTTGAGTAAGAAAAATAATGATTCCTTTATCCACTTTTCCTCCGTAATTTCACCCATGGTTATTCAGTTGTTTCTACTGCAGTAAGAAAAATTAAAGGGTTATAAATGGTATTTAGTTTTTTCTATTAGCAAATGAAAATATCTTTTATTATTTACAGTTGCTCAATTGTTCATCTGTTCTGAAAGGAGCGAGCTGTTCCTGCTGATAGCTCACATACGGCCCCAAACTTCAGTCCAGGTGAGAAACTGCCCTCAGACCATGCATTATTACCCTGACAGAGCTGCGTCCATTACCTCAGAAACACTCCCTTGTCTCATTTCATCAGATCTCCCTCTGGGAAAAAAGTGGGAAGATACGCAAGTCAGTATAGTTTGTGTTACTCACAAATAGAGCCTTCCTAGCTTTCTCCAGTTCAGTTACACTGCTGTGGGGAGGCATTTGGCCCTGGATTGGGCTTAGAAGCCATTAACCTTCAGTGGATCCATGATTTCATTATCCGTAGGAGTGTGCCCTGCTAAGTAGTATGTGCAGGAGTATGTCCTGTGCTCTTGTTCATGCTCCCCTGTAAGTCTTTTTCTTGGCATGGGAAAACTTGACAGTAAAAGCTGTTGGGATTGCTTTTACACAGATGTCACTTGAACAATATGCCACTACTTTTAAAAGGCTGCTAAGGAACATATAGGCAGTGTGATTCTCATGAGTAGTTATATCACGTGGGGTGAGAGAGGAAGACCCTTGCTTGTCAAAGGATCTGCTTCTGTTGTGGGAGATGACTTTAGTTGGTAGTGCAGTAGGTTAGTGAGTGAGTACAAGGTGGGCAGGCACTACAGGTGGTCAGTCAGCCAGCCAGACCTTGCATTGACTCCAAGGAAGAGGGGGCTGGATTAAGAATCGTGCCCTGCTTTTAAGGGAATTCACACTGCTTTCTGACAGACAAAATACACATTCTTCCTGTTGTGCTACATGGTTGCAAATCATGCAGTACCATTGTCATGGCAGAATCTTCATTATAGATGAACAAAGAGGCAGCGGAAATATTGACTTTAATGAATCACCATTGATGACTTTCAAACAGGGAGTGGTATAAAAGATACCATCCAAGAAATATGTGGTTGATGGGAAAGGAGGTGGCCCAGTCATGTAGCCATTATGAACAAAAGATAGCACATGGGTGACCCAAGGGCTGTCTTAGGACCCTTGTGGTGGTGGTTGTCCTGTCCTGTTGTCCTCTGCAGTTCTTGGTGACCACATAGTGCACAGCACACCAGGTCCTGCTGTCCTCTGCTATCTCTCGAAGTCTGTCCAAACTCACATTTATTGCTTCCTGACATCTATCCATCTCATGCTCGTCGTCCCCTTCTCCTTTTCTCTTCAGTCTTTCCCAACCTCAGGGTCTCTTTGAGTTAGTCCTGTCTTCTCGTTACATGGCCAAAGTAGTTAAGCTTCAGCTTCAGTAGTTGAGCCACAGCATTTAAAAAGATCTTGTAGTATATTGCACAGATCTTCTGTGAAGGCTGACAGGAGGAAACGACCCCTCATTCAGGAGGAGAGAGCCTCCCATGGCAGTCCCATGGCAGGCCTTGGGAGGACTCGAACATGCATGCTTTGAAGACTTTGTAAAGGAGCTGCACAATCCTTCACAAGCTTGAGTTGGTCATTTCAGGTCGTGGGTTTCACAGGGCTCAAGCACCATTTCTGTATATGGCACATCCCCAAAATTTGGGTGTTATTTTACTGTCTTAAAATGTAGTGCAAGTTTAAGATCTTACAATGTCACCAAGCCTTTTTGGATCCCTTGTACTTAAAGGTGCATTGTCTTCGGTTCAGTAACAGTGTACATCTGCATAGCAATATTTAAGGTTTTCAGAATACTTACATAGATGATCTTGTTTGGTCCTCACAACAACCCCGTAAATTTGTTGACAAAATAGATTAATGATGAGAAAATTTTTCTCTCTCTTGTCAATTTCTATATCCTCTCAAAAAATACTGATCTCAGATGTTTAAAATGGAAAAGAAGCTTACGTATTCAGTACAAAAGAAGAGCATGTGAAGTCATGAACTCTTGGGTTATAGCTCTTAGAAACACAAGCTTCCCCCCCCCCCCGCCGCCGCCCAAGTTATCAGGTTGGTGAGGCAACTGTAGGCTTGCTCAAAGCCACCCATCAGGCAAATAGGCAAACAGGACTAGGACTCGCGTCTCCCACTTCCTTCTCAGCCCTGGGCCATTATGCTTTTGGCCCTTAGTTTTGCAATAATTTGATCCTTATTTCTAAGAAATGATATGTGAACGTATCGACTAAGAAATTTTAAGACGGTGGAAATTGGAATATAGGCACAAATCAATCATGATCATGAAGTAGAGCAAGGCCTTGAATCATAGGAGGTTGTATTGTTGGCAGTTTTCTTTTGCTAGGGCCATTTAGTCTGTTTTTGCTTTTAACTGTGACTTATTTTCATCAAAGATTCTCCTTAGTACCCATGCTTCCAGGACACATCCACAGCATCCAGTAAGCCTTGGGTGATGGGCTTAGCCTAGTTGGGGACGCCACTGTACCCCATCTCCTGGCACTACTCACGGAGCTGCTTTGATGACTCTCCCAACAGCCAGCAACATTGGCTGGGCTGGGCAAAAGGGCTCTCTCCTGCATCTCTCGTGAGTCTGAGTTCTAGAATCTTTTACCCCAGAAGAGAAGTCAAGATGTCTACACACTTTGGTTATTATTGTGAAATCTAGATAAAGGGTCAACAGCGGAGTGTTGAATGGAGTCCTGGGCCTGGATTCAGAAAGATCGAAGTTCCAGAGTGAGCTCAGACACTTAGGGTGTGACCCCGTAAAATGGAGTTAATAATAACACTTGCCTCCCAGGCTCGCTGTGAGGATCGATGAGATAATAATTGTGAACATCATTAACGCGGTGCCCAGCGCGCAGTAGGTGCTGTGTCAGTATTAGCTCTTAATACCATTGTTGTCACTATTATTATTGGTGCCAGAGCTGGGAGGGGCCCAACTTTCTTACTGTACAGATGAGGAAACTGAGGTTCCCAGAGAGGCAAAGTCTTCCCCCAAGTCAGCCGGCAGCGAGCCTCAGAGGCAAGATCTGAACTCTGCCTCTAGTCCCCTGTCCGTGGTTCATCTGGTCAAAACAAGTCATTGAATCAGATTGACCTGATATGATTCAGCAGATGTTCATTAAGCCCCCACTACGTGGGAGGCAGTGGAGGCAGAAAGGCAGGCCGTCTTTGCTAGTGGAGAGCTCTTCCTCCTCTTCAAGGTTCAGCTCCGCTCTGACCCCCGACCAGGGGCCTCACCTCATTCCCTGTGTGTTTCCTGAGAGCAGGGAAGGTTCTGGTTTGGGTTTTGTGTTTCCAGGGCCTGACACCATGTAGGCATTTAGTAAATATGTGTATTGATTTGAATCCCACTGGGGAAGATAAAAGGTGAGCAGACAGAATGGCTGAGCTTTTGGTAAGAACCTGCTATTTCAGGTGCTATGTGAGGTTCTGCATGTGTGGACAGAGATAGTGAAGGGAGCCAGTACCTTCCCCAGATGAGTGAGCTCTCCCATTGCGGGGCATCAGGAAAGCCTCCTCATAGCAGGTAGTCCACTCACCTTGAAGGAAGCCAGGGCTCCACATAGTGGGAGGGAGGCCCTTCTAGGTATTGAGTGGAACCTGTGCAAAGACATGGAAATGGGGGATGGGGTGCAGAGAAACCCAAGGGGGGGGATAGTTTGGATGGAATATGGGCTTTATGAGCATGTCCCGTGTATTTTGGGTGAGATAAGTAGAAATGCCCTGAGAAGGAAGTTTTACACTGTAAATGGTGAACATGGGAGATAATGAAATTTAGCATAACATGGTACTCGAATGTATTAGATGACTGTATTGTCAAGAATACCCTCTAAGAAAGTGGGTTTCCCTTAAGGCAGCTTCCTTCCAAATGCCTAGAAAGCCTAGCTTGCTTTGCTGGACTTTTTACACATATTCTATATTCATAAAGAATCTCCAAAATAAGAATTAACAAGTATTTACATCTTGTTACTGGCTTTCTGGCACGTTTGCTTTTGGAATAGGAAATAAGACATTAAAGTTGTCCTTCTGTCTCTTATTTCTAAACTAAGGGCATGTTTATACTCAGATTTTAATAGCATTTTTAGAATATCTACTTTCTTTTTAGGGTGGTGTCTAAAATTGTACTTCAGATAAATACAACTTACATCTAAATGTCATTTGAGGCATTGCTTTCTAAAAATGTATTGGACTAGATTCCCTACTCAATGCAATGTTTTTCATTTCAGTTACTCAAGTGGATCCCAGGATGCTGCCACGAAATCTACCTCCTCTCTTAATTCCTCTCACTTCTGTGCAGTATCCATGCAAACCTGAGCACCTTATCTGCAGACTGTCTTGAAATCCTCTGAAGAAGAGTTTGGTGCATCTTTAATGTGGAATCATTTAGGAGTTGTTCCAAATCTGCGACAAAATATGAATGAGTGAATCTGAGTGTCTCAGGTTCTGAATGCTACAAATAACCTCACTCAGAGTGGTTTCTCTTTTGACTGAGGCATTCACCTGATCGTCCATCAGAAAGACTGCAGCCACCTTAATCTGGTCCTAGAGATATTAATGGAATACAGTCATGTCCACTCAGGACGAGAGGCAGATCAATACGGAATACGCTGTTTCCTTGTTGGAACAGTTAAGACTGTTCTATGAACAGCAGCTGCTGACTGATATAGTGTTAATTGTTGAGGGCACTGAGTTCCCTTGTCATAAGATGGTTCTTGCAACGTGTAGCTCTTATTTCAGGTAGGTATTTTACCTGTTCAGGTCTCTATGTAGAAATGAGATTTCTTTGTTTTAATATTGGTCCCTCAGAGCCCATTTTCAAAGGCGTCCTGTCCTGTATTGTTCAGTTCTTTATACAGGTGTGATGATTGTGTGCTGACCTCCATCATATCCATATGCTAAACTCCAGAAACTCCTGCCACCTGTGCCCACTGGTGAACATGGAGAGCCCCAGAGAGTGGCCTGGAAAGTGAAGGCCTGCTCAGGCTCCCACAGCCAGCATGCCTCACTCATCATGGACCTTGAGTCCAGGGTTTCCTGACCCCAAGGCCATGCCTCAGCCCACTTTGCTCCTCTGTTTCTTTGGAGATGCTCTTACTCTGGTCGTGTCATCTTCTTGTACTTAGGGAACTGATGAAAGAAGTTTAGAAAAGACGAAAGGAGAGAAAAATGGTGGATGAGAGCTGGGGACAGTGGACTTTAAATTGGGTGTTTGAAAGCTCCATCATTCTGACTAGCTCCACTTAAAAGGCCTACACCCACCTCCCTGAGTGGGGTCATGACCAAGTTTTCAAAATCTGTGTCAACTGAGCTGTCTTGGGCAGGCCCAGCCAAGCTGGGCTGGTTCTGAGTAAGCCCTCAGCTACAGATGGTCTGATTGAGAGTCATGGAGCAGTCGTGGCTTTGCTGGGGCTTTATCAGAACGTAATCGAGGCTTTGGGGCCAGAACAAGTTGTAAAAGCCTGCCACGGAGGCATGGAGGGGCCATGGGCTCTGCAGTGGTAGAGGAGAGCTCCTGTACCAGGGTACGGTGTTGGATGCTTGAAATAGTTTGCGTTTTGACAGATGTGTCCATCTCACAGAGACCTAAGAGAAATCATCCCTTTATTTTCTTTCGATCTTTTAAAAAACCCTCCATTCATAAGTTTAGAATTTGCAAAAGGCTTAACTGTATTTCTTGAATCATTGTTGATGGTTACAGGAGCAGCATTTTTGCTTAGGAGGAGAAAACAATCAGTTTGGATTTTTTCCTCATTTCCTACTGTTATTTAGCATATTCTACTTTTATCATATTTTATGTCGACCAGATTCCTTTTGGAAGGCAAAATTGCTTCAGAGTTAGATTTTAAATTGGCTAGCTTACTTGAAAACTAATAAAGCCACACCTATTTAAAACCCTTTGAGGCTCTGAAATGATTGATTGCTGGATCTGGAATTGAGATCAGAGTCCAAGTCCCAACTTTTCCTGAGCACAAACTGAGAGCAGCCTGGCCTGATGGGGGCTGGGCTGCTCAAGGCCTCTGAGAGCTTTGGTACCCACTCCTGATGGGCTGGGGTCTGAGATCCTGCTGATTGTTTCCATAGCGACGGGGCCCTGTTAGCTGTTCCCATAGCAACGGGGCACTGTTAGCTCCTCTCTCTCCTCCAGGTCTTTTTCACATGAAGGATTATTGAGGCAGACCTTTTACTTACTGGGCTGGTGCAGTTAGTTTTTTCAGCCCTGAATTCAGGACACGGTTTGTTGCTGTTCAATTTCATTTTCATGGTTTAGGCTCATTCTTCTGGTGGATTAGGGCCATTTGAATGTTGGTTCAGTCATCTATTACAGTTACTTATTCCTCTAAGCTTTGTGTCATCTGCAAATCTGATGACCAGACTGTTGATAAAATAGGGAGTAGAACAGAGTATCAAGAGTACATTATTGCCTTTATGTCAGTTGAAACTGCTGTCAGTACTTTGGGTTTGGTTATATAATTGGATAAAGTTCTGCTTAACTTTTAGTCCTGTTGTCCAGTCCACGTTTCCTCATTTGGTCAACAGGGGTGTCATGAGAGATCTCTGTCTTCCTTGCTGAGGTGGAGATGCTTTCTAAATTGGTGTTCCCCAGTCTGTCAGTCTAGTAAACTTGGGGTGATGATAACACCCAACATTTATATGTTATTCACCATATGCAAAGCACTGTGTTAAGTGCTCTACAGTTGTTATTTAATTAGTCATTTAATTAGTCATTTAATTAGATGCTCAGCAGCCCTGAGCGGTGGATGTTATTGTTAACATCCCCATCGCACAGTTGAGGAAACTGAGCTATGCTTCTCCTAACAGTGCCATTCTGCTCTCTTACTGCTGTGTGGGCTCGTGGGAAGAGTGCTGGTCCAAGGCCCAGGAAGTCTTGTTGGGATTTCCCACTCTTGGCCCTAGTTTTTTGACCTTATGAAGGCACTTAGATTTTTGCCTTAGAAGTCTATTGAGAAGAAAACACGTTATAAACCTTAAAAGTACTATCTCAGTGTGAGTTCTGATGAGAGACCTGTGCCCTCCCCCAGAGTCTTAGTGATGTTAAGATTGGTGGCCTCTTGGTGGTGGTTCATATCTCTTTTTCTCCCACACTGTATGCATCATGATAGAGACACCTACAACCACCAGTATAATTCACAGCTCACTTTTGTTTTCACCAACCACTTACTGCTTGTTCCTTCTCTCCCATGACATGCTCTATGTTATGCTTATGGCTTAGAGCTGGAAAGGGCCTTTCTTGTCCTCTTTGACCCAGATTCTGGTTTTACCAAGGCATTTTCCACCCTTTCTCCTAAATTTAATTTTTATATCTGCTGGATCAGGTTGGTTAAATCTTCTGCCAAACTCCTTCCCAGAATGGAGTATACTCCATCTTTTGCAAAACACACCATTGCTCTTGTAAACAGTTGTGGTTCAGAAAACCATCTCTGTAGCCAGTTTTTAACTTCCATATTCTATTCCTCTTCCAAAGTCATTACCGTGGATTAGCAGAAGAGATGGAAACAATGCCTAGGTTTCTTCTGGCTCTGTCATTCCCAAATGAATTTGCAAGTGCAGCATAGCCATCAGTGTGGTCACCTGACCTCTGGGGTCTGGAGAAGCCTCGTTTTGAATCCTGGTGATGGTGAGCAGCTCATTCTTTTTGAAATTTAGTTTCCCTAGCTCATTTCTCTTCTCTCTCCAAGCAGTTTTTTTAAAGTATTTTGTCACTCTCCCTCACTCCCTCTCTTTCTCCCTGCCTCTCTTCCTTCCGTCTGTCTGTCCGTCCATCTGTCCATCCTTCCCTCTCTAGAAGTTAGGCTTGGTTTTTTTTATTCCTTTGGGTACATGAAGGGGTCTAGGATTTTATCAGTGTCAAGACTCCTTTCATCAACCCATATTCCTTATCACCCTTCTATGAGTTAGTAGAGAATCCTAGAGGTTAAGTCACCTGAAAGGAGGTGTCTGTCTTTCCGCTTCTGAAAAATGCCCTCAGATGCTCTGCCCATGGCACTGTTTTCTCTTTGCATCCTCTCAGCTGCTCTTTCCTTTTTTACTCCCATAGAGTAGGTAATTCCCAAATCCCACTTGGATCTTAGTTCTTGAGTTTTAATCATGTACCACAGATAATGTCTTAGACATTTCCACTTGGTGTCTGGGCCTGATGTTTGAAACTGGGCTCCTGTTTCCCTCAAGACTAGCTTCTTAACTTTACTCTTTCTTTCAGTGGTGTCACCAAGCTCCCAGGTATCCATTTCTGAAGCCTTAATTCTTTCTTCTTACCTTCTCTTGCTTCCCTTTCCTACCCCCATGTCTTAGCTTATGTTAACATAGAGCTTTATAGTTTGGCATGAGCTTTGCTTATGACTAGTAACCTAGGTCATCTTAAGAATTGCTGTCTTCATTTTACAGGTGGGGAAACAGGTCTAGACATTGTAAATGAGTTGCCCAAGATCACATAGCTAACAAATGATGAGAATTTGCCCTTGAATTTAGGTCTCCTGCCCCTCAGGTCCTGTGTTCTAGTCTCAGTGCCACCACCATAGCGCAGGCCTTCATGCCTTATACCTGAGTGGCCATAGTTAGTATCCTGGCCTCCTCCTCAGGAACATTCCTCGTTTTAATTTTTTTAACTAAAATGTATTGTTGCTTTTTGTTTCTATATCATCTACATGTTCCAATGTCTTCCTTTCTCAGAGAGCCATCCCTTATAACAGAGAATAAAAGACAGAACTAAGCCATGTGTCCCTACTGTCTTAGTCCCATCTCTCCCACCTTGGCAGAGAATTGGGGTGGGGCATCTTTTCCTAGCTGTTTCCTGTCATTCAGTTTTTATTGTTTGTTCCTTTCCTCCCATTTTTGTGGCTCCCCTGGTTGGCTTACTTCATTTTGTGTCAGTACACATCAGTTTCCCATGCTGAATTCATCATATTCCTCATTGCTTAGAACAGTGATATTCCTTTCATGAGAGTCATGTGTCACAGCTTTTTTATGTCTGGCACATAGGCTTCTCTTTTGTGTTGGGAGTTCTTTGCTACTACAAAACCATAGCTCGTTCTCGTCCAAATGAGGCAGAAACTCTTTTGTCTATCCTCCAAGGTTCTCTGTGCTGTGGCCCCAGTTTGCCTTTCCAACCTTCTCTCCATCTAGCCAAGTTGGTCTGCTTACTGGCCTTGAACATAGCATCTACATCTCTATCTCATTACAGCCCCCACTGTTCCTCTGTGAGCTGAAGTAGAGATTTGGGGGTGGGGAGGAGCAGCAGGTGCCAGGCATGTCAGGCCACCACCATCAAAACCACAGCATCCCCTCCAAACACCATGGATACAGCCCCAAGAGCCCTAGGGAGATCAGTGTCCCCCAGACCACTGATCTCGCTTCCAACTTGACCCCTGTAGTCACCATCAAGGGAAATGACTTGATGGAAATGGGACCTGAAAACCCTATGGGTACCACAGCCCCCTGTCTTCTTAGCAGCTACAGACTTGGAAAAGAAGTGTTCCTGGTGCTGTCAAATGGCTCAGCATCAGAGACAGAGAAAGTTCTATTGGTAGAAATGACAGAAGAAGATGCTCCGTTTGCTGCAGCCCCCTGAAGGGCAGGGGCCTTTCTGTCATCTGGCCTGCAGCTGAAACCTTTTCCATGAATGTGTGTGTTCTTTCTTCCTTTTAAAACACAAGCTCCTTAAGAATCCATTCCTTATTGTGTCCCTTGTGCTTTGCACTTAGTAAGCAGTTCATAAGGATTTGTTCATCCATCCATCCAGGGCCTGGCTCAAGGCTTATCTCTTTTTGTTGGGAGCCTTCTCTGGCCACCCTAGTTGGGGATCTCTTACCCTTCTGGACTGCTCGCACCACTTTAAAAACAGTCACACACTTGATTACTGAATGTAGTCGCGCAGTGCACAAAAAATAAAAGTAGGAGAAAGACTGTCTATTTATTTCTGCTTCTTAGCAAGCACCTTCCCAAATGGGTGGGGGTAGGAAGGGAAGGGAAGGCCCTTGGGTTTACCCAGCACAGAGAGGTACATCTTTATCAACCCAGCTTCATGCTTTTCTAGGGTCTCGACCTCTGATCGTATGACTTCACTGAGGGATGGGAGGATTTTTGCCCAAGACATTCTTGATCCTGGAACTCTTGTGAAGAGGTTCCAAAGCCCACTCCGAGAGTCTGAAAGCAATCCCCCTCCCCCATTCTCAGTTTTCAGTATGTGGCCTTGGGTTGTTTGATGTTTGCTGTGTGTGTGAACTCATCTTTGCAACTGAGTGTTTAGCACTTTGGGGGTGAATAGTTGGACCCCATTTGTTCACGTCTTCTACAGTGTTGCCATTGCACGTGATAGGTATTGGACACATGAGATGTTCAGTACGTTAAGGTAGCTGTTGACAGTGCGAGAGGTGGCCTGGCCATCGTGGCAGAAAGCAGAATTCCTTTGGGCTTCCTTTGAATCTCTAGTGATTTGGATTAGTCATTTGCCTTTGGTCTAGTTTAATTCTAATTTATGGCATTTATGAATTTAGGCGTCATTTCGAAACTTTCCGATATATGTTTTCTTGACTAATGAATTTCAAACTCTGGATAACAGTTGTCTTCATTAAGTTTTACTCTTTTTTAATCTTATGTTTAGACTAAATTAAGACTTGTGGGTTCTCCCCTAGGGCCATGTTTATGATCGGACTCAGTGAAAGTAAACAGACCCACGTCAACCTGAGGAATGTTGACTCGGCTACTTTACAGCTTATCATCGCTTATGCGTACACGGGGAACTTGGCAATAAACGATGGCACTGTGGAGCAGCTCTACGAAACAGCCTGCTTCCTGCAGGTGGGTGTTCTCTTGTCTGATGTTCAGCCAAGCAGGGATCACTTCCTGTTGAGTTAAGGAAGTGCTCTTGGTGATTCCCTTTAGTGCCTTCCTCTACTGTTCTGTTTTAAAATATCCCGATGTGTGTTTTTTAACATAAAAGAGGTGATTCTCATTCCCTCCCTTCTCCTTTTGAATAAAATAAGGAAAAAATTAGTAGTTTATTTCCTTTATTTTGAATTATAAGATCTTTTTTAAACTGTTAAAAAATGGCACGTTAGTCTTGCTACAGAAACTGACCTGGGCACATTTTCTAAAATTTTAATTGAAATTATATGTCATACGATATTTACATTTATCTAAGATGTGTGATTTCGCATAAAGGTCTTTGTGTTTGTTTACTGCCTTCATGTACTTCATAGGCTTTTGTTTCAAGAGCATTGGGAACTTAATATCCTAATTTCTATTGGCATTACTTTATTCAAATGAATTGTTATAGCTTGCTTTTGTTTTCATGTCATTCACATTTCTATTGTATTCCTTCTTCTGATCCTAAGAGCAATCTCTTACAACAAAGAAGGGGGGGAACAACTAGCAGAACCAACCAGCATGTCCGATATTGGGAATATGGGCCGGATTGCATGTCCTCAGCTGCTGCAAAGATGGGCAGAGAGAGGGTGGCCTTTTTTCTTTATTTGACGAGGTCTTGGAGTAGTGGATAAGCTATAAATCTTCGCCTGCTACACTGAAGGCCATTTGACCAAAGGGTACATGGCTAAGGCATCCTTGACCCAGAATAAAACTTGTTTAATGTCTATCTGTGATAATTTATTCATATCATGTGTTTTCTCTCATTTTACTCAGTGAATGTGTTAGAAGATCAAGGATAAGATTTTCTCTGAAGTCCGTTATCCTTGCCAGGGCAGACAGAAGGTTATATTTCAGGAGTGGGCAACTTGTCACTGCTGAGTGTTAGGTAGAGAAGAGGTAGTATTCACTTATGTGTGGCTTTCCTTCCACAAAGAGGGTGGCAGGGCTAGGGGGTGGGGGTGGGAGGTGTGCCAGTGTATCCCCAACTACTGGAAGATGAACTGATACAGGGCCCCAGCTGTTTGTATCTGCTTCCTTTGGAATCCAAAGTTTTTGAACCCAGACTTGAAACTTTGCATTCCCCCCCATCTCCATTCCCCGCCCCCCCCCCCCCCAAAGATTACTAACTGTAAATACTGCCTTTCAATTACTGGTAAATTATCTCTTAGTAGGAACCCTACAGACTTCCCCCTCCCCCCCAACACTTTTTAAATTGCTGAAGAAGGGAGAACATTTTAAGACATCTAGATTCCAGTTAACTTTGCCACTCAGGAATTTTACATTAGTTCTTTCATAAACTTATTCTGGCATAGTGACAGATGCATCAGAGGTTTGTCTCATGGTAAGGTACCCAGGGTAGGATCCTGAAGTCCCAGCCTTCCCCACTTGGGGAAGGCCACACAGCCAAGCCTGGAACGAGAGCTTTAGGATTGTGATTCTCTTAGTTCTAACTAGCTACTTAAAAGACCACCAACTTAATAAATGCAACAGTTAGTCACTCTCTTATCAGCTTAAACTGAGCTGTGTACCTCCTTCCTTTGTAAGGACAAACTATCCTCAGAACCCCAAGTGTCAGGCAGCGAAAATTGTAGACTTAAATGTTCATAATTTGTAATTACTTAGAGACTTGTTACTTTTAGGAAGAATTTGTCATTTCTGTAACTACAAAGTATTAACTGTGCTACGTGTTATAATTCCCTCTATACTAATAATTAGTCAGCTTGGTGTATAAGTAGTGGAAGGAGCATTGGTTCTCCCATTCGCTACCTCTGTGACCTTGGGAAGGACACTGTGCTTGTGCCTTGAGTTCCTCGTCTGTGGAATGAATGAGGTGTCAGCCTCGCTCTGTGATCCAGTCCTGTGCCGGGCCTGTGCTCAGCACTGTTCCTGACACGTGGGACACTCTTCACAGATGACTTTTGAGGTAACTTGTCCTAAGTAGGAAAGAGCTTGATTTCAGGACTGTCCGAGGTATAAATGATCACAAATCAGGGGCTTAGACTGAGTGCCCTCTGAGAAGCCCTGGACCGCAGCGTCTTCCTCTTTCTGTGGCCTGGACTCTATGTAGCTGTGTGGGGAAAGCCTGTGGGCCCCTTTTTGAAATAGTGCTTTTAAATGCATAAAATAAAATACATAGGCAACTTGTTTTATTGAAATATTATAAAATATTTATTTTATAATTTATAAATATAATTTATAATTATATTATTATAAAATAAAAAATAGAAAATATTGAAATATTATAAAAATTTTTTTTTTAAAAATTGGATTTAAAAAAAAATCCAAGTTCATAGATAGACCCTAGGATAAGAACTTCCTGGATTAATTGTTAAAGCTTCTTTTTAAACCTGGTAGTTTGTTTATCTTGCTTGTCCTTGTGAGAGGGCCCAAGCATAGTGTCAGTGATACTTTAGTGTATTTGTACGTGTTTTTTCCTTCTTCTGCCCAGTTTATCCATCTCTCTATCTATTCATCTGTTTATTTATTTGATAATGTGCCAAGAGCACATAAGGAGGGCACTTTGGTCCTTTGACCACAAGCGAGCGTCGGGCTTCTGAGTCACACTTTGTTTATGATCCCTGAAGGTAGGCGCTTTCTAGTGATGTGTGTAGAGTATCTGATGATATGCACTTCTTGTGAAAAAATGGATGAGTCTGTTCTGCTCTCATTGGCCTTTTTTAAATTTTAGGTAGAAGATGTGTTGCAGCGATGTCGGGAATACTTAATTAAAAAAATAAATGCAGAGAACTGTGTTCGCTTACTGAGTTTTGCGGATCTCTTCAGCTGTGAGGAGTTGAAGCAAAGTGCCAAGCGGATGGTGGAGCACAAGTTCACTGCCGTCTATCACCAGGACGCATTCATGCAGCTCTCACACGATCTGCTCATAGACATCCTAAGTAGTGACAACTTGAATGTGGAGAAGGAGGAGACGGTCCGAGAAGCCGCCATGTTGTGGCTTGAGTACAACCCAGAATCGCGGTCACAGTATCTGTCCTCTGTCCTCAGCCAAATCAGAATTGATGCCCTTTCAGAAGTAACACAGAGAGCCTGGTTTCAAGGTCTGCCGCCCAATGATAAATCTGTTGTGGTCCAGGGTCTCTATAAGTCTATGCCCAAATTTTTCAAGCCAAGACTTGGCATGACTAAAGAGGAAATGATGATTTTCATCGAGGCTGCTTCTGAAAACCCTGGTGGTCTTTACTCATCTGTATGTTACAGCCCTCAAGCCGAAAAAGTTTACAAGATTTGTAGTCCGCCTGCGGATCTGCATAAGGTTGGCACCCTCGTAACTCCTGATAATGATATCTACATAGCAGGGGGGCAGGTGCCCCTAAAAAACACAAAGATGAATTACAGTAAAACAAGCAAGCTTCAGGCTGCCTTTAGAACAGTAAATTGCTTTTACTGGTTTGATGCACAGCAGAACACGTGGTTCCCAAAGACCCCGATGCTCTTTGTCCGCATCAAGCCCTCTCTGGTTTGCTGTGAAGGCTACATCTATGCAATTGGAGGAGATAGTGTGGGGGGGGAGCTCAATCGAAGGACTGTGGAAAGGTACGACACTGAGAAAGACGAGTGGACCCTGGTGAGCCCCTTGCCCTGTGCCTGGCAGTGGAGTGCAGCGGTCGTGGTCCATGATTGCATCTATGTGATGACACTGAATCTCATGTACTGCTACTTTCCAAGGTCGGATTCCTGGGTGGAAATGGCCATGAGGCAAACGAGCAGATCCTTCGCTTCAGCTGCCGCTTTCGGTGATCAGATCTTCTACATTGGAGGCCTTCACATCGCCAGCAGCTCTGGCCTAAGACTGCCGACCAGCACCGTTGATGGGTCTTCGGTCACTGTGGAAGTGTACGATGTGAACAAGAATGAATGGAGGATGGCAGCCAACATCCCTGCCAAGCGGTACTCTGACCCTTGTGTAAGAGCTGTGGTGATATCAAATTCTTTGTGTGTCTTTATGCGAGAAACCCACTTAAATGAGAGAGCAAAATACGCCACCTACCAATACGATGTGGAGCTTGACCGCTGGTCTCTGCGGCAGCACATATCTGAGCGCGTGCTCTGGGACTTGGGGAGAGATTTCCGATGTACTGTGGGAAAGCTATATCCATCTTGTCTCGAAGAATCTCCGTGGAAACCACCAACGTGTCTTTTTTCACCTGACGGAGCCGATGAGTTTGAACTGGACCGGGACATGGTGGCCTTGCCCCCTGTATAGTGGTGGGGCAGAGGACGTGCACACCTGCCTGTGCTCTGTAGTTAACCTGTAGAGAGAAGAGAGCTTTATGAAAGGACTAGAAGTGGGAATGTTCAAGCCTGTGTTTCATAAATTGTATTTTTATGCCCTATTCAATATTTGCAGCAGTATAATACATGTATCAGTGAGTCTTATGGAGAGATAGACTACCATAATCTGAAATAGTTTATACAATAATTGAGCAACTTTTATGTATATCACAAGAGCCTAAGTGTCTGGAGTATCTTACTTTTAGCCCTATGAACTTACCATTTGGGTCAAGTTTGCTTCATTAAGATAGTTGGGTGTTCCTCATGTGTCGCGTCCCAAGTCCTGAGAGACACTTCCCATGTATGTTCCTGATTCCTGTGCTTCTGTGGAAGTGCTGGAAGTGTTTTTTGTTGGGGTCTCAGGGGGGAGCTCCCAGCCCTCTCAGTTGAGTTGGGCCACCCAGTCCCATTGTAGGGCTCCCTTTGTGTTTGATGCTGTTTAACAGGGTGGGCAGCCTCTGACTGCAGGATCACTCACACCTGGCCCTTTGGAGGACAGGTCTTCCAAGCAGTGGGGTGGGGGTGGGAGGGTGGTGTGAACGTAGGCAGCTGGGCTCGCAATTGGAGTTGCTAGCCCCTCGTAGTACGGGTCTGGATGGGCTTTGGATCAGTTAGTGCCTCCACATTCTGTGTTACAGGAACATTGGCTCATGCAAATATGACTTCCTGCTGCTGCTGCGGTATTTTTCCAATGTAAAAACCAAGATTTAGTGTGCGTTAACCAGGTCTTTTAATTTTGGTTAACTGAATAACAAGCATTGCTGTAGAGTAATTGTGTATGGATATCCCTTTAGCTATCAGGTTGTGTTTTTTTTTTTCCTTTGGGGGTGAGGGGTGGGTCAGGGTCAAGTTTGGGGGGATGAAGCGTTCAGGAATCCTCTGCATGAGGTTGGCAGCAGGGCAGAAGCCATGGCCACTCTGGAACTAATCCCAGGAACCACTAGAAGAGGCGAGGCTCCCCCTACTCTCCCAGAAACACAGGTGCTTCATGACCAACGTTACCAGCATGTTGAGCTGCATCATGTCCGGCACTGTATTTTGACTGGCGTTAATTTATTAAAGAAATTGTATCTTGAAAATGTTGGCTCTCTGTGTGTTTGTGTGTGTGCACGGGCACGTGCCAGGTGAGGTCATAGATTCATTGAGTTTTTAGAGCTGGGGCCTACCTTCGAGAACTGGTACAATCCATTTTTCTTACAGAGGAAAGAATTGAGGCCCAGAAAGGTCCAGGTGAGCTGCTTCAACATTAGAACATTCATTGGAAAATATTTCAGGAGAAAAGAGAGCATGGGAACTTTGTTTTGGGCTTTGGATGGTGTGTAAATTAAAGAACTGCACACAGTGCCCACCATGTTGGATTTTCTTGTCTGGTTATAAACATTGAGGTTGGGGAAGTCCATGGGAAAGGTCATCTCTCTGCATCTAGATCTTTTGGAGTAATAAATGGCTTTAATGCCATTTCTTTCAGAGATTGGGCTTGGCATTTTTTTCCAGTGAACAAAGTTTTGTTTATGCTTAAAGTTAATTTTTGCCCATGTTACCCTGAATGTACTGGAATGGGCAATCTATTATCTACTTTTCAGGGATAGTTCTGTGATTATGTAGATGAGGTCCCTCATCTCTGTCTGTCTCTATCTCCCCTCCTTCTCCTCATCTCTCTACCTTTCCCCTTCCTCTCTTCTTCCTTCCCCTTCCCCTGTCCCCATCTCTCCTTCCCAGCAGCTCCTGGAGTTCATTAGACTTTACATTAGAGTGATTTGTTGTATGTTGGTCTACATTGGGCCAGCTGCTGTACAGCAAAGAGCCCAGGATTTAGAACCAGTGGGCTTTCCTTTGAGCCCAGTTTGACTCCTAGCTGTGTGACCATGGGGAGATCACTTTCTGGCCTGCGGGATGCTTCTCTGTAAAATGAGAGTTAGTTAAGTTGCTTGATTCTAAGCGGCCTTCCAGTTTTAACATTTTATCTGCTTTAAAGAGTGTGTCCTCATATGTTGTAGTTTCATTTAATGCAGTGAAAAAAAGAGAAAAGTTTAAATAACTGCCTTCTGGAAATGGCCATTCAGCTCCATCTCATCAGTATGTCAGTCACGGGGCTCTTTTATGAGACCCTTAGAAGCCCCTCTACAAGGGAAGGAGCGCACGGAGAAGCGCACTTGGGAGCAGCTGTCGGCTCTTGGAACGTTCTCTTGTGGCTTTCTTTCCACTCTCATTTTTAATGAATTGTACTTTTTGCTCTTTTGTTGAAGTGAATTATGTATAATGTCACAAACAAAGTTCTGGGAGTCATCCCAGCAGCAACCTGGAAGAAACTGCCAAAGGCTAGAAAGTGAGAACATGGGGGACACAGTGGGGATTTCCATCACTTCTGCCCATGGAGATGAAAGGATCGAGAAGAGACAATAGCTTGTCAAGGTGCCCTCTCAAGGACAGGACTTGGATTTCTGTTAAATGTTGAAAACAAAGGAGTGTAGTATACCTTTCCTGGAACCTTCCAAATCTAATCAAAAAGGCTTTAAAATGAAACAAGGGTGAGGGATCAAACCTGTGTACCGCGCCATCCACACCAGGGTCCATACCTCAGAGATAGCACAAGTCCTGACCTTGAGGAATGGCCCCTGACCTTGAGGAATCTGTGTTTTCCCACAGGAGAATGTGTTAGCGGGGATACAGGAAATGGTTCACGTCCAAGATGGTGTTTGAATTGAGCGTCAGATGGGTGATTCCAAGACTCGGGGGTGAGAGGGAGTGAAGATGAGGCCTAGGGAACCAATACAGAGATAGGAGAATAATGTCGTCTTTAAGGAACAGCAAAAAGGGTCCTTTGGCTGCCTTCCCACCTGTGAAGGAGAGACATGGCTAATAAAGCCAGACACGTGGGTAGGCGCCAAGTTGTTGGGGCCTTTAAAAAAAATGACAGCATTTTTATTTGATTTTAAAGGCTTTTAAGGAAAGTTTTTAACAGGGAGTGAAAATGCTTCGAAGGCTGCTACTACCTAGAGTTTCAAAGGGAACAAAGTCCAAGAAAAGAACCTGTAATAAAATTCCCTAAGGTCTATATACAAATGCATGATGTAGGGCAGAATGAATGGAACTCATGCCAACACAAGGCTCTCTAGAAGACCTGGTGGTGTGAGCCCCATGACTGAAGTAAGGCTCTGGAAGAAGAATATATTTTTTTAAAAAGAAATGGTATAAACCAGGGATCAAGGAGAAAAGTACTTCGATTAGACATTAAAAGGGTATTTTCACGTGAAGAAATCTGGGAGCGTGGGGATAGCGGAGTATGGACAAGATTGATGTTTGTATGTTAGTCCCCTCATTAGACAGTGAACTCCTTGAGAGCAGGGACTAGTTTCCCCCTTCTTTGTGTCCCCAGCACTTCAAACTGCACCTGGCACAGAGTAGATGGTAAGTGTTGGCTAGACTGACCGACATTTTAGTGGGGGAGACAACATGCAGACGGTGACTCTGTAGAGTGTGTGTGTGTGTGTGTGTTGTGTGCCCACGCAGTATACATGGAAGAGTCTCAGAGAGAAGGGAGGGGCACCTGGGAAAGGCCTCCTCCAGAAGGTGAGGTTTCTTTTTTTTTTTTTTAATTTTTTTTATTTACTCATTTACTTTTAATTCACAAGATTCAGTTCCACAATCACTTGAGTTTCAGATTTTCTCCCCTCCCTCCCCCCCCC
>CM053590.1:14785700-14805032 GCA_028646515.1 Pseudochirops corinnae | reverse complement strand
ATAACGAGTTTTGCTTCAGTCTCCATTTAAACTATAGCCTTTCTAGATCTTTCTCTGAGTTTAGGTATCTCCTTCCATCCTGAGGCTTGTAGAGTTGTCTTTAGCTGTGCGTTGTTGAGGATGGTCCAGTTTATCGTGGTTGGTCATCACATGTACGATGTGTCTGTGATTGTGTACAGGTTTTGCCTGGTTCTGCTCTTCTCACTTAGCATCAGTCCGTATAAGCCTCTCCAGGTAATTATGAAGTCCATCTCCTTCCCATTTCTTATAGCACAATAGTATTCCATTATGTTCATATACCATAGCTTGTTCAGCCATTCCCCAATTGATAGGCATCCCTTATATTTCCAGTTTTTTGCAACCACAAAGAGAGCTGCAATAAATATTTTTGCACATATGGGACCTTTTCCCACTTCTGTAATCTCTTTGGGATACAACCCCAAAAGTGATATTGCTGGGCCAAAGGCTATGCAATTATTTATAGCCCTTTGGGCATAGTTCCAGATTGCTCTCCAGCAGAAGGTGAGGTTTCATCTGGGCTTGAGGGAAGCCCAGAGCCAGAGATGAGGAGGGAGAGCATTCCAGGCACAAACAGGAGGCCAGTGTCACTGGATCATTGAGTGTGTGGGTGGGAGTAAAAGAAAAGAAGACGGGAAAGGTAGGAAGGGGTGCCAGAAGCCAAGCAGAATTGCCTGGTTGATTCTGGAAGGACCAGGGAACCACTGGAATTAAGAGCAGGGCAGGGGTATGTGTGGCATGGTCAGATCTGCCTTTGCTTTAACAACTGGTGAGGTTGGAGGTCCAGGTAGACTAATCAGCAGGCCTTGCAGTAGTTCAGGCATGAGGTGATAGGGGCCTCAACTACATGGCCATATGGGCAGAGAGATGACTGGCAGGGTAAGCTTTTTGGAGACCCACTAAAATGCTGCCTTTTGCAGTCTCCCCTCTCCAGTAATGACTTTTCTTTCTTGACAGCCCAGAGCAGGCACTAGTTTGTGTGTTTGTGATGCCCTGACTGGAACAGGACTGCATGAGGGCAGGGATTTGGCCAAACCTTGTGGCTGTGCCTTTATCTTGCTCTGCCCACAGCCACTGCTTCCTAAATGTCTACTAACTGGGGACATCAGGAGCCTAAATGTGGCCTCCTGTTCTCCATTCTCATCGCCCCGATACCTGCTCTATCAGGATGTTTCCAGTCTCTGGATCCCAGGTAATCGATGATTTATCTGGGCACAAACAACAATCTGTGAGTCACAGGAGGCAGTATTGGGTTCCCACCTGCTAGCTGTGTGACTGTGGGAAAGTCACTTAACCTCTGTCTGCCTGTGTCCTTGCCTGTAAGATGGGGACTGGAATATCACCACGCACAGATTGTACTTCACAAGACTGACTGTTGGGGGACAAAGGAGATGATTTAGTTCATCTCATGTTGTTCGCCCACTGCTGTTCTTCATTTTGACTCAAATCAAGTAACCCCGATCTGGCGTGGGCCATTTGGCCTCAGAGGAGATTCTGGTGACATTGGTAACACAGGTGTGCATGAGGCAGTGTGGCTCACCATCCCTAAGAGTAATGATAGAGCATTTACTGAGTACTTGAAGCTTTGCCAAGCATTTTACTAATTTTATTACGTTTTTTCCTGACAACAACCCTGGGAGGTAGGGGCTGTTTATTATCCAATTTCACATGTAGGGAAACTGAGGCAGACAGGTTGGGTTACAAAGCCAGCGTGCATGAGGAATGAATTTGAACTCAGGTTTTTCTGACTCCAGGTGTAGCATCTCTTCACCATGCCCATAGCCAAGTGCCTCTTTCATTCTTTGAAGAAATTAAGTTCACAAATGTGGGCACTGTCCCCAAAGGTGACAAGCCTTCCCAAACTCATCGAGGCTGGCCCTGTCACCTGCAGGACTGTTACCAAATGTAGGCTAGAAGTCTTTCCAGCTTGGGAAGGCCCCCCCCAAAGTGGTACTCCCTCTACTTGCACAACCTTTGAGAAGCCAGGGCTCCCTTGGGTGCAGGGGAGCATTGGAGCAGGATGCTGGCAGCCAGGGTGGGAAGATGTTGGGGGCACTTAGGAAATGAGGCGGCTTGCTCAAATGCGTCCAACATTGCCATGACTTCACTTTTGTTTTTATCATAAAGGAATCTTTAAAAATCTCCTACACGATACAAAGGCAGGGGTCCCTCTAAAGAGGCAACTGAGGTGGTCCAGTGGACAGACTCTTGGACCTGGAGTGAGGAAGAGCCCCGAGTTCAAATGTGCATAGAGACACTAGCCGAGTGACCCCAGGCAAACAATGTAACTGCCCTCTGCCTCAGTTTCCTCATCTCATACAGGATGGTTGCAAGGCTCAAAATGAGAGAGTATTTGCAAAGCACCGTGTAAGCCTTAGGGCGCTCGTATAAATGTTAGCGGGTATCACATTGTTTTAAGATGGAGAGGCCCACTATATCCATGGTGGTTGCCATGGGAACAGTGAGATTCGTTCCTCCAAAGCAAGTGCCCGGGGAAGGTTTGAGTCCCCGGCTAAGCTTGGAAGGAGGGAGGGGCAGTCAGGAAGAAGGGCTTGTAGCCCCCCAGCCCTGCTGCTACCTGTCTCTTAATAACGGCTAACATTTATAAAACGCTGGAAGGTTTACAAAGAGCTTGACATTCCGTCCCTCTCATCGGACCATCAAAATTGTTCATCAAAATCGTCAGCTTTTGGGGAGAGCCAGGGGAGAAGTGGGTGGGACCAGGTTAAAAGAGGCTTCCTAGAGGGACTCTTAAGAAGGATTTAGCATTCTTCTTCTCCAACAGGGGCTCCTTAAACCTTCTTTTGTCATGGACCTCCCAGGGCAGTCCCCAGAAGTCCAGCCATTCCTTCTTGGAATGTTTTCAAATGCATAAAATAAGAAACAGAATTACAAAGAAAACCAATTATATTGAAATGTGTGTGTGTGTGTGTGTGTGTGTGCGTGTGTGTGCGTGCGCGCGTGGCGCGCGAGTACCCCCAGTTCCTGGGCCCAGGGAGAACAAGCCTCCTCCCTACATAGCAGCTCTGCCTTGGACAGAAGAAAGAGGCTTTTTTTCCCCATAGATGAATCTAATTTTTATCCCTGGTAAAGCCTAGAAATGTAAAGAACCAGCTCTCTAGAAACCCGAACTGCAGCAAAACAGAGAAAGAGGAAAGTTCAATCACGTCCATCCTTCCCTCTTCCTCTCTCGGGCCGGGAGGCAAACCCCCAACATACAAGAACTGTGGGTTTCAAGGCAAAAAGCTGTGGCTGGGGGGAAGGGGGGGAGGAAGGCAGCCGGCCCCTCCCACAGTCCAGCAGGCCTGGGGTCCTTTTGTCCTCAGGCGGTGCCTCCAGAAGGGGAATTCCCTCCCCCCACCCCCTCCGCCTGGGGTCCTACAGGCTCCTCAGGAAGGGGGGATGGGCAGGGCTGGGAATCAAATAGGATTTTCAAGGGAGAGGCTCAGCTGAGGGGGAGGGCCCTGGTTTCTACCTGCTGGAACTCATCCCCGCAGGGAGCCCCGCTCCGGCTCCCCCCATCTCCTCCCCTCCCCCATGCAGGCTTTTCCTCTCCAGCTAGACACAGCCTCCGCCCCACCAAGCAGCCTTCCTCACCCACCCACTTCAGCCTGCTATCCCAGAGAGGGCCCCAGGCTCCCACTGCGCAGCCCACCCATCAACACTGCTCCCCGGAATCAGGAAGGGGTGGCAGGAACCCACCACACCCCGGGGGGGCAGTTCAAAGCCAGGAGGAGGGGTAGAAGGCTGAGGTCAGGCCCCAGAGGCTGCCAGGACAAGGAGGGGCAGTTGGGGGGCGGGGACGGGGGCATGGGACACCCGGACAAATGCTTACTTTTGAACTTGAGACTCAGCCCAGTTAACAAAGGCAGCCGCGTGGGGAGGGCGGGCAGAGGGGGTGGGGGCGGGAAGCTTCCCCTCGGGCGGCATCCCAGTGCCTCCAAATGAGATGGAGTCTGGCTGGGGGAGAATGGGACAGAAGAGAGGGGCACCCCGCTCAGCGCGAGTCTGAACGGCCCCGAGATTCTGAATTCACCGAGGGAATGCCATTACCTAGAGAAGTCGGGGCAGAACCCACCAAACTGAATGAAAAAAAGGAAAAGCCGCATTCCCAGCAGCTCTGCTAGGACGGTCCCGCAGTCACAAAAACGGGCGTGAGCCACAGAAGGGGTGCTGGGCTGGGAGTGGGCCCCGCCCCCCATCTGGGGCCTCACTCTCTTCCCAAAATCCTCTCCCTCCATCACACTGGCTGCGTCCGGCTGCTCCCCATGTTTGTCAGGCTTTTCTAGAAGTGACGGAAACGCGAGCGAGCCCTTTGCCAGCAGCAGACGATGCGGGAAAGTTCCCGGGCCCATTCATGGATTCTCTCTGCTCGTCGCTAGAAACAGCCTGCCTGGAGGAAAGGCAATGCCCGAGAAGACAGACAGACGCGTGAGGCAGAAGCGAGGGAGGCAGGCCCGAACGCTCGAGTTTATTCTCATTTTTTCTTCCTGAAAGAACAGTGCTTTACAGTTCGCCATAACTGGACAACAGGATTTACAGGCTAAAGGCGCTTTTGACAATGATAAAGCTCGCTACTTGGGCGGACCCGCCCGCGGCCTCCTCTCTGGCCAGAGGCCAGTCTTTTTAGTCTCCAACGTTAAAGTCGTTTTAAGATCACTGAGAGAATTCATTTTTTTCTGTAATGAAACGCTTCCAGAATTTAGACACAGACAGCCAGGGTATCACAAACACTGATAATCTATTGGTCCAGCTGCACAATACTGAAATGTTTCAAGAAAACAAGGTCAAAAGGCCCTTCAAACACGGAACCCTTCTGAGAAATTCAATCCCATTTTGCCAGCCCGACATCAGACTGAAGTGGATGAGGGTTCTCTTACAGTAGAAAAATACCGCGTGGAGCTCATGATTCCCGTGAATGGTCAGTGGACAATGAAAGGTGGAAAGGAACTAGGTAAACCGTGCCCCTTTACGTGATTTCAATACAGTCTCCCTTCTTGAACCAATAAGGAAAAAAGCAAATTTGAAAGCAGCTCTGTGAGGTACAAATGCGCTGGCATCTTAGGAAACAGACCAGTTTCTGGGCATGCCCGTGGTATCTTGTTTTGGAACAATCGGGTGGAAACTGCCTCATGATGCTATCAGCTTGTAAAACACAACTAGAGGTGTGTCGAGAAGCTCAGATCTTTATTTCTCTTCACTGTCCTGGAGGATTATTTACAGAAGGTTGGACAATGGGGAAAAAACCTTTAAAGATCATGTATGTCAGGAGGTTCTGAATGAGAAAACTCCCATTCCTACATTATGCTCCATGGAAAGAGAGATGCCTCCAGGAGCTGGCTGGGTGCTGGGGTTAAGAGAGAGTTAGAGGCTACATCTGCTGGTGGACACGGCTGCTCTACTCAAGTGTCTGTGCCAAAAGGACTGGGTAGAAGGCAGAGTGTGGTGGACCAAAGGGTTAGGACACCCAAAAAACAGGCCCTCTGCCTCCAACTCACCAAGAGAGGGAGGGGTAGGGATGACAGGGGTACTGCTGCACCCCCCCCCCCCCCCACTGCCCACTAGTGAAGTCACTAGCTTCTATGCTACATCAGCCCAACAAAGTCCACTTTCCTTACAAGCCTCCGGGACAAGAGATCCCCAAACGCACAGGGCAGGTATGCACAGCCCCCAAACTCAACAGTGATTAGGTACTTGGCTTACCAGCTCCAAAAACCTCACGAATGCAGGGCTATTGAAGAAAAGCAACTGGCTGAAAGCTCCAGGCCTCGGCCAGCACTTACCCTGCTCAATACAAACCAGCCCCAAGAGCTCTCCCGACACTCTTATCTGCTCCAAAGAACCGATTTCTTCATCCAAAACTTCAACCTCTCAGATCATTCACTGATAATATTCAGCTTCTTTCCAAAAGAATCCTGTTAGGCGATTCAGTACTATTCTATCTAGACTTGAACCCAGGCATCTACAAACCTTGTTCTCCAAACTCACTCACGCTGTGGCCTCTCTTTCCTCCCCCCTTTGAGGGTGCACAAGATAAACAGCATAGGAATAGTTACAATCACTAATTTCCTTGAGAAAATGCGGAATCCTGGGCTCAGTTTCCCCCCAAAGCACATCACAGAAGTATGATTTTTTTAAAGCATCAGAAAGGTGAGTTAGGGGCTGGCACATCACTCACTGGGTGGGCTTGGGGAGAGCAGTTATACCGAATATGCAGATATACACAAACATGATGCTTAGAGGAATTTTTTTTTTGGGGGGGAAATCATGGATTCCACACAATTATAATCAGCTCCAAATGTCAAGTATCTTCCTTTTGAAGGTGTGACCCTCACCTGGATGGTCCCTCCCAACGCATGTGCCAATCAACTTAAATATCTGCTACTTAGGGCTTTCTCCACACCCTGTCCCAGCAACATCACCTATCTGGATAGCCTGCTATGGAGAAAGCGTCCAGTGGTTGAATGGGGAGGCAAAGGCTCACTTCACAAGCTCTCCTCAAAATCTGCAATCTCTATGCACCTCTGGCCAGGTCTTCAACACATGCCCTTAAACCTCCCAACGCACAAAATGTCTTGTCAAAGTGGCAGAAAGATGGCCAGAGAATAGGAGGTAAGTTCTGTGCTGGCGATACCCCTACAAGCTGGGCCCTGAGCTGGCCGCTAGACTCTAGCCACCACGTGTGCCAGCTCCCTGCTGGACCTCCAGAGCCACAGGAAAAATGCCTTTTTAGCCTTCCTGGGCTACGAGTGAAATGGATACAGGCAAGATCTTCACTTGAAACTAGATCCTGAGCTGTATCTATTTCTGTGCTAAAAGTCTTCTCTCTTAAGGTAGTTTGTGAAAGCCTGATGAGGAAACAAGTCATTTGAGAGCAAAGCTAACGTCCCCATTCAGCACAGACCCTCCTCTGTTCATGGCTCATGTTCAATCCATTATATCATGGTCTTTTCTTAAAAGACCTGCACTTTTTTTCACTGAAGTACTAACGGAAAGTTCCTCTGAGGTACATATTCCAATCAAGAAGTCATACTATGGCAGAGCTAAGATTCATATCCATAAATACACACACACATACACACACACACACACACACACACACACACACACACAGAGTCACTGCAGAAAAGAGAGGGTCCCTCAATGCAAGCTTTGCTCATCTGAGTTCCAATGTCTTCCAACTAATGACAGTTCTTTGGACAAAATTGCTACAGCTCCCCAACCCGTACCCCCTGGCCTGGGGTCAGCCTACAGGCTTGAAGGAGTAATGGTAGACTACTTCTGAAACTCCCAATGGGATTTGGCCTGGCCAGGAAAATGCTTTCAGGGCAAACAGTTTAAGAGTCTCAGCTAACTTCTTGGGAGAATTGGTGTGGCTTTCTCTTCATGCAATCTACATGGGGGAAAGAAAATGGCCAAGTGGGTTACTCCCTAACAGGAGAGATGAGAGGCAGCAGACACACTGCCACCAATGGGACAGGGGGGCAGCAAGGAGGAGACAAGAGGGAGGCTGCCATTCCCTCATCAGTCATCATCCTCACACTTGCAGTCTCATCCTGTACTCAGGTATGTGACTGGCAGGAAAGATGCCCCTGGTCTTGATGGAATGTCCATGAAGCAATGTGGCCTCCATAGGAGCAGTCACTGTATGTCCGAGATGGCAACATGAGATGTTGCCTCATGTTGAATCTCCACAAAAGAGAAATCTCCCACTGAGGAACTGAAAAATCCAGTGACTTTTTTTTAGCAGAGGGCTGGCTAGGAAAGCATGATCTCGTGACACCTGTTGCCTTAGCACTACATAGAGGAGGGATGTTTTACTAAAATGTCAACGTGAGAAAAGCAACTTGTCCACTACACCCCGTCCCTGAAAACCCTTCTCCTAGAGCCCCTGTGGCTAGTCGGAAAGCAGATGAGATGATGTCAAAAGCCTTTAGGAGCAAGCATGGCATCCCTCTATGACTGTGCCTTTGCACAAACCTGACAGCAGGCTCCATGTGTTTCATGAAGCTGTCTTGGTGAGAGGCCAAGGACTTTCCCTGGCTTTGTTATTTTCCCGTAAACAAGACTATCCAGATCTGCACTGGAATGGTCTTCCTAGTCTACCTGGAGATTTTTGCTCTTCTAAAAATATATTAAGGAGGCAACCGCTGAAAAGAAGAATGGCTTTCAGTTGGGAAGAAAGAAAGGCCAGGCACCTGTATGAAGAAATGCTGCATCAGGAACAAAAATCCTGGGAAAAAATCTACAGGACAAAATGTGCAAAGGAAGAAAAGAGAAGGCAGAGAGGGCAGACAGACACGTGTGTGCACATAGAAGATTTAACATGAAGGCATAAACCGCAGCCATCTTGAAAGCCGTCTCCCAGGGCAAAGGCTGGTTTCCAAGAGCATCGACACAGTTCTGACCAATCCAATGCAGCTCTGCCTTTCTTACTTTCTGGGACTGAATGAGGAAGAGGAAGCTGGGCAGAGCCAGGCAGGGCAGGACCCCAGCCAGAAGCTTTCAAGGATGAGAAGATTAACTTTAAGAACCTCACCTTTTTCTGCCATCACCTTTGAGCTGCAAATGGGTTGGTGTCACTGAACTGAGGGAAGGAAGAACACAGAGGATGGAAAACAACAAATGTCTACTTCGTCACGTAATGATCAATCTCTAACTCTGCCTAAATTAATTTAGAACAGAATAAAATAAGAAAAGAAAACCAACAGCGAAGGGCTCCAAACTTACGAAGCCAAGGGCCAGGTAACATTTATGGGCCCAACAGGAGAGGAATCAACATAGAATGTTATTTTTAATGAACAAATTAGAATATGTATGTCTATCCAAAAGGTAAAACACAACTATAATTTACATAAACTTCTACAGACAAATATATGTACAAAATCAAAGATCAAAACCATCACATGGTCCAATGAGAAAGGCTCAGATTTAAATAAAACTAGTCAATTCAGACAAACACTCCAGATAGCAACCTCATAATGGTCATGCTTCTGTGCTTCCGAATCAGGCTACATTCATTCACACTCTCATGTATGTTATTTTTTAAAACACACAGAGAGCAACCATTTACAATATCTGGCCAGGAAACAGTAGTGCACTGGTTCCTGCGTGTGGACCAAGTGAGCCGAAGGCAGCAGAAAGATCCAATCTCCCACGGGCTCTGACCACTGCACTCAATGCTTCCCATCTGGTGGGTCTGTGAGACCTTGCGTGCTTGACTGGGTCAAAGTGGAGAGCCACAAGGACATGGCTGTCTTTGCACTGGACAGAGCTCCTCCAACGGACTGGCCTAGGTATGGAAGGAGGGGAAAACAGTCTTAATTTTGTTAGGAGAGAGCATTCCCCAGTTGTCTGAATTTTAAAAATTCAGGTGGATGGAGTTCCTTGAGTAGTGGGAAAGGAAGAATCTTCATTTACTGGCCTATGTTAAATCAGGGCTTCCTACCCTTCTGTATAATGGGTCCCTTAGTTACTCTGGTGAAATCTATAGACCTCTTCTCAAAATGACCTTTGCAAATAATTGAAGGCAATGGGAAATGAAATTTAAGATTTCATTTAGAGATTAGTGAAAATAATGAGGCATTCTTTTCCCCATCCAGATTCTCAGATTCCCCAGGAAAGCAGGTGAAGACACCATCTGTTAAATGACTAGGAATGTCCACTTATCAATAATAATGGTGAAAATAATGCCAACATCAACAACATAAGTAGAAGGATGAACCAGCACGAGGATAATTTCTGACTCCCCGATGCCCACGGCTCACGGGCACGTCCACCACAGCAAGGATTCACCTCCAGTTCCACAAGGCTCTGAACATCCAAGGACACAAAGCGCCACGTCAGGCACTCAGAACTTAATGACAGTCACCATGCTTGGGGCACAAAGCAGCTCTGAGCACACGCTGGGTTTGGCCCATTCTAAGCAGAAAGCAGGTCCCTAATGAAGTCCCCGAGCTCAGCACCACACTGAGTCCTGGATCTGACGGCCTCCCAGGGTGCGCAGAACAGGCCACGTGCTGTGAGGGGCTGAGCACAGCAGCACTTGAGTGACTGCTTGGCTCTCCTGTTTTTCTCATCGCCAGCCCAAAGAGTGAAGGGGTAACTGCCACGGGCAGGCCAGGACACTGACCTGGGTGCCCAAACTGTGGGAGTTACAAATTTGCCCTGACCTGCTAACTCGGACTGGGACATTCCAGGAAGCACGGCTGCCCATGGTGGGCTCCCTACTCTAAACAGCTTTCTCCCAAAGCTGGGCGTTGGCTCCAGGGCATGTTGGTGATGGAGCTGTCCATGACATACAATGAAGCCAGGGAATGGGAGAGCCAAGAGAAAGTGAGGCTCAAGAGCTCTGGCCAGAGGTCAGTGATGGAGCAGGAGAAGTTAAGTAAAGGGGCACATTTTTGGGAACAACATTGACATTAACCTGTAAAAGCAAACTGCCTCCATTTCTCTAAAAAGAACATAAAAACATAATAAATTTAAGAAGAACGAGATGAGGGGTGGCTAGGTGGGGCAGTGAATAGAGCACTGGCCCTGGAGTCAGGAGGTCCTGAGTTCAAATCTGGCCTCAGACACTTAACACTTACTAGCCATGTGACCTTGGGCAAGTCACTTAACCCCAACTGCCCTGCCTTCCCCCCTCCAAAAAGAAAAAAAAAAGAAGAGTGAAACGGCATGGGCTCCCACAAGAAACCTCTTTTCTGTCAGTTTGCTGACCTGCCTCCAGGAGATGAACATTGTGGGGGTTTTGTTTGGCTTAGTCCTGACACAAAGAAAAAAAATCTGTCAATGAAAACCACTTGTAGAACTCTGGGGCCATGGACCAGAGGGGCACCTTACCCACGGCTTTTCCGGTTTGTACGACATTCCGGCTCGTCATGACCATGGCATTTCCAATCTTTTTGCCGCGTTCACTATTCTGGACAGAGCTGGGCAGAAGGAGCTGGAGCTGTTAAGCACTCCCAGGAAGCCATCACCCACCCGCTACAACTGCCTGACATCATTGGTGCATGAACAACAAGAAACCGAGGGAGAGAAGACTGGGCAGACGTGGCCATGGATGAGGATGGCACAAGACGAGCCCCACCTGGGAGCAGAGCCGAGTAACAAGCAAAAGGGCAGACGAGGTCTGCTGCCTCAGGGCCCTGTTCAATGGGAACATTCACCCCCCAGCTAAAGGCACCTCTCCAAAAGAGGCAGCTTTCACCCCATCTGCTGGGGACCTGGGCAGGGGCACTGGAGAATGGGCACCAACACCCACCCTGCCTCCACAGGATGAAGTCCAAGGCATTTCCACAACCTGGTACCCGGGCCTGCCCAGTATCATGCAGATGCAATACTCACTGTGAGAATCTCAGCTTCACGTCTGACACCGAATACTGGCCCTGGAAGGGATGACTGCAAAACAAAGTGGCACAATTTTGATTGTTCCATCCATGAGGCACCTGCTAGGTGCAAGGGGCCACGGCCAGGCCTGTGGGCCTGTCTTCTGGGATCTGGTCAGCTAATGGCTGATATGACATAGGGGACTGAGCACAGGTCCCCAGGAAGGGGCCGGAGGGCAGCACTACTAGCACTAGCACTACCTGGGGAAAGAGCAAAATTCACGCAGGAAGGGCCCCGGAGCAGGGAAAGCTTGAATAAGAGCTGGGAGGGCCACGGACCAAGAGGGTGCTCCAGGCCAGGCAGGAATGTGCACTTATACAGCACCAACTGTGTTCCAGGCACTACGCTAACTCTTCCTACAAATCTTATTTTATTTGACCTTTGCAGTGACCTGGGGAGGTTGGTAATTTGATGATCACTGTCTTATAGCTGAGGAACCTCAAGGTTTACCTAGAGGTAAAGTGACTTGCCCAGAGTCACCTGGCTTGGAAGTATCTGAGGCTGGATTTGAACTTGGGTTTTCCTGACTCCAGGCCCTAAGGGCCAGACCCAGGGCTGAAGATGCGAAATGGCAATTGCTCCAAGCTTCTGAACGAGGTGAGTGACACTGTCAGGAGTGGCCTCAGTGGTGCAGAAGGTGATGGAAGGTGGGTGGGCAGAGCAGAAGGCTTTCCCACCAGCCTTAAGGCTGCACATGAGAGGTCACGCAGCAAGAGTGTGGCATCTGATCATGAAGCCTGTGGGCAGGGCAAGGACATTGAGTCACTGCCCTCCATCCTGGCCACAGACCTTGCAGATCTGAAGAGAGACCAACAGAGGAGCTCTGGCCCAGAGTCCTAAGGAGAGCAAGTTTCCCTGTGGGAGGGAAAGGGCCTCCAACACTCCTGGCTGTGATGCCCCAGAACACTACAAAGGCTTCTAAGCAGAGGCATGGGCCTACCTATCCACACAGAGAGCCAAGGGGATGAAGAATGCCAACTGCCCAATTCTGACATGCACTTGGCTACTGGTGTGTGTTCATACACACATCCCTTGGATACTACAAAGGGAGGAGTTGGCCCCAGAATTAAACAAAATGCGGAGAGCAAGATGGGTTATTCTGGGGAAATTGCAAAACTTTTACTGATTCCAGGTTTCTCCCAGGAAATGCTCATATTTATTGGTGGTGTATGACTACTGCATCATCACTTCCTATGTGCCATGCAGTGGGCCAGTCCCTGCCTTTAGGGAACTTACATTCTAACTGTAAAGCCAGCATGCAGAAAAGTAGGCCTATAAGAGATAAATGCAACATAGATGGGTGGTGACCTCAGAGGGGAAGGTACTAACAGCAACAGGGAGGAGGACAAGCTTCTGCAGAAGGCAGCACTCCTGCTCAGTCTTGAAGGAAATCAGGGATTTTAGAGGTGCAGGCAAGGAGGGAGAGGCTTACACATGTGGTGGATGGCCTGGGCAAAGGCAAAAGCTTAGAGAGGAACGCTGTGACATCATATGTCACTAACATGAAGAAGAATCCCAGAGCAAGGATAGGCATGCTAGGTGTGAACAAGCTACCACCCAACTATGGAAAAAGAAGAGCAGGAGGGAGTTGGGTAGGGATCAAGACATGCCTGACCCAGAGAGAACCACTGAGAAGGAGCCCAGAGAGCCCAGGCATTTCCCCGCACCAGGAAGGCCTCCACCACACTAGGAGTCCACTGGGGCAAACCCATGAGCCAACACAGACAGAAGGAGACCCAGAGGGTGAGCAGACAGCCATGGGTGAGGAGACCACAGACCCCCTGAATGATTCCGGTGCATTCCCTCCTGGTCTCACGCCCCCACTTTCCCCACTCCCAGTCTCCTTACTTGGGGTTTATTTCTGCCAGAGCCGGATGGCGGTTGCTGTTCCAGACCCTGTAATTATGTGTGTTCTTCCAGGCCGCGACAAAGCTTGTCCCATAGTCTGATAGCATCTTTTCATTATCTGCCAAGGGAGCACTGGATGTAGGCTGAAGGGCTTCTAGCCAGGGAGGAGGCAAACACCACCCAAAGAACTGCTCTCCTCCACCCCTCAAGGCCTCTCTCTCAAAGGAGAGAGTTTTATTAAAAGTCAATTCAGTTAGAATGGAGGAACAACTGAGCTCTCTGACTAAGAGTCTGGATTGGCCTTCCCCTCCTCACACCCTCTTTAGTAAGCTAAGGCTGACCAGTGGTTCCCACACATAGGAGCCAACAAGTAAAACTCAGGAAGTTTCTCACGTTTCAGGCCTAGAATCCAGGGTTCCATTTTCTCAGCGGTCCCCCTCTAACGGGAAGCCGGGAAGGGCCGCCGTTTACTGAAGGGACGTGGGAACGGGACACTTGTAAGAGCAGTGAGGAGAGAGATCGATCTCTGCCAGGGTGTCTTCTTCAATTCACTCACTGGGATGAATGTCCTCTTTTAATCGAACTCCACCACCAAACGTGAGGACAATTAATTATTAAGAAAAGGCCGTGGCTCCTCGTGAGGCTGTGTGGTCAGAGTGGGGTCTGAGGCTGCACAGCTTACTCTGTCAGATACATTGATTCCAGGACACTCAATTCATCCTTTGGTGCCTCAGTTTCCTCGACTAGAAAGGTGGGACAATCATAAACTGACGGGTAAGAAGTCCTCATTTCACAGAGATGGGAGGCCGGGCTTCCTCAGCATTACAGGTGCCAATCCACCGCTCTCTGCTCACCTCCACCCACTCAAAGACCATGGCAATGGCAGTTCCTTGTCACTCAGTTTTCTCACTAGAAGGACACCTGAGAAAGCCTAAAAAGGTCTGAGAGGCAGGCCAGGTGGGCCCTGAAGAATGCCTAGGATATGCATCTCAGGAGCAGGAAATGGCCCAGAAAACCTCTGGGAGCCCTCAATTATTCCCCTAGGGGTGTGTGAGGTGGCCTGTCTCTTGTATGCTGAGACTTCACTGCCCAGAGAAGAATGACTGAACTATGGTTTAGTTTTTTCTTAGTTTTTTCTTTCGAAGTTTTTGCTTTATTTTTGTCATTTTATTTATATATAATTCTACATATTAATGTAGTAAGAGGTGCCCTGGGTTATACAGTCAAGCTCAGTTTCCCAGGGTTACTCTCTGCTTCCTCTGTGAAGGGGCTTCAACCTAGGCCTCCAACTGGCCGGACTCTTACCTAACTGCAGTGAAGCAGCAAGCAGGGCATGTACATACACTGCAAACTGTGCTCGGATCCACTCATCGCCTCCCTCCCAGCCTGTCCCGTCCAGGAACACATCGTCCCTGTTCTCGGTCACATGCTTCACCAGATCATCAGCAAATCTCAGGTCGGCTGTGGTTGGGCTCAGAATCTTCCTCAGCTCTGGGTCATGGATGTGAATAACTGCTTCTTCTACCTATGAGGAATGGGCACATGTATCATCATGGGGATGTCATACTTGGCAGAACCAAAGCAAAAATCTAATACAGGAGTTCTGATTTGGAGGCCCATGGACTTCAGAGGGTCCATGAACTCCAGTGGGGGAAAACTGCAAATGTATTTTCATGACCCTCTAAGTCAGTGGTTCTCAACCTTCCTAATGCTGCGACCCTTTAATACAGTTCCTCATGTTGTGGTGACTCCCAACCATAAAATTATTTTTGTTGCTATTTCATAACTGTAATTTTGCTACTGTTATGAATCTATATGATATGCAGGATGTATTTTCATTGTTACAAACTGAACATCACGAACAGGTTGAGAACAGCTGCCTAAGTGAAACTGGGCCTTCTCTTCAGTTATTCAAACCCCTGCTTCTGAGGAGGGGGTCACAGAGGGGTCTTTGGCACAGAAAAGTCGAAAAACTCCTGATTGAAAAGAAGAGTTCGTAGGCCCACGGATTTGGAGCTGGAAGGGTTCCAGAGAGCCAGAGAGGTTATATGACCAGACTGAACTTGGAGCCTAGGGCTCCAAGGTTCCTCAGCACCATAATGCCTCCCAAACAAGGGAGGCCATCCTTTAAATGAAAATTGAGAATCTCTCTACCTTAAATTAAAAAAAAATGTTCAGTCACTTCTAAACTAACTGGAACTCCATTGAGGTATAATTCTCTATTGCCTCTCCGAACCCCAAACTGTGCATCTCACGATGGGCCCAAGCAACCCATCCACAACTATTTCAATGCTAACAATGAGTTATATCTTGTCACTGAGGCACACACAAAAAATAAGTTAGAGTATTTATTTCTGGCTTCTACCTTTTTTAAACCATAAGAGAACCAGTATTTCAAAGTAGAAATGTGGAGAAATGACCCTGACCTTTGCTGAAAGCCAATTTTAAAAATGAGACAAGCATGGCAGACATTCTGGTGGTGATCATCCATATGCCACGCCCATGGGGGAGGGAATTTACCTTCAATGCAAACCCCTTTGAGTCACAGGGACATCTGTCTTCTGCCCAAGCAACCCCCCATTTGTTTGTTCTGCTCCCCATACTCAAGACGCACTTCTACGATGGCATCACTGAGGTGTTTCTGTTGTCGAAAAAGAATGTTGGTTGCCCCAGCAACAAATCCTCGGACGGTCACATCAGAGAGAAGGTGATGCTGCTGCAACGCCATGTACGGCAAACAGAGATAGCCCTGGGAAGGACAGGAAACAAGAAGAACACAACTTGAGGGAACGAAGAGAAGAGACATCTTCCTTTTTCATCATTGAACCCCTGGGGAGCCACCTGAGACCTCCTGAACTGCTCCTCTGGGAACATGACATTAGTGTCCAACTTCTTCTTCTGGTACTGGCTGTGACCTCCACTCTGGGCCCTGGTGGAAAGGGAGGCCCACAGATGTACTCAACTCTCCCAATATGGTGGTTCCACTGTCTGTTCTTTGTTTTAAAGAGAAGAGGGTCTGAGGGAAGAGATACACTGAGCAATGTAGGTGATGTCAAAATAAAAGGAATCAGTCACATCTTGAGAAGTGCTGGGAATGATGGGAAGTCTATTTGCACTAGGTTCCACTGGCCTTCTACTTCATTTGTGAGCCTTGGCCTGCAGGAGGCCAAATCTGCTCTTTATTGGTGACCTCTAGCAACTGAGTTTAGGCTGTTTTCTAGCAAGCCCTTGCCCCTTTCAGTGACTGGAGCTACAAGGAAAGGGTTGGTACAGCCAGGCAGGCAACAAACACATACCACACACCAACTACATGCCAGGCACTAAGGGAAGAAAAGGAAGTCCCTACCTTTGAGGAGTTCAAATTGAGGGGGACGACAAACAATTCTTTTTTTTAAATTAAATTTTATGTTTATTTTCAGTTTACATCATTCATTTCAACAAGATTTTGAGTTACACATTTTTTCCCTGTCTTTCCCCTGCCCACCACCCCAAAACAGTGATCCCCCTGAATACCTCCTCCCCCAATCTGCTCTCTCCTATATCTCCCTCCCACTTTCCGGTGGGGCAAGATGGATCTCCATAGCCCAGTGCCTGTATATTTTATTTCCCAGTTGCATGTAAATAATAATAATAATAATAATATGTTTTAAACATTTGATTTTAAAACTTTGAATTCCATATTCTTTCCCTTCCTCCCTCGTCACCCACCCTTACTGGGAAGATAAGCAATTCAATATAGGCTATATGTGTGTAGTTATGCAAAACATCTCCATAGTGGATATAATGTGAAAGACTATGTTTTCCTCTATCCTATCCCGCCCCCCTACTTGTTCTATTCTCTACCCTGTCCCTGTCCCTTTACAGAAGTGTGTGCTTCTAACAACCCTCCATCATCCCCCCTCTCATCCCCTTCCCCCCTAACTCTCCTGTAGGGCAAGATACCCAATTTGGAGTGTATGTCATTCCCTCCCTAAGCCAAATTCAATAAGAGTAAGGGTGACCCATTCCCTTTTGCCTTCCTGTTCTCCCCCTCCATTGTAACAATTATCCTTTGCCTCTTCTACATGAGATGATTAACCCCATTCTGTCTCTCCCTGTCTCCTCTCATTCTATTCCTCTCCCATCTCTCAATTTCACCTTTTAAAGTATCATCCTTTCCTATTCAATTGATCCTGTGACCTCTGTCTATTCAAACCTGTACACACATGTATATACACACTCACATATGTATTCATATGCCCATATAGAAATATATATGTATGCATACATATACACACACACACACACACACACACACACACACATATACACACAATTTTGGTTTTGTTTTTGCTTGTTGGAGGGCAATTGGGGTTAAGTGACTTGCCCAAAGTCACACGGCTAGTGTGTCAAGTGTCTGAGGCTAAATTTGAACTCAGGTCCTCCTGACTCCAGGGTCAGTGCTCTACTCACTGTGCCACGTAGCCACTCTCCTCCCCCCCGCCCCCACAACATACATTTATATTCCCTTCACCTATCCTCATACTGAGAAAAGTTTCATAAGTTACAATTATCGTTTTTCCATGTTGGCATGTAAACAGTTCAACTTTTATAAGTTCCTTATGATTTCTTTCCCCTTTTTACCTTCTTATGCTTCTCTTGCTTCTTGTATTTGAATGTCAAATTTTCTATTCAACTCTGGTTTTTTCATCAAGAAAACCTGAAAGTCGTCTATTTCATTGAACGACCATATTTTCCCCTGAAACATTATGCTAAATTTTGCTGGGTAGGTGATTCTTGGTTTTAATCCCAGCTCCCAGGGGTGGAGCCAAGGTGGCAGCATAGGAGCAGCAACATATCGCAGCTCTCACATAGCCACCCCAAAATACAACTCTAAACAAATTCTAGAACTCCAAAATGCACACAAATATACTTTCCACTAAAGTCAGCTTGGCTACACAGAACCATCTCAGCCCTGCGAGCCGAAACCAGCCTAGCCTGAAACCAAGGCTCTGCCCCAGAGGCGGCTGGACGAGAAGAGCCGAGCCCCGGCTGGAGCTTCCGGAGAGCAGATCTGTGGCAGCTGTGGAAGTATCCAGAATTAGGTTAGCAGAACTCGCAAAATCGGGGGAGAAAAGCGGGTCCTGCCAAAATGCCCCCAGGGCAATGAGGCCACAGAAGCGGAGGTTTTGCACCTGCCTCTACACTGCCACTTCAGAGCTCCCGGCCTGCAGACTGCAGGGGGACCAAGCGATCATTCAGAGGCCAAGTGCTCTCACGTTGAGCGGCCTGGATCTCAATCGTGGTCTTGGGCATTGGTCCTGGGTTTTTTTTTTTTTTCAGTGAGCCGGAGTGGGGGAGGGACTCAGCAGCTTCTTAAGAGCTCCAGCAGCTGGGAAAACCCTAGCAATTTGGGACAGAGCTTTTCCGTCTGGAAGCAGAGTTCCACAGAGATAAAAAAAAAATCATGGACTGACCAACCATGAATAAGAATAAGCATAAGAAGCAAAGTAAGAACAGCAACCAAACCCTAGATTCCTTCTTTGGGGAAAAGAAGGATCAAGGCAGGGAGCGGGAGGAGGTCAGCACAGCCGGAGCTGCCATACCAAAAGGTTCCAAGAAACATGAAGATTGCCTTAAAGCTAGATATCAGCTGAAGAAGGACTTTGAAAACCAAATGAGAGAAGTGGAAAATAAATTGGGAAGAAAAATAAGAATGTTGCAAGAAAATCATGAAAAGAGAGTCAGCAATCTGACTGAAGAAATTAACACCTTAAAAAATAGATTAACTGAAATGACAAAAGAGGCCCAAAAAGCCAATGAGGAGAAGAATGCCTTAAAAAGTCGACTTTGCCAGATGGAGAAAGAATCTCAAAAGCACTCTGAAGAGAATAATTCCTTCAAAATTAGAGTAGAGCAAATGGAAGCAAATGACTTTATGAGAAATCAAGATACTATCAAACAGATCCAAACAAATGAAAAAACAGAGGGCAATGTGAAATATCTCCTTGGACAAAACCACTGACCTGGAAAACAGATTCAGGAAGAGACAACTTAAAAATTATTGGACTACCAGAAAGCCATGATCAAAAAAAGAAC
>CM053590.1:14740170-14777934 GCA_028646515.1 Pseudochirops corinnae | reverse complement strand
TGGCGCTGACGAGAAGAGAGGAATATGGATCTGAAAGTGTCAGCCGGCAAAACTAACTGTGTTGAGCATCATGGCAATTTACAACCAACGGTTTTAAAATCCGTCATCCAATCGTCCTGTGGTTTACAGGGCCTGATCTCCCCGCCTCCTTCAGGCTCATTCTCCTCCTCTCACCCCCGGTTCCCAGCTCTGAGCTGAAGCGGGGCCTGCCTTGCACTTGGGCTCCCACCATGGCAGGCTGACCACTGATACCTGGCTCTATCCGTGTGGTAGTGGATCATCGGCCTGCCCCAGATAAGCCAGTGGTCATCTCCCTGATTCCTAACCTTCTGGCCTGCTCAGGCTTCTGGTGGGTGGGTGTCTGTGACCTTCTGGTGGTCCCGGACCCTGCCCCAGGATCCTTGCCCACACAATGAGCCAGGTAGATATGGCGTTACAAAACGGAATGGCCAAGGGAAATAAATGCTTGTGAACTCAATGCCAAACTAGTTCACAAATGACTTCTTGTTGACTAGGAAGCATCTGAGGTTTTGCTTCCCTCTCAATAAGAGCAAAACAAAGCAGAAGAAGCCTTGGGCTTGTGCCTCCTGCCCACGGCTCCTGTCCTGGCTACAATCAGTTTTTATAGTCCCTCCTAAATCCACGTTGGTCTTAGAGGGTAACGAAGACATGGTGAATGAGCATAATAAGGATTCTGGTTTAAAACACAAGTAGTTCTTCCTCTTTTCCTCATGTGAGCTGCAGTGGGGGGAAAGGAGCCAACATTTTGTCTTGTTTGGGGTGGGCTGGATAGGAGGGGGCAGGGAATGAGCCAGGTGCCCAACCAAAGGCTGTACCCAAGCATCTGAGCAGATGCACATGGCGACCTTGGACTTGGAAGTTCTTTCGTGGCTGAAGGTCTTCACATAGTTTGTTCAGAGATTAATAAGAGCCAGCATTTATATGGAGTTTTATGGTTTATAGCCTTTCATTTGATCTAATTAACTCAAAAGCCAGAAAGCAGTCAGGGAGCTGATGAGATAATCTAAGCTCTGAAGAAAATAGTCCTCATGTGTACCTTACTGTAAGCCAGCAAGTTTACAAATTCCTCTTGGGAATTTGGGTCATTAAAAGCCTTTGAGAGGCATTAGGCCTATCATTCATCACGCCCTTTCCCCACAGCCACACAAACAGTGCTATGGGCTGTATAATCAACTAGAGGCAAACCACAGCAGTCCTGTCAGACTTTCCAAAAGACAACCTGGCCACCTTTGGCATGGCCCTACCAGCTCACAGCTTTTTGAATGGCATGCCCAAAAGAGAAAGGCACATGGCAGGTGTGCTATCGATGCTGAAAGGCACAATGCTAAATCAAGTATCTGTGTGAAAGCTTCCCGTAGGTCCAAAAGAACAACCCAGCCCGGGCCAGAGCGGAGCTTCTGTTCACTTCTCTGCTCATTTCAATGTTTAAAACCATGACTTCTGAGGAACTCTACTTAAAATATCAACAACAAACACAAGTCAGCCTGTTTTCTGAGGTGCCTGAGTAATGAGTGAGTGGGCACCGCCTCAAGCAGGCCCCAGCCGGTGCTCCAACCTTGCTGCCCCAATGCCTCACCCTTCTGCCTCTTGCTCAGGGCTCCAACCTATTCAATGCTCTTGGAAAGGGCCTGTCAACTGACTGTCCTGTGGGTCAGCTCCTCCTCCCCGTGACTCCTCACACACTCCCATATATTCTGGTAATATGGAAGCCTCAGGTAGCTTGGGGCAGAGGGGCTGTCTTACAATGTATCTGGACTCCCCCCACTTCCTGGAGTGCCTGGGATACAGTAAATGCTCACTAAATACTTTCTGATTTGATTTTTCATCATTGCCTCCACGTTTCGTCCATACTCCATCTTCACGGGCTGAAACAAAGTCTTTCACAAGCCAGTTCAGACACTGCCTGCGGGGTGGAAAGCTCTCCTTGAACCCCAGCCCTTCCAATGTTCTTACAGCACCTTGCACGTGGCACCTTCTTTGCTCCTTATGCTCTCTGATACACTTATTGTTGTGTGGGTCACACCCCCTCTTTCAGGAGGTTCTCTGCGTGCAGGGACAGCTGGTTTTAATTTCTATATCACCAGTGCCCAGCACACTCCTGGCACACAGTGGCCACAGTGCCAGACACATCGTATAAATGCTCGATAAATGTCTGTGGCTTCACCTTAACTTAAGATGTGGCTGAATTACGCTTGGGATTTCACATAATACTGCTACAATACCTGTAATACATGCTAAGTCTAGTAATGTACACAGTACATAATGCATACTATAATATATGAGTATGTACATACACGTGTTTGTATATATACATATATGTATATATATGTATATGTATATAAAAATATCAGTATCTTTGCTTAGATAGGGCTTTTTATTCTTTCTCAGTTTTAGTTTTCTGAAGAAAAATGGAGCTTCTCTTCTCTCTCCTAAAATGTCTCAAAGCCAAGTTCTTTGGGGGTAGGTGATGGGTGGGCAGTACAGCAAACAGACCAATTAGGTCCTTGGCCCTGCCCTAGGTGCTGTGATGGGGTCACCCCGGGCTGCAGGCCACCCCTACAAAGCCCCATGGGGAGACCAGACAGAGAAGACTCTAGCCCCCACCCGGTAGGCCTCCATCAGCAGAATGCCTCCCTGCCACTGACATTCTGCCTGGACCAGTGTCTCCAATCTCCTTGTCCCTTAGCCTTGCTCAGCCCCTGTGGTCCACAATCCCTGCCTGCCTAAGAGCAGAGCCTTCTCCCCACCCCCTGCTATCTGCTCTCTCCTCCTCACAGGTCACACCAGATTCACCAACCTCTTCCACCTGTGCTCCTGGGGCTCTGGCCTGTAATCAGGAAGCTAATGGCCTTCCTCTGGCTTTCACTGACACCAGCTTCCCCTGAAAACAATCCTCTCCAGGCTCAGTGCCTTCTCTCAGGAGGGATTCACTGCTCCTAGGAAAGGAGGGAGAAAACTCCTTGCTCCTCAGGAACTCCAGTTCCTTCACTACTCCTCAATCATGGAGGGTCCCTCTGCCCACCTACATCCTGGAGGCTAGCCAGCCTCCACTGACCACCAGACATCCTCTCTCCTTTCTCATGAAGCTCAGTGCCTGACTCTGACACTCTGTCTCCTCTTTCAGCCTTCCTCCTAATGTCCCACTAGGGGCCTTCCACATCAAGGAAGACGTTCTCTTCTAACCACCGAGGCCCAGGTCAGGGACAGACCATGGTGGAGCAGGGACTTCATAAATGCTGGCTGAATGATTACCAAGAGTTAGTTTCGAGGTAAACCCAATCTCCTGGAGCACAGTCAGGAGGCACCTGGTCCAACAGGGACCACGGCATGGAGCAGAGGCTGCAGGTGAGGGTCACTGGGCACCGTTCATGTCAAATCCTTCGTGAGTGGCAATGACACCTCCTGGGTGTACCACTAAAAGCCAGCTGGCTCTGTCTTCTTGGAGGCTACCGCAGGTAGTCCTTCCTCCCGCAGGTAGTCCTTCCTCCAGCCCTATCTCTTGGGCCAAGAATCCGTTTGTCCTTTATTCCATCAAATACAAAATCAAATCTTAGCCTATTTCCATTTGGACATTCCATTCTGAATGCCCTTTAATTGTCAATGCTGGCATTTTTGATTGTGAGAAGCTCTTACAATGGTTAGGCTTGCAAAACCAGCCTTTGCTATGCAAAGAGCAAGTAGACTTGGCAGCACCCTTACCCCCACCCCCAATGCCCGGTACACAGTTCACTGAAAATGAAAAGCCAACAGACCCTACAATATTTCTACAGAGAGAATTAAAATAGCAAAAACACAAACAATATGGAGCCTAAAATTTCTAAGGAAATGACTGGAGAGTTGTGGAGCCAGGACTGAAACAACTGTACTGAAATATGAAGTCAGCTGCTGAAGTCCCCCAGAGCCAAGACCCCCTAAGAAAGCATCGCCTGAGGCCCGCCAGCCCTCAGGGGGCCTTCCCCAGGCTCTTCCAGAGACATAGCACCCACGCCAGGGCTCAGGCCGATGCCAAAGACTGCTCTAGAGAAGCCAAGGCCGAAGCAGGGGGTCAGCTTCTGCTCCTGCTCTTCCTGGCCCAATGGGAACCTCTCAGGGTCTCACCTCTCCTGGGCTCCTATGGCCCCTCTCCTCAACCACTAAGCCTTCTTCCAGATCATTATTCAGCAGAGAGCTGAGGGTCAGGAAATACTCGACAAGGGCAGTTTGGAAGAGTGTTAACCTCTTTCCACAGTCACTGTTCCCACTGGAATGACTGCCCCAAAGGGCATTTCCAGGTGCTGCTCAGTTGGTAGTTACTGACTCTGGAGAGGGACTTACCTGCTGGCCTAGCTGGAATGAAGCAGAAAGAGGAGAATGCAGCGAGTGAGGAAGAGAACCAAGTCAAGGTCAATGGCCCCTCTTCAGGCCCCCCCACAGGCAGTGTGTGCACAGAGAAGAGCCATAATAAGTTGAGAAAGATGGATATAAGAGAACCTTTCCCAAAGTCATTCCTATCCTCAGAGGGCCCAGAGCACTGGACAGCTTCAATTCAGGGGAACAAAAGTCACCAAACACGGAACAAGTGCTTCTTAGGGGCAGAACCGGCGGCCCTGCCCTCCACATGCTCCCAGACAAGTCGGCTTTCTCTGAGTCTGCTCCAAGGCCCCATCATGGGCAGCTGAACTTGGGAAGCCACCATGCACATGGCTCCTTAGTGTGGGCAGGACCTCCCCAAAGCAGCACTCCCACTGTCCCTACAAAATGTAGAAGGCTGCATGTGCTCACGGGCTAACTACTAAACGCTAACACTAACAGATCTCAGTGGCCAGCGCCTTACCATTTCTCTCTAGCCATGGTACCCTGCAGCTGAGTACTGGTGGGCACCAGGAAGCCCTGAGGCTCAGCTCTCAGGATGGCTGATGCTGATGTGGCTCTCTAAAGTCTGCTCACCATTCTACAAACAGGGTCTCATGGGACCCTCCCAACATCCCTGGGCAGCAGGTGCTGTCAATAACCCCATCTTACAGATGATGAAACTGAGTCTGGGAGGCACTGAGTCACCTGCCCAGAGTCACAAACTACTAAGAGTCTGAAGCAGAATGTGAACTTAGGTCTTCCTGACTCCATGTCTCACACCGTCCACTGTGTCCCTTCACTGCCATTCATCCAAACTCGGAGCAGGGTAGTGGGAGCCTGGAGGCTGCTTGCTGCCTTCCTGTCTGAATTCCTAATCTGTGGGGTCACAAGAGCTCCTGGTCTGCTAGCCATGCTGGGAGCTTTGGCTACGGAGACCAGGCCAGCCATCACTGCCAGATTCTATGTAACAATTCATGATTTTCCAGAGTTCCCTGGACACATAAAGGTGGCCTGAAATCAAAGGGCTGAGGCCATACCTGCCTTTCTGATGATGGTCTCATACCAGAAAAAGCTCACTCAAGGGACTAGACTGTGAATATTGGGAACCTTACCTTGGTGAAGATGGCCAATGGCATGCCGTATTGGTCCTCTTCCAAACCAGAGACGAGTCCTGGCACAAACACCACCTGCCGCAGGTTAGCTTGAGGCTGCACAGTAATTGGAGGGCTTGTGGCGGGCACGTGGTCCCTTGGGAGGAAGTGTGTCTGTTTAGGTGCCACCTGTCCCCTTTCTTTCAAGCTGGTGCCCTCTAAAATGCCAGGGTCCAGGGTTTCCCATTCATTTTCAGATGTCTCAGGGGTCACGTGCACAGGAAGTCTCGCAGGCTGGCTAGAGCCACTGGATGCTTGTGTGTTGCTGGCATCTTTTGCTGTTTGGGACAGGATTCCGTCTGCCTTTGGGGCATCCCCTCCGTGGTTCCCAGGTACTTTTTTCATGCACATTCCTGAATCGGTATTTAAAATGTCAGAAGCCGATCCAGAAATGCAGTCATCTGCAGGAGGGGTAGCTTGGCAGAGCCCAGCATCCTCAGACAGGCTCTTTCGAGGCCTGTACTGAGAGCAGTCCCGGAGGCCATGTTCTATCATGCCTGCAGTGTACAACAGACAAAAAAGAGGCATGGAAAAGGCAAGATGAAATGGCACTGTTTAAGGCCCAATAAACTAATAACTGTGAACATTTCGGCCTTTTAAAAACACAGGGTAGAAAAAAATTGGTTTGAGAATAGAAACAATCTCAAAAGGGCAAGGCCATATTAAAATGACATTTCCAAAGTAACTAAGTCTTATCCCAATGAGTTTTTTAGACTAATATTACATGAAAGTCTCAGTTTTAGAAGTAAAAAAAAAAGAAGACAAAATGACTCTTACCTGGAAAAAGGGACAGCACTGTCATTAGCGCACCTACCAATCTATTCACTGGAGAAATATAAAAGAGAACCTGAAAGGGATTCACAAGTGCTTAAATTAGAAACAAAGATTCAATTAGAAGACAAACTTAAAACCAAGCTGGCTAACGAGGAATCAGCTCCGGAAGAAACAGTAACCCAAACAAAGCAGAAAATCTGCTCGGCTGACCTAGTTTCCTCTCTAATTAAATCACATTACTTGGGAGAACCAGCCCAGGGGACAGGTTGGCTCTGTAACTTTGACTTCCTTGGGGGAAGAAGTTTTCCAGCTCAGTCTCCCACAGAGAGCTTGGGAAAACTTGTCACTCACTGCACTGGTTTGGTGAACAGAGATGCTTAGCTGAGCCCAGGCAGCGACTGGGGTACTGGCCCTGAGGGGCCCGTGGCCAAAGCCCAGCACCCAGTGCCCTCGGCAGACACTTGTGCTTACAAAGGGACCCACAGACACCAAGTTATGTTATCCTCTGTCTACAGAACCACATCACTGGTGAGTAGCCACATTTGTTATGGCTGCTACTGGAGTCAGCAGTGTCATGAGGCCTTCCCCCAAAAGCTTTTGTTTTCTTTTGTTCAGAAGAAGAGTAAATGGGCATCATATGGACAGAAAGATGCAAAGAATCACCACTGACTTGAGTTACCACACACACACACACACACACACACACACACACACACACACACACACACACACAGTCCCTACTCAGCCTCCATCATACTTGTCTCTGGAGACAATGTTCTTATACCTTAAATGATTTTCTTACTACTTTTCAATCTTGGAGGCTCCATTGGATCATTTGGCATTTCCACCATACCAAGTAACTCTTTGCTTAGCTCCAGCATCAGAAGCCACTCCTTGCTGAGACGGTATGTATCCATTTATATCAGCTAAGACAAACACTTGTATTTGGAACACACACCAAAGGAGTCCTAATTCTGTAAGGAAGACCTACAGGTTGGATATGGTGGTACAGGCCTGGTGTGTGTCCTCGGATGTTGGGGAAGCTGAGGTTGGTAGATGGCTTGAGCTCAGAAACTCTGAGCTGCAGTCAAGGAAAGCCAATCAGAGGCCCCAGTGAAACCCAGCACCAATATGGTGAGCCCTGGGGAGCAGAAGTCACCAAAGTATCTCAGGAAGGATGAACTGGCCCATGTTGGAAACAGAGACATTCAATGCTACCAAATGGTAGGGCTGGTTCCTCCAAAGGCTGTTGCATTTTCAGTCTGGTTGAGGTAGGGAGACCCAATCTCAAAGAAAAAGAAAGACTTGAATAGAGAGATGGCAGTGGAGAAGAAACATGGCTCCTTCAAGGAAAAAATGAGCCTCTCTCTCCAGCCTTTGCTAATGGTGAGGTGGTACTTGGTAAGCAAGTCTGACTGAGGAACGTTAAGTCTACCAAAACAGAAGGAGCATGCTGACATCAGCATCAATGGGCATTTAATTAAAAATCCTCCTGTGTTGTGGCATAAAATACAACTGCATGGAACTGACCAGTGCACTGCAAGAGCCTGCTCCCCTCAAAGATCAAAAAGCCCTGATTTTCTGCACTAAATCTACAAACAAAGGGCACCTACCACTTCTACAGGCCCCTTCCATTGCCAGGTGTTTAATAGGCAAAGAATAAACTTGAAATACTCTCCCATGCCCTGCCCTTCAAATCCCACCTTTTTCTCCAGAAGAATCAGCTTAAATAGGATTAAGACCTGCCCAGAGAAAGAAAAAAAGAAACCATAAGATGATTACAAATGAACCCAACCTCAATATTCCCACTCCTAGGGGTTATTTTTCAATTGCTATGAAACATCCCATTTTTATACAACTTCTGTTGCTAAGCAAATAAAGTCCTAAGGAAATGATGCTGAAAAAAAGATTAAATCTAACCTAACACTACAAAGGTTGTTTGTGCCTCTAAAAATGTGACACGTTATTCAGTGCTCCTGCCTTCTATCAAAATGAGGCATCCCAGCCATAGGGAGGAAGCCAGCAGCTGCTGGCTTGCCTAGAGAGCAACAGACTGGCTAGGGGAACAGGCTGGTCAACACTCACATCCTCAAAACGGAGACAGGGTGGTTGGAAGATGCCTAACATCCCTACTAGTAACAGGAGACAAAAACCATCACAGACGTTTCAAACTTTCCCACCAACTCCAGTCTTTAGGTTCCCTTCTTAGAAGGGCATTTCAAATTCCACAGATGTTTAGCTTAAAGGCCAAAAAAAAAAAAAAGTGTCCTACATCGTGAGATCTAGACAACTGGGCGTAACCGTAGACAGAGTGGTTCTCAACCTTCCTAATGCCGTGACCCTTTAATACAGTTCCTCATATCATGGTGACCCCCAACCATAAAATTATTTTTGTTGCTACTTCATAACTGTAATTTTGCTACTGTTATGAATTGTAATGTCAATATCTGATATGCAAGATGTATTTTCATTGTTACAAATTCAACATCATCCACAGGTTGAGAACTGCTGCCCTAGAGAGAAACAAAAGGTGGAGAAGCTCTTCCTATTCTCCTTAGAGCATGTCCTCTCATCACATTTTTCCTCTTCTTTTTGCACTTACAAAACAAAACTAAGAATGAAATCTGCCTTATAAAATCATACTTAATAGAAGGTTTGTGATTAACAAAACTTTGAGAAAAATGGTTGCTATTCGTGATAGGAATATAAAAAAAAACATGAAAGAAATGACTTGAGCTAAACTAGAAATATGACAGAGTTCCCTTTTATCTGGGGGGGAGGGGGGCGCCTGGAATTTCAGACCCATATCTGAAGAAAGCAACAGTTTTAAAGGAAACACTACATTCTGTGCAATGAATGCATGCAAGGACAGCGCGTCCTACGTTTGTCCTTTCTGAGCTCCACAAAGAATCATACCTTGTGTTGAAACTGAAGGACCAGATCTCGTGGGGAAAGACCTGCAGTGAAAAGAGGCCAGTCTGTGAGGGTCTTCTTCCCCAACCACCACCCGCCATGCTGAGGGGAAAGAGGGCAAAGAGGCACAAACACCCCAAGAGGAAACAAATGTGACCGTGAGACAAGGCTGCACGGGAGACAAACGGCTAGACATACTCTGGGATCTGTGGGGCAGGGTCTCTAGAACCATTTTTCCAGCTGGCAAGTGACTGCATTTCTGGGACAAAGAACCGCCACGATTAACGCATAGCTAAGCACGCCACTCGGATCTGCGTTCCGGCCTTACCCCTGCTGTTGCTGCCTTCTCTGAACCACTCTGGTCTTTCACCACTTTCTAGGGATAACTTTTCACGGTCACTCACAGGCAGAGGTTGGAGCAGATCGGTTTTCATAAAGTGTGTCGTTGTGCACTCGCTTATGATTCGCATAAGCGATGGCTGCAGTGACTGCGTTGTGCTGAGAGCTGATTCCACTACTGAGACAGGTTTTTGTCATTATCAAAGAAGAACTCAATAAATATTTACTGATAATAAGTATTTACTGAATAGCCACTGGGGCCCAGACTGTATGAAGACAGTGCCTGGCCTCCTTGAAAGATCTTCTAATGGGCTGAAGAGGGCAATATGGACATATGTGACTAGACAGACACTATCTACACCTACAGCCTAGGCAGTTCTGTCTACACTAGGCCTGCAAAGATTATACACACACAACATATGTAACAATGAACCCAAACTGAATGACGGTGGCAGGAAAAGTCTATGTGGGAACAGGGAAGTTTCCCTTTGACAGCAAATCCTCAGATAACAAAAGTGAGGGGATGTGTGATATAATGTATAGATGATAACTACACCTCAACAGAGTTCTCTACTGCAGATACAGGTTAGAGAGGCATATCTGAGGAAAGTCTGTCCAAAGCTAGTACATGTGATGAAGGCCATACAAGGAGGGAACCCCAGGCCCAGCTGATTGGAGCTTGAGGATAAGATGGAATGAAAAAAACCAAACTGTCCAACAAGGATCATGAGGGTCAGGGGGCGGCTAGGCGGCACAGTGAATAGAGCACCAGCCCTCGAGTAAGGAGGACCTGAGTTCAAATCCAGCCTCAGACACGTAACACAAAAAACTAGCCATGTGACCTTGGGCAAGTCACTTAACCCCAACTGGCCTACCTTCCCCTCTCCAAAAAAATCATCCATAAATGGATGAATAAAAACAAACAAACAAACAAACAAAAGAATCACGAGGGTCTCTTCTGTCTAGTAGAGTGTGACTTACCAAGGTATACCTGGGACCCTTCTATGGAAGCTCCTCCCAAGGAACTATTCATATGTTCATAAAGTTCCTAGGAAATGCAGATTTGAAGAGAGAGTGATTATGACACTTTGGACATTAGGAACTGGAAATACTGTAGAATCCAGGAGAGACAAGGAGAAAATAGCTATTTCATACTGCAGGAGCTGAATGTACTAGGCACTCCCGTTGGACACCACACGGGTTCCCTGCTTTACGATCTCCCTTCCCTCCTCACCTTTCACTAAGAGCACAGGTTCTGTTTTTATTTCTTAAACCAGAACCAAGAAAGAGTTCAGAGTTACAGAGCACAGCAAAGAGAAGGCAGCCCCCCTCCTGGCCCAGCATTAGCTCCTGATTCACATCCTGCTCCCTTCTCCTCTGCAGGACTGGGGTGGGCTGCCCGGTGGCACAATCACCAGTACACAGTGAAAGTCAGGGACAATTTTGAAGATGGAGTTCAATGCCACAGCCAGGCTCTGCTCCCAGAAAGTTGATGGCTCATTTTCCAGAAAGTAGCTACACTGATGCCTGGTTTTGGACTATGGGGGATGGGAGCTGAACCTGAGAGCCAGAGAAACTGCCCAATACCTTCTCTTACAAAAGGATAGAGACCAGCAGAGATATCTGACCATTTCAGGGATCCACCATAATCAGAGGTTTCTTCAAACTGAATTCTCTTTTAATTGGCTGAATTATTCCTAATTGGGAGGTACCAGAGCTTGGCTTTCAAGAACACAAGGGAGGGGCACACTGCAGAGGGGCTCCTGCATCACCATCAGTCATCAGTCAGGCACTTCTCTTCTGGGCCAGGCCTTGGCTGATACATTAGTTCTTTCACAAACATACCTCTACTTAATTTAATGTTTTTAATAGAACACACCTACAGAGGTACATAGATGCAGATTATAAAATTACCTTCAGGATTGAAATTTGGGAAAAATCCTTCTCTTCAAAATAGGCATGTGTAATGAGCTGAAGTTTTGCTTGGAGTAAACCATAGAGAGGCTTGTAGGAGAAACAAAACATGGTTAGGGAGCAATTAGCGAAAGTGGAGGAAAAATGAAGAGGAGGGAAAACAGGAGATCTCCAATGAGCTACATTTTTTCCCACAGAGTCATAAGCTGAAAGGGACCTCATGAGGTCATCCAGGGGCCCAGGCCCTTCTTTCTGCAAAGCCTCAACTAGCCAAGGGTGATGGTCAGAATACAGCCAATGAGTCATCAAGGTACAAGCTGCCTTAGCTGAGCTGAGCTACCAGAACACCTTCCCTGGATGTGGCCAACGGCTCTCTTGGTATCATTTAAGGTGATTTCTAATCAGCGCATGGAAACTAAGGCCCTGTAGACTATGTCTTCCATTTCATAAATGCTCATGAATTTCTTGAAGACAGTCAGTCAACTAGTATTTCTATAAACATCTTCTATGAGCCAGGTGCTCAGAAGAAAGGCACCAGACAGTCCCTATCTTCTAGGAAGTCACAGGAGAAAACAAGCAATAAACTGTGGTACGCTGGAGGTAATCAATAGAGGGGAGGCGTCAGAATTAAGGGGGGCTGGGATCTTAGCTGGGACCTGAAGGGAGCCAGAAAGCAGAGATGAGGAGGAAGAGAATTCCAGCACTGGGAATAGCCAGCCAGCCAGAGAGAAGTTAGAAGATGGAGTGTCCCATGGGAGGGTCAGCGAATGATGCCCTCCTTCCTCCACTTAGAGCCTGCAGCTCAGTGCTGGACCCTCCTCCGTGCTTCCTTGCAGCACTGGGAGAATCTGTGATGTCATCTGTGTGGGTATTTTCTTACGGATGCAGACTGTCAACCATCTGCTAAAGTGTGGAAGACACCACAGCCAAAGCACTTCAGGCCCCAGGGGACAACAGGTCAGTGATCAGCTATGTCCAATGTGGCTACTCTGGCTCTCGGCTGACGGCTGCAGTCTCTGAGCACGCCTGCCCCTGGAAGGCTTAGCCTGGTGGGACCTGTCTGAACTCGCTCTCTGCTCTGTCATCAAGAACCTAGGCTCCAACCCAACCTCATGAAGAAGTCAGAAGAGAAAGGTTTCATGGAGAAGATTGTTTCAGAGAAACTTGGGAAACCTGCATGCATGGAAGCTTACTTCACTTAAGTGAGCAGAATCAGGAGAACCATTAATCCTTAACAAAGAACTCTGCCCAACAACGACTTTGTTGGAGGAGCCATAATGAGATAGGCAGCTCACCTCCTGGCAGAGAGGGAATGTACTCGGTGCATGTAGAGACATCTCTTTTTTAGCCACTGTCAATGTGGGATCTTGTTTCACTTGACTACGCATATTTGTTACAAGGGTTTTGTTTTTGTTTAGTAATTATTTTTTTTTAAAGAAAAAGACTTCATGGTGGGCCACTTTTTATATGCAAAGATCAAAACTGCTCGCAACACTGTGTTTGTTACAAAGAGGGAATGATTACTTCTTGGCTTTTAGGTCATTTTCCTTCAAGCTTCATTTTGGCTGTTTGTTTTTTAAAATACTACCTTTCTAATGCAGATTTACAGTAAGCTATGGTCCCTAATGAACATTCAGAACTTTTCTCCCCCAGACCACCCCTTTCCACACTTTACTGTGGTTCCCTTCTTGTAATAAGACATACCAAATGTTGTTCCATGACAGTCACAGTTACTCCTTGAACTAGTATTACTTAATATTTTTGTCAGTGGAGGAATTCAGAGAGATTGATAAACATGACAGAAGAATTCAAAGTTATCCTGAAAGAACAGGGGAATGTTCTATCAGCATCTGGCTCAAATCCAACAAAGACAACAAACTGGTGACTGATGTGGGGGAGTCATGGAGAGGGCAAACACAATTCCTTACTTTCCAAGGTGAAGTGACAGCTAGGGAAGAAGGGAGATCTCATCAGTATGGGGGGAGGCAGAGTTAGAGATCCCATTTGTCTGAAAAAGATCTGGGTGTTCTGGTAAACTCTGGCCTCAATATGAACCAAAAGGGTGCTATGGTAGCCCCCAAAAGTAGCAAAACCTTGGGCTGCATTGGGAAAGGCTCAGTTCCGGGAAAGAGGAAATCAGTGGACTCTGATATGGTCAGATCTTCCCCTCCCTTGCCCCCCACATTTTAGAAAAGATGCTAACAAGTGAGAGAACTCCCGGAGGAAGATGTCGGGGAGGTGACAGGTCACCTAAGGATGTGCCACAAGGCCTTTGGAGGCTTAGCCTCAGCAGGAGAAGGCCCCGAGGGACATGAGAGCTGTCTTTAAGTATCTGAAGGTCTGTCACAGAGAAGAAGACTTATTATGTTTGGCCTCAGAAGGAAAAACAAGGAGGCAAGAGTGAAAGTGGAAAAGAAATGCAGATTTAAGCTCGAGGGGAAGAAAACCTTCTAAACAGAGCTGTCCCAAAGCATGGGAACCGCCTCAGGAGGTGACAGATGACCCCGCACTGGAGATTTCCAAACAAAGGCTGGGGGACTCCTGCTCAGGTGGTTTCCAATGTGGATTCTTCTGGGGATGAGTCTGACTGGATGGCCACTGAGGTCCCCCGAACCCCAAGTTCTGGTGTTTTCTCTGCCCCTGGATGGATCACTTTAGGTGCCTTCTTCCTGGAGTGTTCCTGTGTCTTTCTTGAGGCGTGATCAGGATGTGATCAGAACTGCATATAGTGTGGTAACACTAAGGTGTCTTATGTTGTCAAGCTGTTTCTATACTCTCTCTGAACATTCTGTTGGTATCTGGCCACAGGCCAGCACAGGGATGCCCAACGGCTCCTCGTTTATACACAGGCCCCCATGCTAAGCACAGGGTGGTCTACATGAAGACCCGGATCCCTTCCTAAGCACAGGGTCCACCAAGCTCTCAGCAGAGCTCCCCCTGACTACATGACTTTCAGTTTGCTTACTCTGAAGTTCCTTGGTCATGCCCACACCCACTGAGAATTGTCTGAAGTTTCTCTCTACTAAGGCCTTTTAGTACCCAGTGGCAAATAAATCTGAGGAGAACCAAGGGCACTTCCTGAGCCTGATCAAGTATAACAATGCCAAATAAGACCAGTCCTACTACCATCTTGGGGAAATCGCTAGACTTGCTGAACTAAAGAAATGTCCATTAATTCATACTTTTCACCTTCAGCCTCTAAGTCAGTTTCCTATCCATACAGGATAAAGCATTCATTGGGACAGGGTTTGTTAAAAAAAAAAAAAAAAGCTCCGATGCGGAATCTCCTAAGTTTTTGAGAATGTTAATAAAACTAGTTCCTCCCCATTCACCTGAGGAGGGAGAACACTGCAGGGGAAACTAGTATTCACTGAGCACAGACTTGGGTGCAGGGACTGGCCCTAGTGCTGCCCTGAAGCAGGACATCGCCTGCAGATGCCTGCAACAGCAGAGAAGATTAGAAGCTATATACAAAGTTTGGGGTTGGGGTGGGCCTGGTTGGGGAGACCCAGAAAAGCCCACAGAAGGCGGCTCTACTCTGTGCTTGGAGGGGAGACAGACATGCCAAGGCACTGCACCCCAGCGGGCCCCTTTCCAGCCCTGCTGATGCCACCTTGGTCTCTAGAACACCGCCCCCTCCGGCACTGCCCCTCACCACCCAGCACTCCGCCCTCCACACAGCTGCCAAAGCCATCTCCTGAAGGAGCAGGTCTGACCCGTCAACCCATCGCTCTCCATCTGACCAACTCCTACAGTGCCCTCCTCTCTAGGGGATCAGGAGGAGCTCTGCTTTGGTTTCTGAAGGTCTTCACCAGATGACTCCCTGCTACCTTCCCAATGTTCTCAGCCTGCCTTCCCTTCCAGTACCACTGCTCTGCATGGAGGGCGTGCAAAGGCTGTCCTCCCTGCCTGGACCTTTCTTTCTCTTCTCCCCACCTGGACCTTTCCCTCCTCCCTGCCTGGACCTTTCCCTCCTTCCCGCCTGGACCTTTCCCTCCTTCCCGCCTGGACCTTTCCCTCCTCCTCCTTTGGGAGTTTGGTGGAGTTCCTGCCTGCCAGAAGAGGCATTTCCTAGACCTCCTCACCTCTTAATCTTCTCCCTTTCCTCAGGATGGATCTCCCACTCATCCTGTCTCTCCCTTGCTGGTACACAGCTGTTTACACATTGTCTCTTCTATTAGACTGGGAGCCTCTGGGGAGCAGGGAACTTTTTCTGCCTCTCTTTGTATCCCCAGAGCTTAGCCTAGTGACTGGCATACAGGAGGCACTTCATAAATGCTTGTTGCTTTGACCTGCCCTGAGAGGGGGAACAGGGAGTCTATTCTGTATTGCCAGCACACAGAAGGCTTGAGTAATAGGAGTTCAGTCCGGAAGAAGCAGCTGGAGTCCAAAGGAGAACGGAGTCTGAATTTTCATTTGTGGCAGCAGCTGGGCCTAAGCCTGATTCTGGGGTCAGTACTGCACCTGAGGTGTGTGAAGGATGGTCTGCAGAAGATGTCAGAGAGCAGGGGGACAAGCAGTCCCCTGGCTAGGCCACTGTCTGCCTGATCACCCTGGGCCTCCACAGATGCAGCTCCAAAATAAGGGGATGGCCATCAAACAACTGAAAATGATCTTGGCCCAAAGAAGGAACAGATGAGTAAGGCCTCTTCTGCCGGGGGATGTGGCTTAATTGTCAGATTTTTTTCCAATGTGTGGATCGGTTTTCCTGTGGTTTTTTTTTTTCCCTCTTACTCTTTTTGTTTCTTTTTAAATTCTTCCTTAGAGGGGATGACTCCCTGAAAGGGAGGAAGGGGAAGAGATAAAGAAGAACATCCAGGTGATGTGAAGACTAAAGATATCAATAAAAATCTAATAGAAAAAAATACGAGGGGTGAACTCGAAGACATCCGAAATCCCTTCCAGGCCCCTTATCAAGGATCCCGGGAGCCTTTATGCCACAGTGAGTCAGAAGTGATCTCCCCTCACAGAAACACACCTCCTAGCCAAATCAGATGATCTTCTGACTTCTGGCAAACCTATCCTTCATTAGAGGATGCCATCCTTTCACCCAAAATGGGATCTCAGAATCTCTCGGAGATGTGAACCTGTATGTTTGGGTGAGAGCACGTGTGTGTGGTCTTGGCCCAGAGGCTCACTAACAGAAAGCAGCACACTTCTTCATTTCTCTTACTGCTCTGACTTACAGCCTCAATGGGGGAGACCTGAGCCTACAGTTTAGGGTTTTAGGAAAGAGGAATAAGACAGAGGATATGCGCATGTTCCTTAGTCCATGAAGGGGACTCACTGTAAGCCCTGGGGACCTCTCCCCATTCCAACCCTAACCCTAACCCTATCAAGCTTTGCTCAAGAGTTGTCAGCTGAACCCAAAGGCTTAGTGTGAGGTAAACCCACAGATTCTACTTCCTGGATTAAAGACTCACTCTTCAACAATAACTGCTGAGAAAACTGGAAAGCCGTCTTGCAGAAAGGTCTGGATCAGCATCTCAGACAATATACGACAATAAGTTCCCAATAGATAGGAGACATCGATACAAAGATCATATCACAAATAAATCAGAGGAGTAAGGAAGGAGAAACCTTTTACAACCAGGGATAAATGTTCTTGATCAAACCGGAAATAGAGAGGATCACAGGAGAAAAAAACGGACAATTGTGATTGAAGTTTTGTACAAACAAAATCAATGCTGTGAGAATTACAAGGAAAACAGTTAACTGGGAAAACTGTCTTTGCAACAGATAAATGTCTGATATGCAAAATATGTGTAGGGGAATTCATACAAATATAGAAAAAAAATAGTGGGATGGCTAGGTGGCACAGTGAATAGAGCACCAGCCCCACAGTCAGGAGGACCTGAGTTCAAATCCAGCCTCACACACCTAACACTTACTAGCCATGTGACCTTGGGCAAGTCACTTCACCCCAACTGCCCTGCCCTCCCCCCTTCCAAAAAAAAGAGAAAAAGAAAAAATCAACAACAGCAATTCCCTAAAATATAAATGGTCCAAAGATATGAACAGACAGTTTCAAGGAGAAAGGCAAGTCATCAACAATCATGTGAAAGACTCCACATCAGTAACAGAGAAACGCAAATGAAAACAACTGCAAGGTTTCACCAGACGCCCACCAGATGGGCAAGAATAGCAGGGAGGGGCTGTGAGAGGACAGACACGTGCCCGGGATATTGCTGGAGACTTTTTCGACAACCATGGGAAAGCAAAGGGGGACCAAGCACGCCTTTGGTCCAGTAACACCGCTGCTATGCACAGACTCCAAAGAGATCAAACACAAGGAGAAAGGAACCATCTGGACAAAGCTTTCTGTGGCTGCACTGTTTTGTTCCAGCAAAGACCTGGAAACAAAGTGGGTGCCCCCTAAATGGGCAAGGGTATGTGAATATAATGAAACACTAGTACGCCACGAGAAATGAGGAAAGGAGCCAATTCACAGGAACCTGGGTGACCTGACCGCAAGTGGGAAGAGCAAAGCCTGGGCTGCCCAGGGCAATGGATGGAGCACAGTTAAGGAAACACCCGGGAGAGACTTCGGGATTCAAACGAATGCACTGACCAACCACAGACTGCTCAGGGGGCCACAACGGCGAATCACGCCTCCCATCTGTGGGCAGAGAGGGCCAACGTGTGGATCTGTTTTGATGAACCCTATTTGGGACAAGGGGAGTTTTGGGAAGAGTTATAGAGGGGTCAGGGGACTGTGTTGGGATGCCAGAAAAGGAAGGGAAGAGAATGTGAATGAATCATTAAAAAAACCACACAAACCACACAGCCACACAAGAGAGTACAAGGAAGTTCAGAAGTGGACACAGGTAGGTAGGGAGGGCAGTGCTGGGATGACACTTGTTAAATCTGAACTAGACTTAAAAGACCAGCTGGACCTAGTGATAATTCCTAGTTTCACATGCTGTTCTCTTGTTCTGGTTTTCTGTGCATGGGGAAATGTTCAAGTTCATTCACCAGTGTCAGGTTCATGGTATTTAAAAGAAGAATATAAAATAAACCAGGCACTGGACTTTGATAAGTAAAAAAAAAAAACTACACTGGGAAATACCAAAAACTTCCTCCTCCTCCTCCTCCAACAGAGAACAAAAACATCACCCAACACACTGGTCATGGTCCAAACAAGCGAGGCAGTCAATGAGGAAATGTGTCTGAAGGCCCAATCGGGGCCCTCCAGCTCCCTCCTGGCTGTAGAAGCCTGTGATGGGACAGGGTGCCTGTGGGCCAATGATCAGACAGCCAGCACCCGGAGGAATCATCCCCAATTCAATCTTGCTGCTTGTACTCCTGCACCTACTGAGGTAGGCAGCCGTGCATCCAACGACTGGCCCACCACTGCAGGGAGGGTGACACTTCTCTCTACTACCCAAGTGACCACGGGTTCTAGATCCAGTGGACTTGGGCACTAGGAGTGCACCAAGGAGCCCTGGGTTGCCCTAGGAGTCATGGACAATGGTCCACTCCAGCCTCCAGAGGTCATCCAAAAGATAAAGGCCCATGGGTCTGAGTGGGGAAACTGTGTGGCCTGCTCAGATCTTTCCTGGGACCTGGGGAAGGTGACCAGCTGGATCCTAAGCGAGGCTGTCTCTCTAACACCCAGGACTACTAGGATGTATCTAGTATAGCAGATGTTGGCAAGCTGCCCCTAGGATAACTGCTTGATAAACCTGGCCCAATTCTGGTTGGGGATCTACTTCTGGACTATACCTGAGGCTGTGACTGAGGAAGTAGTCTTCCCTGTCCCGACTCCTGCCCTTCCCCCAGGCCTCCAATTCTGCCTCTGGAATCTCTGGCTTCCTTCTCAGGTGCTGTCTCCTCCAGGGGGCCTTACCTGACACCCCCCCCCCCCCACCCCCTTAGGAGCACACTTTCCCCTCTGAAACACACTTTCTTGCATAGTCTCCTGTCCACAGGCTTTCCCCTGGTGCCCTCCTCCTCTGATGGTCATGAATTTACTCAGCAGTTTCCAGGAGAACAAGGAGCCCTTTTCATCCTTGACCTTGTATGTTCCATACTTTACACAGCACCTTGTACCCAGAAGGTTCTTGAAAAACACTGCAAAATGAAGTGGCTCTGTCCTTCTGTACTAAGTGCCTAGCACAATGCTTGGAATACTTAGAAATAAATGAGTAAAAATCAAGGATAAAATCAAACACACCAAATCCCCCTTTTAGCTAAATTTACCCGTAAGACTTTTAACTCCTCCTCCACACTTTGTACTAAATCTGTTAATTGCTAGGAAAACCAGTGGCAATTTTCACCCTATGGTAAAAAGGTGGCAGAGGTGTTAATTATAAGTGTGAAGTTGCTAGATGATAGTTGGGGAAACACAATAATCAGACCCTGGCAAATACAGTGACTGACCCAAGTCTTGACTTCTCTCAAGGATTCCCTTTTTATGGATTTCCAGGATTTTACAAGTTCTCTTACCAGCTGGCTCAGAACACAGACACTTTTCTGGACAGTTTCTCTGGTTACATCCGCTTGCCTTACTTTCAGTGCCTATTAAAAAAACAAAACCGTGAGACTCTTACCAGAAAGTCAAGGAGCAGCAAAGTGTAGCAGAAGGAGCGCTGACCTGGAGTATCTGAAAACGCGGCCTCGAATCCTTGTTCTAACCTTGGATGGCTGTGCAACCATGAGTAAGTCACTACTGGGGAACCTGGGCCTCAAGGCCACATGGGGCTCTCTAGGTCCTTGGGTGAGGCCTTTTGACTGAGTCCAAGTTTTACAGAACAAATCCTTCTACGATGGGATGTGCTCTGTGAAGTTTGGATCAAGCCAAAGGGCTACACTTGAGGACCTAGAGGGTCACGTGTAGCCTTGAAGCTACAGGTTCCCCATCCCTACAACCTTTCTGGCCTCAGTTTTCTCAGCAATAATATGGGGAGGGTGATACTTGTTCTCCTCACACCACAAAGGTTCTAAAGAAGGCATTTTGTAAAGACCAGAGATAGAGAATTGTGAGTTGCTCTTATCTCAACAACCCAACTGCATAACTCTCTGATGGGGATTTTGACTGAAGTTAAAAGGCATCACAGAATAAGTGGCAGTGTTGACCAAAAGTCTGGGCCTTTCAGATTTGGTCCAGCACAATTTCCATTATGTTACCCTGGGCACAGGCACTAACTGGCCTCCCCTCTGCTCCACGGCAATGCAATCCAAAGTCAACCAATCAATAAAGTGCCTACTACGTGCCCAACACTGTGGGAAGTGCTACTCCTTTTCACCCCCAACACTGAGAGACCCACATGGCCCTTTCTCTCCTGGGATGAGACCCACTTTTTTCATATTCTCTCCCAGTGAATCCCTCCCTAGATTTCTGTTGTCCTGGCTGTTCACAGATTAGCCCCCAGGAAGACCTCCACCAATGTTCAAACCACGACCAGTGTGTGGCTGTCAAAGCCAACAGGGTCAGAATTTTCTTGAGGGGATCTCATAGGAGTAGCATAGACTCAGGCCATCAAGGAGGATCGTGGTCTTACTACTGGTGGGCTTTTTCCCTCTCCTCCCTGCTTCTCTCCTTAGTAAATGTTCACTTCTGGAAAGGAAGTTTCAAATGAAACTCTCGCCCCTCCCATACCCCGTCTCACCCCAACAGTAAGTCCCAGGCTCCTGGCTCTTGCACCCTGACCTGGGGAAGTTCGTCTTCCCCATCAGGGCTGTAGCCTGAAGGAAGGATCACTGGTCTCTGCTTGCCTAGTGTAGAATGAGAGCTTAATGTTCACTGACTTGACTGGCTCTCTATCCAAGCTAAAGAGATCGTTCGTCCACAGCTTAAGGACAGAATTTGTTTAGGTATCTCCCCAAGGCATGTCCAGTTTCTCTGCCCTGCTTGGGGGGAATCTCCTTAACAATAACTATAGGTCAGAAAGGATCACACTTTTAGCTCTCCCTTGGACTCTGGGAGCCTGTGAGCACAAGTTCCATGGGCAGCCAGAGCCTGGCTACTTGGGGCAAACCAACAGCACCCCTTCTGCTTCAAGCACCACTTTCATAGCCTACCTTCTCCCAATGATCACTTGACCCATGTAATCCTAAGGATTCTCTTCTTAAATGCTTTTCCATCATTCCCCACCATCCTATTCAGAAAACTCTCCCTTAGAACAAAGACTGAAAAAGAGAGGAGAAAGCACAGCAACAAAGCCAGCCGGCACGTGTCTCTGGAGTGTGAAGTGTGAAAGCGTACACAGTGCTCCATAGCCCTGGCCCCCGCCTTCATGAGGAGGGGACAGTTGGGTCTGGCCACCCTGGTGGCACAGCACTGTTTCCCTTTTTGTTCATTCCAATTTTAGAAGCTTCATCTGAAGCTCTCCTCACTTCCTAGTGGCCCAGTCACAGGATCCCACTAATGGAATGGCAGACAGGGATAGCTTTTGCATTGCTAGAGAACTTAAAATTATTTACTGGTAAGATGGTAGCTGACAAGGCACTTCTCCCTCCTGGTTGTTACAGATTTCTTTTTCCTTTCAGAGAAGGGGTCCCAGATGAGCTGAGGAAAAATGGAGTCAAGGGTATAGACACATTCTTGAGCCAGCAGGGACCATCACTAAGGACACCACTGAGGACCACCCTCCTCTCAAGGCTCCAAGCCTCCAAGTTACATGGGAGCAGTAAATGAACTCCCAGGACAATTTGTCTTTGGGAAACCAATCTCATGAGTATGTGGGTGTAAATGGAGGAAGAGGCATCAAAAGATACACAGTTCACTTTATTTGACTTTGATCAGATTTCTCTAAACAGTCTCCTTCTCTGTAAAATGGGAGATAATTTCCCATTAGTGATACCCTGTTCCCCCCTCCACGTCCCGAGAACAATTGCACAGAAAAGAGGTAGAGCACATAGGTAAAGCAAATACAGCATCTTGCACACTTTAGAGCCCTTACAGACCTGCCAGATGGGCCTGTTAGTAGTGGCACTTTATAAGCATACACAGGGAAAAGCCACTGGTTAATGCCTGACAGGTCAGACTCCTTTTCACATCAAGGCCACCAATGAACCTGAATTTGATTCCTGACCAAATTCTAAAACATTTCATTAAAAGTGCTGTGAGCACTTAGAGAGCTGAAACCAGCATGGCGTGTGTGTGTGTGTGTGTGTGTGTGTGTGTGTGTGTGTGTGTGTGTACGTGTGCATGTGGGAGGGGAGGTGGGCACCATGAATGCATCCTGTTAGGTCAAAGGGTATGAGCAGGCAGTTTCCAGAGGCAGCAATCCAAAGTACTAAAATGGCCATATGAAAAAAAATACTCTCACTCAAGAAGAATTAGAGAAATGCAAATTAAACCCCTCTGAGGTCCCATCTTATACCTATAAGACTGCTAAAGGTGAGAAAGAGAACATGACAAATGCTAGCGAGACTACAGAAAGCAGGTAACAGACTGCCAGGCCGGTCATCGCAGAAGACAATATGAAGCGTGCCCCGAAAGCTGTGAAACTGCGCGTCCTCTGATGTAGCAGTGTCCCTCTTAACTCTGTACCCCCCAAAGAAATGAGAGAAAGAGGAAAAGGACACCACGTACACAAATATCGACAGCAGCTCCTTTTGTGCTGGCAAAGAATTAGAGACAGAGGGGATGCCCATCAACTCGGGAAGGCACGGCAGAGGACTGTGACACAACGCTGAGAGGATGACGGGTAAGACTTTAGAGACAACCAGGAAGACCTGTCTGAACTGATGCAGAGCCAGGAGAGTGACTCACACAATGACAGCAACACTCTAAAGACAAACGTCTCTGAAAGATCCAGAACTCTGACTGGCGAAGGCCCGGCCACGATTCCAGAGGGCTTCAAAGATGGAACTTTCACCCACTTCCTACAAGAAAGGTGATGGTGATGGTGGCAGAGTAGAGTTGGAAACATTGTTTTTGGACTTGACCAATGTGATAATTTGTTTTGTTTTGTATTTATTTTAATTTGTATGTATAACAGGGGCTCTGTTTTTTGTGGCTTTCTCAACTAGAGGCAGAGGGGAAGGGAGATAGAAGAAAAGAATGAGAGAGAAAATACGGATCTGAAAATAAAACAAAATTTAATTAAAAAATACATACTTCCTTTCATAGGTTTTTCATAGGGTGAAATTGGGGAAAAGTCTCTGATGAAAAAGCCAAGGGATCTGTCCTTGGGGCTGGGATAGTGACCATTTTTAGTATGACTTGGGTGAAGGCATGACTGGTATTGCTTATCAACTTTGCCTTGGTCACAAAATCAGGATAGATAGTCAATATGAGTGATGACAGTGTAGAATCTACAGAGTCTCAAGAGGCTGAACATGGGATCAATTCTAGTAAGGCAAAATTTTAAAAGAGATAAATGTAAATTCATATACTTGGGTTCAAAGAATAACTACACAATTATAGAATAGGGGAAGTGTGACTAGGGTCAACAGGAAATAACAACTTCACAAAACTTACATGAAAACTAGGTTTATTACAAGAGAAATAAACACGCATGTGGAACCCAAAGCCAGGGCAAAGAGTTCATAGTCCTTACAGAAGTTTGCATATTTATGATAGCGAGACAAAAGAAAGAGGTGATCCCAGAATCTTCATCTAAAAGGGTGCAGCATGGGAGAGGAAAGATGCAGTAAAGGCGGGAAAAGGACAAAACTCAAGGGGAGGAGCAAGGCGAGGGCAAAAGCCACATTCTTTTCCCTTAGAAACTGCTAGACCATGAAGACAGACGGTCTCCTTATCTGCAAGGCCCAGCTGCACCAGCCTAGTGCAGCCTGTCCGGCACCTCTCGTGACGCCCGAGGACTCACAGGGAGGCCAGTTTCAGATGCAAACAACAGACTGTCAGGGGGTGGGGTGGGGAGGGCAGGGGCGTCTCCCTAACCTAGCCTAACCCAGAGGTAGGAAGAGGGAGGGCCTTCAGTCTGGTCACATTCAGGGTCTCCTGCGTGCTCTGAAAGTAGAGCAACTCAAAAGGACCAGTTCAGGGGGTCCCTTAGCAGTCCTTTCACATGCCTCCTCGCTCCACTGGGCTAGTTCATAAAAAAGCCTTGGGTGCTTTAGTGGCCTGCAAGCCCAACACGGAGGAGAAAACTGCTTATGTACATTTGCCAGGCTAGAAGGTGGTTAAAAATGTAAGAGGAATAAGCAGCAGGAATGCCCCCAAAGTCACCGAATCCAAGACCCCAGCAACCACGCAATGTGTGGGGAACAAATAGGCCCAGAAATCCTAAGACAAGAAATGAATTTGATCCCACAGGATCAGCACATGAGACTCCTCCCTGAAGAGGAATTCTTTGTCTGAAAAGGTACGAGTCAGCAAAAAAGACAAGACAAGGGAGCTGAATGGGGCCGCAGTCATGTGAGATCTAAGGAGCAGCAGGGCACATCTGGGTGAATGTTCTCAGTGGCAGAGCCAATGCTCCTCAGAGACCACAGGCCACCTGGACGGAAGGGGAATGGAGGAGAGTGGGAAACAGTCTGAGAGCCGGGCATGAAAGCACACTGGAGTAGTAAGGGGGGGACTATATCCAGATGGCAGCTGGACCACCATTGCTGCCAAAAAGTAGAGCTGCTGATCATTTCTGGGCTTGCCTTGAGGAAGCCAAGGGGGAAACTGCCACTCTGGACCCAACACTCAGCCGCCCAGAGGAAGTGGTGGTTAAAGCAGAAAGGACAAAAATTTTAGGGGAAAGTGACCTTCCTACCCCCCACCTAAGAATTTGTGAAAGGAAACCCAGGTAGTCTCCCAGGTACCCCAGCAGATTTCAAAAGCAGCAGAGAAAGGACATGTAGCATCCCATGGGCCAGAATTCCATAGGTGAAGTCATCCTAGGAGGAACGGGAAGCTCTTGAGAATGAAATTTTGAAGCTAAGAGAGTAACCATTCCAGTCAGAAGAAAAAGAGAAGAATCTAAAGCAACCGACCAATGCAGACTCGTGACCAGCCTGGATTTGTTAACGGTACAGTCTGTAAAATGGGACTATAGGATGAACACAAAAGGGTGCCGCGGGCTGAGAAGAAGAGCGTCAAGAGAGCCCCAGCTCCTGTGGAGAGGCTGCAGACAGCAGAAACCATGCTGAGGAAAGGCAAGGATGAGAGAAGGGTGGGCTTCTTGAGCTGTCTCTACTGCCTCTTTCAAGAAGAGTCCATCTGGGACAGGAATGGCTAATGCAGAAACAGCCACAGGGGCTGACACTGAAGGAAAGCAAGGAGAGGCTCCACTGCCTGCTGTGCCAGGTACCCAGATGGTTCCCAGGAGAACTGGGAGAGATACTGTCAGTGATCTTCCAAGGCCTCAGGAGGATGGGAGGAGCGTCTGAGAACCGAAAAAGGGCAAATAACTAACTTTCCCCAAGAGGGGAAACCTTGGGACTGGAGGTCCAGGTCAACAGATCTAGACTTCAGTCCCCAGCGTGATCCCAGAAGGTGTGAAGCGTTTGAGAAAGCCTGGAAAAGGCAAGACGCCAGCTCGGCTCTGTAAAGAGGAGGCCACGCCAGACTTGCCACATTTCTGCTTTTTGAGACGGTTCCCAGACTGCCAGAATAAGGGAACGGGCAGAAAGAGCGCGTCTGAACTTCAGCTAAGCATTTTACAAAACCTCTCACACCGTCCTCAGGGAAAAGGTGCAGCCGTGGCCACGAGAACAGCAGATTTGGGAGGAGTCAGGGCAGGCTGACTGTCCAGACTCAACGAGGATCATTCGTGGCTCTGTGTCCACTTGGAAGGATGTCGATGGTGGAACGCCCCAAGCATCTACGTTGGGTCCCGTGACGTCTAACATTTTTATCAGAGGCTTGGCCGAGGGCATAGATGGTTGGCTTGTTAAATTAGCAAACGGCACAAAGCTAGAAAGGACACTAACGTTAGGTAACAGACTCAGAATTAAGATGGGTTCTGACCGACTGGAACACTGGGCTCAGTACGATAGGACACGTGGCAGTTCTTACACTTGGGTCACAAAAACAGCCAAATTCACAAGCGTGAGCTAGGGGAGAAGAGGCTGGATTACAGCGTCTCCCAAAGGCCCTGGGGCTTTAGTGGGCTGCAGACTCCACATGAAACAACAGTGTAAACAGAAAGCTAATTCAATCTCGGGTCACGTCAGGAGAGGCACAGTCTTCAGCACCAGGGACAGGAAAGTTTTACTGAGCTCTGTCCAGGTCGGGGCATGTCTCAAATGGCCAAGGTGGCCAAAGATGACAACGGTAAAAGGGAGAGGCGGTGCAGCTGTGGGCACCATATTTGAAAAATTAAACTCTACAGGAAAGGACAAGCAGGATGATAGGAGGTCTCAGGATCAGGTGAAGGAAAGCACTGGCCACATTTGGGGTGCACAAGAGAAGACTGGGGGACATGAAAGCTACCCGAAAGCCTGCCCTCAGAGGGAGGAACTAGAATGGGAAATAAGGCCAGAAGGCAGGCTGGAACCAGACGCCAAACCAAGGAACCTGTGTTTTCATCTATAGGCGATGTAGGTTAGGTGAGCAGGAAGGAGATGATGTAGCAGCTGTGTGGATGGGGTGGGGTTAGGGGGGAGAGCTCAAGAAGGCCTAGTGGTTTTGTAAATGGAGAAGTGGGGATGGATGTGAAGGACACTGTAGAGGTAGAATCAGCAAGAATCTTGGAAACCCTGGTGTGAGGACTGTGAGGGAGAGGGAACCATCAAAGCTGGAGGACAGCTGGGCATTTAATGCAGGAGTCACACTAGCAGGCGAACTAAAAGTTAAATCTCGGCTTGGAAAATGAGAAGATACTGGAACTTGAAAATGGTGCTTTAAAAATATACGTCCACTCCATCTTTCTGATTATAAACCAAATCCCAGAAATGGAAAAATCCAAGAAAACAGCAATCACACAGCAGGGAGTTACTTTGGATATATTTTGGATGGAAATAAAGCATCCTATAAAATATACATCATAATATGAAGATATCCAGGGTGTCCCAAAAAGCTTAGTGCAATTTGAAGCAACTAAAGACCAGGAAGCACTAAGATTTTTGGGTCACCCTTAATAATACACATAATTTGTATCATTCTGAACTGAAATTAATGCTACACCTCATAAACTTGGAAAGATGCCTCCAATGGCCTGCATATGGGAAACCTTATTTTTAGATAGATTTCTTTTTTTTTCCTATCAATATACATACCTTGGCTTCAATCTGTCTGTAGCAAGAGACACCATATACTGTCATTCCATTCCCATTTCTGGGGGGCAGGTGGAAAAACACGGTATCTAAGAGATATGAAGATAAATTTGCTTAGACAAATTGTCTTCAATTTCAAAGGATTTATGATGAAGAATGCTCTCCACCTCCAGAGAAAGAACTAATGGAGTCTGAATGCGGACTGAAGAATACTTTTTAAACTTTACTATTCTTGAGGCCTTTTTTGGGTCTGTGTTTTCTTTTGCAACATGGCTAATGTGGAAATATGTTTTGCATGAATGCACACGTATAATCTATAACAAGCTGACTGCCTTCCCAAGGAGGGGGAGAGAGTAAAGTGGAACTCAAAAATAAAAAAAGAATGCTAAAACTTTGTATTTACATGCAATTGAGAAAAAAAATAAAATAAAAATTGAATGCAGATAAGCTGTCTTCAGTAACATGAGATAATGGTGCTGTATTTCTCCATCCCTGATCCTCAACACTGTTGTTTGGGCATTTCCAGCATCGTTATGCTAACTGCATTTCTCACTACAGCACAGTGAATAGACCATGCCCCACAGCCCTTTGTGGGCTGAATTACTACAGATCAAAGATTTGGCACAATTTGGAAATAATTTGGTGCAGTGAATAGAGCACCGGCCTTGGAGTCAGGAGGACCTCAGTTCAAGTCTGACCTCAGACACTTGACACATTTACTAGCCGTGTGACTTTGGGCAAGTCACTTAACCCCAGCTGCCCTCCAAAAAAGCAAAGAAAAAAAAATTTAGAAATAATTTTCCACATTTAATAATATTATTTTAAAGTAAACCGAAAGACATTGAAATTCAGTCTTTCGAAAATGGAATCCACTGTGCAAACTGCTCATTAGGTTGGGAAAGGGCTCAGAGCTGTAGTGGCATGATTATCGGCAGCTTCACATTCACGGCCTTTTTCATTTCCCAGAACAATGATGGCGCTTGGCAGGAGCCACTCAACAAGGCTGTGATTACAGCCCTCCCCACCGTGACCTCAGGCTTCAAAGAAAGGAAAAATCACTTTTCCTCACAAAAAGGTTGGGGCCCCTGACAGGAGAAGGTGGGAGGCAGGACGTGGGGGGGGGGGGAGAAGGCCAGCCAGCATGGGGGTTCATTTCTGGCCTGGGGGGAGGAAGTTTAAGCCAGAATACTGACTTCCTCACGCCCCCCCCACCCCCACTGCCATACCAGTTCTGTGAAGGGACTAGAGCTCATAGGACAAAAGTGACTGTCAGGAAAGGCAACAAGATGGCCACTCACGGAAACGCTGAGGACCCCACCCCACCAGGCCCAATCTGGGAACAACCTCTTCCTAAAAAGACAGAGACTCTCAATTTTGGCAGCAATGCTTTTACCTCAGACCAATTAAGAGAAAATAGATTTGTGTTCCAAGAAAATCGTTTCTCTTTGGTCTAGAAAGAACAAAAGCAAAGCAAAACATCTCCAATGTCTCCCAGGACAGGGACTGCCTGCTCGGGAGCCCTTCTCAGTAGGTTTGATTTCCCCAGGGTGAGTGAGAAGGACAGGCCCTCCAGACCTCAGCAGACGCCCTTCCCTAATCTCTGAGGCCAAAAGACCCATGCCCGTAGGGCCACAGATGCCATCTGGTCCTGGACTCAAACCCGCTCCAAGCCTTTTCACCCCATCAGCCAGCCTGGTCAGAGCCAGCACAGAGAGGGCTGTCGAGCCAGAAGCCAGAGCCATCCAGAATGTCCCACTGGAGAAGGCTTCAGTGGTGACCTAACTAGCACACTCTCCCAAGTTATACGACTGACTCTCTTTCATCCACATCATGCAAGTGGAAAATGGACACGGAGGCATGGCCTCATACCCACGAGAGGCACCATGGTCTATGGCCAGGAGTGCTGGGCTTACAGTCAGAAGGCCAGGCTCTGGAGGACTCCTTTGTCTCTCCATCTCCTCCCCACCTGAGATTATCAGACCAGCTCTGGGTCAGGAGGGGCAGGGGCCGGCTGCGTAATCTGTCCTTTGTATCCCAGCACCTGACACACTTCCTTGCACACAGCAGCTATGTAACAAATATCTGCTGAACTGAATCAAACTCATTTAGGGGGCTGTGATAAGGCCCAGCAGAGTCACAGAAGACAGGTGAGGACTGTCTGAAAAACCTATCCTATGGCTCAAGAGCAATTACAAGGAAACCAGAATAAAACAGAAATATCTTTCTTAGATAGGGATAGAAATTTGGCCCAGCATGCTCCCTGGATGCTGTGTGCAGCAGAACCTTAAAAGGAAGGAGAAAATAATGACTCGGGGAAATGGCTTGGCCACCCTGCGGCTGCCTCCCCGCCCCCCACATTCACAACAGCCACAGGGACCAGGGGCAGAGGAGTGGTGCCAATCCGGGGGCCTCAGAAGCACAAATCAGGGCACGGCTACTCCCTGCTTAGGTGGATTAACACTTGGCCCAGGCTGTGCTCCAGTCCCTGGAGGAGTTCAGCCACAGAACTTATTAAGAAATATCTGAGTGTTGCCGGCATCTCGGCAAAGCCTTGCAGTAGTGTCTGACCCTTGGTACGACAGCCTACCGCTCTAGCTCGGGACAGCCCAGCTTCTCCGGGCCTGGCGCCCTCTCCTACCTTCCTGATAGTTGTGAGCTCCATCAGGCAAGGCAAGGAAAGGCAAATACTTCCACTCTTCAGGTAAAGCGTGGCTGTCATGGCCTTCTCCTGCGATCAGGGGAGGGTATGAGAATTCGACCTAAAAGAGAAGAGAACGTGTTAGCTAGAAAATTGGTGATCAAAAGGAAAACCTAGCAGACTGACTGCTGTTCCGGTGTGTCCCACTGTCCGTGACCCCATTCAGGGTTTTCTTGGGGTCCGTCATTTCTTTCTTGAGCTCATTTTACAGATGAGGAAATGGAAGCCAAGAGGGTGAAGTGATTTGCCCAGGGTCACACAGCTAGGAAGTGTCTGAGGCCGGATTTGAACTCAGGAAGATGAATTCCCAGCTCAGTGCTCTATGCACTGGGCCACTTAGTTGTCCCACTACTGACAGACAGCACAGACAGACAGACTGACAGAACATTTATTAAGTGCTTACTATGTGCTGGGTAGAGGCAGGGACGTGGCACAGTGGATAGTGTCAGGTAAGGAGGACATGAGTTCAAATCTGATCCCAGACACTTTCTAGACTATCTGTCTCAGTTTCCTTAACTGTGAAAAGAGCTGGAGAAAGAAGTGGCAAACCCAAAGAAAACCCTAAATGAGGTCATGAAGAGTCGGACATGACCAAGTGGCTAAACACTAAACCATGCCAGGCCCTGTGGCATAGGCCGGGCAGAAAGAAAAAAGGCTAAAGGTCAGGGAAGAAAGAATGACCAGAAAGTGGAGATCCAGGAAAGGTAGGGAGCAGGAAGAAATAAGAGATGGAAATCCCAACACAGATGAGTGAAGAAGGGCCCCACAGTCCACCTGGGCCTGGCATTTCTGTCCAGACTCTCTGTGGGACATGGATCCAACGTGTGGTGAAATGCCAGCTCTTTGCTAGGTGCCTATTTTGTGCTAAAAGAGATGATAAAACGGATCAGAGATCATCTTGGCCCAAAAACTCATGATTTAATGGGGAGATAAAATCATGCCCATTTGGCCAATGCTGCAGCTCCAGCTTTCTCTTGCTCCGCCCCACTCCAATTTAATGAGGAGGCAGCCAGGAAGGTGTTAAGAGGAGTGGGTCCCTGCCCTTGTAGAGCAAACAGGTGGCCATTAGTCCTGGGACTGTCAAGAGACAGGTACAGAGAGAGACTGATGGGGAAAGGGAGAAAGGGCCACCCTAGTGCTGATACTTTTACAGGACTATTTTCTCCTCATGGATGGAGGGGGCAGTGCCTATGATTCTATAAGGAGTGTTTAGGGATGTCAGGATATATAAGTAGGTGGTAGAAGGGGATGCCAGTCTAGGCACAGGGCTGCCAGCTCAGAAGGAGCAGCAGTGGGTGGGTATTTAATTATGGAAGCAGAGAGGGACTGGCAGGGCTGGGTCACCTGGGAGCCAGGGGTACTGCTGGCCCTTGTCCTGGGGGGGACCTGCGGATGTGGAGGTGAAGGTCAGCACCCTCGCCTTCCCAGAGGACACGAAGATGGGAGGTCACACTGCCTGGTTCAGCTTACCTGAATAAGGAGCAGAGCTAAGCTTGCCCCCAGGCTCCTGTAGCCAAGAGTGTCAGAAAACAGGGGCCTTCTGGGTCAAATGAGCAGAGGGAATGCGAGTCACCAAAACAATCATGCTGTCTGAACCAGTATTTTCTTTTTCCTCTTCCAATGAACTTCTTTGGCTGCTCTGATCGGGGAGCCGTGGAGAGCTGCCTGGCATTGCTCAGGGTCATTTGGCTAGCATCATGGGTCAGAGGTGGGACTCTAGCCAGCTCTCCAGTCACCAATGATAGGTAACTCCTAAGGTTGTCATGAAGAAGGAACAAGAAAACACTGGCAGGAAGGTGAAGAAGCAAAGGTCCCAAGCAGCCCAGGAAGTCCCTCAAAAACAAGGCACTGACCAGACAGAAGCAGGACACATTTTTTAAAATGATACAAAACTTCTATTGAAAGTGACCATATTCTGAGGCACAAAATTAAAAATAAATGCCCCAAAGGCAAGACTTTGGCTGTGAAGTTTAGGATTTAACTGTCATAGAATACAAAGTAATAAACCAGAAGGGGACGCAAAGCTGCAGGCTTGCTCAATGATGGGGAGGCAACACGAGACACCTTGGCTGCAGCAGAGGGGAGTCCTGGTGAGAGAGAGAGGGGATGTGGTGCTGACAGGAGCCCCCAAAGCCGAAGACACCAAGGAGCTTCCTGGTCTGACCCAGCCTTGGCCCATCTTGCCTTCACACAGTTGATGCTCCAAACTGGCTGCCAGGCACTGCTTCCCTCCCCTCTGGGCCTTGTGCCCTCAGCATGTAAGGCCTCACCTCCTTCCTCCCTTCTGCCGCCAGCAAAGCCCTCATTTACCTGAAAGCTCAGTTCAGGTGTCACCTATGACGGGAGGGGTCTGATCACCCCAGCTGCTCCCCCCTTCCCACCACCGGTAACGCCCCACTCTAGGAAATTCCTTTGCATGTATTTTGTATTTAATTTTCTAGACATAGGTTGCTCTGTCCCAGTGGAACATAAAGTTCCTTGATCAAGGGTGGGGACTGCTTTCTATTCCCAGAACCTGGCACAAAGCCTGGCATAAGGCAGCCACCTTAATAAATGCCTCTTTGATTAAATATTACACTTTCTATTCTTAAGAGTACTGCATCAGAGGCCAGTCAAGTAACACTGGTTAAGGCACTGGACTAAGCATTAGAGCAGCGGTTCTCAACCTGTGGGTCGTGACCCCTTTGGAGGTCGAACAGCCCTTTCACAGGGGTCGCCTAAGACCATCAGAAAACACATATTTCCCATGGCCTTAGGAACCGAGACATCGCTCCTCCATCGTCTCCAGGGGGGTCTGCCCACATATGAGTATTAAAGGGCCGTGGCCTCAGGAAGGTTGAGAACCACTGCATTAGAGATACAAAGGCAAAAGTCAGTCCCTGTCCTCCAGGAGCTCCCAAGCCAATGGCGGAGACAGCATGCAAGTAACAAGTCTGTGCGCAGGAGACAGACACGCTCTGAGAGAACCACAGGAGGAAGGTGAGAGGTGAGGGGGTCAGGAAAGGTGTCCTGAGGAACAGAGGGCTCAAACAAGCATGTGACCTGAAACAGATGAAAATGCTATGAGGAATGTTTTAACAAAATAAATTAAAACGCCACAGAACAGAGGTAACACTGAAGTTACTGTGCAGCCACATACGCCCTGCCCAGACTCTGTGAGGCAGACACCAAGGCAGCAGAAGACGGGCTTTGGCCGAGCTGAAAGAAGCCTGGAGGGTCAAGATGAGGAGGAGCCAGGTGCTCCAGCCCCAGGGACAGCCGGGGAAAATGGCCAGAGCCTAGAGTCTGAACAGCTGAGAGGCCTGGGTCACATGGGAGCATGACAGGGGGTGTACGTTGGGTACCCCCACCCCCAAATCCTCTGTACCTATTCGCTGCCTCTCCCTATGGAAATACAGCACACCCCAAACTCACCGGTTATAGGCAAACTGGATCCTTACTCACTTAGATTAACAAGGACAGTGGGAAAAAGAAAATCAGTGAGGTGAGCTGCCAGTTAAGGACGCTGGGAAACGAACAAATTAAAGAACCAAAGGCAAATGAGAAAGTGGCAGAATTAAAGGAGAAATGAGCAAGATGGGAACTAAACTAATCAAAGAGCTGGATAATTTTTTAGAGAAGATCAATAAAATCAATAAGGCCTTAGCAAATTTAATCAAAGAGGGAAGAAAATCAAATGACTGGAATCCAAAACAAGGTGGGGCAGAGGACAACAAACGAAGCTGTCCTGTTAAGGAAGCAGGGCTGTTCAGTCTTATTAGTTACTAATTAAGCATATTTTTTTAAAAAATGCTATCGGAAAAGAAGAAATTTAAGAAATAACCATGAAGAGCTTTTAAAAACTACCTCGGTGGGCATGCTGGGACGCTTTATTTACTCTCAGTAAATAACAGCGCCAGAGTAGAGCCTGACTTAGAACCCAACTGTTCTGACCCCAAATTTTCTTTCCATTTTACAACCCTGACAAACAGCTTCCTCAACCTGCTTTGGCAGAAGATAACAAAATCACCAGCATTTCTGTGTCGCCTTCTAAAGAGAGAAATATGACTGACGTCCACGGCCTGGAAGCCCATCGCCCTCCCCGGTGCCCAGCCCCTCAGTCCGGGTGTCCTCCTCCTCCTCAGTCACTCCCAGGACCTAGGCCCTTGCTGTGTGGGCAGGCTAGCTCCCCAACAACTCTCTCTGCTCACACAGACGCCACCTTAGCCCGTCAGGCCCTCATCACCTGGATGTGACGGCCCTGGAACATTTTGAGAGAAGATGCTCTACTGTCTCCCCGCTTAAAGTCTCTCCACAACCCAAGCGTCCTAGTCTGTACGGGGGCCAAAGTGATTTCCCTAAAGCTGAGAACTGATCACATCAGGCCCACCACCTTCAGTAAACTCCTGTGGCTCCCTACTGCCTTTAGGGTCTAAAGGAAAATCTTTCCAATAGCTTCGGCAACACTGACCCACAAAAATCACAGCATATTGACATGATAAAACCCAGGAGACAATAACAGAAAGGTGAGCCCCACTCAAAAGAACTTCAGATGTGTAAAACCTTTAGGAGTCAATCCATCAAAGGATACCCAGTATTTGAAGAGATTAATTTGTAAATATCCCTTAAAAATAAGGAACAACTTAAATGGATGGAGGAATAGTCATACGGCTAGGCACACCGATGCAGACAAATTAAAACACCACCAGAGCTAACTTACACACTTAGTGCTACAGACGAACTGCCAAAGGGAGACTGTTCAAAGTCAAATAAAGTGATAACAGATTCATCTGGATGGGCCAAAGATCCAGAATATCAAGGGAAATATAGAAAAAAGGGTAGAGATGCAGAGGGAAATTGGGGTCAGATCGCAAACTGTATTAAAAAGCATTAATCATCAAAACCATTCAAGACTGGCTAGAAATGAAAAGTAGATCATTGGAACAGCCCAGACAAAGAAAGATCAGAAATCATGGAACTCAATAACTCAGTGTCTGATAAAGCTGAAAACATAAATAACCTAGGCGAGAACTCGCTATGTGATAAAAACAGCTGGGAAAATTAGAGAGCAGGATGGCATAAATGGAGAACTAAGAAAAAATAGGTAAAAAGTGATTCCCCAAGCGATAGGTGTATATGAACAAGTAATTTTCAAAGATAAAGTGCAGTCTATCAAAACCATACCAAAGAATGCTCTAAATCATGAAAAAGAAGAGAAAAGTAAATCAAAACAACTTTAAGATTTCACCTCAGACTAAACAAATTAGGAAAGATGGCAAAAGAGGGGAGGGAAGGTAGGAAGGCTTGTGGAGAAACAGGCACACTAACACACTGTAAGTACAACCATCCTGAAAAGCAATCTGGAATCACGCAAAGTGCCTTAAATGTCCAGACCCTTTGACCCAGAGAGTCTACTGTTCTACAGACACCAATATGTTTATAGCAGGCTTTTGGGGCGGGGGGGCGGGGGGGTGGGGGGGTGGGGTGGGGTAGCAAAGAATGGGAAACAAAGCAGATGCCCACTGACTGGAAAAAACCGTGGTGCAGAAACACAAGGGAAGAGAAGACTACACTGTACGAGACAACAGAGGTGCGGACTGCAGAGAAGCATGAGAAGACTTCCATGAAGGGATGCAAAGTGAACAATGAGCTCAATGATGCTAAGGGCGTAAATGGAAACTGATGGGTCTCCACATGGCAAAGCGATTCCTCCCCACTGCCTGAGCACAGGAGGAGGGGCAGCATGAGGCCACCAACTTATCTCTAGTGCCACATTTGTCCAAATGTGTTGACTGGTTTTACAATTCTTTCCCACTTCTTTATTCTTAAATGATTACAAATTAGTGTTCTCTCCAGACAATTGTGGGTAGCACTTGGGTCTGTGGTAAGGCTCTCGCAGCATTACTGTTTAATGGATGAGTTCTGAGGAAATTCTGATGTCATACAGGGATCTGTCCTCTGTTAACTGATGAAAAATAGGGAGCTTCTAATGCTTCGTTCCATCTTGCTAGGCCTTAATGAAACGATAGCCAGCACTTACATGGTACTCTAAGGTCTACAGTGTGCTTCAGAAACACTACAGTATTTTATCTTCACAACAACTCTGGAAGGTAAGTGCTGTTATTCTATCCACTTTACAGACGAGGAAAATGAAGCAGAAAGCAAGGGAAGGTGAGAAGCAGGATTTGAATCTAGGTCTTCCTGACTCTAGGGCCAGGGCACTAGTCAGGTGAGTGTGACATTTCTGCAGCCTACTGTGACGTGGTACACAAGTTCTACCATCTCCACACATGATCTTCACTCACTAAGTCTGTGCTCCTTAAAGGCAGTCCTTCTGTAAGTTCTGGTGATAATGACCTGGTCCCCCAAACCATCCCTATAAATCTGTCACACAGAAGAATTCAATGTGTTCTGTTCAGCTCTAGAGGAGAAAAGTAGGAGCAATGGGTGAAAGTGCCAAAGAGACAGAGTTAAGCTAGATGACTTAAGGAAACCCCTCCCTAAAATACAGAGTGAGCCAGACTGGGAAGGGAATGCCTTGGGAGGTTGGGGTTTCCCTCTCCTTGGAGGTCTCCAAGCAAAAGCATGGGTTGGATTTGACAGCCACAGAGGTTCCTTCAAACACTGACTTTCCAAAAGAACAAATTTTTCAGAAATCCAAGGTCACAGAATCTTGGGGGAGGAAGTTCTTAATAAAAAAATGTCAGACCCTTTGGCCCAACAATATGTCTACTAGTTCTATTCCCCCAAAAGATTAAAGAAAGATGAAAAGGACCATAACACAAAAATATTTATAGCAACTTTCTGTAGTGGCAACAAACTGAAAACTGAGGAGTTATCCATTCTGTGGGGAGAGGCTGACCAAACTATGGCATGTAAATGTAATGAACTATTATTGGGCAGCAAGAAATGGTGAAAGGGACGGTTTCAGAAAAACCTGAAGACCTGCACAAATTGGAGCAAAGGAGAGAGCAGAACCAGGAGAACCATTTCTACAATAAAAATACCTCTGTAAAGAGTTTGATAAACTCAAGAATTCAGATCAACACTGTGACCAACTATGATGACAGAGAAGCGATGATGAAACGTGCTCTCCCCCTCCTCCTGCCAGAGGGGAGATGGACTCAAGCCCCAGAATGAGACATACATTATCAGACATGGACGATACAAGAAGTTATTTTGCTTGGCTCAGCATATTTGTTACAAGGGTTTTATTCTTCTTGGTTGGGGAAGGTAAGGAGAGAAAATACATGCTTATGAATTGAAAAAAAAAATTTTTAGTTGCCTAAAACTATAGTACAGTGGTTCTCAACCTGTGGGTTATATTCAGTTTAAATACATCCTGCATATCAGATACTTACATTACAATTCATAACAGTAGCAAAATTACAGTTATGAAGTAGCAACGAAAATAATTTTATGATTGGGGGTCACCACAACGTGAGGAACTGTATTAACGGGTCGTGGCATTAGGAAGGTTGAGAACCACTGCATTAAGTAGTATAGCAAAAAGGGGGGGGGGGG
>CM053590.1:14719222-14740070 GCA_028646515.1 Pseudochirops corinnae | reverse complement strand
GATTTTTTTTTTTGGGTATGTGTGTGTGAATCATATAAATCCAAATTGCCTACGCACAAATAAGAAAGGCTTATTAAATTCTGACTATTATCTCCCGTGGTTCCAAAATGACTGTGGAAGGTCTCTTACGCTGTTTTGGGTCAAATGTGGAAGTAAAGGTAGATCTCGGATGGGGCCAATCCCTCCAAACAGACAGATACATGAAAAGCCCTTCCTACTTTGGTATGATACATTATGAAAGTTTATTTTAAATAGAGAAACATGTGGAAATGTTTTGCTTAAATCTAGATAAACTCTATCAAGAGTGATCCTCAAGGCTAAAAAAAGGGATTCAAGACCATCCTAGGATCCCCTACTATGATGAGGCAGGTGATGCAGGCTACTGGATATATCATTTCACTTTTCCAGGGGTTCCCCCTATCCCCTTTAATAATTTGTTTTGAATTTTTTTTCTGGAAACTGAAGTCAAGGTCAGTGGTCTATAGTCTAGGGACAACTCCTGTCTATTTTCTGAAAATAGAGAGAGATGCCTTTCTCCTGTCGCGTGACATTTCTTCCATTTTCCTTGACCTTTGGAAAAGCGTCCCAGAGGATTAGCAGTCGGCTTGGCCAGTGCCTTCAGGCCCCAGGATGCAGTGTTCTGGGACTGGTGACTTGAACTTATCAAGGACAGATCGATGCTCTCTAATTATGTCCTTGTTTAACTTGAATTTAAGCTACCAATTAGCCATTTTCATTCCGTCCTTGACAATCCAAATGTCATCTCCTTGGCAGATAACAAGCAAAAGAAAGTTTCCTCTGGCATTTACCTCACCGTCACCCCATTATCCTTCTTCTTTTCTATCTTGTTAAAGATAGCAATTTTTGAAAGAAAAAATAACAATAATTTTCATTTCTAAAGGGCCTTAAGGGCAAGATTCTTGCTGCTCTGTTCCTCTTTCCACTGAAACTTAGCTGTGTATCACATGACTCATTAGCTCATTAGTTTCTTTTGAGATGACAAGGGCTCTGATCAAATGTGCCCCAGACAGGGACTCTCCCCCAATCCCAGGAACACACGCCCATTTTAAAGGGCGCCTGTTGAGGATGAACACTCGCTCCTGCCTCTCACTGCCAAATGGTGCGGATTTTGGACCAAACGGGAGAGAAAGGCAATGTCCCGAATACTGTGGGCTTTATGGGACCCAGCTCCTAGATCAGACAGTGCTGGTGGGCACCTACTTTGCCGTATATAAAAATGCCTGCTCTAAAAGAAACACCAGACTATATACACACACACACACACACACATATATATATATATTTCAGAGTATCAAGCTCCCAACCAAAATCATATTTTAAATGGCAGCGGAGGTGAAGACAAGGCCCACTCACAACTGCTAAGCACTACTGGGGAGGTGAGTGGCCTGGAAACCTCTTCTCTTGTTCTTCTCTCCCATCAGGGCCTCCTTCCATACCCATGGTCCCTGCTTCCTCCTACCCTCTTCCTAGAAAAGACAGCTACAAGATCTAATAAACATGAAGCCCCAGTAGAGTGTAGATAGTGGTGGATTCCATCAGAAGACATCTGAGGTTAAATCCAAGAAATTGATCACTTACTGCTAATACTACCCTAGACAACTAGCTGAACTCCAAATCTGTAAAATGGAGACATGTATGTAATGCTTTCACGACAGACCACCCACACAACTGAGTGGTGGGGTCAAAAGGGATGGATACCTATAAAAACTCTGTAAAACAAAGTGAGGACATTGTGTGTGTGTGTGTGTGTGTGTGACTACTGCAGAAAGAGAACAGGCCGAAAGCTACAGGTTATGCTTTATACGACAAAAGAGAAGCAAATTACACATAATAGAGATCTACAATCTTTTCCTATTCTATATATTTGGAAATGCCCATTTAATTTGATGTTTAAGTTTAGAAAAAGATAAACTTTTAAAAAATGCTACATAAATCTAAGTGATTATAAACTTTGTAACACTACAGAAAAAAATCACTCTAAAGGCTTGAAGTCTTCTTTCTTGGTATTTCAGATCAAAGTCTTGAGACAAAAGGCAAGAAGATCTAGTCTAGGGGTTCGTACCACTTTTTGTGTCATGACCTGCTGCCACCCCTCTTTAGGAGTCTGGGGAGGCCTATGGATGCCTTCTTGGAATTACCTTTTTAAATGCATAAAACAGTATATAACTATGTATTATTGAAACCAATTATATTGTCGAAATATAGGTATCAAAATATTTTTTAAAAACTTCTAAAGTTGGCCTCCAGGGCTGGTAGGGTCTTTTCTGGTGTCCTACAAAAGCATTCTGTGCCTATAAGGACAGGTAGCAATTTCAGGACTCTTTCCATCATTGTATGTTGGTGGTGAATCAGGCACCTTCTCAGCTTTATGCCTGGCCTTGCTTATATCCTGCCACAGCTTCTACCACACATTCAGGAGGCCTTCCTCAAATCCAGGGCTATTTAACTTCTTTTATGTCATAAAACCCTTGGGCAAAGAGGGCAAAGCTTATGGACCTCTTCTCAGAATGTTTTTAAATGCACAAAATCAAATACATAGGATTGCAAAAAGAAACCAATTATCCAGAAAGGTGGTTTATAAAATATTTTTAAAAACAAGTTCTCAGAGCCCAGGTTGAGATGAGGAGGCCCCCCCTCATTCCCTGGGGCCCTTGTCAACAATATGCCATTTTCTCTGCCCCCACATCTTCTAACTTCTGGTGAGTACCACTACAGCACCTGGGCTGGCCATATGGCTTCCTTGCTCTGACTTCATGACCCATTTCTTTTTCCAAGCCTGCATTTTTAATTTATCCCACTACTTCTTGAAACCACTGCTGGTAAGAGGTCACAGAATACTGACACTTCTTCACCCTCTGAACCACCCATGATTGTGACTGTAGTTTCCATGACTCACAGTCACATAAGCGCAACCAGAATATTGTCTAAGTATTACAAACTCTTCTAATATTAAAGCTGTAATAACCTTGGAGATCACAGGATCACAGTTTGAGTCATCAATCATGCTTTGCCAGTAGAGAATTCTAGAGCCAGAGAGCTGAATGCATCATGTGAAATAAGTCAACAAACATGGCCAATCTTTGTCACATTACTCATCAAACAGAAGAGTTGACAAGTTCCTATACTTGACAGAACTGGTTCTGGTCCACAAACCAAACAGCCTTGCTTTGATCCACTGTCCTTCTAAAAGCAGCCAAGAAGGACCCATCCATCATCTATTGTTCCCCTATCCCTACATATCTAGAAATATAAACACCTCTCCAAGCCCTGACTGAATTCCTTCTATTGCAAGGGCGAAGGAACATCACTGATTCTTCCACAAAGTAGGAAAAAAAACCTCAGTCATTCAGTAAACATTTATTAAAGGCCTACTATGTGCCAGGTACTGTTACTGTTCTAAGGGCTGAGGAAAGCTCCCTTTGAATATTTCATTATTGTCCCAGAGTGATTCCTTTGGCAGTGGGAGCCAGAATGGGCTGGTAATAAAGGGAACTGATGAGCCTGATTAGGTGCAGACCCACCAGGGTTGGCTCTTTAACAAGGAGTGACAGAATGAACTGATGATAAAGGAAACTGAGAAACTTGGTTAGGTGCAGCCCATCAGGGTTGGTTTGGTGAAGCACAGAAGTCACAGTTTCAAAAGGCTGTCCCAAAACCTTCTGAGATAAAAAGCTTTCTTAGTCTCCCCTGGTTAAATTTTTCTTGGTCAGTTTCTGAAAGGGTTTGTTGAGCCTGACTCCAACACCGGTCGCCTCTTCCAACATTACCAACACAAAACAGCACAGGGCTAGAGACACACTAACATGCATCTCCACCTCCATCACAAGGCAAAGGTCCAAGCTCCAATTCATTTCAAAGAATGTCATGCTGGAGCAGGTGCAAAAAATTAAGGAAGGGGAAGGGAAAGCTAATGAAACGTTGCATTAAAAAAATGGCAGAGAAAAGAAAGAGTTGTGTTAACATATAAATCAAGCATGAAATCACTTCAAACAGTAAATGTTAATTCAGTGTGGGAGCTAGTAAGTCATTTGATGCATAAGGTGAACGTTTCTGCAGCGCTGTTACTAGTACCAAAAAGATATTTACTCTCACTAGCTTGACCCAAACAAAAATAAAATCCCCAGAGATGTTTGATTGCTATAACACCCAATCATTTCCTGTTTACAACACACCAAAATATTGCTGCAACAAGTTACATCCTGACAAAATTATGCCCCAAATGACCTAATATCCTTCCTCTAGTTTCTGAGACTCATAATAGATGCCTTGACTGGACGACAGGCTCACCTGACGATCCTTATAAAAGCATATAGCTTCTTTATTATGGCCTGGGAAAATGTGTTCTTAACACAGAAAATTCTGTGATGGTCCTTCTTGTGCCAATGTAAGGAGTCATGCTAACTTATGCAAATTATTTGAAAGAAATTGTTTGTACAGAAAAGCTGAAAGGTTTCAGTTAAATTTATTACATAAAAGAGGGAGGGAAGAAAGAAGCAAGGAAAGACTTATTAAATACCCACTGTCCTAAGTGATCTACAATTAATATCTCACTGGATCCTCACAACAACCCTGGGACGTAGGTGTTATTATCATCTCCAGTTTACAGATGAGGAAAGTGAGGCAGAGATGCAATGACTTGCCGGGGGCCACACAGCTAGCAGTATGTGATTCCACATATGAAGCCTAGTTTTCCTCACTCTAGCCCGGTGTGCTATTCACTGCATCACCTAGAGGCTTTAGGCAACTACACGGCAGGTGAAGGTAAATCATCAACATTTTGGAAATAAATATTAATCAAAGAATAACCTCTGTTTCTGAAAAGGACACGTGGCCTTTCCTGCCCCCTCCACATATAATGATTGTGCTCATTACTGACCCGGTCATCCAACGCCAAACCACCCCCCAGAGTCCTTACGGTGGCAATCCAGAGAATGACCCTAACTCGAATAAGCCGGACATGTTTCACATCCTTATACAACTGAGGAATGAACCCCTAATTCCTACAGGCTGTGGGAAAATCTCAAAAGCCAATACTTCCAAAACACTTTATTCATATCAACAAGAGGAAGCCATCGGTCCCTAGCCCTGTTGCTCTGATGGAGGCAGACAGCACAACACACACAACACATGCCCCCCCCCCATACACTCACAATACACCACACATGCATACATGCACACCACACGATACAGAAACCATACACACATACAACACGTACAACACACACATCATAGCTTATACTAGTTAACAGACCCAGACCATGTTTTCATGGAGGCTGTTCTGAGCGAGCATTTTCCAAATAAACAATTTGGCACTTTGTAAAAGTGAATGATAGAAAGAATCCATCAATCATCACCTGAAAGTGATCCCCAAATAAAACCCTCCAAGAATATGATAGCCAAATTCCAGAGCTTCCAGGTCAAAGAGAAAATACTTTAAGCAGTCAGGAAAAAAAAAATCAAAACATTCAAATCTCATTAGAGCCACAGTCAAGATCATACAAGATTTAGCAGCTACCACGTAAAAGGAGCAGAGGGCTTGGAATGATATTCCAGAAAGCAAAAGAGGTTTGACTATAACCAAGAATAACCTACCCAGCAAAATTAAGTCTAATCCTAATCCTTCAAGGGGGGAAAAAAGTATATTTAATGAAATAGAGGACTTTCAAATATTCCTAATAAAAAGACCAGAGCTGAACAGAAAATCTGACATGCAAATACAAGACTCAAGCATAAAAAGGTAAACAGGAAAGAGAAATCATAAGGGACTCAAGGTTAAATTGTCTATCTTTCTACATGGGAAGATGATATGTGTGACTTCTAAGAACTTCATTATTTGAGCAGTCAGGAGGAGCTGACATATAAAGAGGGCACAGGAAGGAGTTGACTACATTGGGATGATTTTTTTTAAAATGGAAAGGTGAGAGAGAGGGATGCCTAGGAGAAGGGGAAAAGGAGAAGACTGGAGAAGATAATCTCAGAAAAAGAGGTAGTAAGAAAGAGCTATTACAGTGGAAAGGAAAATGACATATGTGGGGACAGGGGAGAGGTGCTGGCAATGCCTGAACCTCATTCACCATCTAAACTGGTTTAAAGAAGGAACGTACATTCTTCTGTACATATTCAACTGGTAATAGAAATCTATCTTATCCAATAAGGAAGTAGGAAGAAAATGGGATTAGGGAAAAGGCGAAGGGGAAGAATAAAAAGGAAGGCAGGTAAAAAAAGGCAAGAGTCAGAAGCAAAACAGACTTTAGAGGAGGGAAAAGATAAAATGAGAAAGAGAAGGGTAAACAGAAGAAAATAGGCTGGAGGGAAAGGCACGGTTAATAATCCTAACTATGAATATGAATGGGATGAACTCACCCATAAAACAGAAGCAGATAGCAGAATGGATTAGAAACCACAATCCACCAATATGTTGTTTACAAGAAACAGAGAGACACAAAAAGAGTTAAAATAAGGGGCAGGAGCAGAATGCATTATATGCTTCAGCTAAAGTAAAAAGGTAGGAGTAGCAACCACAATCTCAGACAAAGCAAAAACAAAAAAGCCCTAATAAAAAGGATGAGCAGGATAACTATATCTTCTTAAAGGAACTATATGCAATGAAGAATATCAATATTATCACATATATGCACCAAATGGCAGAGCATCCAAATTCTCAACGGAAAAGTAAGATGAATTATAGGAGGAAATAAGAGAGTAAAACTACTAGTGGGAGGCGTTAATTTTCCCCTCTCAGAACTAAATACCATAAAACAAGTAAGAAAGAAGTCAAGGAGATGAACAGAATCTTATTACAATTAGATATGCTAGGCCTCTGGAAAAAACTTAATGGGAAAAGAAAGGAGTATACCTTTTTCTCAGCTTTGCATGGCATCGTTGCAAAAACTGACCATGTATTAGGGCATACAAGCCTCAAAATCAAATGCATAAAAGTAGAAATATCAAATGCAACCCCTTCAGGCCGTAAGGCAATAAAAATTACATTCAGTGAAGGGGCATGGAAGTACAGATTAAAAATTAATTGGAAATTAAATAATCTAATCCCGAAGAATGAGCGGGCAAGGAACAAATCATCGAAATACAATCAATAATTTCATTAAAAAGAATGACAATCATGAGACAACTTCCAAAATTTGTGGAATGCTGTCAAATCAGTATCTTAAGGGAAATTTTATATCACTAAGGGTATATACATCAATAACAGAGAGAAAGAGCAGATCAATGAATTGGATATGCAACTAAAAAAACCTAGGAAAAGAATTTAAAATTCCCAATTAAATACCAAAATGGAAATCCTAAAAACCAAAGGAGAAATTAATAAAACTGAAAGTTAAAAAAACCCAATAAAATAGATAAACTATTGGTTACTTTTATTTAAAAAAGGAATGAAGAAAACCAAATTACTAGTATCAAAAATGAAAAAGTTGAATGCACCACCAATGAAGATGAAATTAAAGAAATTATTAGGAGTTATTCTGCCCAACTATATGGCAGCAAAACTGACAATCTAAGTAAAATGAATACTTGCAAAAATATAAACTGCCCAGATTAACAGAAGAAGACACAGAATATTTAAATAATCCTATCTTAGAAAAAGAAATTGAACAAGCTATAAATAAGCTCCTGAAGGAAAAGTTCCCAACATCAGATGGTTTACAAGTGATTTCTACCAAACATTTAATGAACAATTAATCCCAATACTACACAAAGTACTGGAAAAAACTGATAAAGGAATCCTACCAAATTCCTTACATACCACAAATATGGTTTTGATACCTAAATCAAGGAGAACAAATACAGAAAAAGAAAACTACAGACCAATTTCCTTAATGAATATCAATGCAAAGTTTTAAATAAAACAGTGGCAAGGAGATTGCAGCAATATATAACAAAGACTGTACACTATGACCAGGTGGGATTTATACCTGGAATGCAAGGCTGGTTCAATACTGGGAAAACTATCAGCATAACTGACCATTATCGACAACACAAATAACAAAAAAATCATATAATTACATCAATCAATGCAGAAAAAGTCTTTGACAAAATATATCCATTCCTGCTAAAAGCACTAGAAAGTATAGGGAAAATGGAACCTTTCTTACAAAGATAAGCAGTGTCTATCGAAAATCAAGAGCACACATTATCTATAATGAGGATAAGCCTTCCCAATAAGATCAGAGGTGAAGCAAAGATGTCCATTATCACCACTATTGTTCAAAATTGTTCTGGAAATGCTAGCTATCTATAGCAATAAGACAAGAAAAAGAAAATGAAGGAATAAAACTGGCAACGAGGAAACAAAACCATCGCTCTGCAGATATGTTATACTTAGAGAACCGTAGAGAATAAACTAAAAACTAGTTGAAATAATGAACTTCAGCAAAGTTGCAGGATGTAAAATAATGCCAAATAAATCATCGGAATTTGTATATACTACCAACAAAACCTTGCAAGAGATAGAAAGAGAAATTCCATTTAAAATAACTGCAGACAATATAAAATACTTGGGAGTCTACCTGCCAAGACAAACCCAGGAACTATTATGAACACAAAATACTTTTCACACAAATAAAGACAAATCTAAACTGGACAGATATTAATTGCTCATGAGTAGATGGAACCAAGATAATAAAAATGACAATTCCACCTAAGTTAATTTACTTATTCAATACCATACCAATCAAACCACTATTTTAAAGAGCTAGAAAAAATAAAAACAAAATTCATCTGGAAGAATAAATGGCCAAGAATATCAAGGGAATCAATGGAAAAAATGTGAAGGTGGCCTGGTAGTTTCCAATCTCACACTATCTTACGAAGTAGTCATCATCAAGAACAACCTGGTACTGATCAAGCAGCAGAGTGGTGGATTGGTGGAACAGATTAGGTAAGTGACGCATAGTAGTGAATGACCATCATCATCTAGTGTCCGATAAAATCAAAGAGCTATATACTCAAAGACTGAGGTAAGGACTCACCATAGACAAAAACTGATGGGAAAACCAAAAAGCAGTTTGGCAGAACATAGACACTGACCAACAACTCACACTGTATATATATACCAAGATGAAGTCAGACATAGTGATATCCTAAGTAAATTAGGGGAGCATGCAAAAATGTACCTCAGATCTATGGAAAAGGCAAGAGTTTATGACCAAACAAGACAGAGAGGATCATGGAAAGTAAACTACTTTTGGTTACAGGGAATTTTTAAAAAGCCTTTGCACAAACAAGACTAATGTAACCAAAATTAGAAGGAAAACAGGGAACAAAAATTTACAGCAAGTTTCTCTGATAAAGACTTCATTTTTCAAATATATAGATAACAGAGTCAATATATTTATTAAGCACCCACTATGCTCTGGACACTGTGCTAAACACCCATGATACCAGGAAGGCCAAAACAGCGCCTGCCTTGAAGGAGCTCACAGTCAAATGGGGGGGGGAGAGATACCTTGCAAACAATGATGCACAAACAAGATACGTGCAGGATACTCTGGAGCTAATCTCAGAGGTAGGCAACAGCATTAACAGGGGTCAGGAAAAGCTTCTTACAGATGGGCTCTTAGCAAGGGTTTGAGGGAAGCCAGGAGGTGGAGATGAGGACAGAAGTCTTCCAGGCATGAGACACAGCTAGAGAAAACGTCCAGCGCTGGGAGATGGAGCATAGGGATGAAGGAATAGTGAGGAGATCAGCGTCACTGGATTGCAGAGCACGGGGGAAGAGTAAGGTATAAGAAGATGGGAAAGATGGGAAGGGGACAGGCTTGAAGAGTAAAAGCACAGAAGTTCCTTTCTGACCCTGGAGATGGAGTTTACTGCATAGGGGGCGGTAACATCATCAGAATTTGGCTTTCAAAAGATCGATTTGACAGTTGAACGGTGGCGGGTGGACTGGAGTGAGAAGAGACCCACCAGAAGGCTTTTGCAAGAATCTAGGCATGAGGCGACATGAGACTGTACCAGAGGACAACAGTGTCAGAGGAGAGAAGAGGACTCATGGGAGGGAAGCTGAAAAAGAAGAAATAACTGGATTTGGTAGTTACTTGGATATAGGGCAGTATATGAGAGTGAGAAGTCATAGTACCTTGGCTGCAAGTTGCAAGACTAGGCAGGATGGTGGTCACAGGGAAGTAAGAAAGAGGGGAAGGTTGGGGCTGGGGGTGGTGTGGGGAGGAAAGAGACCATGTTCAGTTTGGGACATCCAGCTCTAAAGTCCCTTCCAGCTCTCCACATCTGTTCTATCCATGATCTTCTCACATCCTTGTTAGTTGTACTTTGTTGAAGGATTTGTTTGGGGGCCTGTATCTTTTGCATCAAGATGAAACACAGTAATGAATTCAAAATAAATGGGGCGAGGGGTTAGGTGTGGGGAGAGTGATCGTTCAATCACAGGCCTTTTTCTAACACTAGTTTTAACAACCTCACCCATCCTTTGTCTCCCCATCAAAATAGATAAGCAAATCCTTTAGAGATCTACATCTTTCTTAGTATTTTAAGTTAAGAAACTGTAGGTTGGCCAGATAACACATCACATTCCATGTATTTTAAGTAATAAATCATATGGGTGTGCATGAGTGTTTGGTGGGGCACCAACCAATATAACTGACAATCAAGATGATTATACTCAAGAGGCAGCAGGGCATGGTGGAAAGATGGCTGGACTTGGAGTCAAGGTCATGTGCTGAGTGACCATGGCTGCTAGTCTAGGCACTTGACCCGGGCCCCTCCCAGCAGCTTTGGTTTCATCATCTGTAAAACAGATAACAATGGTTCTTACCTCACTGGTTGTTGTGAGGTTCCAATAAGATAATCTATGAAGTGCTTGGCAAGCTTTAAAAAACTACTTAGGTCAGTTATGATTTGGAATAGAACAACAAAGGACTTTCCAATTTATACCCAGGAAGGAAACACATGGCTGATGTCCTGCCCAACATGCTCATGGAAGTACCACCTACTGAGGTAATGTCCGAGGACCCCTTCCTCACCATCATTTCAATGTCATTCTGTAACCTTCTTCCTTTTCTCAGGCAAACTCTGTGGGTATGACTCCCAGATGACGGCGGACTCACTACCTGTGTGGCCCCGGGCCCATCAATGAAACTCTAGGGTCCCCTTTGTTCGTGGGCCAAAGGAAGGGGTTGGACTACGTGGCCGGGAAAGCAGCCCCGGTAGAAGGGGATCCTCCAAGGGAAGTCTTTCTTGTTAAGGAAAGGAAAGGGTCAGCAGAATGGGACCGATGCTCCCCTCCAATTCCCTCCCCCTCCCCCCCCACGGCATCCACAACACACGCTCACACACAGCCAAAGGTAACAGAACCTCCAGCTCCAGGGAGGTTGGTTTGTAAGCTTGCTCAATGTCGGTGTGTGGCTGTAGCTTGTGCGTGCTCCTGGTGGTTATCAAGTCTATGATCCAGACACGGACTGGGCTGAAAAGGGGGTGTCCCAAGGCTATCTGCAGCCCCTCACCACTACCCGGGGGGCCCTTTCCTTGGGCTGCAGTCTTCCAGAGTAGTGAGGGGCTGGGGGGGGGGGGGTCTCTCCCTCCTCTCCCCTCCAAACCCGAGTCCCCGCTTCTCCCTCATTCTAGCTCCCTGGAGCCTTTCTCAGGCTTCCCCCTTAGTAGCTCACAGGCTCTTTGCGGGAAGGACAGGGCTGAGATGCCGACCACCCCTCCTCAAATGACTGCCAGGCCATGTGCTGGCCCCGGTGGGGGCACCCTCGGTAAGGGGGAGGCGCCAGCACTGAAGGGTTCCCACACGGCCACTCTGAGCGGCCCCGGACCTCCCGGCGGGGCTGGGATCCTGCACCCCCAGGCCCAAGCCCCAACACTCTTGGGAGCTTGGTAACTAGAATCGCTCTGGAACGTGCTTCACTACCAGGCGCCAAGGCTTCTGGAGACCAGGGCCTTCATGTTCCTTTCTGCACCCCAAGCCCCTGGCCCAGCTACTAAATGCTGCGGGATGGACCCGAGTAACCGCACCCTGGGGGGCCGGCCACCTCTCCGGTGCCCGAGCAGACACCGATGTCCCAGTGCCCCGGGGCGCTTTGGGGGCCCCCCCACCAGCAGGCAAGTGGGCAGCCGGAGCTGCTGGCCAGGGTGCTTCCGAACTCGGGGACCCGGGGGGGGGGGGGGCGAAGGGGAGAGCCTCGGGGAGGCTTCTCAGACGAGCCCACTGGGGGCTCCTGACTCTGGGCCTGTGCTCACCACGCATGCCCTGCGTCGGGGCGGGGGCCTCCACTTGGTGCCCGGCCCCACAGGGCAGAGGCCCACAGCAAGGGAAGGCCGCCAAGACCCCGAAGCCACGCTGTAGCAGGGCCAGGCTGCATCTCCTCGAGGCCCGGCCTCGGGTGGGGGCCCCCTGGGTCCTCCCCGCCCCCAAGGCCTCCCCAGGGCCTGGCACTCGCTGTCCCCCCAGGATCCCAGGCTTCAGCGCCCGGGGAGGGGGGGCAGGGGCCTGCTCACGTCTGGGGGCTTAGTGTACACACAAGGGGCTTCATAAATGCGCGCTGGGACAAGCTGAAGAGAGGAGACGTGGGGGGCGGGGCGGACCAGGCCCCGTGGGGCCACAGGGAAACAGACGAGAGGAGGGTGGGGAGACACGTGGGGCCGGGAGACACGTGGCGCCGGGCGCACGTGGGGGGTTGGGGGGGCCGCAGCCCCCCGCCACGCCCCTCCCCCGCTCACCTGGCAGCCCTTCTTGTGGTGGAAGCCCACCACCACGATGTGCAGCACGGGCCCCCGCGGGCCACGGCGCCCCCCGGCCTTCTCCATGGGCCGCCCGCCCCGGGGTTCAGGACCACCGGGGACACCAAGGCAGCCCCCGCTAGGCCCGCCCGCCGTCGTCGCCTCGCCGCTTCCGCCTCCGCGTCACCTGATCCCGCCCCGGCCCGGCCCGGCCCGCCCCGCCCGGCCAGCCCCCGCCACCGGGGAGGACGAGGGGGCGGGGCCTGCGGGGAGGGGAGGGGCCTGCGCTGCCGGGGAGGAGCGGAGCCGAGGCCGAAGGGGCGGGGCCTGCGCTGCCCTGGAGACCTGGCCTCGGAGGAGACGCCAGGGTGGGGCGGGGTTTCCTGCTGTGGTCCCTCCTTGCCCTACAGCCGCAAGATCTGGGTTCAGATCCCAGTTGTGCGCTTTGTTCTGGCTGCCCGGGTTGCTTAAGGGTTCTAACAGCAACAAAGTTTACATGACGCTTTAAAGTTTCCAGGTTGCCAGTTCGGTGGTTTCGGTCTTAGCCAACTCTTCATGGGCACATTTGGGTTCTACTTGGCAGAGACACTGGACAGGGTGGCCGTTTTCTTCTCATCTTACAGATGTGGAAACTGAGACAGACAGTGTGAAATGACTTCGGATTTGAACTCAGGTCCTCCTGACTCCAGGCCCTGCGCCCCCCACTTGTGGAGGGGTACAGCCCTGGGAGGGAGGTGCTGTTATCACCTTCGTTCTTGGCCACCGCCATCCATTGCACAGACAATGTTGACCGGCCCTGGACTCAGGAACTCCTGAATTCAGATCCAGCCCCAGACACTTACCCTTGGCGGGTCATTCAGCCTCAGGGTCTTCAACTGTAAAATGGGATTAACAATAGCACTTATCTCCCAGGGCCGTTGTGGGAATCAAATGAGATATTGTGAGTCACTTAGCTGGGTGCCTGGCACTGTAAGTACTTACACTCTTCCCCGTGGCTGCAGCCTCCCGGGCAAAATGATGGAGGAAAGTGTTTTGGAGTGAATCAGTTTTTAAGCCTTCTATAAATATGAGCTGTTGATGTCTTACGTGTGAAATATTTGTCCAGTGGGTCCTAAAAGAACATTCCCATCATAAACCAAACTAGAACACAAAAAGAATTTAATTTCAACAGAGAAATTGTTCACAGGTCCTCCTTGAAGAGAAAAGGGAGGATTGTTCTCATCTTGAACGTAAAGGCAACATGAAGTCAACCCTAGATAAACTTATTTATTTCATCATTTGAGCATCTGATGAATATAAACAAAAAAGACTACTTTGAGATATCTCCATTTGGGAGGCGGAAGGGAGAAAAGTTATCAAGAATTTGAAACAACGCTTGATACCAAGCAAATGTGTTTTAATAATCAGTGACTTCAATGCAAGTTGCCTTGATCATAGGCCCAGGGACATGAGAGTGAAAGACAGGTTTAAAAGGCAGGCTCAGATTTCAAATCCAAAAGAAATGAAAGGCCTATAGATCCAGAAGCTTCATGAAAAATGGCATGAGTATTTCCACAAGAAGTCAGAAAGCATTGGTCATGCCAAGCAACACATACCATTAAAAAATGAAATAGGCTATATTTGAACAAACAGGAAATTACAGTAAAAATAACTTCAACCTGACATTGAAGCCAGTGAGTGATGTCAAACATATTTAACAATGACCACAAAATGTTTCCAGAATTTGGTACTTGACCGACATCAAACAAACCTGTTCTTCCTCCATTATTCCATTAATTTCTTCCATTATAATTAGACAGGAAAACATACTTGCTTATTCTCAGTTCTCTTCTTACTCTAAAGAAAGGCAGGATGGCTTGGTGGTGGACAGATGATGACTTTGAGTCAGATCTTCCTTTGCACAATACAATATAAGCCTCTTGCAGACACAAGGAGTTTACTTTTCACCTTTATTTCCCAACATTGTGCCTTGTAAAAATGAAACCCAACCCAACCCAACCTAAAACATTTGTTGACTTGACACATCCTAGCGATACCACCAGGAGCAACTCTTTGGCCAACTCTTAGAACTATAAACCAATCTGCATCTGCAGAGTAAATTTCCACATAAGAAATTCCATATGTTGCTGAAATTACAGGTCTAGACCAAGTAAAATAATGCCCCAAATTCCATAAACAAAATGTCTCTAAATTCATGGCTCTACATTTCGTTTTATATATGTATTCCAGGTTCTTCAGATAGCCCTTGTCCTTGAAAAGCTGACTGTGATCCTGATTGATTCTCAGTAAGTGATTTCCACACTCCTGTGGGCTTGGTTTTTCCCTTCTCATTGGAGTTTGGCGTGCCTAGCCAGGTCACATTTTGAGCTGTTTTGTGTCCTGTTGAAGTAGGACTTCTATTTTAATTTTACTAGTTTTTCTAATTCAAGGAACCTTTCCTTAAGAGTTTCTAGAATAGAGTCTCTGTCTCCTCCAAGCTAGGAATGTGCTCCTGCCTCATCTCCACCAACGGCATCCCTGGTACCCTTTAAGTCCAGTTAAAATCCCATCTTCTACAGGAAACATTTCCAAGCTGTCTTGATCCTTCGAATTATTTCTTCTTTGTCCTGTGTACTGCTTGTTTGTTCCTGTAGGTTGGCTTGTTGTCTTGTTAGATTGTGAGTGTCTTGAGGCAAGGTTCTGTCTTTTATGTCATTTTTGTGTCCCCAGGGCTTAATACTGCCTGGTGCTTAATAAATATTTATTGACTGACAAACCTGAAAGTTTTGGATGGGGAGGCAGATTGCCTGATTAGTGATTTGCTTGTGGTCTCCGAGCCAGAAAGAGTCTGAAGGTGAATCTGAATTCAGGTTTTCCTGACCACTGGTCCAGGGCTCTAATCACTGATACACCTAGCAGCTTGTCTCTGGCCTTGGCTTCCTCTTGATTGAAATGAGGGTCTTGGAATAGATAGATGATAATGTCCCTTCCAGATCTGCCTGTGGTCCCATGATACTTGCTCTTTTCTCCCTTCTTTCCAGCCCCCCAGATAACAGCTTTAGTTAGGACTTCTGAGTGAAGGAGAGACGACTGTGGGTTGGGGTCACCTCCTGAAGAAGCTGCATCTTGAATTAGGTCTCAGGAGAAGGCACAGAGGGAAGGGGAAGTTTTGGAAGGAAGAATGAGTGTGATTCCTGTAAAGGTTACTCAAGAGCAAGATTTAGTCTAAGACATTGGAAGAGCTGGGTTGTAGTAATTGGGAGAGAGAGAGAGAAAGTTCTGAAGCATAGGTTCGTAGATAATGGGGAAATGATTTAGAGCTGGGAGGGAACTTGGAGGTCAACAAATCCATTTCCTTCATTTTACAGATGGGGAAACTGAGCCTCAGAGAAGTGACTGCCCTCAGAATAAATGACTAACTTCTGTTCCAGTGATCTAGCCATTGACCCAACCAGCTGCCTCTCCTTGGCCTCAGCTTCCTCATGGTTGAAATGAGGACTAGGTAGATGGTAATGTTACTTCTAGATCTAAGTGTATGCATGATCCTTGCTCCTGTCCTCCATCCATTCCAGTCCCCTTGACAACACCTGACAGCCACCATTACCATGACTAAATGAAAACCTTGACCTACTGAGAGTCTTTTGTGTATAAAAAGTATTTGTAAGACCTCCTTGCATTGTAGTAAAAAACCATGGGAACTGAAGGGGTGCTATCTACTGGGGAATGGCTGAACAGCTCCTGGTCTATGGAAGGTTCACCATATTATGGTGCCTTAAGAAATGACAAAATGGACATTTTTAGAGGACATGAAAAGACCTCAGTGACACAATGCAGAACAGAGCAGTGACAACAGCCTTATCAAGAAGGACATCTCCTCTGTATCCCAGATCCCCTGCTGCCATCTTCCCTATTACTGTCCAGGGCATACTTCCTCCTCCTGATCATTCAGGCCCCCAACTTCAGTGTCCCCAGGGCAGGACTCCTCCCTCCATCCCACCCTTCTCTTTTCTGTGTCCCATTGAGACTTGTCCATTTAAATTTTGTAACATCTTTCGCATGTGACCCCTTTCCCTGTTCTGTCACCCCCCCAAACCCCAAAGCCCAAATCAGCCCATTTAATAGCTATTGAACTGGTCTGATGGAGGGGGACTCTGCTTCCTCCATTGACTCCCCACTCCAGTCCATCCTTTACTCAGCTGTCAAAGGGATCTTCCTAAAGTGAAATTCTCACTGACCATGTTGCACACACCCTTCCCCTTCAATAACCTTCATTGGCTTCCTATCACCTCCAGGGTCAAATATGAAATCCTCTGCTTGGCTTTCAAAGTCTTTCATGACCTAACCTTGCCTTGCCTCCACACTCACAACTTTCTAGTCTTCTTACACCTACACCCTCCTCCTCCCATGTGCCCTACCAGCCAGTAACACTGGTCTTGCTGTTCCTCAAACAACCCCTTTTCAGTTCTAGGCTTTCTCTCTGGTTGTTCCCCATGCCTCCTGCCATTCTCTCCCTCCTCCTCTCTGTCTCCTGCCTTCTCTGCCTTCTTCCAGCTCCCAGACAAATTCCACCTTCTCCAGGAAGCCTCCCCCGATCTCCCTTAGTGATTCTGGAGGGAAATCCTTTGGTCTTTTAATCTTTTCCAAGGTATCCTGTATATACTGTTTGCACAGAGTTGTTTGCATTTTTTTTTTTTGCCCCATTAGTCTGTGAGTTCAAGGGCAGGGCCTGTGTTTGTCTTTCTTTGTACCCCTAGCACTTAGTGCTTGGCACATAGTAGGAGCTCAGAAAGTGTTCATGGACTCCCTGACTGAGCACTCTGAAAGACTTGCAGCTCTGCTCAGTGGCCTGGGAAGCCATGATAGCAGAGGAGTGAGGAGGAAGCAGCGTCCCCACCTCTTTGGCAGGAGGACATGGACTCAGGAGGCAGACAGAGACACGTTTTTGGAAGGGGCCAGTGTGGACCTTTGTCTTGCCGACTTATGTATATTTACTGTAAGGATTTTTGTTTTGTTCTTTATTGTTCAATAAGGGGACAGGAGAAATGGAGGTGGACTGATAAAAAAAATGTGACAAAAACAAATGGATAAATACATAAATGCAAAAACCCCAAAGGAGGATCCTTTTCCAGCCACAATGAGAGATGAGAGTAAGAGGTTTATTAATGATTATGCAGCAGTATTTAGGGGTCAATACACCCGAAAAGAAGAATTACAATTGATTTTGGAGGAAGAGGACTTTACTGCTTACCTGGTACTAATCTCAATTTAATTGCAATTAATAAATCAACATGAATTTATTAAGTCCTCAGTGCCTTCCCTTGGAGATTCTCTCCAGTCTCTACCTTGTTGGTACTTGGTTCTTTGCTTGTTTTCTGTCCTGTTAGACTGGAAGCTCCTTGAGAGAAGAAACTGTTCTTCAGCCTTTCTTTGTGTCATCAACATTACCTGGAACATAGTAGGCCCTTAATAGAGTGAGTATTTATGAAGGGCTTACTGTGTACTAAGCTCTGAGATGGATTAGGGACAGAAAACAAAAGACCTAACTATGTTGAGATCCCCACTAAATTTCACTGTCCACACTAGCTACTTGGCCCTCCCCACAATGATTTCCTCTTATTTTTCTGCTAGAAGCCCCCAAAAGTCATGTGTCTCCCCTCAGGTTTCTCATATTATTTTGCCTGGTCCTTTTCCTGACACTGAATATGACCCCTCTTATTTCACATTTATGTGTCCACAGGCTTTCAATACTCTTCCTCCATTAGATTGGAAGTACTTTGAAGGCAGGGGCTACACCTTCTTTTAACTTTGTATCATCAAGGTTTACTGTAGTAGGGATTCTTAAACTTTGGTTGGTGTCATGGCCCCCTTGGCCATCTAGGGAAGTACTGGGACTCTTTCTCAAAAATATGCTTTTAAATAATTGAAGAAAATACTACGTACTGTATCTGTTTGAGGCTTGGGGAAGAAAGATGTAGTGGTTTTCATATATAATTTTATTGACCTGGAATGTATACAGGAGCCACGGGTTAAGACCCCCAAATTCAGTCTATTACACGTGCAAGATCTTTCAATAGGAAGACCAGGTCACTTTTTCTTAGTTCCCTTTCCCTGATCTCATAAATCTCAAGTATGTACCTGAGATGGTGTGGGGAAGGGGGAAGGATAGATGGAATCTTAGACCTAAGTGGTGAATTGGGTGGATGGGCATGAGAGTGTACCGCTTAAGAAGGGTTCTGAAAAGCCAGGCTTGTGCCTGTGAGGAGAGAAGATGGCAGAATTATAGTACCAAGGAGACATGTCTATGAGAGTCCTTGTTTCATTCTATGCTGGGCTAGCTGGGGTGGGGGAGAAGGGTCTGGAACAGACAATGAAACTCCATGATTCTCCCCACCCCCACACTCCCTGACCACCCCTGACTTGGAGGAAGAGTGTTGCTAGGCAACGTTGGAGCAGGTTTATAAAAACTTCAGCCAATGAAAAGCCAGGAATGATCTGCAGACACCTTCACCAGAGACTGTTCAAGTGGCTCATTATCCAGACCAGCAGAGAAGAGATGTATTATTAACTCTTTGGGTTCTGAGAAAGATTTGGTTTTCATTGGCTTTTCAGGGCAAGCAAACAAAAATTTATGGAAATTGTTATGTTCTCTGCCCTGTGCTGGGCCCTGGGGACGCCAATATGTATGTGCATATAAACACATATCTATATGCACACCTAAATGTATATTACACATGTTTATGGACATGTGAGTATATGTATACCTATCATTCTTTCGATCTATCTATATATGTAAAAAACCTAAATGAAAAGTGAATAGTCACATGCTCATCTCCCCCTCTGTCTTGATACAGGGACCCCCAGGTGAGCAACCTTTCTCTTTGGGTGCTACATTTGGACACCTTCTCTGCAATTTATCATCTCAGGGAGATTCTTAGAGGAAAGAGGTGAAGGGGCTATGCCAAGGGAAGGGTGACTAGCCATTGAACCAAACTGGTTTTGAGAGTGGGTTGCCATGCACCCTTGGGCTGTGGATAAAGTCATAAAGAGAAAGAAAATGTAAGAAAGCTAAACATGAGGGAGTTAGGGCAGGATAGCTTTAGCAGGCATGGTCTCAGGAAAGGAGGCTTCATGTAGAAATGGTCCTTGGGTTGAGACTTGAAGGAAAAGATGGGTTGTGTGAGCAGAGGTGAGGAGAGAGAGCATTCTAGGCATAGAAATGCTGAGTGCAGATTCAGGGAGATAAGAGGGCAAAGATTGTGTGGAACAGAGAGAAGGAGAGTTTGTACTGCAGAGTTCAAGATGGGGAGAAATGTCCAGTGAGGTGGGGAAGATAGGTTGGGACAAGGTTGTATAAGGCTTTAAAAGCCAACTGCAGAAGTTTGTACTTGATCTGAAAGGCCATAGGGAGCCACTGTACATCATTGAGCAGGAGAGTGACAAGGTCAGATCTGAGCTTAAGGAAATCCCTTTGGCAGCTGTTGGGTTGATAGTGAACTGAATGAAAAAGACTGGAGGCAGGGACACCAACGAGGAGGTCATTGCCATGATCTTAGTGAAAGGTGACTAGGGTAGGAACTAGGGTGAAGGCAGTATGAAGAGGGGGGATCAGATGGGAGAGACATGGTCGAGAGCTGGATGGCCAGAATGGGGACTGATTGAACATATGAACTGAGGGGTGTGAGGAATTGAGGAGAATACCCAGGTTATGAAATTGGGAGACAGGAAGAATGGTAGTGTTTTCAGCAGAAACAGGACAAGTTGGGAGACAGGTGAGGTCAGTGGGAAAGATAATATATGGGTTTTGTTTTGGATCTCACAGCATCAAAGAATTTTCAAGTTGGTAGGATCCAGCAGCCAGTGAGTGCAATTCATATCCTAAAGGAATCTCCACCATAACATAATTAATAAGTGATCTTCTAGAAGCCCTCCAAGGTGGTGTCTTCTCTGTCCCTCCTCTCTGGGCAGCACATTCACCTTTGGCTCTCTGGACAGCTCTCACTGTTAGGAAGTTGGGCAGTTTTTACTGACATTGAGCCTTGTTGAGTCTCTTTGTAACCTCCACCCCATCCTGCTGCTTCTGTCTTCTGGGGCCAAACAGAATAGATCTAATCTCTTCTCTCTGTGACATCCCTGCCTACACTTGAAGATGGCT
>CM053590.1:14701695-14718722 GCA_028646515.1 Pseudochirops corinnae | reverse complement strand
GAGGGTGAAAGAGGAGAATAGAAAAGTTGGTTTGAAAGTTAACTTCAAAAAATCAAAGATTTTGACACCTGGTCCCATGACTTCTTTGCAAACAGAGGGGGAAGAAATGGAAGTTGTGTCAGGTTTGGTATACTTGAGCTCAAAGATCACTGCACACAGTGATTGCAGCCATGAAATTAAAAGAGACTTGCTCCTTCAACAGAAAGCCATGGTTACTCTGGACAGCATATTAAAAGCAGAGACATCACCTTGCTGACAAAGAGCCATAGAGTGAAAGCTGTGGTTTTTCAAGTAGCAACGTATGGTTGTGAGACTTGGATTATAAGGAAAGCTGAATTTTTGAATTGTGGTACAGGGAAGACTTTTGAGAGTCCTTTGGACAACAAGGAGGTCAAATCAGTCAATATTTAAAGAAATTCAGACTGTTTGTTGGAAAAATAATTATTTAAGCTAAAGCTTAAACTTTTAGACTCCATAAGAGGAGGAGAGAAAGCACTGGAAATGATCCCGATGTTGGAAAGATTGAAGGCAATAGGAGAAAGGGGGTGGTTAAGGATGAGATGGAGAAATAGTGTCATGGAGGCAAGGATCATGAGCTTAGGCAGACTTCAGGACAGTGTGGAAGACCGAAGGGCTTGGCTTTCTATGGACCATGGATGCAGGAAAAGTAAGAAACAAGTGAAGGACTGAACAAGAGGAACAACAAATTTACTAAGAGCAGTGCTGGATGGGGGAATTATAAGGAGAGAAAACAAACGAACAAAACCTGAAACATGTTGCAACCTCTCTGCCTGGTGTGGGTCCTTGGCCATCCCCATGAGATCCCCTTCTCCTCTTTTTGCTATGAACCCCAGAAAAATCCGGTGTCCCTCTTCAGATTTGTCAGAGCACTTTTCCTGGGACTTTTTCTTTACACGGAACATAATCCTTCTTGTATCACAGTTATTGGTGTATATGCTTTCTATACCTTTCCCTCATTAATTTGGAAGGACTTTGAAGGCAAGGACCATGTCTTGTTTTACCTTTGTATTGTTAGGGTTTGGTGTAGTGCGGGATTGTAAACATTTATTTTGTCATAGATCCTCTAGCCATCGAGGGAAGCTTCTGGACTCTTTCTCAAAAGAATGCTTTTCAACAATTGAAGGAAATGCTACATATCAGTGAGAGGTGATGCAAAATGAAGATGTAATTTCCCCCCAAGTAATCATATAGACACCCCCTACCCCTGCCAATCTTCTGAAATGTGTGTATGGGTCCCAGTTTAAGAACCTCTAGGTCTAGTGCACTACACATGTGTGGCAAGATCTTTCAGAGCTCCCATCCCCTCAACTCATAAACCCCAAATATGGATCTGAACTTGAGTGTGGAGGGATGAAATGAATATGCAGATTTTTTGGACCTAATTGGCAGATTGGGTGGATGGGGCATGAGAGTGTGTTCCTGAAGGAGGATTCTGAAAGGTTAGGCTTGTACCTGTGAGACCAGAAAATGGCAGAATTATAATGCAAGGGACATATCTGTATGAGAGTCCTTGTTTGTTTGTGTGCTGTGGGCATTGGAGTTGGGGAGAGCAAGGGGCTGGAATGCACAATGAAGCTCCATGACTCCCCCCATCCCTCTCTCTGTTCCCTCTGAGTTGGAGGAAGAGTGTTGCTAGGGAACGTTGGTGCAGGTTTTTAGAAACTTGAGCCAATGAGAAGCCAGGAATGATCTGCAGACACCTTTGCCATAGACTGCTTAAGTGGCTCATTATACAGACCAGCAGAGAAGGGCTCTTGTTTTGTTAACTCTTTGGATTCTGGGACTAGTTTGATTTTAATGGTTTATCATGGAAAACAAGCAAATAAACATGCATTAATGGAAACTGCTATGTTCCCTGCTCTATGCTAGACCTTGGGGATGCAAATATACATACATGCATACATACATACATACATATATATATATATATACACACACATACACACACATATATACATATATACATATATATGCACAAAGAAATGTATATATGTGTGTATATATGTATCTATCTATATCCATGTTTGCGTTTTTATATATTTTTATAAATAAATGAAAAGTGACTTGACATTTTTTCAACTTGATCTGTGATTTCATTGATATAGGTAACCCCCAGGTGAGGAAGTTTTCTCTACGGATGGTGCATTTGGGTACCTTCTCAACAATTTATCATCCCAGGGAGATACATAAAGGACAGAAGTGAAGGGGCTGTCCCAGGGAAGGGAGATTTGACACTGAGCCAAAATAGCTTTGAGACTGCCTCCCCTTCCAATCCTAGGCTATGGAGAAAGGCATAGAGAAAAAATACCAGGGTGTTACAGAAGGCTGCCATTAACAGGTGTGGTCTCAAGAAAGGAAGGCTTCATGCAGAAATAGTGTTTGGGTTGAATCTTGAAGAAAAAGAAGGGTTTTGGGGGCAGAGGTGAAGATCGAGTCATTCTAGGAATGGGGAACATCCTGTGCAGATTAATGGAGACTGGAGGGGAAAGGTTGTTTGTGAGAAACTGAGAGGTGAGTTTGGAGCAATGTCCAATGAGGTGTCGAAGATGGGTTGGGTCCTGGTTCTCAAGTCCAGGTGTGATTTGAATGATACAAGGCAACTGCAGTTGTGGAACCTTTTGATAGTGATTTTGCATTTAATTGCCTTCTCAGCTATTTATCATCCTAGGGAAAAGCTTAGAGCACAGAGGTGAAGGGACTGTGAAGGGGAAGGGGTAGGTCAAGCAAGTTGTATAGGACCTTTAAAGCCAACTGCAGAAGTTTGTATGTGATCCAAGAAACCATAGGGAACCACTAGACGAAATCTGTTTGGTAGTTGCTGGGTTGAGGATGGACTGGAAGGAAAAGACTGGAGGTAGGGACACCAAAGAGCAGTCCATTACCATGATCTCAGTCAGAGATAACTGGGGTAGGGACTGAGGTAAAGGCTGTATTAGGAGAGAGCAGGAGTCAGATGGAAGAAACACGGTGGAGAGATGGATGGTCAGATTGGGGACGTATTGAACATGTGGAGTGAGGAGTGTGAGGAACTGAGGAGAATGCCCAGGGTATGAAATTGGGAGACAGGAAGAATGGTGGTGTTTTCAATAGAAACAGGGCAATTTGGGAGATAGGTGGGATCAGTGTGAAAGATAATAGAGGAGATCTGTTTTGGATTGTACAGTATCAAAGAATTTTCAAGTTAATAGGCATCCAGCAGGAAGGAGCAGTTCACAGTGAGTCAAACTGGCTCGCCATATACTCCTAGACTGAGAAAAAATGCATGGGAATACAATACAAGAGAGATAAGGTAGGACCCCATTAGCAGACATGGGCTGGGGGAAGGAAGACTTCATGGAGAAATGGAGTGCAATTCATATTCTGAAGGAATCCTCATCATAGCCTAAGTAATAAGTGATTTTCCAACCTCTGCTGGAAGCCCTCAAATGTGATTCTTCCTTCTCTCCTCCCTCTGCCCTATTCCTCTCTGGATAGCCCATTCCCCTTTCTGGATAGCTCTCATTGGTGAAAAGTTGGGCAGTTTTTCCTGACATTGAGCCTTCTCGAGCCTCTTTGTAATTTTCACCTCATCCTGCTGGTTCTGTCTTTTGGGGCCAAACAGATCGCATCTAATCCCTTTCCCAATGATGTCCCTACCTTCACTTGGAGATGGCTCCCATGTCCCCTCGATGCTTTTTTACTCTAGGCTAAATATCCCAAACTCCTTCAATTGACCCACATGTGACTTGAATTGATGACCCTTTACTCTTCTGTTTGCTCTTCTCTAGACACTGTCCATGGTATCATTGTCCTTAGTAAATCATGATCCCCAGAGCTGAATGTAATGGTCAAGATGAGGTATGTGAAGGGAAGAGAAAAGTGGGACTATCTCCCACCTTCCTAGTCATAGAAGCTGTGCCCCAATTAGTGCAGCTCAAATCAAGTAATAAGTATTAACTGACCCATTATACTACTCACATGTATTTAGCTCACACCCTCAGATCTTTTTAGAAAAACTGTTGATCCATGAGTCCTTCATCATACACTTGTGATGTTGATTTTTTTGGTATCCAATGAGAACATTTAACATTGATCATTACTGATTGCCCCCTTAGTGATTTTGAGATGTCTATGGCACATGAAAACTTGAAATATCTAAACGAGCAGTTGGTGAGGTTGACCTAAAGCCCAGGACAGAGACTGGGGCTGGAGACAGACATTGGGGAGTCATCTCTTGAGAGATATCTATTAAGTCTAATTAAGCTAAAGAGGGAAAGGGAAGATAAAAAGACATTAAGAGACAGAGATAGGGAAAATATAGATATTATGAGAGATGCAGAGGGAGAGAGCTATTTCAGGGAAGCCAGAGGAAGAGGCAAAGACAGAGACAGAGACAGACATACAGACAGAAATACAGGCAGAAAGAGAGACAGTTTGAGATAGAGATAGATAGATAGATAGATAGAGAGAGAGAGAGAGAAAGACAGACTGAGACAGAGACAGAAACAGAGACAGACAGAAACAGAGGCAGAGACAGATAGAAATACAGGTAGAAAGTGAGAGTTTGATAGAGAGACAGAAACAGAGAGAGAGAGAGAGAGAGAGAGAGAGAGAGAGAGAGAGAGAGAGAGACCGAGAGAGAAAGAGAAAGAAAAAGAGACAGAGAGTGACCGAGAGAAAGACAGAGACAGAGGCTGAGAGAGAGCAAAAGAAGGGGAAGAAGAAGAGGAAGAGAAGCTCAGGGAATGACTATGATCTAGGTGATCAATAGAAGACAGAGACAAGTTTAGTCAGGGAGGAGGAGTACCAGGAGAAATAAGGATCCTGAGAGGTCAGAGAATGTCTCCAGGAGGAGAGGATGGTCAGAGGTGTCAATGCAGAGACAATCAGAGCAAATGGTCTTTTTCCCCCTAGAAGTTTCATTAGGAAATGGAAGAGAGAAAGAGGAGGTTAACCTAAGGGAGTTTTAGAGTTTCCTGAAGCTTCTTTATTGATGGGGGATGTTGGGCACATTTGAAGGTGGTAGGGAAGTTACCAATATACAGGTAGGAGATGGAGAGAAAGGGTAGAGTAGAGAAATAGAGGAGGGGTCGCTGTTGGTAGAAAGGAGAGGGCATGAGCCAAGGACACATGGAAAGGTGCTGGCCTTGGAAAGGAGCAAGGCTGCCTGAGTATGAAATATTGAGGAAGGAACCGAAGAGTAGAGGATGATGCCAAGGGGGTCTGCGATAGAAAGAAAGGCTGAGGAGGGAGCTCAGTGACTGGCTTCTATTTTCTTACTGAGACAAGACACTAAGTCCTTAGATGAAGGAATGGGATGAGATTGAGGTGTGTGGGCAGGAGTGTGTTGGTAAATGTTTAACGATCAGTTCTCTCAAAGTAAAAATGTATGCATGGAACACTTTTAACCTAAATTTTTATTATTAATATTTTATCTATGAGTTTCTTAAGTCTAGAGAATCAACAAAACAATAAATAGGGCCCTGATTGTTGGCATTTGCTTGTTTTCACTGTACAAATGCTCGCACTGAAAATTTAACACCTGGCTTCAGTGAACTGAGGCAGGCTACCTCCAGCATGTCCTTTGTGTGAGAGTTGAGGCAAGAAGGGAAGGTCTGGAATAGCTTGTATGGGGAAGGAAAAAAGAATCAACTAAATACATTAAATAAACTTCTTTTTCAAATTTTTCTGAACTGGTGCCTATAAGAACGTTATTGTCAATATACTAGATGGTGTCAGATGGGACTTTCCCATGTTGTCCAGAGAAAGAATGATCCAGAGAAGGGAGAAGTCCCTCAAGGTAAACCGTGGCCTCTCTGTTAAGGGGGAACCCCTGAGATATATGCTCAAAAGTTGCCAAATAACTTTTCTAAATGTCCAAGTGACTTGAATTAGCCTCAGGGAACCTGGAGGCTAAAGAAGTTTCTTCCATTCCGAGACCTCACCATCCTGGAAGTCACATAGTCTAGGAGGAGCAGAAGAACTGGACTCCAGAATTAGTGGACCTTGAGTCCATTCCAGTCTGTCCACTCTTTGTGTGACCCTGGGCAAGTCACTGCAGTGGAGAAGAGGAGCAAAATTGTAATTCCCAGACAAAAATCTCTAGATGTGTGAGAGACCCTAAGGAAGTAAATTGTAGTCTAGGACCTTTTGTAATCAGTGAAGGTCCTGACCCATCAGAAACAATCACATGGGCTTCTATATTTTGCCTTGGTTTAGTGTTTATGTTAGCAAGGATAGTGACTTGACTACTGAGAACTAATTCAACCTCCATTCAGTAAGCATCTACTGTACACATGGAACTGTATGTAACATGCAATAATTTCTGTCATTAAGAAACTTAGATTGTAGTCATTATCCTTAGAATTTTTGAATAGAAGGCAGTGAGACTGAGTAGAGCATTGAATTTGGAGTCTGAAGACATGAATTCAAATGTTGTCTCAGGTACTAGTTGTGTGGCCTTGGACAAGTCACTTCATTACTGTTTGCCGCAGTTTTATCATCTATAAAATGGGATAAAAACGGCACCTGCCTCCCAGGATTGTCATGAGGATACATGAGAAAATGTTAATAAAGCAATTTATAAACCTTAAAGTTCTAGTTCTTATTCTTAATTGAGAGGAGACAAGACATTGCAGTGATAAGAGAACAGTTGAAGGTCATCTAATTGCTCTTGGACTTCTGAGTGAAGGAGAGGCCACTGTGGGTTGGGGTCACTTCATCAAGAAGCTTGAATTAGGTCTCAGGTAGAAGGCAAAGATGAGGGGAAGTTTTGGAGGTAAGACTGAATCTGATAGCTAAGAGGGTTACTCAAGAATAGGATTTGTTCTAAGGCATTGGAAGACTTTGGTTTGGGGTAATTGAGGGTGAGAGAGAAAGAGAAAGTTCTGAATCTTAGGTTCAGAGATAATGGGGGCATAGATTAGAGCTGGCAGGGAATTTGGAAGTCAATGAATCTCTTTCCTTCACTTTAGAGATGGAGAAACTGAGCCTCAGATAAGTTAAGTGACTTGTGTCAGACTAAACAGTTGATAAGTGTCTGAGGGGGGATTTCAAAGCAGGTCTTGCAGACTCCTGGACCAGGGCTCATTGACCCACCCAGCTGTATCTCCCTGGCCTCAGGGCCCTCATGGCTGAAATGATGGTCTTGGACCAGGTAGGTGCTAATGTCCCTTCTAGATCTAAGTCTATGGTGCCATGATCCTTGCTTCTGTCCTCCCTCCATTCCAGTTCTCCTGAAAACACCTGACAGACACACAGTTCATTACCAGGCAACCTGAAAGCTTTCACCTATCAAGGGTCTTATATTTACAGAAAAATTTCTAGTGGCTCTTTTCACAGTACTAAAAAACCCTGGGAACCAAAGGGATGCTATCTACTGGGTAATGGCTAAACAGCTCCTGGTGTACGGAAGGGACACCATATCACTGTGCCCTTAGAAATGACAAAATGGACTGTTTCAGAGGACATGAGAAGACCTCAGTGCCATGCTGGAGAGCAGAGCCGTGACAGCAGCCTTATCAAAAAGGACATCTCATTTGTACCCACAGAACTTCTGTTTTCATCTTCCCTATTACTGTCCAGGGCTCCCCCTCTTCCTCCTCATCACTCAGGCCCCAACTTCCCCTTGGGGTTCACCAGCTGGTTCCACTATAGACTCCTCCCTCCCTCTCACTCCTCTCTATTATGTCTCCCAACAAGGCTTGTCCATTTTAATTTTGAACATCTTTCCCAGGTGACCCCTTTCCCTGCTCTGCCACCTCCCCAAACCCTTGGCTTCCAGCCTTCATCACCTCCTGACCTGGCTACTCCAGTTGTCTGTGGAGGCTCATCTGCCTGCCTCCATTGCCTCTCCACCCCAGTCTATTTTCCACTTGGCTCTCAAAGGGATCTTCTTTTTAAAGTTTTATTTTTTTGTCACATTTCAAGTTCCGGATTCTCTCTCTCCCTCCCTCTCTTTCTCTCTGTGTCTCTCCTCTGTCTCTTTGTCTCTGTCTCTCTGTCTGTCTCTGTCTCTCTCTGAGTGTCTCTGTCTCTCTCTCTCTGTTTTTCTCTCTTTGTCTCTGTCTCTGTCTCTCCCTCCTTTATACTAGATAAAGGTACGATTTGACACACCTTCATGAAGTCTTTCCTAAGCCTAACTCTAACCTTCAATAATTCAGGAAGGAATTCCTTATTTCTGTTTATCATCACCAAGCTATTGTGTAGATGATGTTTGTATACAGTTGTTTGCATGTTTTTTCTTCCATTAGACTGTAAGGTCCTCAAGAGCAAGGATTCTTTTTTATCTTTCTTTGTATCCCCAGCACTTACTACTAAGTGATTGGCACATAGTAGGTGCTAAAATATGCTTACTGACTCTCTCATTGACAACTCCGAAAGACTTTCAGCTCTGCTTCGTGGGCTGTGAAACCTTGATGCCTGAGCACCCAAGGGTGAAGCAGGGTCCCCATCTCTCTGGGAGGAGGAAATGAACTTGATGCAGGATGAGGCATATTTTTGGAAAGGGCCAATGTGGGAATTTGTTTTGCCAATCTGTTATATTCATTGAGAGGAGATTTATTGTATTTTGCTTTTTTAATTGTTGCATTGGATGAAAGGGGAAGTTGAGGTAGACTGACAATGAATGCGGTCAAAATAAATAAGTGCACCCCCCTCCTCCAAAAAAACTATAGTCTCCTCCAAATCACAAGGAAGGACTGAATAATAACTTTATTTGTGATTTTTCAGCCGGATTTAGGGGTCAATGCCCCTGAAAACAAATATTCAATTGCTTATGGGGGAAGGAGATTTTTACAATCACATGGTGCTAATTTCAACTGAACTGAAATCAGTAAGTTAACAAGCATTTGCTCAGTGCCTAGGCTTAGGGTCTTCCATTTGAGAATTTCTGCCATCCTGTCTGTACCTTGTTTGTACGTGGTTCTTCCCTTGTTCTCTCTCGCGTTAGACTGGGAGCTCCTTGACAGAAGCAACTGCCCCTTTGCCTTTCCTTATGTCACCAGGTGTGGTGGACACATAGTGTGTCCTCGATTAATGCTTGTTGACTCACTGACCCATAAAATGAGGATTTATGAAGAGCTTACTGTATACTAAGGTCCTTCTGGATCATTGCCTTGTCTTGCTGGAGGGGCTTGCATAGGTCAATGAAACTTTGAGGTATGCCATGCATGGTCACCCAAAATGGGTGAGTCCTACTGGAGAGTTCTGACAAAAGCAGAAAGAGATGGCAAGCCACTCTAGCATCTTTGCCAAGAAAAGCCAAAGTACAATACCAACATGATAAAGAGATGATATCAGAGGATGAGCCCCTCAGGTGGGAAGAGTGGAGGGCCACTCCAAGCAGCTCCAGGAAGAATGAATGGGCAGGTGGGGTCAAAGCCAGAAGGAAACTTAGCTGTGGATGCATCTGGTGGCAAAAGGAAAGTCCGATGCTGCAAATATTGGTACTATACAGGAAGCTGGAATGTTGGAGTTGTGGTCAGAGAGGAGGTGTAAAGATGAAACTTGTACATCTTGGGTGTCAGGGAGCTTAAATGGATGGGAAGGAGGGAATTCAATCCAGATGATCTCTGCATAGACCAGTTTGGGCAAGAATCCCCTTAGAAGAAAAGGAGTAACCCTCACAGTCAATAACAGGATGAAAGAAGCAGTACTGGGGGATAATCTCAAAAATGACAGGATGATGTTTGAATTCAAAGCAGACTGTTCAACATCACATTGTTGTAAGTCTGGGCTCCAACCAGTGATGCCAAACAGGCCAAAGTGGGTCATTTCTGTGAAGACCTATGAGACCTTCTAGAAATAACACCAGAAAAGACGTCACATTCATCCCAGGATATTGGAGTGCTAAAGCAGGAAATCAAAACACAATTGGGATAACAGGCAAGTTTGGCCTTAGAGCACCAAATGAAGCAGGGCAGAGCCTGAGAGGCTTTAGTCGCAATAACTCGCTTGTCATAACACTCTTTTTCAACAACCCAAAAAGTATCTCTACACAGGGCATCACTAGACGTTGAGTGTCGAAATCTGATTGATTATGGATTTTGCAGCCAGAGGTGGAAAAGCTCTATTGAGTCATTTAAAACAAGACGTGGAGCTGACTGTGGCTCAAATTATGAGTTTTTATTGCTAAATTAGACTCGAATCAAAGAAAGTAGGAAACCCATCTGACCCAGGAAGTATGACCAAAATAACATGTCTTATGAATATGAAGTCGGGATGATGAATAGATTTAAGGGGTTAGTTCTGGCATATAGAATGTATGAAGAACTTTGGAAATGGGTTCAAAATATTGTACAGGAGGCAGCAACAAAAAATATCCCAAAGAAAATGGAGAAGAAGGAAGCAAAATGGCTGTCTGATGAAGCTCTTCAAGTAGGGGGGAAGAAATTGAAAGTGAAAGAAAGAAGGAGAAAGGGAAAAGGAAGGGGTAAGGAGAATGGCAAAAGTAGAGTTAAATGAATGCAGAATCTCAGAGAATAACAAGGAAAGATAAGGCTCTCTTATATGAACAATGGTAGTGACTTAACAGAAGCAGAACAGATGGAGACAAGGTGGTAAGGCAAATGTGTGATGGTTTTTAACATCCCCAATAACCACAATGGCACTGTTACTCATCTAGAGCTAGCCATCCTGGACAATGAAGTCAAATGGGTCCTAGGAAGCACTGCTAACAATAAGACTAATGGAAGTGATGGAATTTCAGCTGAGTTACTTAAAACTCTCCAGGAGGATGCTGTTAAAGTTCTGCAGTCGGTATGCCAGAACATTTGGAAAACAGAACGGTGAGCACTGGATTGGAAAAGAGCAGTTTACATCCCAGTCCTAAGGTAGGATAACACCAAGGAATGTTTCAATTACCAAACAATTGCACTGATTTCACAGACCAGCTAGTTAGACTTCAGCACTATGTGAATCAGGAATTACCAGAAGAGAAGGCTGATTTTAGAAAAGGCAGAGAAAATAGGGACCAAATGCCAACATTAGCTGGGTTGTGGAGAAAGTAGGGGAGTTCCAGGAAAAAAAAAAAAACTACTCCTGGTTAATTGACTACATTAAAGCCTTTGAATATATGGATCACAACAAAATATGGCAAGTCTTCAAAAAGGAGGGAGTACTAGATTAGCTCCTCTGTCTCTTGTGGAATTTCTATGTGGGCAAAAAAAATAACAGTTAGAACAAAACAGGAAATAACTGATTGATTTAAGATTGGGAAAGGGGTCAAAAAAGGTTCTATATTGTCACCTTATTTATTTAACTCGTGCAGATTACATTATGCAAAATGCCAGACTGGAGGAATCAACAGCTGGAATTAGAGAATGCAATTGCTACGAGAAATATCAACAATTTCAGATATTCAGACAACACTACTATGATGGCAGAAGGTGAAAAAAAAGAGAATTAAGGAGTCTATTGGGCAGGGTGAAAGAGGATAATAGAATAGTTGGTTTGAAGCTTAACAATAAAAAACAAAGATTTTGTCACCTGGTTCCATCACTTCCTTGCAAATAGAGGGAAAAGAAATGGAACCAGTGTCAGGTTTTATGTACTTGAGCTCAAAGATCACTGCACACAGTGATTGCAGCCATGAAATTAAAAGATGCTTGGTCCTTCAACAGAAAGCCATGGTGACTCTGCATAGCATATTAAAAGCAGAGACATCACCTTGCTGACAAAGAGCCATATAGTGAAAGCTCTGGTTTTTCAAGTAGCAACGTATGATTGTGAGACTTGGACTATAAGGAAAGCCGAGTTTCTGAATTGTGGTCCTGGGAAGACTTTTGAGAGTCCTTTGGACAACAAGGAGGTCAAATCAGTCAAAACTTAAAGAAATGCAGACTGTTCATTGGGAAGATAAATACTGAAGTAAAGCTTAAACTCTTTGACTCAGTAAGAGGGGGAGCAGACTCATTGGAAATGATTTTGATGTTGGGAAACATTGAAGGCAATAGGAGAAGGGGGGTGGTTAAGGATGAGATGGGGAAACAGTGTCATATAAGCAAGTATCATGACCTTAGGCAGACTTCAGGACAGTGTGAAGAACAGAAGGGTTTGGCTTTCTATGGACCATGGATGGAGAACGAGTAAGAAACAAGTGAAGGACTGAACAACAGGAACAACAACCTTACTAAGAGCAGTGCTAGATGCGGGAATTAAAAGGAGAGAAAACAAAAAAACAAGACCTGAAATATATTGCCACCTCTCTGCCTGGTGTGGGTCCTTAGCCATCCCCATCAGGTCTCCTTCTCCTCTTTTTGCTATGAACCCCAGAAAAGTCCTGTGTCCCTCCTCAGATTTCTCAGAGCACTTTTCCTGGGACTTGTTCTTTACACTGAAAATACTCCTTCTTGTATCACAGTTATTGGTGTCGGTGCTTTCTATACCTTTCCCTCACTAATTTAGAAGGACTTTGAAGGCAGGGACCATGTCTTGTTTTACCTTTGTATTGTTACGGTTTGGTGTAGTGCGGGGATTGTAAACGTTTATTTTGTCATAGATCCTCTAGCCATCGAGGGAAGCTTCTGGACTCTTTCTCAAAAGAATGCTTTTAAACAATTGAAGGAAATGCTACATATCAGTGAGAGGTGATGCAAAATGAAGATGCCATTTCCCCCAAACTGATCATTTAGACACCCCCCATCCCTGTCAATCTTCTCAAATGTTTGTGTGGGTCACAGTTTAGGAACCTCTAGGTCTAGCGCACAACATATGTGAGGCAAGAACTTTGAGAGCACCCATGCCCTGAACTTATAAATCCCAAATATGCATCTAATTTGAGTGTGGAAGGATGAAATGAATATGCAGATTTTTTAGACCCAATTGTGGCATTTGGTGGATGGGGCATAAGAGTGTGTTCCTGAAGGAGGCTTCTGAAAGGTTAGGCTTGTACGTATGAGACCAGAACATGGCAGAATTATAATGCAAAGGACATATCTCTATGTGGGTCCTTGTTTGTTTGTGTGGTGTGGGAGTTGGAGTTGGGTAGAGGAAGGGCCTGGAATACACAGTGAAGATCCATGACTCCCCCCATCCCTCTCTCTGTTCCCTCCTCAGTTGGAGGTAGAGTGTTGCTAGGGAATGTTGGTGCAGGTTTTTAGAAACTTGAGCCAATGAGAAGCTAGGAATGATCTGCAGACACCTTCGCCATAGACCGCTTAAGTGGCTTCTTATACAAACCAGCAGAGAAGGGCTATTTTTTGGTTAACTCTTTGGATCCTGAGACAGATTTGATTTTAATGGTTTATCATGGAAAACAAGAAAATAAACATTCATTAATGGAAACTGCTATGTTTCCTGCCCTATGCTAGACCTTGGGGATGCAAATATACATATATCTACCTATATATTTATATACATATATATACATAAACACACACATATATATGTATATATATACACACAGAAATCTATATATGCATGTATACATGTATCTATCTATATAGCTGTTTGCATTTTTATATATATTTATAAATAAATGAAAAGTCAATAGACACTTTTTCAAGTTGCTCTCTGATTTCATTGATATAGGTAACCCCCAGGTTAGGAACTTTTCTCTATGGATGCTGCATTAGGGTACCTTCTTAACGATTTATCATCCCAGGGAGATGCATAAAGGACAGAAGTGAAGGAGCTGTCCCGGGGAAGGAAGATCTGAAACTGAGCCAAAATAGCTTTGAGATTGTCTCCCCATCCAATCCTAGGCTATGGAGAAAGGCATAGAGAAAAAAATACCAGGGAGTTAGGGGAGGCTGCCATTTACAGGTGTAGTCTCAAAAAGGAAGGCTTCATGTAGAAATGGTGTTTGGATTGAATCTTGAAGAAAAAGAAGGGTTTTGTGAGGAGAGGTGAAGATTGAGTCATTCTAGGCATGGGGAATATCCAGTCCAGATTCATAGAGACTGGAGGGGAAAGGTTATTTGTGAGCAATTGAGAGAAGGTGGGTTTGGAACAATGTCCAATGAGGTGTGGAAGATGGGTTGAGTCCTGGTTCTCAAGTCCACGTGTGATTTGAATGATACAAGGCAACTGCAGGTGTGGAACCTACTGATAATGATTTTGCATTTAATCACCTTCTCAGCTATTTATCATCCCAGGGAGAAGCTTAGAGCACAGAGGTGAAGGGAGTGTGCCAGGGGAAGGGGTAGGTGACAGAGAGCCAAAAGGGCTTTGAAACTGGCTCTCCATCTACTCCTACACTAAGAAAAAAATCCATGACAATCCAACAAATGAGAGATAAGGTAGGTCTCCATTAGCAGACATGGGCTCTGGAAAGGAAGATTTCATAACAGAAATTGTTCTTGGGTTGAATCTTAAAGAAAATGAGGATTATGTGAGCACAGATGAGGAGAAAGGCGTTCTAGACATAGGATCATCCAGTACAGATTCGGGGAGACAGGAGGGGAAAGATATGTGAGGAACCGAGAGAAAGTCAGTTTGCATTGTAGAGTTCAAGATGGGGATTCATTTCCAATCAGGTGGGTAAAGCAGTGTTTGAAGCAAGTTGTATAGGACCTTTAAAGCCAACTGCAGAAGTCTGTATGTGATCCAAGTGTCCATAGGGAACCACTAGACGAAATCTGTTTGGAACTTGCTGGGTTGAGGATGGACTGGAAGGAAAAGACTGGAGGTAGGGACACCAAAGAGGAGGCCATTACCATAACCTCAGTCAGAGATAACTGAGGTAGGTACTGAGGTGTAGGCTGTGTGAGGAGAGAGCAGGAGTCAGATGGAAGAAACATGGTGGAGAGATGGATGGCCAGATTGGGGACGTATTGAACATGTGGAGTGAGGAGTGTGAGGAACTGAGGAGAATGCCCAGGGTATGAAATTGGGAGACAGGAAGAATTGTGGTGATTTCAATAGAAATAGGGCAATTTGGGAGACAGGTGAGGTCAGTGGGAAAGACAATATAGGAGATCTCTTTTGGATGGTAGAGTATCAAATAATTTTCAATTTAGTAGGAATCTAGCAGCAAATGAGTCAAATTGGCTTTGAAACTGGCTCCCCATATACTCCTAGAATAAGAAAAAAAATACATGGGAATACAATACAAGAGAGATAGGGTAGGACCCCATTAGCAGACATGGGCTCAGGAAAGGAAGACTTCATGGAGACATGAAGTGCAATTCATATTCTAAAGGAATCCCCATCATAGCCGAAGTAATAAGTGATTTTCCAACCTCTACTATAAGCCCTCAAAGGTGAGGCTTCCTCCTCTCCTCCCTCTCCCCCATTCATCTCTAGACAGTCCATTCCCCTTTCTGGATAGCTCTCATTGGTGGAAAGTTGGGCAGTTTTTCCTGACATTGAGCCTTCTCCAGCCTCTTTGTAATTTTCACCTCAGCCAGCTGGTTCTGTCTTTTGGGGCCCAACAGAACACATCTAATCCATTTCCCAATGACATCCCTACCTACACTTGAACATGGCTCTCATGTCCCCCCGATGCTTCCTTACTCTAGGCTAAATATCACAAACTGTTTCAGTTGACGCACAAGTAACGTGAACTGATGGCCCTTTATCCTTCTGGCTGCTCTTCTCTAGACACTGTCCATGGTATCATTGTCTTTAGTAAACCATGATCCCCAGAGCTGAATGTAATGCTCAAGATGAGGTATGTGAAAGGCAGAAAAAAGTGGGACTATCTCCCACCTTACTAGTCATAGAAGACGTGCCCCAATTAGTGTAGCTCAAGATTGAATAATATCTATTAGCTGGCACACCACAGTACTCACATATTTTGGGCTAAAACCCTCAGATCTTTTAGAAAAACTGTTGGTTCATGAGTCCCTCATCGTACACTTGTGATGTTGTTTTTTTTGGTATCGCATGAGAAGATTTAACATTGATCATTACTGAATGCCCTCCTAGTGATTTTGAGATGTCTAAGGGACATGAAAACTTAAAATATTTAAATAGGCAGTTGGTGAGGTTGATCTAAAGCCCAGGAGAGAGCCTGGGGCTGGAGATAGACATTGGGGAGTCATCTGCTCAGAGATATCAGTTAAGCCCAGTTAAGCTAAAGAAGGAAAGGGAAGACAAAAAGACATAAAGAGACAGAGATAGAGAAAATAGAGATATAGTGAGAGATGCAGAGAGAGAAAGCTATTCCAGGAAAGTGAGAGGAAGAGACAAAGACAGAGACAGAGACAGAGGCAGACAGAAATACAGGAATAAAGAGAGAGACTTTGAGAGAGAGAGAGGGACAGAGACAGAGTAACAGATTCAGAAAGTTATAGAGGCATAGAGAAACAGAAATACAGGTAGAAAGAGAGAGAGTTTGACAGAGAGACAGAGAGAGAGAGAAAGAAAGAGGGAGAGACAGAGAGACAGACAGAGATAGAGAGAGAGCAAAGGAAGGAGAAAAAGATGAAGAAGAGAAGCCTACGGAATGATGATATTCTAGGTGATCAATACAAGACTGAGACAAGTTTTTTCAGGCAGGAGGAGAAATAGGAGAAATCAGGATCCTGAGAGGTCAGAGAGTGTCTCCAGGAGGAGAGGATGGTCAGAGGTGTCAAGCACAGCAGAGGGCAAGAAGAATGGGAGCAAAGAAAAGACTAGGGCATTTGTGAATTAACAAGCAATTATTAGCTTAGGAAAGAAGAATTTTAATTGAGGGATGAGGCCAAAGATGGGATAACAAAAGGTTGAGGACTAGGGGAGAAGACTGGATGCAGAGACAATGAGAGCAAATGGTCTTTTTTCCCCCTAGAAGTTTCATCAGGAAAGAGAGGAGAGAAAGAGGAGGTTAAGCGAAGGGAGTTTTAGAATTTCCTGAAGTTTTTTATTGATGGGGGATGTTGGGCACATTTGAAGGTGGTAGGGAAGCTATCAATATACAGGTGAGGGATGGAGAGAAAGGGTAGAATAGAGAAATAGAGGTCTTATTCTCAACTGAGAAGAGACAAGACGTTTGAGTGATAAGAGAATGGTTGAAGGTCATCTTATTTCTATTGGACTTCTGGGTGACGGAGAGGCCACTGTGGGCTGGAGTCACACATGAAGAAGCTTGAGTTAGCTGATAG
>CM053590.1:14673580-14701195 GCA_028646515.1 Pseudochirops corinnae | reverse complement strand
TTCTCCTTGCTTCCTTGCTTCCTTCCTTCTTTTTTCCTTTTCTTTCCTTCTTCCTTTCTTTCCTTCCTTCTTTCTTTCCTTTTCTTTCCTTTTTTCCTTCCCTTCCTTCCTTCCTTTCTTCCTTCCTTCCTTTCTTTTTTCTTTCTTTCTTTCTTTCTTTCTTTCTTTCTTTCTTTCTTTCTTTCTTTCTTTCTTTCTTCCTTTCTTCCTTTCTTTCTTTCTTCCTTTCTTCCTTCCTTCCTTCCTTTCTTCCATGTCACAGTTATTTTTGTAAATACTTTCTATGCCTTTCCTCCATTTGACTGGGAGCACTTTGAAGGCAGAGACTATGTCTTTTCTCAACTCTGCATCATCAAGGCTTAATGTGGTAGGGATTCTTAACTTTTTTTGAGTCATGGCCCCCTTGGCCATTTGGGGAACCTTTGAACCCCTTCCCAGAAGAATCCTTCTAAATAATTGAAGGAAATATTACATTTCAGTTTGAGGTTGGGGAAAATAAAGATGCAATGTTTTTTCCCCATTTTTTATAGACTGACACCTTGAAATCTATCTGTGGGACACAGGTTAAGACCCCGGCCTTAGTCCCTTGCCACGAGTAGCTCAAGATATTTCAATATCAAGACCAGGGTCATTTTCCCCCACATATTTTCTGGCCTCATAAGTCCCAGGAATGTACCTGAGACTATGTGGAGAAGGATGAAAGATATCTGGAATTTTGACCTAAGTGGTAGATTGGGTTGATGTGGCATAAGAATGTGCTGCAGAAGGAGGGTTATGAAAGGCCCAGCTTGTACCTGTGAGGGGGACAAGATGGCAGAATTATAGTACCAAAGAGACATCATTGTTTAATTCTGTGCTGTGATAGCCTGGCTAGGGGAGAGTCAGGGCCTGGAAGAGACAATGAAGCTCCATGATTCTCCTCCCCACCCCCACTCTCTCTGTTCCCCCCTCATTTGGAGGCAGAGTGTTGCTAGGGAACGTTGGAGCAGGTTTTTAGAAACTCCAGCCAATGAGAGCCCTAGAAAGATCTGCAGACACCTTTGCCAGAGACTGTTCAAGTGGCTCATTATACAGACTAGCAGAGAAGGGCTGTTTTTTGTTAACTCTATGGGTTCTGAGAAAGATTTGGTTTTCTTTGGTTTCTCAAGGAAAACAAGAAAAAAATTATGGAACCTATTATGTTCCTTGCCCTGTGCTAGGCCCTGGGGACACAAATGTGTATGTATATGGATATGTATATATGCACACGTGTATTTAGGAAGTTCAGAATATATACATATATGTTATATATGTTTGCACTTACATGCATATATGTGACTGCATATATATGCACATAAATAAACACACATATATGTAAAAAACCTACTCAACTTGTGATTTCAATGACATAGGGATTCCTCAGGTGAGGAACCTTTCTCTATAGGTGCTGCATTTGGGTACCTTCTCTGTGATTTAATTAAATTAATTTAATTTAATTAATTAAATTAATAATAAACATAAATAACAAATATAATAGAAGATAAAAAATAAATAATAGTATAATAAATAAATAAATTTAATTAATTAATTTAATCCCAGGGAGATGCTTAGAGCACAGAGGTGAAGGGACTGCCCCAGGGGAAGGTGGAGGTGACACTGAGTCAAACTTCGTTTGATAGTGGCTCCCCAACTGCTCCTATGCTTTGGATAATGGCATAAGGAGGAATAAGACAAGGGAGTCAAACACAAGGTAGATAGAGAAGGCTGCCATTAGCAGGTGTGGGCTCAGGAAAGGAAGGCTTCATGTAGAAATGGTGCTTGGGTTGAATCTTTAAGGTAAAGAAGGGTTACGTGAGCAGAAGTGAAGAGAAAGAGCATTCTAGGCATGGGAATGTTCAGTACAGATTTAGGGAGACAGGAGGGAGAAGGTTTGTGAGGAACAGAGAGGAGGTGAGTTTGTACTGCAGAGTTCAGAAGGGGGAGTCATGTCCAATGAGATGAAGAAGATAGGTTGGGACCAGGTTGTGTAGATCCTTCAAAGCCAATTGAAGATATTTGTGTTTAATCCCAGAGGCCATAGGGAGCCACTGGACATCACTAAGGAGAAGAATGACCAGGTCAGATCCGAGCTTAACGAAATCCCTCGGGCAGATGGACTGGATGGAAAAGACTGGAGGCAGGGACACCAAAGAGGAGGCCATTGCCGTGATCTCAGTGAGAGGTGACTGGGGCAGGAGCTGAGGCGAAGGCTGTGTGAGGAGGGGGTGGTCAGATGGGAGAGACATGGTGGAGAGATGAGTGATCAGATGGGGGACTGATTGGACATGTGGAGTGAGTGTGAGGAACTGAGGAGAATGCCCAGGGTATGAAATTGGGAGACAGGAAGCATGGTGGTGCTTTCAATAAAAATGGGGCATTTTGGGAAACAGGTGGGGTCAGTGGGAAAGATAATAGATGGGTTCTGTTTTGGATCTCACAGCATCAAAGAATTTTCAAGTTGGTAGGAATTCAGCAGCCATTGAGTGCAATTCATACCCCAAAGGAATCTCCACCCTAACATGACTGATAAATGATCTTCTGGAAATCCTCCAAGATGGTGCCTCCTCCCCTCACCTTCCTCTCTGGGCAGCACATTCCCCTTTGGCTCTCTGGACAGCTCCCATTGGTAGGAAGTTGGGCAGTTTTTACTGACGTTGAACCTTATTGAGCCTCTTTGTAACCTCTACCCCATCCTGCTGCTTCTGTCTTCTGGGGTAAAGTAGAACAGATCTAATATCTTCTCTCTGCAACATCCCTGCCTACATTTGAAGATGGCTCTCATGTCCCCCAATGCTTCCTTATTCTAAGCTAAGCATCCCAATCTCCTTCAGTCAAGCCATGTGTCATGAATGGCTGACCTTACACCCACCTGGCTGCTCTTCTCTGACACTGTCCGTGTTATCAATGTCCTTAGTCAACCATGATTCCCAGAGCTGAATATAATCCCCAAGATGAGTGATGAGAGAGGCAGAGAAAATTGAGACTATCCCCCACTTCCTTGTCCATCAAAACTGTGCCTCTATTAATGTAGCATGAGATTAAATAAAGTTGATTGACTGTCACCACACTGTTCATCCATATTGGACCCACAGTGCCTAAAGTCCTCAGATCTCTTCAGAAAAACTATTGATCCATGCCTCCTTCATCTTACACTTGTAGAGTTTACTTTTTTTGGTCCCCTATTAGAAGTTTAATATTTTTTCCATACTAAATGTCATTTGGTGGACTTGGGGTTGTCTCTGGGACATTTCAATTTAAAATACTCAATAGAGAGTTGATGAGGTGGGCCTGAAGCTCAGGAGAAACTGGACTGGAAATATAGAGCTGGACATCATCTGCTGATAGGTGATAATTAAACCTAGGAAGCTGGTAAGATCAAAGAGAGAGTGGATGAAGAGACAGAGTTAGAAATAAAGATGAAAGGAAGAACTCTGAGAGGAAAAGAGAGACAGAGAGAGAGAAGAAGAAGAAGAAGAAGAAGAAGAAGAAGAAGAAGAAGAAGAAGAAGAAGAAAGAGAAGGAGGAGGAGGAGGAGCAGGAGGAGGAGAAGAAGAAGAGGAGGAGGAGGAAGAGAAGCCTAGGGAACACCCATATTTAAAGGACATAGTACAGTTGATGATCCAGCTGACCATCAGAAGACTAAAAGGGGGGTGAGGCGGCAGGAGGAGAACCAGGAGAGAACAGGATCCTGAAAGGCCAGAGGGAGGCTCCAGGAGGAGAGGATGGTCAGAAGTATCAAACACAGCAGAGGGCAAGAAAGAAGAGAATTGAGAAAAGACTATGGGATTTGTCAATTAATAGGTCATTGGCAGCTTTAGCATGGAACAGTTTCAGGTGATGGATTACAAAAGTTTAAGGACTAAAGGAGACGATTGGATGGGGAGTCAGTCTTTATTCCTAGAGGTTCCACTGGGAAATGGTGGAGAGATAAAAGATCTTAGCTTGAGGGGTTGTTAGAGTCTCCTGAAGGTTCTTAAAGATGGGGTTCTTTGAACATCTCTGAAGGGAATATGGAGGGTTAGAATATAAAAGGAGGGTGAAGGAGACAAAGAGAATTTTAGAGAGATGAAAGGGTGGGTCAGGGGGCAATCTGTTGGAACAAAGGAGAGGGCATGAGCTGAAGGGCATGTGTAAAGGGGCTGGCCTTGGCAAGGAGCAAGGCTAGCTGACCATTAGATAATGGGGAATGCTAAGAAAAGCTCAAGAGGGAGTTCATAGTGAGAGGTTTCAATTTTCTTACTGAAGGAAGAGGCCAAGTCCTTGGCTATAGAACAGGACAAGAATGAGGCTCTGAGCAGGAGTGTGCTGGTAAATGTTTAACAACCAGTTCTCTGGAAGAAAAGGAAGTACATTCAGAGTACACTATTAATTTTAATGTCCATTATTAACATTTTCTTTATGACATTCTTAAATCTAGAAAATCAGCAAGACAGTAAAATGATTTTTAGCATTCACTTATTCCCAAGATGTAAATACTCACTCTTAAAATTTAACATGAGGCTTCAGTGAGCTGGTATGAGCTGCCTCCAGCATGTCCTTTGTGTGAGAGTCCAGATGAGAAGTGAAGGTTTGGAACAGCTTGTGTGGGGAGGGAGAGGGAATGAATTAAATATATTAAATAAACTTATTTTTTCTTTAAATTTTGTGAATCAGGTACCTTCAAGGGAAGTTACTATCAGCATGCTAGATGATGTCAAACAGGACTTTCCTAGAAAGTTCAGAGATGGAATGATCCAGAGAAGTCTCTCTAGGTAAACACTCGCCTACCTGGTAAAGGGAAGCCCCTGACATATATACACAGTAATTGCCAATTTTTTTGTAAAAATGGAAGTGACCTGAATTAGCCTCAGGGAAGATTAAACCAGGTTCTTCCATTCTGGGACCTGCCCATCCTGGGAGTCACATGGTCTAGGAGGAGCAGAAGAACTGAACTATAGAAGTCAGTGGACCTTGGGTCCAATCCTATCTCTTCCACTCTTTGTGTGACCCTGAGCAAGTCACTACAGTGGGGAAGATGGGGATGCACTTTCCAACAGAAATCTCTAGATGTGTGAAAGAGAGGCCCCAAGGAAGTAAACTGTAGTCTAGGACCTTCCGTAATGAGTGAGGGTCCTGATCCTCAGAATTAGAAACATCTCATGGGCTTTGAAATTTTGCCATGACTTAGGGCCCATGTTAGGAATCTTGTCAAATTGACAACTGAGAACTAATTCAACTGCCATCCAGTAAGCACCTATTTTAGTGTACTCCTGGCACTGGATGGAAGATAGAACAATTAGTGTCATTAAGAAGCTTAGAATCTTGTTAGAATTGTTAGAATTTTAGAATCAGAGGCAGGGGCACAGTGAATTGAAAGTTGAATTTGGAGTCAGGAAGATATGATGTCAAATGCTGTCTCAGACCCTTACTAGCTATGTGAACTTGGACAAGTCACTTCATCTTTGTTGCCTCGGTTTCACCATCTATAAAATGGGAATAATGATAGTACCTGCCTCCCAGAGTTGTGATGCCACATAAGTAGATATTTGTAAAGTACTTGGTAAACCTTAAAGTTCTGGCTCTTATTCTTAATTGAGACGAGACGACATTTGAGTGATAAGAAAAGAACGGTTGAAGACCATATTTCATTGCTCTACAACTTCTGAGTCAAGGAGAGACCACTGTGGGCTGGGGTCACCTCCTGAAGAAGCTGTATCTTGAATTAGGTCTCAGGAGAAGGAACAGAGGAAAGGGGAAGTTTTGGAAGGAGAAATGACTGTGATTCCTATGAGGGTTACTCAAGAGCAAGATTTATTCTAAGGCTTTGGAAAGAGAGAAAGACAAAGAGAAAGTTCTGTACCATGTGTTCCTAGATAATGGGGACAATGATTTAGACCTGGCAGGGAACTTGGAGGTTAACAGATCCATTTACAGATGGGGAAACTGAGTCTCAGAGAAGTTAAGTGACTTGCCTCAGATTAAACAGCTGGTAAGTGGCTGAGGGGGGATTCCAAATCAGGTTTTCCTGACTCTTGGACTAGAGTTCACTGACCAGCCCAGATGCATGTCCCTGGCCTCAGCTCCCTCATGGCTGAAATGAGGCTCTCGGACCAGGTAGGTGCTAACGTTCCTTCTAGATCTATGTCAGTGATCCCATGATCCTTGCTCCTGTCCTCCATCCATTCCAGTTCCCTTGACAACATCTGACAGACTCATAGTCCATTACTGGAACACACTGAAAGCTTTGACCTATCAAGGGTCTCATATATACAGAAATATTCATAGTAGCTTTTTTCATACTAACAAAAGCCCTGTGAACTAAAGGGTGCTGACCTACTGGGGAATGACTGAACAGCTCCTGGTGTGTGAATGGGACACTATATTATGATGCCCCAAGAAATGACAAAATGGGCAGTTTCAGGGGACTTGAGAAGACTTCAGTGACAAGTTGCAGAGCAGAGCAGTTACAACAGCCTTATCAAGAAGGACATCTCATCTGTACCAGATCCCCTGCTGCCATCTTCCCTGTTACTGTTCAGGCCCTCCCCCCCCCCTCCTGATTGCTCAGGCCCCCAACTTCAATGTCCCTGTGCTCACCAGGTGGGCATCTTCCTTCCTAGACTCCTTACTTTCACTTTATTCTATGTCCTACCAATCCCTTTTACTACTCTTTCTCCCTCAAATCCCAAGGCCCAAATCCTAATTGCTTTATGCCTTGTTCACTGCAGTGAGCAGAGGGGTCTGCCTTCCTTGACTCTCCTCACTCATCTATCCTCCACTTAAGTGTCAAAGAATCTTCTTCTTTTCTTAAAATTTCATTTATTTTCTTTGTTACATTTTAAGTGCTAAACTGTTTCTTTCCCTACCTTCCCATGTGGCACTAGAGAAGATTACCATTTGAAACAGATATGTATAGATATGTATGTGTATATATACATATATATATGTATATGTATACATGAGAAGCCATACTATTAATCCTTCTGTTTCTCAGTTCTTTCTCTGGAGGCAGATCCCATCTCCCTCCATGGGTCCTTTGGAGTTGATATGAGTGTTGATCGTTCTCAGGATGGCTTAGTCTTTCCCAGTTATTCTTTGAACAATGTTGCTGTTACTGTATCCACCATTCTCTGGGTTCTGCTTATTTCAGTTTTCCTTATTTCATGCAAGTCGCTCCATGTTGTTCTAAAACCATCCTGCTTCTCATTTTTTCCAGCCCAGTCAGAGACCACACTTGCTCGGTCATTCCCCTGCTGATGGGTATCCTCTCAGTTTCTAGTTCTTGGCTACCACAAGTGGTGCTGCTCAGAAGGATTTTCTTAAAATAAAATTTTTATTGACTATGTTACCCCCATGGTCAATAACCTTCAGTGGCTCCCTATCACCTCCAGAGTCAAAGGTGAAATGCTCTGCTTGGCTTTCAAAACCCTTCATAACCTTACTTTGTGTCCCCTCCACACATACCCACACCTTTCCAGTCTTCTACTTTACACACTACAGGGACCTTTTTTGTCTTTCTTTGTACCCCTAGCACTTAGTACTTAGTGCTTGGCACATAGTAGGAGCTCAGAAATGTTTATTGACTCACTGAATGAGGACTCTGAAAGACCTGCAGCTGTGCTCAGTGGGCTGGGAAGCCATGATGGCAGAGGACCCGAGGAGGAAGCAGAATCCCCACTTCTCTGGCAGGAGGAAATGGACTCAGGAGGCAGAAGGAGACATGTTTTTGGAAGGGGCCAGTGTGGGATTTTGTTTTACTAATTTTTCTGATCTGTCTATATCTATCTATTTATCTGTCTGTCTGTCTATCTATCTTTCCATCTATCTGTGTCTGTCTATCTAATCTATGTATGTATGTATCTATCCATCATCTATCTATCTATCTATCTATCTATCTATCTATCTATCTATCTATCTGTCTATCTATCTATCTATCTATGTATCTATGTATCTATCTATCTATCTATCTATCTATCTATGTATCTATATGTGTCTGTCTCTCTATCTAATCTGTCTATGTATGCATGTATGCATGCATGTATGTATCTATCCATCCATCCATCCATCTATCTATCCATCATCTATCTGTCTATGTATGTATATATATTCTTTCTATCCATCCATCATCTATCTGTCTGTCTGTCTATCTCTCTATGTAGCTATCTCGTCCATCTATTGTGAGGATTTTTCTTTTCTTTTTAAACTTTGCTATGGGGGAAAGGAGAAGTGTGGGAGGGGGCTGGTAATGAATGTGGCAAATAAAAATAAATGAATAAAGAAATAAGTGTGAAAAAAGAAAACCTGGTCCTCTCCCTGACACTGTGGGGTATTCAAGTGGGAGCTTTATTGCTTTTCATGCAGCAGGATTTTGGGGTCAATACCCCTGAAAACAAGCATTACAAGTGATTTTGGGGAAGGGGATTTTAATGATAAATTGGTGCTAATCTCAATTTAAATGCAATCACTAAATCACCAGGCACATATTAAGTCGTCAGAGCCTTGTCTGTGAGAGTCTCTCCAATGTAGCCTGTCTGTACCGTGTTTTTTGTGCGTGGCTGTCCCCTTGTTTTCTCTCCCATCAAGCTGGGGCCTTCCTGAGGAAAGGAGTTCTACTTCTGCTTTCTTTATATCACCAGCAGTACTGGCACATAGTAGGCCCTTAATTAATGCTCATGGAGTGACTGGCCCATAGAACTGGCATTTATGAAGGGCTTGCTGAGTATTAAGCTCTGGGCTAGATGAGGGGATTCCAAAGGCAGAAAACAAAAGAACAGGACCTTAAATATTTAATTATTACCTCTGGCTGCCTGGTGTGTGTCCTCTGCCCTCTCCACAATTGTTCCCTTTCCTCATTTTGCTTGGAATCCGGAAAAGGCGTCTGGCCCTCCTTAGATTTCTCATAGTCCTTTGTCTTTTCCTTTTCTTTACATTGGACATATCCCCACCTTACACAATTATTTGTGTCCATGCTTCCTATGCCCTTCCTCCATTAGATTGGAAATACTTTAAGTGCTGGGACTACGTGTCATTTCAACTCTATCATCAAAGCTTAGCTTTTCTTTTTTTTTTTTTTGCCATGGCCCCATTGTTCATCTAGGGGACCCTCTGAGCCCCTTCCTAGAAGAATGTTTTTTTTTAATTGAAGAAAAGGCTACATTTTTGTTTGAGGTTAGGGAAAATAAATTTGTAATGGTTTTTGCATTTAATTTCATTGACTAATCCCTTGGAATGTATACATGAGCCACAGGTTAAGACCCCAAAGTCCAGTCCATTGCATATGTGGGGCAAGATCTTTCAGTAGCAAGACTAGATTGTTTTTCCCCCCACTCAATTCCTGACCGTATAAATCTTTGGCATGTGCCTGGGACTATGTGGAAGGTTGAAAGATATGTGGAATTTTAGACCCCAGTGGTGCATTGGGTGGATGTGACATGAGCATATAGTCAAGAAGGAGGGTTCTGAAAGACCAGGCTTGTACCTGGGAGGAGAGAAAATGGCAGAATTATAGTACCAAGGAGACACGTCCTTTTTCCATTCTGTGCTGGGCTTGCTAGATTGGGGAGAGGAAGGGTCTGGAATAGAAAATGAAACTCCATGATTCCCCACCCCACCCCCACATTCTCTGTTCCCCCCTGACTAGGAGGACGAGTGTTGCTAAGGAACATCAATGCAGGTTTTTAGAAACATCAGCCAATGAGAGCCCTAGAAAGATCTGCAGACACCTTCGCCAGAGACTGTTCAAGTGGCTTATTATACAGACCAGCAGAGAAGAGATGTATTGTTAACTCTTTGGGTTCTGAGAAAGATTTGGTTTTCATAGGCTTTTCAAGGAAAACAAATAAACTGTTATGAAACCTACTAAGTTCTTAGTCCTGTTCTGGGTCCTGAGGATACAAATATGTGTGTGTATGTGTGTGTGTGTGACACACACACATATATATACATATGTATGTATATATCTATACAGAGGTATATATTTGTATTTATTTGTGTTTCTATCCACACACACATATAAATGTAAAGAAACCTAAAAGAAAAGGGAATAAACATATTTTCAACTTTACCACTTCTTTCATTGATAGAGAGACTGCTAGGTAAGGAACCTTTCTCTATAGGTGCTACATCTGGGCACCTTCTTGGCTATTTATCATCCCAGGGAGAGGCTTAGAGCACAGAGTTGAAGGGACTGATCCAGAGGCATGGACACTTGACATTGAGCTAAACTGACTTTGAGACTGGCTCCCCAAACACTCCTGGGCTGAGGATAAAGGCATAAAGAAAAAAATACAAGAAAGATACAAGGAAGATAGGAAAGGCCGCCATGAGTAGATGTGGGTTTAGGAAAGGAAGGTTTCATGTAGAAAGGTGCTTGGGTTGAGTCTTAAAGGAAAAAAAAAAAGGGTTGTGTGAGGCAGAGGTGAGGAGAGAGAGAGTATTCTAGGTGTGGGAATGCCCAGTGCTAATTCAGGGAGACAGGAAGAGAAAGGTTTGTGAGGAACAGAGAGAAGGAGAGTTTGTACTGCAGAGTTCAAGATGGAGAGCAATGTCCAGTGAGGTGGGGAAGATAAGTAGGGATGAGGTTGTATAGGGCTTTAAAAGCCAATTGCAGAAGTTTGTATTTGATCCTAAAGGTCACAGAGAGCCACTGGATATCATTGAGCAGAAGAGTGACAAGGTCAGATCTGAGCTTAAGGAAATTCCTTTGGCAGCTGCTGAGTTGAGGATGGACTAGAAGAGAGAAGACTGGAGGCAGGAGCACAATGAGGAAGCCATTGGGGTAGGAACTAAGGTGAAGGCTGTGTAAGGAGAGAGCAGGGTGATGAGAGATGACATGGTGGAGATACGGATGACCAGACTGGGGACTAATTGGACATGAGGAATGAGAGAATGGGAAGAAATGAGGAGAACGCCCAGGTTATGAAATTGAGAGAAAGAAGAATTGTAGTGCTTTCAATAGAAATAGGACAACTGGGGAGACAGGTGGGGTCAATGGGAAAAATAATATATGGGTTCTGTTTTGGATCTCACAGCATCAAAGAATTTTCAAGTTGGTAGGGATCCAGCAGCCACTGATTGCAATTCATATCCTAAAGAAACTCCCACCCTAACATAACTAATAAGTGATCTTCTGGAAGCCCTCCAAGATGGTGCCTCCTCTCCTCTCCCTCCTCTCTGGGTAGCTCATTCCCCTTTGGCACTCTGGACAGCTCTCACTGTTAGGAAGCTGGGCAGTTTTTACTGACATTGAGCCTTGTTGAGACTTTCCCATCAGTACCCCATCCTGCTGGTTCTGTCTTCTGGGACCTTTTCCTCTGTGTCATCCCTACCTATACTTGAAGGTGATTCTCCTGTTCCCCTGATACTTCCTTACTCTAGGCTAAACATCCCAAGCTCCTTCAGTCAATTCACAGTGTTATGAACTGATTACCCTTCACCCTCCTGGTTGTTCTTCTCTGGATACTGTCCAGTTTAGCAATGTCCTCAATCAACTACAATGATCAGAGCTCAACATAATCCTTAAGATGAGCTATGAGGAGGGCAGAGAAAATTGGGACTATCCCCCACCTCCCTGCCCATGGAAGCTGTGCCCCTATTAATGCAGTATGAGATTGAGTAAAGTCTCCTGGCTGCCACACCTCACTGCTTATCTTTTTGGGGCTCACGGTGCACTAAAATTCCAAGATCTTTTCAGAAAACCTGTTGATCCATGCCTCCCTCAACTTAAACTTGAAAAGATAACTTTTTTGTACTCAAGGAGATTCAACATTTATCACTACTGAATGTCATCTTATTGATTTTGTGATATCTGTATTGGTGAGGTGAAGTCGAAACTCAGGAGAGGCTGAGGTTGCACGTATAGTTGTGGGTATCATGTACAGAGAGCTGCCAATTAAACCCAGAAAACTGGTGAGGTCAGCAAGAGAGGAAGAAGAGGCAGGAAGAGAGAGAACACAAAGGAAAAGGCAGAGGAGAAAGAGAGAAAAAAGGGAGAATTAATGAGAAAGAGAAATTAGGAGGATGAGAGAGATGGAAGAGAGTGATGGAAAGATAGAAACAGAGAGAAACAGAGAGAGAGAGAGAGAGAGAGAGAGAGAGAGATATGTATACCTTTTAGTTTGAGATTAGAGAAAGTAGAGAAGTCATTTTTGCCCTCTAATTTTATAGACTCTCCCTTGAAATCTCTCAGACACAGGTTAAGACCTCTGGTCAAGTCCCTTTCATAATGTGGGGCAAGAGCTTTCAGTAGTAAGACCAGGTCATTTTCACCCCACTCTTTCCCTGACCTCCTAAATTTCAGGCATGTACCTGAAGGATATGTGGAATTTAAGACCTAAATGGTGGATTGGGTGGAAGGGACATAAAGGTGAATTCTTGAAGGAGGGTTTGGAAAGGCCAAGCTTCTACCCATGAGGAAAGAAGGTGGCAGGATTAAAGTACCAAGGAGACATATCTATGAGAGCCATTTTTTGATTCTGTTCTGTGATAGCTGGGCCAGAAAGGCTATAAGGGCTTTTAAGAGACAATGAAGCGCCATGATTCCCCTCCCCACCCCCACATTCTCTGTTCCCCCCTGACTTGGAGGAAGAGTGTTGCTAGGGAACATCAGAGCAGGTTTTTAGAAACTTCAGCCAATGAGAAGCCAGGAATGATCTGCAGATACCTTACGCCACAGATTGTTCAAGTGGCTCATTATACAGACCAGCAGAGAAGGGCTATTTTTTGTTAACTCTATGGGTTCTGAGATAGGTTTAGTTTTCTTTTGCCTATCAAGTAAATTAGGTAAGCATTAATGGAAACTGCTATATTCCCTGCCCTGTAGGAGGACTGGGGATACACATATGTGCATATGTATACATATACAGATACATACATACATGTATGTACACACAGACACAGGTTTATATGTATATAGCTGAGTATATATGTGTATATGCATATACCTCTGTGTGTGTGTGTGTATATATATATGTATATATATATATATACACACACACATAGATTTATACATATATATGTAAAAAACCTAAATAAAAAGGAAACAGGCAAATTCTGAGCTCCACCTGTGATTTCCCATATACATGGACCCCAAGGTGAGGAACCTTTCCCTATGGATGCTGCATTTAGGCATCTTCTCAGCTACTTATCACAGGAGAGGCTTAGAGTACAGTGGTGAAGGGCAACTTGATACTGAGGCAAAATGGCTTTGAGATTGGCTCCTCATCCACCCCTGGGCTGTGGATAAAGGCATAAAGAGAAAAAATATAAGAAAGTTTGATGCAAGAGAGTTAGGGAAAGATGCCATTAGCAGGCATGGTCTCAGGAAAGGGAGGCTTCATGTGGAAATGGTGCTTGGGGTGAATCTTGAAGGAAAAGAAGGGTTGTGTGAGGCAGAGGTAAGGAAGGAGAGCATTCTAGGTATGGCAACATCCAGTGCAGATTCAGGGAGACAGGAGGGGAAAGGTTGTTTGTAAGGAACAGAGAGAAGCCCAGTTTGTATTGCAAAGTTCAAGACGGGGGTAATGTCCAATGAGGTAGGAGAATTTAAGTTGGGGGCAAGTGGTATAGGGCTTTAAATATTAACTAGGAGAAAGGATTCTGGGAAGATGATGGAACAAGACTGGAAATTGACTTGTTTTTTAAAAAATATCCTCCACAAATAATATAAAATAATGCCTCATAATGAACTTTGAACAGCAAGAATAATTAAAAGTCATGGTAAAACAGTTGTTCAACCCAAGACAACTTGGGAAGACCTTAGGAAAGATCTGCCTTCCAGGTGTGATGGTCTGTCCCTATTGAAGGGCAGAGATCTCCAGGGAGATAATGCCACATCAATAAACAAAAAGCCCTGGGGGCAGCTGTGGGGGGGACAGGAACTTCAGAGCTTCAGAGCTTCAGGAACATTCAGCCCATGAACAATGTAGAGCTCAGGTGGCTGACCAGGGGAAAATTGCAGGACCTTCTACTGTTGCTGGATGCAGGGCCCAAGTATGCTGACCAGAAAGCATCTGGGTTATGGCTGTGGGCAAGGAGGAGTGCAGCGGCAGAAGAGATGCAGGGGCCCTGCTGACTGGGATCGCTGAAAGGAGAGCCAAGTCCCTGGTTTTGGCTCCAGAGCAGAGGAGTGAGCTGAAGTTTGCAACCACAGTGGGGATGATAGGGAGTAGGGACATTTGTGGTGACAGCATTGCTGGTGGCCCTGGTCATGGTTCAGTGGCAGAGAGGAATACTGAGGTCAGGCTTCCAGATAGAGCACCAAAAACCTGAAGCCTGAAATATTAACCTCCACACTTCAGGAGTAGAGCCTGACTCTACCACAAAGTTAACAGTTAAGAAATAAACCTCTAAAAAGTGAGTAAGCAGGGGGTGACTAGGTATTACAGTGAATAGAGCACTGGCCCTGGAGTTAGGAGCACCTGAGTTCAAATCTGGCCTCAGACACTTAAGACTTACTTGTCCTATGACCTTGGGCAAGTCACTTAACCCCAGTTGCCCTGCCTTCCCCCCTCCAAAAAGCAAAAAAAGAAGTGAGTAAGCAAAAGTGAAAGAACCTGACAATAGCTAGTTATTATGGTGATAGAAAAGATCTGGGGTTCAAACTTGGAAAGATAATAGAGGAGATCTGTTTTGGATCTCACAGCATCAAAGAATTTTCAAGTTAGTAGGGATCCAGCAGCTGCTGAGTGCAATTCATGTCCTAAAGGAATCCCCACCCTAACATAATTAATAACTGATCTTCTGGAAGCCCTCCAAGGTGGTGCCTCCTCCCCTGTCCCTCCTCTCTGGTCAGCCCACTCACCTTCGGCACTCTGGACAGCTCTCACTGCTAGGAAGTTGGGCAGTTTTTACTGTCATTGAGCCTTGTTGAGCCTCTTTGTAACTTTCACCCCATCCTGCTGCTTCTGTCTTCTGGGGCCAAACAGAACTTTCTAATCCTTTTTCCCTGTGACATCACTGCTTGCACTTGAAGATGGCTTTCATGTCCCCCAATGCTTCCTTACTCTAAGCTACGCATCCTAAGTTCTTTCATTTGATCCAGATGTATCATGAACTGATGACCCTTCATCCTTCCAGCTGCTCTTCCCTGGACACTCTACAGCTTTTCAATGTCCTTAGTCAACCATGATGTCCAGAGCTGAATGTAATCCTCCAGATGAGCTCTGAGAAGGGCAGAGAAAAGGGGGATTATCCCTCACTTCCCTGTTCGTGGAATCTGTACCCCTATTAACGCAGCAGGAGATTGGATAAGGTCTATTGGTTACCACACCCCACTGCTCACCCATATTGGGCTCATAGTGCACTAAGACCCCCAGATCTTTTCAGAAAAGCTGCTGATCCATGTCTCCCTCAACTTACACTTGTAAAGTTTATTTTTTTGTACCCAATTGGAAGATTTAACATTGATCCCTATTGAATGTCATTTTACTGATTTTGAAATGTCTCTTGAAGATTGAAGTTTGAAAAATCAAAGTAAGCAATTAGTAAGGTGGGCTCAGGAGAGAGGCTGAAACCAGAGATAAAGATGTAGGAGTCATCTGCAGAGAGGTGATAGTTAAACTCAGGGAGCTGGAGAGGTCAGAGAGATAGACAGAAAGGGAAGGAGGAAGAAATAGAGAAAAAGAGAGACAGAAACAGAGTTAGTGAGAAAGAGTAAGGGAGAAGAAAGGGGAGAAGAGAGAGAGAGAGAGAGAGAGAGAGAGAGAGAGAGAGAGAGAGAGAGAGAGAGAGAGAGAATTTTCAATCATAGATTCGTAGATAATGGGGACATTGATTAGAGCTGGCAGGGGCTAACTTGGATCAACAAATCCATTTCCTTCATTTTACAGGTGGGGAAAGTGAGCCTCAGAGAAGTTGTCACTGACCTCAGACTAAACAGTGATAAATGTCTGAAGTGGGATTTCAAAGCATGTCTTCCTGACTCCTGGTCCAGCGCTCTAACCACTGACTCACTCAGTTTTCTTTTCCTGGCCTCAGTTTCCTCATGGTTGAAATGAGGGTCTTAGACTCAGCAGGTGCTAATATCATTTTCAGATGTAAGTCTTTGGTCCCAAGATCCTTACTTCTGTCCTCCCTCCATTCCAGTCCCTCTGACAACATCTGAGAGACACAGAGTCCATTACCAGGACAAACTAAAAACTTTGACCTGTGGAGGGTCTTATACATACAGAAATACTTGTAGCAGCTTTTTTCATAGTATCAAAAAACCATGGGAACTAAAGGGTGCTCACCTACTGGATCCTAGTGTATGAAAGGGACACCATATTATGGTGCCCTAAGAAATGACAAAATGGACAGTTTCAGAGGACATGAGAAGACCTCAGTGCCATGATGCAGAACAGCTCAGTGACAATAGCCTTATCAAGAAGGATATCTCAACTGTACCCCCAGAGCCCCTGCCCCCGTCTTTCCTATTACTGTCCAGGGCCCCACCCTCCTCCGGATCATTCAGGCTCCCAACTTCAGTGTCCCTGGGGTCACCAACTGGTGCCACTGTGGACTCCTTCCTCCCTCTCACACCACTCTATTCTGTCTCCCATCGAGGCTTGTTCATTTAATTTTCCAACATCTTTCACTTATGACCCCTTTCCCTGCTCTGTCACACCTCCCACCAAACCAGGGTGCCAGCTGTCATCACCTCCTGTCTTGGCTATTGAACTGGTTTGCTGGAGCAGGGGTCTGCTCTCTCACCTGACTCCCCACTCCAGTCCCTCCTTTACTCAGCTGTCAAAGGGATCTTCCTAAAGTAAAATTCTTTTTTAAAAATTGATTTGTTTATTTACTTTTAGTTTACAAGATTCAGTTCCACAATCCCTTCAGTTTCAAATTTTCTTCCCTCCCTCTCCCCCCACCCATGGCGGCATGCAATCAGGTATAGGATCTGCAAATACTTTCACAATGGACATTAGTCTGGTTGTATAGAAGGGTTTTAGCCAATGGAGTGAACACTGGGAAAGAAGAGACAAAATCAAACATGGAAAAGAACGATAGCATGTAGATTGCTTCAGTCTCCATTTAAACTGTTCTTTCTAGATCTCTAAAGTAAAATTCTCATTGACTATATCACCCCCCTCCCCCCCACTCAATAACCTTCAGTGGCTCCTTTTCACCTCTAGGGTCGAATATGAAATTCTTTGCTTGGCTTTCAAAGCCCTTCATGACCTAACCTTGTCTCCTCTCGACAATACACTTTTCCAATACACTTTTCCCCTCCTCCTCCCACGTACCCTACCAGCCAGTGATACTAGCCTTGCCATTCCTCAAAGAAGACATTCCCCCCCTCCACACACACAGTTCTAGGCTTTCTCTCTGGCTGTCCCCTGTGGCTCCTGCTATTCTCTCTCTCCTCTCTGCCTCCTGCCTTCCCTGCCTTCCTCCAACTGCCAGCCAAAATCCCACCTTCTCCAGGTAGTTTTTCTTGATTTCCCCTAATGAGTCAGGAAGGAAATCCTTCTGTCTGTTTATCCTCACTAAGTTATCTCCTATATATAGTGTTTGGACATTATCGTTTGCATGTTTTCTGCCTCATTGGACTCCTCAAGGTCAAGGACTGTTTTTGTCTTTATATCTTCAGCACTTAGCACTCAATACTTGGCACATAGTAGGAGCACAGAAATGTTTATTGACTCATTGACTGAGGACCCTGAAAGACTTCTAGCTCTGCTCAGTGGGCTGGGAAGGCATGATGGCAGAGGAGTGAGGAGAAAGCAGTGTCCCCACCTCTCTGGCAGGAGGACATGAAATCAGGGGGCAGAAGGAGACATGTTTTTGGAAGGGGCCAATGTGGGCATTTGTTTTGCTGGTCTATCATATTTATTGTGATGATTTTACTTTTCTTATGTTAATTTTTTTATTGATGAAAAGGGGGAAAGGAAAAGTGGTGGTAGACTGATAATAAATGTGGTAATTATAAATAAATACAAAAACCTAAAACTAGATTCATCTCTCAGCCCCAAGGAGGGATTTGAGTCATAGGTTTGTTAATCATTAGACAGCAGTATTTAGGAGCCAATACACCTGAAAACTAGCATTACAATATCTATTGGGATTTAATAATTTTAAATAATATTTAATATTTAAATACTTAAATTAAATTAAATATTTAAATAATATTTAATAATAACCTGGTTCTAATCTCCATTTAGATGCAATCAATAAACCAACAGATCTTTATTAAGGACTCGGTGCCTTCCCTTGGAGATTCTCTTCAGTCTATCCTGTCTGGTCCTTGTTTGGATAGATTTCTTTACTTGCTGGTTCTCTCCCATTAGACTGGGAGCTCCTTGAGAGAAGGAGCTGTCCTTTTGCCCTGCTTTATGTCACCAGCAATGCCTGGCACATAGTAGGATGATGAAATAATGTTGGTGGCTGACTGACCCATAGAGTGAGAATGTCTGAAGGGCTTACTGTGTACTAAGCTCTGGATGAAGGAATTACTAAGACACAAAACAAAAGAGCACAACTGTAAATATACTGAGACTGCCCCTGAATTTAACTATTGACTCAGGCTGCCTGGTGTGTGTCCTCTGCCCTCCCCATGATGGTTCCATTTCCTCATTTTGCTTTGAACCCAGAAAAGGCATCTGTTCCTCCTTAGATTTTTCATAGCCCTTCAGTCCTTTTCTTTACACTGGACATATCCCCACTTTAATCACAATTATTTGTGTCCATGCTTCCTATGCCCTTTCCCAATTAGATAGGAAGCACTTTAAGGGAAGGGACTGTCTTGTTTCAACTTTGTAACATCACTTAATGTAGTGCAGGGATTATGAACTTTGTGCCATGGCCCTTTGGCCATCTAGGGGAGCCTTTGGACCCCTTGTAAAAAATGCTTTTAAACAATTGAAGGGAATGCTACATTTCAGTTTGAGATGTAATTACAAAGATGTAATTTTTTCCAGTCTAATTTTACCTCACATCTATGGGCCAGAAGTGAAAATCCCTAGGTCTGTAGGTCTGGTGCATTGCGTATGTGTAACAAGGTCTTGTTGTTCCCCCCCTTTCCCCCTCCCCCTGCCCCGCTTCCCCTGATCTCATTAATCCCAAGTGTGTGCCTGAAATTGAGTGTGGAAGAATGACAGCTACATGGATTTGTAGACTAATTGAAGTATGGTGTGAATAGGATGGGGGGCTATGCTTTTAGAGGATGATTCTGAAAAGCTAGGCTTATTCTTCTGAGGAGACAAGATGGCCGAATCATACAAAGGAGAGATATCTATAAGAGTTCTTGCTTGATTATTCTGTGTTGCAGTAGCTGGGCTAGGGGAGAGTAAGGGCCTGAATAGACAATGAAGCTCCATGATTCTCCCAACCCGCCCCCCCTTCTCCTCCCTCCCCCTGCGCCCCAAGTCCACCCCTGACTTGGAGGAAAAGTGTTGCTAGGGAACATTGGAGCAGGTTTATAGAAACTTCAGCCAATGAGAGCCCTAGAAATATCTGCAGACACCTTCGCCAGAGACTGTTCAAGTGGCTCATTATACAGACCAGCAGAGAAGGGATATATTGTTAACTCTTTGGGTTCTGAGAAAGGTTTGATTTTTAATGGTTCGCCAAAGAAAACCTGCAAGAAAGCATTGATGGAAATTGCTATGTTCTCTGACCTTTGTTAGACCCTGGGGATGCAATTATATACATCTATATATATTTATATATACATGTACACACACACACATATATATACATATACATATATAAATATATGTGTATGTTTTTGTGAGTGTATATGCATATAAAACCTAAATGAAAAGTGAATAGCCATATTCTCAACTCCACCTATGATTTTACACAGACATGGTACCCCAAGGTGAGGAACCTTTCTCTATGGATGCTGCATTTGGGCACCTTCTCAGTTACTTCTCTTCCTAGGGTGATGCTCAGAACACAGAGGTGAAAGGACTGTTCAGGGCAAGGGGAACTTAATACTGAGCCAATTAAACTGACTTTAAGACTGACTCCACAACCACTCCTGGACGGTGGATAAAAGCATGAAGAAGAAAACTACAAGAAAGTCAAACACAAGGGAGTTAGGGAAGGACACCATTAGCAGGCATGGGCTCAGGAAAGGTAGGCTTCATGTAAAAATGGTGCTTGGGGTGAATCTTGAAGGACAAGAAGGGTTGTGTGAGACAGAGGTGAGGAGGGAGAGCATTTTAGACATGGGAATGCCCAGTGCCAATTCAGGGAGACAGGAGGAGAAAGGTTTTTTGGGAGGATCAGAGAGAAGACCAGTTTGTACTGCAGAGGTCAAGATGGGGAGCAATGTTCAATGAGGTGAGGAAGATAAGTTGGGACAAGGTTGTGTAGGTCCTTCAAAGCCAACTGGAGAAGTTTATACTTGATCCTAGAGGCCAAAAGGAGCCACAGGACATTATTGAGCAGGAGAGTGACAAGGTTAGATTTGAGCTTAAGGAAATCCCTTTGGCAGCTGCTGGGTTGAGGATGGACTGGAAGGAAAAGACTGGAGTCAGGGACTCCAATTAGAAGGCCATCGCCATGATCTCAGTGAGAGGTGACTAGCGTAGGAGCTGAGGTGAAGGCTGTGTGAGGAGAGAGCAGGGGTCAGATGGAAGAGACATGATGGAGAGATTGATGGCCAGCTTGGGGACTGATTGGACCTGTGGAATGAGAGAGTGTGAGGAATTGAGCAGAATCCCCAGGTTGTGAAATTGGGAGACAGGGAGAATGGTGGTGCTTTCAACAGAAACAGGTCAATTTGGGAGACAGCTGTGGTCAACGGAAAAGATAATAGAGGAGATCTGTTTTGGACTTTACAGCATCAAAGAATTTTCAAGTTAGTGAGGATCCAGCAGCCACTGAGTGCAATTCATATCCTAAAGGAATCCCCACCAAAGCATAAGTAACAAATGATCATCCAACCCCTGTTTGAATCCCTCCAAGGCTGTGCCTCTTCTCTTTCCCCACCTCTCTGGGCAGCCCATTCCCCTTTCTGGACAGTTCTCATTGGTAGGAAGTTGGGCAGTTTTTACTGACATTGAGCCTTGTTGAGCCTCTTTCCAATTCTCATCATATCCTCCTGGTTCTGTCTTCTGGGGTGAAACAGAACTGATCTAATCACTTTTCCTGTGACCTCCCCACCTACACTTCAAGATGGCTCTCATGTCCTCCCAATGTTTCCTATCTCTAGGCTGCGCATCCCAAGCTCCTTCAGTTGATCCACATGTATCATGAAGATGACCCTTCAGCCTTTTGCTTTCTTTTCCCTAGACACTCTACAGCTTTTCAATGTCCTTAGTCAACCATGATGTCCAGAGCTGAGCATAGTACTCAAGATAAGCTCTGAGAAGGGTAGAGAAAAGTGAGATTATTTCTCACTTCCCTGTTCATGGAATCTGTGTGCCTATTAATGCAGCAGTAGCTTGGATAAGGTCTATTGACTGCCACACCACATTGCTCACCCATATTGGGCTTATAATGCACAAAATCCCCCATATCTTTTAAAAAGAACTGTTCATTCATGCGTCCTTCATTGATTTTTGTTGATTTTCCTCCCAATTTTACCAAATTAGAAGATTTAACACGAACCCAAATTGAATGCCATCTTATTGATTTTTGAGATGTCTGGGACATTGCAATTTGAAACATTTAAACAGGCATTTTCTGAGGTGGGAGTTAAGCTTTGGAGTGGCTGGGACTAGACATATAGATGTGGGAGTCATATACAGAGAGATGATAGTTAAAACCCATGGAGCTGGTGAGGTCAGAGAGAGAGGGAGAGATGGAATCAGAGAGACAGAGAAAGAGACATAGAGAGGAGGAAGGAACAAGAAAGATAAAAAAAGAAGCAGTAGGAAGAGAAAGAAAGGGAGAATGAGGAAGAAAGAGATAGGAAGAGAATGGAAAGTGGGAGAGAAAAAGAGAGAAAGAAAGAGAGATGAATAAGAAGAGAAACCTAGGCAATATTCCCATTGGGAGGGCATGATTTAATTGATGTTCTAGTAAAAAAAAGAAGGAGAAGATCTAGTACATTGCCTATGGCTGACAAAGTCTTTCAATATTACAAGACCAGGTCATTTTTTTCCCCTACCCATTCTCTGATCTCATAAATCACAATGTTCCTAAGATTCTGTGGGGAAAGATGAAAGATATATGGGTTTTTAGAGATAATTGGTCAATTTTGTACAAGGTCTTGGGTCATGAAGGAACATTCTGAAAGTTGTTTGTTCCCTTGAGGAGAGAAGATGGCCAAATTATAGTACAAAGGAGAAATCTCTGAGAGTCATTAGTTGATTTTGGTGGGGAGGGAGCTGAGGTAGGGGAGACTAAGGGCCTCCAGTAGACAATGAAGCTCCACGACTTTCCACTCCACCCCCACATTCCCCAATCCCCTCTGACTTGGAGGAAGAGTGTTGCTAGGATACATTGGAGCAGGTTTATAGAAACTTCAGCCAATGAGAAGCCAGGAATGATCTGCAGACACCTTCACCAGAGACTGTTCAAGTGACTCATTATACAGACCAGCAGAGAAGGGCTGATATTGTTAACTCTATGGGTTCTGAGAAAAATTTAATTTTCATTGGCTTCCCAAGAAAACAAGCAAGTATTAATGGAAACTATTATGGTCTCTTTACTGTGCTAGGAACTGGGGATGCAGATATATACAGATATACACATAAGTATATATGCAATATATACATACACATGCACATATACACACTTGTATTCATAAAGATGTATATATAGTAATAAATGTACATACATACATATACATATATACCTGTTTGTAATAATAATATAAGTAAAAAACCTAAATGAAAAGGGAATAGGCATATTATCAAGTCCACCTGTGATTTCAATGATACAAGGCAACTCCAGGTGAGGAACCTTTCGATAATGACTTTACATTTAATCACCTTATTAGCTATTTATCATCCCAGGGAGAAGCTTAGAGCAGAAAGGTAAAGTGACTGTTCCAGGGAAAGGGGTAGGTGACAGTAGGCCAAAATGGCTTTCAAATTGGCTCTCCATCTACTCCTAGACTGAGAAAAAAAATACATAGGAATCAAATAAAAGATAGATAAGGCAGGTCCTCATTAGCAGACATGGGCTCAGGAAAGGAAGACTTCATAACAGAAATTGTTCTTGGGTTGAATCTTAAAGGAAAATGAGGATTGTGTGAGCAGAGATGAGGAGAAAGGCATTCTAGACATAGGAGCATCCAGTACAGATTCAGGGAGACAGGAGGGGAAAGGTTTGTGAGGAACAGAGAGAAGTTCAGTTTGTATTATAGAGTTCAAGATGGGGATTCATTTCCAATCAGGTGGGGAAAACAGGATTGGAACCAAATTGTATAGGTCCTTTAAAGCCAACTGCAGAAGTTTGCACTTGATCCAAGAGGCAATAGGGAGCCACCAGAAAGAATGAATGGACAGGTGGGGTCAAAGCCAGAAGGAAACTTAGCTGTGGATGCATCTCGTGGCAAAAGGAAAGTCCGATGCTGCAAATATTGATACTATACAGGAACCTGGAATGTTGGAGCTGTGGTCAGACAGGAGATGGAAAGATGTAACTTCTACATCTTGGGTGTCAGGGAGCTTAAATGGATGGGAAGGAGGGAATTCAATCCAGGTGATCACTGCATAGACCAGTTTGGGCAAGAATCCCTTAGAAGAAAAGGAGTAACCCTCACAGTCAATAACAGGATGAAAGAAGCAGTACTGGGGGATAATCTCGAAAATGACAGGATGATGTTTGAATCCAGAGCAGACTGTTCAACACCACATTGTTGTAAGTCTAGGCTCCAACCAGTGATGCTGAACAGGCCAAAGTGGATCATTTCTGTGAAGACCTATGAGACCTTCTAGAAACAACACCAGAAAAGATGTCACATTCATCAAAGGAGATTGGAGTGCTAAAGTAAGAAATCAAAAGATAATTGGGATAACAGTCTAGTGACTTAACAGAAGCAGAAGAGATGAAGAGGAGGTGGTAAGATATACAGACAAATGTATGATGGTTTTTAACATCCGGAATAACCACAAAGGCACAATTACTCATCTAGAGCTAGCCATCCTGGACAATGACGTCAAATGGGTCCTAGGAAGCACTGGTAACGATAAGGCTAATGGAAGTGATGGAATTTCAGCTGAGTTACTTAAAACTCTAAAGGAGGATGCTGTTAAAGTTCTGCAGTCAGTATGTCAGCACATTTGGAAAACAGAACGGCGAGCACTAGTTTGGAAAAGATCAGTTTACATCCCAGTTCTAAAGAAGGATAACACCAAGGAATGTTTAAATTACCAAACAATTGCACTGATTTCACACACCAGCTAGCTAGACTTCAGCAATATGTGAACCAGGAATTACCAGAAGAGAAGGCTGATTTTAGAAAAGGCAGAGAAAATAGGGACCAAATGCCAACGTTAACTGTGTTGTAGAGAAAGTAGGGGAGTTCCAGGAAAAAAAAAAACTACTCCTGCTTCATTGACTACATTAAAGCCTTTGAATATATGGATCACAACAAAATATGGCAAGACTTCAAAGAGAAGGGAGTACTAGAGGAGCTTCTCTGTCTATTGTGGAATTTCTTTGTTGGCAAAGAAACAACAGTTAGAATGAAACGGGAAATAACTGATTGATTTAAGATTGGGAAAGGAGTCTAACAAGGCTCTATATTGTCACCTTATTTATTTAACTCATGTGCAGATTACATTATGCAAAATGCCAAACTGGAGGAATCAAAAGCTGGAATTAAGAGAATGCAATTGCTATGAGAAGTATCACCAATCTCAGATATTCAGACAATACTGCTCTGATGGCAGAAGTGGAACCAAAAAAGAATTAAGAAGTCTATTGGGGAGGGTGAAAGAGGAGAATAGAAAAGTTGGTTTGAGGTTTAACATTAAAAAATAAAGATTTTGACACCTGGTCCCATAACTTCCTTGCAAATAGAAAATGAAATGGAAGCTGTGTCAGGTTTTGTGTACTTGAGTTCAAAGATCACTGCACACAGTGATTGCAGCCATGAAATTAAAAGACACTTGCTCCCTCAACAGAAAGCCAAGACGACTCTGCACAGCATGTTAAAAACAGAGACGTCACCTTGCTGATAAAGAGCCATATAATGAAAGCTATGGTTTTTCAAGTAGCAACGTATGACTGTGAGACTTGGACTATAAGGAAAGCTGAGTTTTTCAACTGTGGTACAGGGAAGACTTTTGAGAGTCCTTTGGGCAACAAGGAGGTCAAATAAGTCAATACGTAAAGAAATTCAGATTGTTTGTTGGAAAGATAATTACTGAAGCTAAAGCTTAAACTCTTTGACTCCATAAGAGGAGGACAGGACTCACTGGAAATGATTCTGATGTTGGGAAAGATTTAAGGCAATAGGAGAAGGGGGGTGGTTAAGGATGAGATGGAGAAATAGTGTCATGGAAGCAAGGATCATGAGCTTAGGCAGACTTAAGGACAGTGTAGAGGACAGAAGGGCTTGGCTTTCTATGGACCATGGATGCAGGAAGAGTAAAAAACAAGTGAAGGACTGAACAACAGGAACAACAAATTTACTAAGAGCTGTGCTGGATGAGGGAATTATAAGGAGAGAAAACAAACGAACAAGACCTGAAATATGTTGCAACCTCTCTGCCTGGTGGGGGTCCTTGGCCATCTCCATGAGATCCCCTTCTCCTCTTTTTTGCTATGAACCCCCGAAAAATCCGGTGTCCCTCCTCAGATTTTTCAGAGCATTTTTCCTGGGACCTTTTCTTTACACGGAACATAATCCTTCTTGTATCACAGTTATTGGTGTATATGCTTTCTATACCTTTCCCTCATTAATTTGGAAGGACTTTGAAGGCAAGGACGATGTCTTGTTTTACCTTTGTATTGTTAAGGTTTGGTGTAGTTCAGGGATTGTAAACATTTATTTTGTCATAGATCCTCTAGCCATCGAGGGAAGCTTCTGGATTCTTTCTCAAAAGAATGCTTTTAGACAATTGAAGGAAATGCTACATATCAGTGAGAGGGGATGCAAAATGAAGATGCCATTTCCCCCCAAGTGGTCATATAGACACCCCCCATCCCTGTCAATCTTCTCAAATGTGTGTGTGGGTCACAATTTAAGAACCTCTAGATCTAGTGCACAACATATGTGAGGCAAGATCGTTCAGAGCACCCATCCCCTGAACTTCTAAATCCCAAATATGCATCTGAATTTGAGTTGGGAGGATGAAATGAATGTGCAGATATTTTAGACCTAATTGGCAGATTGGGTGGATGGGGCATGAGAGTGTGTTCCTGAAGGAGGCTTCTGAAAGGTTAGGCTTGTACCTGTGAGACCAGAAAATGGCAGAATTACAATTCAAAGGACATATCTGTATGAGAGTCCTTGCTTGTTTGTGGGGTGTGGGAGTTGGAGTTGGGTAGAGGAAGGGCCTGGAATACACAATGAAGCTCCATGACTCTCCCCATCCCTCTCTCTGTTCACCCCCGAGTTGGAGGAAGAGTGTTGCTAGGGAACGTTGGTGCAGGTTTTTAGAAACTTGAGCAAATGAGAAGCCAGGAATGATCTGCAGACACCTTCGCCATAGCCTGCTTAAGTGGCTCATTATACAGACCAGCAGAGAAGGGCTATTTTTTTGTTAACTCTCTGGATTCTGAGACAGATTTGATTTTAATGGTTTATCATGGAAAACAAGCAAATAAACATTCATTAATGGAAACTGCTATGTTTCCTACCCTAAGCTAGACCTTGGGGATGCAAATATACATATATCTCTCTATATATTTATATACGTATATATATATATATATATATATACATACACACACATATATATGCATATATATGCACACAGATATGTATATATGCATGTATATATGTATCTATGTGTATACCTGTTTGCATTTTTATATATATTTATAAATAAATGAAAAGTGAACAGACAGTTTTTAAACTTGATCTGTGATTTCACTGATATAGGTAACCCCCAGGTGAGGAACCTTTCTCTATGGACGCTACATTTGGGCACCTTCTCAATGATTTATCATCCCAGGCAGACGTATAAAGGACAGAAGTGAAGGGGCTGTCCCAGGGAAGGGAGATCTGAAAATGAGCCAAAATAGCTTTGAGACTGGCTCCCCATCCAATCCTAGGGATGGAGAAAGGCATAGAGAAAAAATACCAGGGAGTTAGGGGAGACTGCCATTAACAGGTGTGGTCTCAAGAAAGGAAGGCTTCATGTCAAAATGGTGTGTGGGTCGAATCTTGAAGAAAAAGAAGGATTTTGTGAGCAGAGGTGAAGCTTGAGTCATTCTAGGCATGGGAAACATCCCGTAGAGATTCACAGAGACTGGAGGGAAAAGGTTGTTTGTGAGGAATAAGGTGGGTTTGGAGCAATGTCCAATGAGGTGGGGAAGATGGGTTGGGTCGTGGTTCTCAAGCCCACCTGTGATTTCCATGATACAAGGCAACTCCACGTGAGGAATCTTTTGATAATGATTTTGCATTTAATCACCTTCTCAGCTATTTATCATCCCAGGGAGAAGCTTAGAGCACAGAGGTGAAGGGAGTGTCCCAGGGGAAGGGGTAGGTGACAGTGAGCCAAAATGGCTTTGAAATTGGCTCTCCATCTGCTCCTAGACTGAGAAAAAAATACATGGGAA
>CM053590.1:14638456-14673080 GCA_028646515.1 Pseudochirops corinnae | reverse complement strand
ATTTCCTTCATTTAGCAGATGGAGAAACTGAGCCTCAGAGAAGTTAAGTGACTTGCTTCAGATTAAACAGCTGATAAGTGTTTGAGGGGGGATTCCAAGGCAGCTCTTGATGACTCCTGGACCAGGGCTCACTGCCCCACCCAGCTGCATCTCCTCATGGCTGAAATGAGGGTCTTGGACCAGGTAGGTGCTAATGTTCTCTCTAGATCTGTCTATGGTGCCATGATCCTTGCTCCTGTCCTTCCTCCATTCCAGTCTCCCTGACCACACCTGACAGACACACAGTTCATTACCGGGCAAACTGAAAGCTTTCACCTATCAAAGGTTTTATATTTACAGAAAAATTTCTAGTGGCTCTTTTCATAGTAGTAAAAAACCCTGGGAATTGAAGAGGTGCTACCGATTGGGGAATGGCTAAACAGCTCCTGGGGTATGGAAGGGACACCATATTATTGTGCCCTAAGAAATGACAAAATGGACAGTTTCAGAGGACAACAGAAAACCTCAGTGTCATGCTGCAGAGCAGAGCAGTGACAACAGCATTATCAAGAAGGGCATCTCATCTGTATCCCCAGAACCCTTGTTTCCATCTTCCCTGTTACTGTCCAGGGCCCCACCCCCCCTATTAGTCAGGTCCTCACCTTTCCCTTGGGGTTCACCAGCTGGTTCCACTGTGGTCTCCTCTCTCCCTCTCACTCCTCTCTATTCTGTCTCCCACCAAGGCTTGTCCATTTTAATTTTGTAACATCTTTCACAGGTGACCCCTTTCCCTGCTCTGTCACCTCCCCAAATCCCTGCCTGCCAGCCTACATCACCTCCTGCCTTGGCTAATCCACTGGTCTGTGAAGGCTCATCTGCCTGCCTCCATTGTCTCCCCACCCCAGTCTGTTTTCCACTCAGCTCTCAAAGAGATCTTCTTTTTAAAGTTTTATTTTTTTTGTTGCATTTTAAGTTCCAAATTCTCTCTCTCTCCCCACTTCTCTTTCTCTCTGTCTCTCTCTTCTGTCTCTTTGTCTCTGTCTCTCTGTCTGTCTCTGTCTGTCTCTCTCTGAGTGTCTCTGTCTCCGTCTGTCTATCTTTGTCTCCGTCTCTCTGTCTCTGTCTCTGTCTCTTCTCTATAGAAGATAAAGGTAGCATTTGACACACCTTCTTCATGAAGCCTTATTTAAACTGAACTCTAACCTTCAATAATTCAGGAAGGAATTCCTTATTTCTGTTTATCTTCACCAAGCTATTGTGTAGATAGTGTTTGTATACAACTGTTTGCATGTTTTTTCTTCCATTAGACTGTAAGGTCCTCAAGAATAAGGATTGTTTTTTGTCTTTCTTTGTATCCCCAAAACTTATTAATTAGTGTTTGGCACACAGTAGGAGCTGAAAAATGCTTATTGACTCTCTGATTGACAACTCTGAAAGACTTTCAGCTCTGCTCCGTGGGCTGTGAAACCTTGATTCCAGAGGACCCAAGGGTTAAGCAGGGTGCCCATCTCTCTGGGAGAAGGAAATGAACTCGATGCAGGAATGAGGCATATTTTTGGAAAGGGCCAATTTGGGAATTTGTTTTGCCTATCTGTTATATTCATTGTGAGGAGATTTATTGTATTGTGCTTTTTTAATCGTTGCAATGGATGAAAGGGGAAGTCGAGGTAGACTGAAAATGAATGTGGTCAAAATAAATTACTGTACCCCACTCCCCCAAAATAACTGTAGCCTCCTGCAAGTCACAACGAAGGACTCAATAACAACTTTATTTGTGATTTTGTAGCCGGATTTAGGGGTCAATGCCTGTGAAAATAAACATTCAATTGCTTATCAGGGAAGATTTTTACAATCACCTGGTGCTAATCTCAAGTGAATTGCAATCAGTAAGTTAACAAGCATTTGCTCAGTGCCTAGGCTTAGGGTCTTCCATTTGAGAATTTCTGCCATCCTGTCCGTACCTTGTTTGTACAAGGTTCTTCCCTTGTTCTCTCTCCCATTAGACTGGGAGTTCCTTGACAGAAGCAACTCCCCTTTGCCTTTCCTTATTTCACCAGGTGTGGTGGACACATAGTATGTCCTTGATTAATGCTTGTTGACTGACTGACCCATAGAATGCGGATTTATGAAGAGCTTACTGTGTACTAAGGTCCTTCTGGATCATTGCCTTGTCTTGCTGGAGGGGCTTGCATAGGTCAATGGAACTTTGAGCTTCACCATGCATGGTCACCCAAAATGGGTGAGTCCTACTGGAGAGTTCTGATAAAACCGGAAGGAGATGGCAAGCCACTCCAGCATCTTTGCCAAGAAAAGCCAAAGGACAATACCAACATGATAAAGAGATGATATCAGAGGATGAGCCCCTCAGGTGGAAAGAGTGGAGGGCCACTCCAAGCAACTCCAGGAAGAATGAATGGGCAGGTGGGGTCAAAGCCAAAAGGAAACTTAGCTGTGGATGCATCTGGTGGCAAAAGGAAAGTCTGATGCTGCAAATATTGATGCTATACAGGAACCTGGAATGTTGGAGCTGTGGTCAGAGAGGAGATGTAAAGATGAAACTTCTACATCTTGGGTGTCAGGGAGCTTAAATGGATGGGAAGGAGGGAATTCAATCCAGGTGATCTCTGCATAGACCAGTTTGGGCAAGAATCCCTTAGAAGAAATGGAGTAACCCTCACAGTCAATAACAGGATGAAAGAAGCAGTACTGGGGGATAATCTCAAAAATGACAGGATAATGTTTGAATCCAGAGCAGATTGTTCAACATCACATTGTTGTAAGTCTAGGCTCCAACCAGTGATGCCGAACAGGCCAAAGTAGATTATTTCTGTGAAGACCTATGAGACCTTCTAGAAATAACTCCAAAAAAGACGTCACATTCATCCCAGGAGATTGGAGTGCTAAAGCAGGAAATCAAAACACAATTGGGATAACAGACAAATTTGGCCTTAGAGGACCAAATGAAGCAGGGCAGAACCTGAGAGGCTTTTGTCACAATAACTTGCTTGTCATAACACTCTTTTTCAACAACCCAAAAAGTATCTCTACACAGGGCATCATTAGACGTTGAGTGTGGAAATCTGATTGATTATGGATTTTGCAGCCAGAGATGGAAAACTCTATTGAGTCATTTAAAACAAGACATGGAGCTGACTGTGGCTCAAATTATGAGTTTTTATTGCAGAATTAGACTTGAATCGAATAAAGGAGGAAACCCATCTGACCCAGGAAGTATGACCAAAATAACATGCCTTATGAATGTGAAGTGGGGGTGATGAATAGATTTAAGGGGTTAGATCTGCCATATAGAATGCATGAAGAACTCTGGAAACGGGTTCAAAATATTGTACAGGAGGCAGCAACAAAAAATATCCCAAAGAAAATGGAGAAGAAGGAAGCAAAATGGCTGTCTGATGAAGCTCTTCAAATAGTGGGGAAGAAATTGAAAGTGAAAGAAAGAGAAAGGGAAACGGAAAGGGAAAGGGAAAGGAGGATGGCAAAGGTAGAGTTAATGCAGAATCTAAGAGAATAACAAGGAAAGACATGGCTCTCTTAAATGAACAATGGTAGTGACTTAATAGACGCAGAAGAGATGAAGAAGAGGTGGTAAGATATACAGACAAATGTATGATGGTTTTTAACATCCCCAATAACCACAAAGGCACTATTACTCATCTAGAGGTAGCCATCCTGGACAATGACATCAAATGGGTCCTAGGAAGCACTGCTAACAATAAGGCTAGTACAAGTGACGGTATTTCAGCTGAGTTACTTAAAACTCTAAAGGAGGATGCTGTCAGAGTTCTGCAGTCAGTATGCTAGCACATTTGGAAAACAACAGTGAGCCCTGGATTGGAAAAAATCAGTTTGCGTCCCGGTCCTAAGGAAGGACAACACCAAGCCAGTTAGACTTCAGAAATATGTGAACTTGGAATTACCAGAAGAGAAGGCTGATTTTCGAAAAGGCAGAGAAAATAGGGATCAAATGCCAACATTAGTTGTGTTGTGGAGAAAGTAGGGAAATTCCAGGGAAAAATAATCTACTCCTGTTTCATTGACTACATTAAAGCCTTTGAATATATAGATCGCAACAAAATATGGCAAGTCTTCAAAGAGAAGGGAGTACTAGAGGAGCTTCTTTGTCTCGTGTGGAATGTTTATGTGGGCAAAAAAAAAGCCACAGTTAGAACCAATAGGGAAATAACTCATTGATTTAAAATTGGGAAAGAAGTCTAACATGGCTCTATATTGTCACCTTATTTATTTAACTCATTCGGATTACATTATGCAAAATGCCTGGAATCAAAAGCTGGAATTAAGAGAATGCACTTGCTATCAGAAATATTGCCAATCTCAGACATTGAGACAATAGTACACTTCCGTCAGAAGGTTAATGAAAAAGAATTAAGAAGTTATTGGGGAGGGTGAAAGAGGAGAATGTAAAAGTTGGTTTGAAGCTTAACTTTAAAAAAACAAAGATTTTGACATCTGATCCCATCACTTCCTTGCAAATAGATGGAGAAGAAATGGAAGCAGTGTCAGGTTTTATGTACTTGAGCTCAATGATCACTGCACATAGTGATTGCAGCCATGAAATTAAAAGATACTTGCTCCTTCAATCAAAAGCCATGGTGACTCTGGACAGCATATTAAAAGCAGAGACATCACCTTGCTGACAAAGAGCCATAGAGTGAAAGCTGTGGTTTTTAAAGTAGCAACATATGATTGTGAGACTTGGACTATAAGGAAAGCTGAGTTTTTGAATTGTGGTACTGGGAAGACTTTTGAGAGTCCTTTCGATAACAAGGAGGTCAAATCAGTCAATATTTAAAGAAATTCAGACTGTTCATTGGAAAGATAAATACTGAAGCTAAAGCTTAAACTCTTTGACTCCATAAGAGGAGGACAGGACTCATTGGAAATGATTCCAATGTTGGGAAAGATTGAAGGCAATAGGAGAAGGGGTGGTGGTTAAGGGTCAGATGGAGAAATAGTGTCATGGAAGCAAGGATCATGAGCTTAGGCAGACTTCAGGACAATGTGGAGGACAGAAGGGCTTGGCTTTCTATGGACCATGGATGCAGGAAGAGTAAGAAACAAGTGAAGGACTGAACAACAGGAACAACAAATTCACTAAGAGCAGTGCTGGATGAGGGAAATAAAGGGAGAGAAAACAAAAGAACAAGACCTGAAATATATTGCCACCTCTCTGCCTGGTATCGGTCCCTGGCCATCCCCATGAGGTCCCCTTCTCCTCTTTTTGCTATGAACCCCAGAAAAGTCCTGTGTCCCTCCTCAGGTTTCTCAGAGCACTTTGCCTGGGACTTTTTCTTTACACTGAACATACTCCTTTTTGTATCACAGTTATTGGTGTATATGCTTTCTATATCTTTCCCTCTTTAACTTGGAAGGGCTTTGAAGGCAGGGACCGTGTCTTGTTTTAACTTTGTGTTGTTAAAGTTTTGTGTAGTGCATGCATTCTAAACATTTATTTTGTCATAGATCTTCTAGCCATCTAGGGAAGCTTCTGGACTCTTTCTCAAAAGAATGCTTTTAAACAATTGAAGGAAATGCTACATATCAGTGAGAGGTGATGCAAAATAAAGATGTCATTTACCCCCAACTAATCATATAGATACGCCCAACCCCTGCCAGTCTTCTGAAATGTGTGTATGGGTCACAGTTGAAGAACCTATAGGTCTAGTGCACTACATATATGTGACAAGATCTTTCAGAGCTCCCATCCCCTGAACTTATAAATCCTAAATATGTATCTGAAATTGATAGTGGAGGGATCAAATGAATATGCAGATTTTTTAGACCTAATTGGGGGATTGGATGCATGGGACATGAGAGTGTGTTCCTGAAGGAGGCTTCTGAAAGGGTAGGCTTGTACCTGTGAGACCAGAAAATGGCAGAATTATAATGCAAAGGATATATCTGTATGAGAGTCCTTGTTTGTTTGTGTGGCGTGGGAGCTGGTGTTGGGGAGAGGAAGGGACTGGAATACATAATGAATCTCCATGACTCCCCCCATCCCTCTCTCTGTTCACCCCTGAGTTGGAGGAAGAGTGTTGCTAGGGAACGTTGGTGCAGGTTTTTAGAAACTTGAGCCAATGAGAAGCCAGGAATGATCTGCAGATACCTTCGCCATAGAAAGCTTAAGTGGCTCATTATACAGACCAGCAGAGAAGGGCTATTTTTTGGTTAACTCTTTGGATTCTGAGACAGATTTGATTTTAATGGTTTCTCAAGCAAAACAAGCCAATAAACATACATTCATGGAAACTGCTATGTTTCCTGCCCTATGCTAGACCTTGGGCATGCAAATATACATATATCTATATATATATTTATATACATATATATATATACGCACACACATATGCATATATATGCACACAGAAATGTATATATGCATGTATATATGTATCTATCTATATACCTGTTTGAATTTTTATTTATATTTATAAATAAATGAAAAGTGAATAGACACTTTTTCAACTTGATCTGTGATTTCATTGATATAGGTAACCCCCAGGTGCGGAACTTTTCTCTATGGACGCTGCATTTGGGCACCTTCTCAATGATTTATCTTCCCAGGAAGACGCATGAAGGACAGAAGTGAAGGGGCTGTCCCAGGGAAGGGAGATCCGAAAATGAGCCAAAATATCTTTGAGACTGGCTCCCCATCCAATCCTAAGCTATGAAGAAAGGCATAGAGAAAAAATATCAGGGAGTTAGGGGAGGCTGCCATTAACAGGTGTGGTCTCCAGAAAGGAAGGCTTCATGTCAAAATGGTGTGTGGGTTGAATCTTGAAGAAAAAGAAGGGTTGTGTGAGCAGCGCTGAAGAAGGGGTCATTCTAGGCATGGAGAACGTCCAGTGCAGATTCATGGAGACTGGAGGGGAAAGGTTGTCTGTGAGGAATAGAGAGAACGTGAATTTGGAGCGATGCCCAATTAGGTAGGGTAGATAGGTTGTGTCCTGGTGGCATAAAGATTTAGAAGATGATTGGAGAGGTTTTTGGAGAAGATAGCAGGGGTCAGGTGGGAGAGATAACATGGAGAGATGGATAGCCAGATTGGAAACTGATTAGACATGGGGAGTGAGAGAGTGTGAGGAGTTGAGAATACCCAGGTTGTGAAATTGAGAGACATCAAAATAGTGGTGCTTTCAAGAAAAATGGGTCAATTTGGAAGACTGATTGGGTTAGTGGTAAAGATAATATAGGTGATCTATTTTAGACTTCATATCAAAAAGTTTTCAAATTAATAGGAATCTCAGCAGCCATCAAGTATATTTCATATCCTAAAGAAATCCCCACTATCACATGACTAAGAAGTGATCTTCTGGAAGTCTTCCACGGTGGTACCTCCTCCCCTCTCTCTCCTCTTTGGGCCTAGTTCATTCCCCTTCCGCACTCTGGACAGCTCTCATTGGTAGGAAGTTGGACAGATTTTACTAACTTTGAGCCTTGTTGAGCCTCTTCCATCCCATCCTGTTGGTTCTGTCTTCTGGGGCCAAACACAACTGATCTAATCCCTTTCCCCTAGGACGTCCTCACCTACACTTGTAGATGGCTCTCATGTCTCCCCTGATGCTTCCTTACTCTAAGCTAAACAACCATGTTGGGCTCACAGTGCACTAAAACCCACCAGATCTTTTTCAGAAAATCTGTTGATCTATGCCTCCCTCATCTTGCACTCTTTAAAAGAAGATTTAGAATATTTAACAGTGATACTTATTGAAATGAGAAGTCCCCCCAGGTAGACCCTGGTCTCTCTGTTAAGGGGGAGCCCCTGAGATATACACTCAGTAGTTACCAAATATCTTTTTTAAAAGTTCAATTTACCTGAATAAGCCTCAGGGAGCCTGGAGGCTAAACCAGGCTCTCCCATTCTGGGATCTGCCCATCCTGGAAGTCACATGGTCTAGGAGAAGCAGAAGAGCTGAACTCTAGAAGTCAATAGACCTTGGGTCCAGACCTGTCCCTTCCACTCTTTATGTGACCCTGGGCGAGTCACTGCAGTGGGGAGGAGGAGAGGGGCTGTACTTTCTCAGCAGAAATTTCTAGATGTGTGAAAGAGAGACCACAAGGATATAAACTGCAGTCTAGGACGTTCTGTAAGGAGGGTTCTAATACATCAGAAGTGATGAGCTAGACTTCCAAATTTTTAGATGACTTGGGGCCCATACTAGGAAGGACATTGACTTGCCAACTGAAAGCTAGATCAGCCACCATTCAGTAACACCTACTATACCCTGGCACTGTCCAGAAGATGCAAAGCTTTCTGTCATTAAGAAAACTTAAAATCTCATCAAAGTCATTAGAATTTTAGAGTCAGAGGCAGTGATCTAGTGAATATAACATCGAATTTGGAGTCAGGAAGATGAGTTCATTTGCTGTCTCAGACCCTTATTAGCTGTGTGATCTTGGACAAGTCACTTCACCTCTGTCTCAGTTTCATCATCTATAAAATGGGGATAACAATAGCACCTGCCACTCAGAGTTGTTGTCAGGATATGTGAAAGTGAGTGAAGAAGAACTAACAAGCCTCTTGAAAAGGGGAAAAAAGAAAGTATAAAAGGTGGCCTGAAAGTTGACATTAAAAAAACAGCAACCAAGATCTTGGCAACTGGTCCCATCACTTCCTGGCAAATAGAAGGAGAAGAAATGGAAACATCACATTTTATATATTTGGGCTCAAAGGTCACTGCAGATGGCGGCTGCCCCCTGAAATTAAAGAATACTTGAGGCTTGGAACAGCAGCAATGGCAAATCTGGGTGGAGAGTAGACTAAAAAACTGAGACATTACCTTGCCAATAAAGGTCCATAGAATCAAAGCTATGGTTTTTCCAGTAAAAACTATGAGTTGTGAGAGTTGGATGTGAGAGTTTGATTAAGAGGAATGCTGAGCACCACAGAATTGATAGTTTTGAATTGAGATCCTGGAGAAGAATTTTGAGAGTCCTTTGGACAGCAAGGATGTTAAATTAATCAATACTTAAAGAAATTAATTCAGACTGCTCATTGGAAGGATGTATACTGAAGCTTAAAACACTTTGGTCCCATAAGGAGAAGATGAGACTTGTTGGAAAATACCCTGATGTTGGGAAAGATTAAAGGCAAAAGGAGAAGGGGAATGCAGAGAATGAGATGGACAGTGTCATGAAAGCAAAAAGCATGAGCTTGGACAGACTTCGGAAGGTAGCAGAGGGCATAAGGGACTTGGGTGCAATGGTCCATGGGGTAAGGAGGAGTGAAACATGACAGAAGGACTGAACAACAACAGCACCAAATAAATGCATTAAGAGCTGTGCTGGAGGAAGACAAAGACAGAAAACTAAAGACCAAGACCTTATGTATATGGAAGCCTCCACTACATCTATCAGCACTAGCTGCTGGGTGTGCATACCTTGCCCTGCCTACAATGCTTTCCTCTCCCCTTTTAGCTATGAGCCCTAGAACCCTAGAACATTTATGTGTCCTTCCTCAGATGACCCATAACTCTTTGCCTGGACCATTTGTTTGCACTGAGCCCATTCCCCTTGTATCACAGTTATTTGGTTACATGCTTTCTATACCTGTCCTCCATTAGATTGTATGGCCTTTAAGGGAAGGGACTATGTCTTGTTTCAACTCTGTATCATGAAAGCCTTGTGTAGTAGGGATTCTTAATCCTTAATTTTGTCATGGGCCCCTTGACCATCTAGGGGGGACTGTGGACCCTTCCTCAGAAGAATGCTTATAAACAATTGAAGGAAATGCTACATTTTAGTTAGAGGGGAAGAAAAACAAAAGTGTAATTTTTTCCTCATCTAATTTTACAATCCCACCTGAAATCTGTTCATGAGTCTCAGGTTAAGTTGCCCAGGTCTGGTGCATTGTATATAGGGGGCGAGATCTTTCAGTAACAAGAGCAAGTCCTTTCGGCCCCCCCCGCCCCATTCCCTGAACTCATAACTCTCAGGTATATATCTGAGATTGAATGTGAAAGTATGGAAGATATACAGATTTTTAGGACTAATTAGTGTATTGGGTGGATGGGGTATGGAGTTGTGCTTCTGAAGGAGGGTTCTGAAAGGTCTGGTTTGTACCTGTAAGAAAAGAAGATGGAAGAATTTTAGTACAAAGGAAAAATTTCCATGAGAGGTTTTCTTTGAGTCTGTGGTGTGATTGCTGGGGTAAGGGAGAGTAGGGACCTGGAATACACAATGAAGCTCCATGATTCTTCCTCCCACCCCCACATTCCCCATACACCCCTGACATAGAGGAAGAGTGTTGCTAGGGAACATTGGAGAGGGTTTATAGAAACTTCAGCCAATGAGAAGCCAGAATGATCGGCAGATACTTTCCCCACACACTGTTCAAGTGGCTTATTACACAGACCAGCAGAGAAGGGCTGTTTTGGGTTAACTCTTTGGGTTCTGAGAAATGTTTGGTTTTCCTTGGCTTGTTAAGGAAGCTAAGCAAATGTGAATGGAAACAATGTTCCCTGCACTGTGCTAGTATCTGGAGATGCAAATATATAGAAGTGTGTATCTGTGTATTGATATATAAATATACATATATATCAACATATAGATATATCTTTCTAGATCTATCTATAGAGATATATTTGTATATCTATGGATATACATACATATATATAGCCCTCCACAAATACGTATGTGTACACACAAAGATGCATACATACACACATATCTATATGAATATACACGCAAAAAGTCTAAATGAAAAGGGAATAGGCACATTCTGAACTCCACCTGTGATTTCATACATACAGGATACTCCAAGATGAGGAACCTTTCTCTATGGTTGCTGCATTTGGACACCTTCTCTGTTCTTTATCATCCCAGAGAGAAGCTTAGAGCACAGAGGCATGGACACTAGACACTGAGCCAAACTGACTTTGAGTCTCACTCTCTGTCCACCCCTGGATCATGGATAAAGGCATAAAGAGAAAAAATACAAGAAAGTTAGATACAAGGGATTTAGGGAAGGACACCATTAGCAGACATGGGCTCAGGAAAGGAAGGCTTCATGTAGAAACGGTGCTTGGGGTGAGACTTGAAGGAAAAGAAGGGTTGTGTGAGACAGAGGTGAGGAGGGAGAACATTCTAAGTATGGGAATGCCCAGCACAGATTCAGGAGGGGAAAGGCTGTTTGTGAGGAACAGAGAGAAGGCCAGTTTGTACTGTAGAGTTCAAGATGGGGAGTAATGTCCAATGAGGTGGAGAAGATGGGTTGGGACCAAGTTGTATAGGTCCTTCAAAGCTCACAGGAGAAATTTGTATTTGATCCTAGAGGCCATAGGGAGCCACTGGACATCATTGAGTAGGAGAGTGCCAAGGTCAAATCTAAGTTTAAGAAATCCCTTTGGCAACTTCTGGGTCAGGGATGGACTGGAAGGGAAAAGACTAGTGGCAGGGAAACCAATGAGGAGGTCATTGCCATGACCTCAGTGAGAGGTGAATGGGGTAGGAACTGAGGTGAAGTCTGTGTAAGGAGAGAGCAGGAGTCAGACGGGAGAGACATGGTGTAGAGATGGATGGCTAGATTAGGGACTGATTGGACTTATGGAATGACAGAACGTCCAGGTTATGTAATTGGGAGATAGAAAGAATGGTGGTGCTTTCAACAGGACTAGGGCATTTTGAGAGACAGGTGAGGTCAGTGGAAAAGATAATATGTGGATCTGTTTTGGATCTCACAGCATCAAAGAATTTTCAAGTTGGTAGGATCCAGCAGCCATTGAGTGCAATCATATCCTAAAAGAATCCCCACCATAACATAACTAATAAGTGATCTTCTGGAAGCCCTCCAAGGTGGTGCCCCCTCCTCTCTCCCTCCTCTCTGGGCAGCACATTCCCCTTTGGCACTCTGGACAGCTCTCACTGTTAGGAAGTTGGGCAGTTTTTACTGACATTGAGCCTTGTTGAATCTCTTTGTAACCTCCACCCCATCCTTCTGCTTCTGTCTTCTGGGACCAAACAGAAGTGATCTAATCTCTTCTCTCTGTGACATCCCTGCCTACACTTGAAGATGGCTCTCATATCTCTCTCCCACCCCTAACATGCTTCCTTACTCTAGGCTAAACATCCCAAGCACCTTTACTCACTCCAGAGTGTCATTAACTGATGACCCTTCACCATCCTGGCTTCTTTTCTCTGACCACTGTGCATGGTATCAACATCCTTAGTAAACCATGGTGCCCAGAGCTGAACTTAATGCTCAAGATGAGCTATGAGAAGGGCAGAGAAAATTGGGACTATCCCCCATCTCCCTGCCCATGGAAGCTGTGGCCCTAGTCATGCAGTCCTTGTTGAATAATATCTATTATCTGGCACTCCACATATCGGGTTCATGCCCCAGATCCTTTTAGAAAACACGTTGATCTTTGCCTCCCTTAACTCATACTTGTAAAGTTGATTTTTTTGGTACCCAATTAGAAGATTCACCATTCATCCCTGTTGAATGTCATGTTATTGATTTTGAAATATCTCTGGGACATTGTAATTTGAAATATCTAAATATGGTGAAGTGGGCTAGAGGCTCAAGGTAGAGTGAGACTTGGAGGTATTGGTCTGGGAGTCATCAGCAAAGAGATAATAATTAAACCCCAGGAGATGATGAGGTAAGAGAGAGAAATGAAACAGAGACACAGAGACAGATGAGACAGAGAGAGAGACAGAGACAAAGAGAGATCATGAGAGAGAGAGAGAGAGAGAGAGAGAGAGAGAGAGAAAGGAAGAAGAAGAAGAGAAGTCTAGGGAACACTCACAATTAGAGGAGATAGTACAGTTGATGATCTCATCAGAAAACTGAGAAGGGGTCAGTCAGGCAAGAGGAGAACCAGGAGAGAACCAGAGAGTCTCCAGGAGGAGAAGATGGTCAGAAGTGTTAAACACAGCAGAGGGCAAGAAGAAGGGGAGTAGAGAAAAGACTATGGCATTTGTCAATTAACAGGTAACTAGGAGCTTTAGTATAGAGGAGTTTCAACGGATAGATGAGGCTTCAAAGTGGATTACCAAATGTTGAGACCAAGTGAGAAGATTGGATGCAGAGACAATCAGAGCAGTCAAACTTTTTCCTAGAGGTTTCACTGGAAAATGGAGGAGAGATAAAGGATCTTAGCTTGAGGGGCTGGTAGGACCTACAGAAGGTTCTTTAAGATGGGGGACACTTGGGCATGTCTGAAGGCAGTAAGGAAAGTGCCAATATATAGAATGGGGAGGGAGAGAAAGAGCATTATAGAGAGATAAAGGGTGAGTCAGGGGGCAATCTGTTGGAACAAAGGAGAGGGCATGAGCTGAAGGGCACATGTAAAGGGCTTGGCCTTGGCAAGGAGCAAAGCTATCTGACCATCAGATATTTAGGAACGAAGCAGAGAGTAGGGGATGATGCCAAGGAGGTTTGAGGTGAAAAGAAAGGCTAAGAAGGGAGCTCAGTGACTGGCTTCAATTTTCTTACCCAAGCAAGAAGCCAAGTCCTTTGCCATTAGAATGGAATAAGAGGGATATGTGTGAGAAGTGTGCTGATAAATGTTTAACAACTAGATCTCTGAAAGGAAAAACAAGTATACATGGCACGTTTTAAAGTTTCATTTGCACTTTCAACATTTTGTCTATGATTTTTTTCCTTGATAACCAACAAAACAATAAGTTGGGCCCTGATTGGTGGCATTCATTCATTTCCAAGCTGTAAATGCTCACCCTGATCATTTAACACCTAGCTTTTGTGAGCTGGTACAAGCTGCCTCCAGTATGTCCTTTATGTGAGTAGTTGGGAGAAATAGAGTTTTGGAGAAGCTTCTGCGGGGAGGAAGGAAGGGAATCAACTAAATGCATTAAATAAACTTGCCTTTTCTTTAAATTTTCTGAACCAGGTGCCTGCAAAGGAAGTTATTGTCAACATACTAGATGATATCAGACAGAACTTTCCTAGATTGTGTGGAGAAGAAATGATCCAGAGAAGTGAGAAGTCCCTGCAGGTAAACCCTGGCCTCCCAGTTAAGGGGCAGACTCTGAGATATGTACTGATTAGTAGCCAAATAATTTTTCTAAAAGTGCAAGTGACCTGAATGAGCCTCAGGGAGCCTGGAGGCTAAACCAGGTTCTTCCATTCTGGGACCTGCCCATCCTGGGAGTCACATAGTCTAGGAGGAGCAGAAGAGCTGAATTCTATATGTCAGTGGACCTTGGATCCAATTCTGTCTCTTTCACTATTTGTGTGACGCAAGTCACTGCAGTGGGAAGGAAGAGAGGGGCTGCACTTTCCAGCAGAAATCTTTAGATGTATGAAAGAGAGGCCCAAAGGCAGGAAACTGCAGTCTAGGACTTTCTGTAATGAGGGTCCTGATAATACATCAGAAATAATGAGATAGGTGTCTAAATTTTGCCATGACTTAGGGCCTATGTTAAGAAACATATCAAGGTGACCACTGAGAACCAATTCAGCCACTATTCAGTAAGTACCCACTGTATCCCTGGGAGCTGGGTGGTGCCCTACATGGAGTGTTGGGTCTGGAGTCAAAAAGACACATCTTGGTTCAAATCTGGCCTCAGACACTTACTACCTGTGTGACTCTGGGCAAGTCACTTCACCCTGTTTGCCTCAGTTTCCTCATCTGTAAAATGAGCTGGAGAAGGAAATAACCAATCACTCCAGTATCTTTGTGAAGAAAAGCCCAAATGGGGTCATGGAGAATCAGACAAGACTCAACAGCAATAATAACAAGATCCCTGGCAGAGAGAGAGAGAGGGAGAGAGAGAGAGAGAGAGAGAGAGAGAGAGAGAGAGAGAGAGAGAGAGAGAGAAACAGAGACAGAGAGACAGAGAGAGACAGAGACAGAGACAGAGAGAAAATTCTGAATCATAGGTTCAGAGACAATGGGGGAATTGATTTAGAGCTGGCAGGGAACTTGGAGGTCAACAGATCTATTTCCTTCATTTTACAGTTGGGGAAACTGAGCCTCAGAGAAGTTAAGTGACTTGCCTCAGATAAAACAGCTGCTTAGTGTCTGAGATAGGATTTCAAAGCAGATCTTCCTGACTTCTGGTGCAGTACTCTAACAACTGACCCATGCAGCTATTTCTCTCTGGTCTTGGCTTCCTCGTGGTTGAAATGAGCATCTTAGAGTAGGCAGATGCTAATGTCCTTTCCAGACCTCTGTCTATGGTCCCATGATCCTTGTTCCTGTCCTCCGTTTGTTCCAGTCCCCCTGACAACACCTGACAGACACACATTCCATTAGCAGGAGAAACTGAAAGTTTTGACCTATCGAGGGTCTTATACATACAGAAATTCTCATAGCAGCTTTTTTCATAGTAGCAAAACCCCCTAAAACACTGTTGCCAATCTACTAGGGAAGAGCTGAATAGCTCTTGGTATATGAATGGGACACCATGGTATGGTACCATTAAAAATGACAAAATGGACAATTTCAGAGCATATGAGAAGACCTCAGTGCCATGCTGCAGAGCAGAGCAGTGACAACAGCCTTATCAAGAAGGACATCTCATCTGTACCCCCAGACTCCCCCCCCCCCCCCGCTGTCATTTTCCCTATTACTGTCTGGGGCACCACCCTCTTCCACCTGCTGATCGATGCATATTTATTGTGAAGATTTCGACTTTAATTTTTTTTATTGTTGAGTTGGAGGGAAGGTGGAGAGGGAATGACAATTAAAATGGCAAAAATGAATAATTGCAAAAAAAAAAAACTAGGCTCCATTTTAAGCTATAAGGAGGGATTAGAGCAATAGCTTTATTCATGATTATTTCTCAGAATTCAGGGGTCAGTACACTGAAAAGAAGAATTACAATTCATCTTGGGGAAGGGGATTTTAATAATAACCTGGTTCTAATAACAATTTAAATGCAATCCATAAATCCACAAGCATTTATTGAGTACTCAGAGACTTCCCTATGAGATTCTCTCCAGTCTGTCCTCTGTCCCTTGTTTGTATGTGGTTCTTTCCTTGTTTTCTCTCCCATTAGGCTGGGAGCTCCTTGAGAAAGGAGCTGTCCCTTTGCCTTTCTTTATGTTACCAGCAATGCCTTAACGTATGTTTGTTGATAGAGTGATCACTTATAAAGGGCTTACTGTGTACCAAGCTCTGGGCTAGATGAGGGAATTGCAAAGATAGAAAATGCAAGAGCAAGACTCTAAATATGTTGAGACCTTTACCAAATTTAACCATCAATTCTAGCTGCCTGGTGTGTGTCCTCTGCCCTCCCCACTATTGTTCCCTTTCCTCTTTTTGCTATGAACCCTAGAAAAGTCATCTGTCCCTCCTTGGATTTCTCATAGAACTTTTCCTGGCCCTTTTCTTTTTTTTTTTTTAATTTTAAATTGATTTGTTTATTTACTTTTAGTTTATGGCCCTTTTCTTAACACTGAATGTATCTCCCCTGTTATCACACTTATTTGTGTACATGCTTTCTATACCCTTCCCCCATTAGATTGGAAGCACTTTGAGGCCAGAGAGAATGTCTTGTTTCTGCTTTGTATCATCAAGGATTCATGTAGTAGGAATTCTTACCCTCTTTTTCTTTCCTGGATCCCTTGGCCATCTAGGGGAGCCTTTGGACCCCTTCTCAGAAGAATGCTTTTATGTCATTGAAGGAAATGCTACATTTCATTTCAAGATTATGGAAAATAATGAAGTAATTTTTTCCATCTAATTTTCAGTCCCCTGCTGAAATCTATCTATTGGCCACAGGTTAAAATTCCCAGGTCTGGTGCATTGCATATATGTGGTAGGATTTTAAAGTAACAAGACCAGTTTTTTCCCCCTACCCTTTCTTTTACCTGAAAAACTTCAGGTGTATACCTGAGATTGCGTGTGAAAGCCTGAAAAAGTGTGGTTTTTAGACCTAAATGGTGGATTGGGTGCATTGGGTATGGGCTCGTAATTCTGAAGAAGAATTCCGAAAGGTGAGGATTGGACCTGTGAGAGAAGAAGATGGCAGAATTATATAAATACAAAGGAAAAATTTCTCTGAGAGTCTATGTTTGATTTTGTGTTGTGCTAGCGGAGGTAGGGGAGAGTAGGGGCCTGAATAGACAATGAAGTTCCATGATTCCCCCCCCCCACATTCTCTGTTCCCCCCTGACTTGGAGGAAGATTGTTGCTAGGGAACATCAGAGCAGGTCTTTAGAAACTCCAGCCAATGAGAGCCCTAGAAAGATCTGCAGACACCTTGCGCCACAGACTGTTCAAGTGGCTCATTATACAGACCAGCAGAGAAGGGATGTATTGTTAACTCTATGGGTTCTGAGATAGGTTTAGTTTTCATTTACTTACTGGAAAAAACAAATAAGTTTTAATGGAAACTATGCTCCCTACACTGTGCTAGTCCCTAGGTATATAAAGAAATACATATATATTGATTTATATAATGCCCCCACATATATGTATATAGGCTGTACCTGCAAATATTTTACATATGTATATTATATATTTGTATATATGTGTGTCTATACATATTTTAACATAAACAAATATATCTGTTTGTGTGCATACATAAAAAACCTAAATAAAAAGGGAATAGGCACATTCTGAACTCCACCTGTGATTTCATGTGTACCGAGAATACCAAAGTGAGGAACCTTTCTCTATGGGTGCTGCATCTAGGCACCTTCTCTGCTGTTTATCATCCCAGGGAGATGCTCAGAGCACAGAGATGAAGGGACTGTCCCAGAGGCATAGACATTAGATACTGAGCCAAACTGACTTTAAGACTGACTCTCTATCCACTCCTGGATCATAGATAAAAGCATAAAGAGAAAAAAATACAAGAAAGTTAGATACAAGGGAGTTAGGGAAGGATGCCATTAGTGGGCATGGGCTCAGGAAAGGAAGGCTTCATGTAGAAATGGTGGTGGGGTGAGACCTGAAGGAAAAGAAGGGTTGCGTGAGACAGAGGTGAGGAGGGAGAGCATTTTAGACATGGGAATGCCCAGTGCCAATTCCGGGAGACAGGAGGAGAAAAGTTTTTGTGAGAAACAGAGAAAAGGCCAGTTTGCATCACAGAGTTCAGGATGGGAAGCAATGTTCAATGAGGTGGTAAAGATAGATTGGGACCAGGTTGTATAAGGTTTTCAAAGCAAACTGGAGGAGTTTATATTTGATCCTGGAGGCTGTAGGGAGCCATTGGACATTATTGAGCAGGAGAGTGCCAAGGTCAGATCTGAGCTTAAGGAAATCCTTTTGGCAGATGCTGAGTTGAGGATGGACTGGAAGGGAGAAAACTGGAAGCAGTGACATCAATGAGGAGTCCATTGCCATGATCTCAGTGAGAGGTGACTGGGGGTAGCAACTGAGGTGAAGGCTGTGTAAGGAGAGAGCAGGGGTCAGATGGGAGAGACATGGCATAGAGATGGATGGCCAAATTGGGGACTGATTGGACATGTGCAATGAGAGAATGCAAAGAAATGAGGAGAATGCCCAGGTTATGAAATTGGGAGACAGGAAGCATGGTGGTGCTTTCTTAGAAATGGGGCAATTTGGGAGACAGGTGGGGTCAGTGGGAAAGATAATATATGTGTTCTGTTTTGGATCTCACAGCACCAAAGAATTTTCAAGTTCGTAGGATCCAGCAGCCATTGAGTGCAATTCATATCCTAAAGGAATCCCCACCCTAACATGACTGATAAATGATCTTCTGGAAGTCCTCCAAGGTGGTGCCTCCTCCCCTCTCCTTCCTCTCTGGGCAGCACATTCCCCTTTGGCACTCTGGACAGCTTCCATTGGTAGTAAGTTGGGCAGTTTTTACTGACATTGAGCCTTGTTGAGTCTCTTTGTAACCTCCACCCCATCCTTCTGCTTCTGTCTTCTGGGGCCAAACAAAACAAACCTAATCCCTTTTCCCTGTGACATCCCTGCCTATACTTAAAGATGACTCTCATATCTCTCTCCCACTCCTAACATGCTTTCTTACTAGAGGCTAAACATTCTATACTCCTTCAATTGATCCACATGTGTAATGAAATGATGAGTCTTTACCCTTTTGGCTATTCTTCTCTGAACACTGTCCATGGTATCAATGTTTTTAATAAACCATAACGCCCAGAGCTAAATATGATATTCAAGATGAGCTCTGAGAAGGGCAGAAAAAAGTCAGACCATTTCTCAAGAACCTGATAATGGAAACTGTGTCCCTGTTAATGCAGCACAAGATTGAATGAGGTCTCTTAGCTGTTGCACCATGATGCTCACCCATATTGGACTCACTGTGCACTGAAATCCCCCAATCTTTTTTGAAAAACTGTTGATCATGCCTCTCTCAATTTACAATTGAAAAGATAATTTTTTAATACCCAATTAGAAGATTTAACATTGGTCCCCATTGAATGTCATCTTATTGATTTTGAGATGTCCCTGGGATATTGTATTGTGAAATATTTAAATAAATTGTTGGTGAAATTTGCTTGCAGTTCAGGAGAGACTGGGACTGGACATATAGATGTGGGAGTCACATCCAAAGAGATAATAGTCAAACCCAAGGAGCTTGTGAGGTCAGAGAGAGAGAGGAAGAGATAGAGTTAGAGAGAGACAAAGAGACAGAGGGAGATAGACAGGGGCAGAGACAGAGAGAAACAGAGAGAGATGAAGAAGTGAAACCCAGGTAAAACTCACATTTAGAGAGCATGATTTAGTTACTGATCTGGGAAAGGAGAGGTAGAAATTTTAGTGCAATGAATATGGTTGGTACAATCTTTCAGTAGGAAGACCAGGTCATCCTCTCCTCCCCCCATTTCTTGACCTCAAAAATTCCAAGTATGTATCTTAGATTGTGTGTGGAAGGATGAAAGATACAAGGATTTTTAGACCCAACTGGTGGATTGGGTGTATGGAACATAAAGTGTGCTTCTGAAAGAGTATTCTGAAAGTTCAGGATTGTACCTGTAAGGCAAGAAGATGACAGAATTTTAGTACAAAGGAGAAATCTCTATGAGAGTCATTGTCTGATTCTGTGGTGTGGGAGCTGGGGTAGGGGAGACTAAGGTCCTGGAACAGACAATGAAGCTCCATGATTCCCCACCCCACCCCCACTCTCTCTGTTCTCCCCTCATTTGGAGGAAGAGTGTTGCTAGGGAACGTTGGTGCAGGTTTTAGAAACTCCAGCCAATGAGAAGCCAGGAATGATCTGCAGATACCTTACGCCAGAGACTGTTCAAGTGACTCATTATACAGACCAGCAGAGAAGGGTTATTTTTTGTTAACTCTATGGGTTCTGAGACAGGTTTCTTTTTCACTAGTTTATCAAGGAAAAAAGTAAGCAAACAAACATAAATTAATGGAAACTGCTATGTTTTTTGTCCAATGCTAGACCCTGGGGATGCAAATATATATAGATAAACCACATACACACAGATATATACACACACAGGTGTACATATGAACATATGTTAATGGATTTGTATGTCCATGTATAAATATATATGTATATATAACACATATATATGTATGTAAAAACCTAAATGAAAAAGGAATAGACACATTCTCAAGTCCAGCTGTAATTTCATGTATACAGGTTACCACAAGGTGAGGAACCTTTCTCTAGGGATGCTACATTTGGGCATCTTCTCAACTATTTATCATCCCAGGGAGAGGCTTAGAGCACAAAGGCAAAGGGAGTGTCCCAGAGACATGGACAGTAGACGCTGAGCCAAAGGGGCTTTGAGACTGGCTCCTCATCCCCTCCTAGGCTGTGGATAAGGGCATAAAGAGAAAAAAATATGAAGAAGTCAAATACAAGAGAGATAGGGCAGCATGCCATTAGCAGGTGTGGGCTCAGGAAAGGAAGGCTTCCTATAGAAATGGTGCTTGGGTGGAATCTTGAAGGAAAACAAGAGTTGGGTGAGCAGAGGTGCGGAGGGATAGTGTTTGAGGCATGGGAACGTCTAGTGCAGATTCAGGGAGACAGGAGGGGGAAGGTTATTTGTGAGAAACAGAGAGAAGGCCAGTTTGCATTGCAGAGTTCCAGATGGGGATTCCTGACCAAAGAGGTGGGGAAGATAAATCGAGATGAGGTTGTATTACTGTTAACTGCAGATGTTGGCAATTGATCCCAGAGGCCATAGGGAGCCACTGCACATCATTGAGGAGGAGAGTGATAAGACCAGACCTGAGCTTAAGGAAATCCCTTGGGCAGTTGCTGGGTTGAGGATGAACTGGAAGGGAAAAGACCAATGAGGGGGTCATTGCCATGATCTCAGTGAGAGGTGACTGGGGTAGGAACTGAGGTGAAGGCTATGTGAGGGGGTGGGTCAGATGGGAGAGATATGGTGGAGAAATGAATGACCAGATTGGGGACTGATTAAACATGTGGAATAAGAAAGAGAGAGGAACTGAGGAGAATACCAAGATTCTGAAACTGAGAGACAGGAAGAATGGTGATGCTTTCAACAGAAACAGGGCAATTTTGGAGACAGGTTGGGTCAATGGGAAAAATAATATAGGAGATCTGTTTTGGCCTTAACACATCAAAGAATTTTCAAATTAGTAGGGATCCAGGAGCCAGCAAGTAAAGTTCCTAAAGGCATCCCCACCATAGCATAACTAAGTGATCTTCTGGAAGCCCTCCAAGATGGTGCCTCCACCCCTGTCCCTCCTCTCTGGGCAGCCCACTCTGCTTTGGCACTCTGGACAGCTCTCATTGGTAGGAAGTTGAGCAGATTTTACTGACATTGAGCCTTGTTGAGCCTCTTCCATCCCGTCCTGTTGGTTCTGTCTTCTGGGGCCAAACACAACTGATCTAATTCCTTTCCCCTGGGACATTCTCACTTACACTTGAAGATGGCTCTCATGTCTCCCCGGATGCTTCCTTACTTTAGGCTAAACATCCCAAGCCCCTTCAGTTGATCCATGGATGGCCCTTCACTGTCCCGGTAGTTTTTCTCAGGTCACTCTCCAGCTTTTTAATGTCCCTACTCAACCATGATGTCCAGAGCTGAACGTAATCCTCCAGATGAGCTCTGAGAAGGGCAGAGAAAAGTACAATTCTCCCCCACTTCCTTGTTCATGGAATCTGTGCCCTTTTAATGCAGCAGGAGATTGGATAAGGTCTATTGGTTACAACACCCCCTGCTCAGCTATATTGGGCTCACAGTGCACTAAGACCCCCAGATCTTTTCAGAAAAACCATTGATTTATGCTTCCCTCAACTTACACTTGTACAGTTGTTTTTTTGTACCTAATTAGAAGATTTAACATTTTTCCCTATTGAATGTCATCTTATTGATTTTCATGTGACTCTTGAACTTTGAAATTTGAAATATCTAAACAGGCAATTGATGAAGTGGACCTGAAGCTCAGGGGAAACTAGGGCTTGGAGATATTGATCTGGGAGTCATCTGTCAAGATAAGATAGTTATACCCCAGGAGATGATATCAGAGAGAGATGAGAGAGACAGAGAGACAGAGAGAGACACACACACACACACAGACACAGAGACAGACACACAGTGAGGCACAGAGACAGACTGAGAGACAGAACAAGACAGAGACAGAGAGTCATAGATTCATAGATAATGGAGACATAGATTAGAGCTGGAGGTCTACAAATCCATTTCCTTCATTTTACAGGTGGAGAAAGTGAGCCTTAGAGAAGTTACGTGACTGATCTCTGACTAAACAGGCTGATAAATCTGAGGTGAGATTTCAAAGCAGATCTTCCTGACTCCTGGTCCAGTGCTCTAACCAGTGACCCTCCCACCTACTTCTCTCTGGCCTCAGCTTCCTCATGGCTGAAATGAGGGTCTTGGACTAGGGAGGTGCTAAAGTCCCTTCTACATCTAAGTCTATGGTCCCATGATCCTTGCTCCTGTTCTATATCCATTCCAGTCCCCCTGACAACACCTGACAGATGCACAGTCCATTACCAGGACATACTGAAAGCTTTGACCTATCAAGGGTTTCATGTGTATAGAAGTATTTACAGCAGCTCTTCTCATAGTAGTAAAAAACCCTGGGAACTAAAGGGTGCTGACCTACTGGGTCCTAGTGTATGAAAAGGGCACCATATTATGGTGCCCTAAGAAATACCAAAATGGAAAGTTTCAGAGGACATGAGAAGACCTCAGTGCCATGATGCAGAACAGGACAGTGACAACAGCCTTATCAAGATGAATATCTCATCTGTACCCCCAGAGCCCCTGACTCCATCTTTCCTATTACTGTCCAGGGCCCTTAGTCAACTGTCCCTGTCCTGTGGATGTATCTGGTGTCAAGGGGGATGTCTGATGCTGCAAAGATCAAGGCTATACAGGAACCTGGAATGTAAGACCTGTGAGTCAAGGTTAGGTGGCTGTGGTCAAACAGGAGATGGAAAGATGAAACTTCTACATCTTGGGTGTCAGTGAGCTTAAATGGATGGGGGGGGGGGAGAGAATTTAATCCAGGTGATTACTGCATAGACTAGTGTGGGCAAGAATTCCTTAGAAGAAATGGAGTAACCCTCATAGTCAATGAAAAGGTGAGAAAAGCAGTACTGGGGGATAATCTCAAAAATGACAGAATGATATTTGTTTGAATCCAAAGCAAACTGTTCAACATTGCATTATCATAAGTCTAGGCTCCAACCACTGATGCCAAAGAGGCCAGAGTGGATCATTTCTGTGAAGACCTATGACATCTTCTAGAAATAACACCAAAAATGATGTCACATTAATCACAGGAAATTGGAGTGCTAAAGTAGAAAATCAAAAGATAATTGGGATAACAGGCAAGTTAGGCCTTGGAGCACAAAATGAAGCAGGAAAGAGATTGATAGACTTTCATCAAGAAAACTTGCCAGTCATAGCAAACATCCAAAAGTTGACTTTACACATGGATATCACCAGATGGTCAATATAGAAATCAGATTGATTCTATACTTTGCAGCTTAAGGTGGAGAAGCCCTATACAGTCATTTAAAGCAAGAGCTAGAGCTGACTGTGGCTCAGATCATGAGTTTTTTATTACAAATTTCAGACAAATTGAAGAAAGTAGGGAAAACCCATTAAACTGTATAGGTATGACCTATATAACATCCTTCATGGATATGAAGTGGGGGGTGATGAATAGATTTAAGGGATTGGATCTCATAGAGTCTGAAGGATTATGGATAGAGATTCCCAATATTTTACAGGAGACAGCAGCAAAAACATTGCAAAGAAAAAGAAGAGCAAAAAAGGCAAAATAGCTGTCTGATATGACTTTACAAAGAGCTAAGGAAAGAAGGAGAGTGAAAAATAAGGAAGAAAGTGAAAGATGCGCCCAAATGAATGCTGAATCCCAGAGAATAGCAAGGAGAGATAAGAAAGTTTTCTTAATGGACGGTACAAAGAAATGGCAGAAATCAATAGAATGGGAAAGATAAAAGATCTCTTCAAGGAAGTTAGAACTGTCAAGGGAAGGTTTCATGCAAAAATGAGCATGACAGACAAAAATGGTAGGGACTTAACAGAAGTAGAAAAGATTAAGAAGAGGTGACAAGAATACATAAAAGAACTTTACAAGAAAGATGTTAACATCACCAATGACCAAGATTGTGTGGTTACTGACCTAGAACCAGATATCCTGGAGAATGAAGTCAAGTGGGTCTTAGGAAGCCTTGCTAACCATAAAGCTAGTGGAGGTGATATAATTCCAGTTGAGATATTTAAAACCCTAAAAGGTGAAGCTGTTAAAGTTCTGCACTCAATTTGCCAGTGAATTCGACCACTGGATTGTAAAAATCAGTTTACCTCCAAGTTCTGAAGAAGGGCAATGCCAAGGAATGTTCAAATTACTAAACAACTGTGCCCATTTTGCAAACCAGCAAGGTTATACTTAAGATTCTGCAAGTCAGACATCAGCAGTATATGAACCAAAAACTACCAGAAGAGCACGCTGGTTTTTGAAGAGGCAGAGGAACTAGAGACCAATTGCCAACATTCACTGGATTATGGAGAAAGGCAAAGGATTCCAAAAAATATCTATTTATGCTTCATTGACTATACTAAGGACCTTGTGTGGATCACAACAAAATATGGGAAGTTCTTAAAGAGATGGGAGTACCAGATCATCTTACTTGTCTCCTGAGGAGCCTGTACATGGGCCAAGAAGTAACAGTTAGAACCAAATGTGGAGCAACTGATTGGTTTAAAATTGGAAGCAGAATATGACAAGCCTGTATATTGCCACCTTATTTATTTAACTTATATGCAGAGTACATCATGCAAAATGCCAGGCTGGGGGAATGAAAAGCTGGAATAAAGGTTGCCAAGAAAAATATCAACCATCTCAGATATGCAGAAAATACCCCTCTGATGACAGAAAAGTAAAGAGAAATTAAGAACCCTTTTGATGGTAGTGAAAGAGGGCAGTGTACAAGCTGGTAGAAACTTAAGATTAAAAAAAACTAAGATTTTGGCAACTGATCCCATCACTTCCTGGCAAATAGAAGGAGAAGCATAGTTAGATTTTATATACTTGGGCTCAAAGATCACTGCAGATGGTGACTGCCTCCATTCAATGAAAAGACACTTGCTTCTTGGAAGGAAAGCTATGGTCAATCTGGATAGCATACTAAAAAGCAGAGAGACATCACCTTGCCAACAAAGGCCCATACAGTAGCAATGCATGGCTGTGAGATTTGGACAAGAAAGCCAGCAGAGTGCAGAATGGATATTTTTGAACTGTAGTGCTAGAGATGACTTTTCAGACAGCAAAGAAGTTAAATCAGTCAATTCTTAAAGAAGTTAAATCAGACTGTTCATTGGAAGGTCAAATACTCAAGCTGAAGCTTAAAAACTTTGGCCATCTAATGAGAAGACTGGACTCAGTGGGAAAAACTCTGATGTCAGGAGAGATTGAAGGGATAGGAGAGGATGAGATGCATAGTGAGTGTCATGGAAACCAGGACCATGAGCTTGGAAAGACTTTTGGAAACAGTGGAGGAACAGAAGGGCCAGGCATACTATTGTCCAGGCAGTCAGGAAAAGTGAGGCTCATCTGAAGGACTGAAAAACACAACAACAAATGAACCGAGAGCTGGCTGAACAATGAATTACCAAGACAGAAACCAGAGCAAGACTATGGACCCTAAATATGTTGAGACCTCCACTAAATTTAACTATCAGACACTCCCTGCCTGGGGTGTGTCCTTTGCCCTCCCCACAATGGTTTCCTTTCCTGTTTTTGCTTTGAACCCCAGAAAAGTCCTGCGTCCCTCTTCACATTTCCCATAACCCTTTGCTGGACCTTTTATTTACACTGAAGACCCCCCCCGCCCCTTGCCCTTGTATCCCAGTTATTTGTGTATATGCTTTCCATTCCTTTTCCCCATAAGACTGGAAGCACTTTGAGTGCAGTGACCACGTCTTGTTTTAACTTCGTATCATCAAGATTTAGTGCAGTTTGAGGATTTGAAACCATTTATTTTGTCAGGGGCCCCTTGGCCGTTTGTGTTGGGGGCTCTGGACCCCTTCTCAGATTAGTGCTTTTAAACAATTGAAATGTTACATTTCCTTTTCATGGTTAGGGAAAGGAATGATGTCATTTTCCCCATTTAATTTTACAGGACCACCCACTCCCCGAAATCTATCCATGGGCCACAGGTTATCACCTCCAGGATTAGTGCACTGCATATGGTGGCCAAGAACTTGGCAGTCGCAAGACCAGGTCATTTTTTTCCCTCTCATTCCCTGATCTCATAAATTTCAGGTGTGTACCATGACTTGTGTATAGAAGGATGAAAGATACATGGATTTTTAGAGATAATTGGTGCATTAGGAGGACTTGTAATGAGAGTGTGCTCCTGAAGGAGGATTCTGAAAGGCCAAGTTTATACCTGTGAGGCAAGAAGATGGCAGAATTATGGTACAAAGAGAAATCTCTTTGAGAGTTATGGTTTGATTCTGTGGTGTGGTAGCTGGGGTAGGGGAGAGGAAGGGCCTGGAACAGACAATGCATCTCCATGATTCTCCACCCCCCTCCCCACTCTCTGCTCCCCCCTGGCTTGGAGAAAGAGTGTTGCTAGGGAACATGGTGCAGGTTTTTAGAAACTCCAGCCAATGAGAGGAGAGGAATGATCTGCAGATACCTTACGCCAGAGACTGTTCAAGTGGCTCATTATACAGACCAGCAGAGAAAGGCTATTTTTTGTTAACTCTTTGGGTTCTGAGAGAGGTTAATTTTTAATGGCTTATAAAGAAAAGCAAATATGCATTAAGGAAAACTACTATGTTCTCTGCCCTGTGCTAAGCCCTGGGGAGATAGAATTATATACATACATCATACATACATACACACACACACACACACGCAAATAAAAACACACCAAGGTGTTTGTGTGTGTATAAATATACACACAAATAAGCATGTGCATTTAAATGCATGCATAAACCTGTGTGTATATGTGTGTGTATATATGTAAATAGAAAGGGAATGGGCATGTTCTGAACTCCAACTGTGACTTCATATATACAGGGTACTCCAAGATGAGGAAACTTTCTCTGTGGTTGCTGCATTTGGGCACCTGCTCTCTATCATCCCAGGAAGAGGCTCAGAGCACAGAGATGAAGGGACTGTCCCAGAGGCATGGACTGTAAACACTGAGCCAAACTGGCTTTGAGACTGGCTCCCCAACCACACCTAGGCTGTGGATAAAGGCATAAAGAGAAAAAAAATGTAAGAAAGTGAGAAACTAAGGAGTTAGGGAAGGCCACCATTAGCAGACATGGGTTCAGGAAAGGAAAGCTTCATGTAGAAATGGTGCTTGGGGTGAGACTTGAAGGAAAATAAGGGTTGTGTGAGACGGAGGTGAAGAGGGAGAGCATTCTAGGTATGGGAATGTCCAGTGCCAATTCAGGGAAACAGGAGGGGAAAGGTTGTTCATGAAGAACAGAGAGAAGGTGAGTTTGTATTGCAGGGTTCAAGATGGGGATTCATGACAAATAAGGTGATGAAGACAGATTGGGAACAAGTTGTATAAGGCCTTCAAAGCTAACAGGAGAAGTTTGTACTTGATCCTAGAGGCCATAGGGAGCCACTGGATGTCATTGGGCAGGACAGTGACAAGGTCAGATTTGAGTTTAAGGAAAATCCTTTTGGCAGCTGCTGGGTTGAGGATGGACTGGAAGGGAAAAGATTGAAGGCAGGGACTCCAATGAGGAGGCCATTGTCATGATCTCAGTGAGAGGTGACTGGGGTAGGAACTGAGGTGAAGGCTGTGTGAAGGTGGGTCAGATGGTAGAGACATGGTGGAGAGATGGATGGCCAGATTGGGGACTGATTGAACATGTGGAGTGAGAGAATGTGAAGAACTGAGGAGAATGCCTAGGTTATGAAGTTGGAAGACAGGAAGAATGGTAGTACTTTCAACAGAAATAGGGCAATTTAGGAGACAGGTATGGTCAGTGGAATATAGGAGATCTGTTTTGGACCTTCCAGCATCAATGAATTTTCAAGTTGGTAGGGATCCAGCAGCCACTGAGTGCAATTCATATCCTAAAGGAATCCCCACCCTAAACATAATTAATAAATGATCTTCTGGAAGCCCTCCAAGATGGTGCCTCCTCCCCTGTCACTCCTCTTTGGGCAGCACATTCCCCTTTGGCACTCTGGACAGCTCTCATTGGTAGGAAGTTGGAGAGTTTTGCTGGCATTGAGCCTTGTTGAGCCTCTTTGTAACCTCCACCCCATCCTGCTGGTTTTGTCTTCTGGGGCCAAACAGAACAGATCTAATCCCTTTCCCCCATGACATCCCTGCCTATGTGTCTTCCTGATGCTTCCTTACTCTAGGCTAAACATCCCAAGGTCCCTCAGTTGATCATGTATCATTAACTGATGAGCTTTCACCCTCCTGACTGTTCTTCTTTGGACACTCCTGCTTTTCAATGTCTTTAATCAACTATAATGTCCAGAGTTGAACCTAATAAAAATGAGCTATGAGAAGGACAGAGAAAAGTGGGACTATCTCTCACCTTATTCTGTCAATGCAGCCCAAGATTGAATACGATATCTTGGCTGCTCCACCACAATGTTCACCAGTATCAGGCTCACAGTCCACTAACACCTCCAAGTCTTTTCAGAAAAACTGTTGATCCATACCTCTCTCCATTTACAACTGCAAAGTTGATTTTTTTGAATATTCAATTAGAAGATTTAACATTGACACTGATTGAATGTCACGTTATTGATTTTGAAATGTCTCTTGAACTTTCTAAATTGAAATATCTACATAAGTAGTTGGTGAGGTGGGCCTGAAGCTCAGTAGAGACTGGGACTGGAGATAAAGATCTGGAAGTCATCTGCAGAGAGATGATAGTTAAACTCAGGGTGCTGGTGAGGTGAGAGATAGACAAACAGACAGAGACACAGAGACACACAGGCAGAGAGAGAGACAGAGAGAGACAGAGACAGATAGAGAGACAGAGAGAGACAGAAAGAGATAGACACAGAGACAGAGAGAGATAGACACAGAAACAGAGAGAGAGAGAGACAGAGGCAGAGACTGAGACAGAGAGAGAGACAGACATGGAGAGAGAGACAGATACAGAGACAGAGAGAGAGAAAGAGAGAGACAGAGACAGAAAGAGATAGACACAGAAACAGAGAGAGACAGAGAGAGAGACAGAGAGACAGAGAGAGAGAGACAGAGAGACAAATAGACAGAGACAGAGGCAGAGAGACAGAGACAGAGAGAGAGACAGAGACAGAAAGAGATAGACAGCAACAGAGAGAGGCAGAGAAAGAGAAACAGAGAGAAACAGAGACAGAGAGAAAGAGACAGAGGCAGAGACAGAGACAGAGAGACAGAGAGAGAGAGAGAGAGAGAGAGAGAGAGAGAGAGAGAGAGAGAGAAGCCTAGGGAATTCACAGTTTAGAGAACATGATATAATTGATAATCTAGCCAAGAAGCCTAAGAAGGGGTCAGGCAGGCAGGAGGTGAACCAGGAGAGAACAACATCACAAAAGGTCAGAGAGAGTCTCCTGGAGTGGTGGATGGTCAGAACTGTCAAATATAACAGAGGGCAAAAAGGAACAGAACTGAGACAAGAATATTGGAATTGTCGATTAAAAGTAACTGGTAGCTTTAGGATAGAAGAGTTTCACTTGAGGGATGAGGTTATAAACTGGATTACAAAAGCTTAGGGGCTAAGCAAGGAGATTGGAGCAGAGACAATCAGAGCAGACGGTCTTTTTTTCCCTAGAGGTTCCACTGGGAAATGGAGGAGACAGAGGACTTTAGCTTGAGGGGTTTTGGGGCCTTATGAAGGTTTTTTAAAGAGGGGGACACTTGGGTATATTTGAAGGCAGTGTAGAAAGTTCCAATATATAAGAAGCCGGATGGAGAGAAGGTATTATAAAGAGATAAAGGATGAGTCGGGGGAGAATCTGTTGGCACAAGAGAGAGGACATGAGCTGAGGGCATGAGCTGAAAGGCACATGCAAAGGGTTTGGCCTTGGCAAGGAGCAAGACTAGCTGACCATCAGATATTGGGGAAAGAAGAAGAGAGTAGGAGATGATGTCAGTAGGGTTTTGAGATGATAGGAGAGGCTAAAGAGGGAGTTCATAATGAGAGGCTTTGATTTTCTTATGGAAGGAAGAGACCAAGTCCTTGGCTGATGTGTGAGCAGGGGCGTGGTGGTAAATGTTTAACGACCAGTTCTCTGGGGGGAAAACTGTAATGGCACACTTTTAATTTTAATTTGCATGATTAGCATTTTCTCTAGGACTTTCTAAAGTCTAGTCAATGAACAAAACAATAAATTGGGTCTGATTGGAAACAATTGCTCACTCCCGAGGTGTAAATACTTAACACTGAAAATTTAACACCAGGCTTCAGTGAGCTGATACAGGCTACCTCCAGCATGTCCTTTGTGTGAGAGTTGAGGAAAGAAGTGAAGGTCTGGAATAGCTTGAATGGGAAGGGAGTAAAAGAATCAACTTAATACATTAAATAAACTTCTTTTACAAAATTTTGGGAACCAGGTGCCTACAAGGAAGTTATTGTGAACATACTAGATGGTGTGAGATGGGACTTTCCCATGTTGTCCAGAGAAGGAATGATCCAGAGAAGTGAGAAGTCCCTCAAGGTAAACTGTGGCCTCTCTGTTAAGGGGGAGCCCCTGAGATAGATACTCAAAAGTTGCCAAATAACTTTTCTAAAAGAGCAAGCGACCTGAATTAGCCTCAGGGAGCCTGGGGACTAAAGAATGTTCTTCCATTCTGGGACCTCCCCATTGAGTGAATCACGTGGTCTAGGAGGAGCAGAAGAGCTGGACTCCAGAATCAGTGGACCTTGAGTCCAGTCCTGTCTGTCCACTCTTTCTGTGACCCTGGACAAGTCACTGCAGTGGGGAGGAGGAGAGAAATTGTATTTCCCAGAATAAATCTCTAGATGTGTGAAAGAGAGACCCTAAGGAAGTAAACTGTAGTCTAAGACCTTCTGTAATGAGTGAGGGTCATGACCCATCAGAAACAATCACATGGGCTTCTAAATTTTGCTTTGGTTTAGGGCCTGTGTTAACAAGGATAGTGACTTAACCACTGAGAACTAATTCAACCTCCATTCAGTAAGCACCTACTGTACCCCTGGAACTGTATGGAAGATGCAATAATTTCTGTCATTAAGAAACTTCGATTGTAGTCAGTATCCTTAGAATTTTAGAATAGAAGGCAGTGACAGTGAATAGAGCATTGAATTTGGAGTCAGAAGACATGAATTCAAATGTTGTCTGAGATACTAGTTGTATGACCCTGGAAAAGTCACTTCATCACTGTTTGCCTCAGTTATATAATCTATAAAATGGGATAAAAATGGCACCTGCCTCCCAGGATTGTCATGAGGACACATGAGAAAATATTAGCAAAGAGCTTTCTAAACCTTAAATTTCTAACTCTTATTCTCAATTGAGAGGAGACAAGACATTCGAGTGATAAGAAGAGAACAGTTGAAGGTCATCTAATTGCTCTTGGACTTCTGGGTGAAGGGGAGGCCACTGTGGGCTGGGGTCACCTCATGAAGAAGGAGAATCTTGAATTATGTCTCAGGAAAAGGAACAGAGGAAAGGGGAAGTTCTGGAAAGAGGAATGAGTCTGATGTGAGGATTACTCAAGAGCAGGGTTTATTCTAATGTACTGGAAGAATTAGTTTGTAGCGATAGGGAGAGAGAGAAAGTTCTGACTCTTGGGTTCAGAGACAATTGGAACATAGATTTAGAGCTTGCAGGGACCTTGGAGGTCAACAAATCCATTTCCTTCACTTTACAGATGGGGAAACTGAGCCTCAGAGAAGTTAAGTGGTTTGCTTCAGATTAAACAGTTGATAAGTGTATGATGTGGGATTTTAAGAAATATTTATTTAATATTTTATCCTTAATTAAATGTAAAATAATTTTTAACATTCATTTTTTAAAAGAATTTGCATTTCAAATTCTCTCTTTCTACTTTTTCCTGCCCCTGCTCCAAGATAGCAAGCAATTTGGTATAGGTTATACATGTGTAGTCATTCAGAACATTTCCACATTAGTCACGTTGTAAATGAAAACACAGATACTACCCACCCTCCAACAAAGAAAATAAAAAGAAATATGCTTCAATCTGCATTCAGACTCTATTAGTTCTTTTTATTTAAATTAAAATTTGTTTATTTTTAGTTTACATCATTCATTTCCACAAGATTTTGAGTTACAAATTTTCTCCCTGTCTTTCCCCTACCCACCACCCCAAAATAGTGAGCCTACTGTGTACCCCCTCCCCAATCTGCTCTCTCCTACATCCTCCCCCACCCCCCTCAGACTTTCCAGTAGGGCAAGATGGATCCCCATACCCCAGTGCCTGTATATCTTATTTCCCAGTGCATGTTTATATGTATATGTGTATCTATCTATCTATCTATCTATCTATCTATCTATCTATCTATCTATAAAACATTTGATTTTAAAACTTTGAATTCCAGATTCTTTCCCTTCCTCCATCACCCACCCTTATTGGAATGATAAGCAATTCAATATAGATTGTACATGTGTAGTTACTCAAAACATTTCCATAGTGGATATGTTGTGAAAGACTGACTCTATTTCCCTCCATGCTATTCTACCTCCTACTTGTTCTGTTTTCTACTTTGACCTGCCCCTTTTCAGAAGTGTGTGCTTCTAACTACCCCTCCCCCCATCTGCCCTCCCTTCTATCATCTACCCTCTTATCCCCTTCCCCCCTACTTTCCTGTAGGTTAAGATACCCTATTGAGTGTGTGTTATTCCCTCCTTAAGCCAAATTCAATCAGAGTAATGTTGACCTATTCTCTTTTGCCTTCCTGTTCTTCCCCTCCATTGCAACAGTCTTCCCTTGCCTCTTTCATATTAGATAATTTACCCTATTTTGTCTCTTCCTATCTCCTCTCATTATATTCTTATCTCACCTCTTAATTTTATTTTTTAAATATCATCTCTTCCTATTCAATAAACCCTGTGCTCTCTGTCTATGTATACCTGTACACATATATACACACTCACATATGTATTCATGCGCACATATATGTATAGATACATACACACACACATACATTTATAGTCCATTCAACTATCCTCATAACTGAGAAAAGTTTCGTAAGTTACAACTATCATTTTTCCATGAGGACGTGAGTTCAACTTTGATATGTTCCTTATGATTTCTTTTCCTTCTTTACCTTCTCATGATTCTCTTGCTTCTTGTATTTGAATGTCATATTTTCTATTCAACTCTGGTTTTTTCATCAAGAAAACCTGAAAGCCCTCTATTTCATTGAATGACCATATTTTCCCCTGACACATTATACTCAGTTTTGCTAAGTAGGTGATTCTTGGTTTTAATCCTAGCTCCTTTGACCTCCTGAATATCATATTCCAAGTCATTTGATCCCTTAATGTAGAAGCTGCTAGATCTTGTGTTACCCTAGTTGTGTTTCCACAATATTCAAATAATTTCTTCTTGGCTGCTTGTAATATTTTCTTTTTTTTTTTGTTATAAATTTATTTATTTTCTTGTTGACATCATTCATTTCCATGAGATTTTGAATTACAAATTTCTCCCCATCTTTCCTCTACCCAACACCTCAAAACAGCCATCCCACTGTATAACCCCTCCCCCAATCTGCTCTCTCCTATGTCCTCCCCCTCGCCCCTTTGACTTTCCGGTAGGGCAGTATGGATCTCCCTACCACAGTGCCTGTATATCATAATTCCCGGTTGGATGTGCATATATGTATATACATATATTTAACATTTGATTACAGAACTTTAAATTCTAGATTCTTTCCCTTCCTCCTTCGTCACCCACCCCCACTGGAAGGACAAGCAATTAAACACAGTCTGTACATGTGTAATTACGCAGAAACTCTCCACAGTAGGCATATTGTGAGAGACTGATTATATGTCCCTCCTTCCTATCCCGCCCTCCCCTTGTTCTATTCTCTACCCTGTCCCTGTCCCTTCACAGAAGTGTGTACTTCCATCAACCCTCCCTCCCCACCTTGCCCTCCCCTCCATCATCCCACCTCTCATCCCCATTCCCCCTACTCTCCTGTGTGGCAAGATACCCAGTTTAGAGTTTATGTCATTCCTTCCCTAAGCCAAATTCAATGAGAGTAAGGTTGACCCTTTCCCTTCTGCCTTCCTGTTCT
>CM053590.1:14604898-14637956 GCA_028646515.1 Pseudochirops corinnae | reverse complement strand
TTTCTTTCCTTCCTTTCTCCCTCCCTCCCTCTTTCCTTCTTTCCTTCTTTCTTTCTTTCTTTCTTTCTTTCTTTCTTTCTTTCTTTCTCTTCACTTCTTTTTTATTCCTGATCTTAGGTGAATGATTTACCAAATATGGAATGAATTAGTTTAATGCTTGACCCAGCTGAGCAAGGGAGCAACTAATCCACTGGTGATATCACCCCAGAAGTGAACTTGGTGAGGACTCAGTGAAGGGATGAAGGACCAGGAGTGTAGAAGCACTCCCTTCATCCCTTGTGTTTTCTTCATGTGTACCTCAGTGCTTCAAGTTTGAGCCCACTTTACCTTAGGGCCTTGTGTGGGTAAGGGGAGAGAATCTCCTTGGTTTGTGGGATTTTGTAAATACTCTTCATGCTATACTTTCTAGGCTAATTGGTAAAACCTGACTGATAATGGAAGGAAGCACACTGATGGGGGCTCATGACTGATATTAGTAGATATCATAATACATCAGGGTTACACTTAAAATCCTAAGGGGAAGAGTAGTCAACTAGTTTCTGAAGACTCACCCTTTTGTGTGAATGGGGGTTGGGAGACTGAGCTATAGGGGGTGCTACAGCTTCATTTTGTTTAAAACAGAGGGTTAGACTGTGAGCTCCTTGAGGGCAGGGTCTATTTTTGCCTTTTTGTGTGTGTCCTTAGTTCTTGGCTCAGTTTCTAGGCCATAGTACGTGCTTAATAAATACTTATTGACTTGACTTAAATCTGACTGTATATAATAAGAATCACGAAATTGATCATACCCTTTGACCTGGTGATCCCACTGATGAGATGTTATTCTAAATAAAGGTCCTTATTTAGTTAGTCTTTAAGTAAGGTACTAAAAGGGGGAAAATACTATCTACACAAAAATATTCATAGCTACTCTTAGTTCACATAGACTTCTCAATAATTGTTGGAGACTTCTCAATAATTAGTGAGTTTGTCTTTTTAACCTCATCTTTGCTCTCCTGCTCAGAGCTTAGGCTGAATTTGAATCATTTCTTATAAGCAGTTGAGAAATAGAGAATGGACTTATATCCCAGCCAACTGAAAATCAAAAACATTTTCTTGGATGGATCTCATCTCCCCTGGAGAGCTATTCAGTTGCTCTAACTCTGAGTGCCAGACTGGGTCCCTCATGTAGACAAAGAATTATTAGGGAGTCAAGTACCCTACTGCTTTGATGAGTCCCACCTTCCTCAGGAATCTACATAGTTGCTCCAACCTTATGATGCTGCTTTAGAGATTTAGGGGGAAAAAGCCCTGAAGATTACTTCTTAACTGACCTCTCCTTTTCTACCTCCAGAACCAGACCTGCACCATTCACATGATTCACAGTACAGTGAGGGCTACTCTCGTATCTTTGTCAAGATAGCTTACTTTTCACATCTTAGCTCTGTGCCTTATTGGTCCTTGGTCCCCTTTTTGGATCTGGTTCCTTTTTCTTGGCTCTGAAGTTCCCTGTAAAGTTGACCTTTCTTCTCTCTTTGTTGGTTCTCTGTCACACTACTGTCTTCAGGTCCGCTTGACATTACTCTCTCTCTCTCTCTCTCTGGCCTAAGTGTAGCTTTGTGTCACTTCATTCCTTGCATAAATCCTGGCTTTGTGACTCAGTTATGCTGCTTCTGTGACTGCTATCTACTTTCTACTGATACTTATGCACCTTTGTTGGAGAAATGGTACAACTTTTGAAAAATGAGACAGCCTAGAAGTTATCAAAAGTCACATGAAAAATGCCCCAAATCACTACTGATTAGAGAAATGCAAATTTAAACAGCTTTGAGATACCACCTCACATCTATCAGACTGGCTAACATGACACAAAAGAAAAATGTTGGAGATGTGGGAAAATTGGGACAGTAATGTGCTGGTGGTGGAGTGGTGAACTTATCCAACCATTCTGGAGACCAATCTGGAACTATGTCCAAAGGGCTATAAAACTGTGCATACTCTTTGACCCAGCAATATCACTACTAGGTCTGTGTTCCAAAGAGATGATAAGAAAGGGAAAAGGATACACACATACAAAAATATTTATAGCAGCTCTTTTTGTGGTGGCAAAGAACTGGAAATTTAGGGAATGCCCATCAATTGCAGAATGGCTGAACAAGTTGTGGTATATGATTATGATGGAATACTATTGTGCTATAAGAAATTGCAAGGGGGATGGTTTCAGAAAAACCTCAGAAGTCTCATGGGAACTGATGCAAAGTGAAGTGAGCAGAACCAAGAGACCATTGTATACAGTAACAGCAATATTGTAAGGGTGATCAAATGTGAAAGACTTGGTTACTTTGATCAAGATGATGATTTAAGACACTTCAAAAGGACCCATGATGAAAAAAATGCTATTTACTTCCATAGAGAGAACTGAAGAACTTTGAGTGTAGATTAAAGCCGACTTTTTTTCACTTTCTTTTACTTTTTTTGCATGTTTTCTTTTTGCAACATGACTAATATAGAAATATGTTTTGCACGGTTTCACATGTCTAATCAATATCATATTGCTTGCTTTCTTAAAGGGTGAAGGAGGAGCCAGAGGGGAGAGAATTTGGAACTCAAAATTTTAAAAAATTAAAGTTAAAATTGTTTTAAAATTTAACTAGAAAATATTTAAAGACATAAAGAAAAATTTTAAAAAAACCAACAAATGAAACATACTGGGCTAACATGTCCTTGGGATAATCAACACATTTCCAGCTCGTTTGCTAGTCAGACTCCAGACTTGGCTGGCACACAAAAGGACCCCACAAAAGGTGGGATTGGCCACACTTTGTCCTAAATTCTGGTCACACATGATTCAATGCTAGCCCTACCCTATGGTGGGCACGATTTGTCTAGATAGGGGTACGTTATAGAGGTCAAAGAGAAAAAATAAGTCAAATAGACCGGAATCAAGGAAAAGCAGCCGAGCAGAGGAGTTCCAAAAGGAGACTTCCTTGAAGTCTGAAGTCTTTTGCTGTTGTTGATGGTTGTTTTTCTGGCTGGTTGGGTGAGGCCGTGAGCTTGGTCACAGAATGACCACGGCCCCATATTAGGCTTAGAAAGTTCATTTGTTATTGCTGCATGCTTCCCAAACTTCCATCTTCTGGGTGTTATCTTTTAGGCCATTTTCAATCAGATCATCATGGAGGATATGGCACAGTCTACTGAGCCCAATATCCGTGATTTTATAAGCGGCTGGGTCGCCTGCAATTTTAATACTTTGGAGACTGTGCTGTTGGATGATGGGCAGCCAGATAGCAACCCTGAGAGGATATTGGAGTCTGCACTTGTGGGTTTTTGTTTCGGGGGCATCTTGGAGTTATCAAAAGCCCCGCACTTTTATCTAACTGGAAATGAGCCTGCTGTCTTCCCTTCCCCTCCCTCACCAGTCAGTGCTGGGCCTAGCTCTTTGTCTGTCAACGGGCTCAATAAATGAGAGCATAATAAAGTAATGAAATGTTATGGTGCTGAAGGAAATAACAAATCTGATGACTGTGACAAAGTGGAAAGACACGTGTGAAAAGATGCCAAGTGAGACAGGATTGAACAAGAGGAGCAACTGTGTGAAAGAAAGTAATGGAGTGGAGTCACCCCAAAGGGTTAGCAAGAGAGAGCTTGGGGAGCACTCCACTGGGGCAGACATTTGGGAGGCGGCCTGGGTAGCCAGCCCAGCTCTGCCTCCAGGGCAGGGACTAGTTAGAGCTGTTAATGGTGAGGATGATGGTGGTGGCTGTACCTAGCATGCAGGTAGGGTTCTAAGGCTCATCAAACACCTGACAAAAGTTAGCTCATTTAATCCTCACTGCAATCTTGTGATTCAGGGGCCATTATTATCCCTGCTTACAACTGAGGAAACTGAGGCAAACAGAAGTTAAGGGACTTGACCAAGGCCATAGGGGCTGTAAGTGTCTAAGGCCAGATTTGTCTTCCTGACTCCAAGTCCCCCATTGACGTGCAGCCTGGCTGCCCCAGTCTTTGTCTCTGTCTCTGTCTCTCTCTGTCTCACTCTCTCTTTCTTTTTGTCTCTTTTTCTCTCTCTCTGTCTCTGTCTTTCTGTCTGTCTGTCTGTCTCTGTCTCTCTCTCTGTGTCTCTGTCTCTGTCTCTGTCTCTGTCTCTCTCTGTCTCTGTCTGTCTGTCTGTCTCTCTCTCTCTGTGTCTCTGTCTGTCTCTCTCTCTCTGTCTCTGTCTGTCTCTCTGTCTGTCTCTCTCTGTCTCTGTCTGTCTCTCTCTCTATGTCTCTCTCTGTCTCTGTCTCTCTGTCTGTCTCTCTCTCTGTGTCTCTCTCTGTCTCTGTCTCTCTGTCTGTCCCTCTGTCGCTCTCTCTCTGTCTCTGTCTCTGTCTCTCTGTCTCTCTCTGTCTCTATCTCTGTCTCTCTGTCTCTGTCTCTGTCTCTCTGTGTCTCTGTCTCTCTGTCTAGACTTTGGCTTGGATATGGGAGGGAGGGGGTGGTAGCGAGGGAGGAAGGCTGAGGGATTGGGAGGATGGTGTTGCCCTCATCAGCAATAGGGAAAAATAGGAAGAGAGGGGGAAGCTTTAGGAGAAAACAATGAGTTCAGTTTTGGGCATATTGACTTGCAGATCTCTACTGGACATCCAGTTGGAGATATGAGATTGGAGATCAACAGAGAGTTTGAGATTGGATAGGTAGATCTGAGAATCATCTACACAGAGATAGTAATTAAATCCATGAGAGCTGATGAGATCGCAAAGTGAAGTAATGTAGAAGGAGAAGAGAAGAGAGCCCAGCACAGAACCTTGAGGAACACCTGCAGTTAGAAGAGAATGATCTGGAAGAAGATCCAACAAAAGAGAGAAGGAGCAGTCAGAGAGGTGGGAGGAGAACCAGGAGAGAGGAGAGTCCTGAAAACCTAGAGAGAAGAGAGTTTCAAGGAGGAGAGTGATCAGTAAGGTCAAAGCCTGCAGAGAGGTCAAGGAGAATTAGTATTGAGAAAAAGTCACTGGATTTGGCAGCTAAGAGATCATTAATAACTTTGGAGAGAGTGGTTTCTGTGAAGTGATAAGGTCAGAGGCTGGATTGTAAGGGGTTAAGAAGAGAGGAAAAGGAGAAAAGCGGAGACCCCTATTGTAGATGACCTTTCTGAGTAGTTTAGTTGCAAAGGGCAGAAGAGATATAGGATAATAGTGGTAATGGAAGGAACAAGTAAAAGCTTTTTGAGGATGCATTAGATGTGGGCATGTTTGTAGACAGTAGGGAATGATCCAGTAGACAGGAAAATATTGAAAATAAATGAGAGTGAGGATAACAGAAGGGGCAAGGTGTTGGAGGAGACAGGATAGAATACCATCACTTGAGCAAGTAAAGGGGTTAGCCTTGGTAAGGAGTAAGGCCACTTTATCATATGAGACAAGGACAAAGAGAGAGAGTGGCAGATGGCAACCGAGTGATGGCAGATGAGGAAGAGGTGAGAAGGGGGGGATCTCAGTGGATTGCTTCAATTTTTTTCCCCAGTAAAATTAGCAAGGTTCTTGGTTGAGAAGATGGGGGAAGGGGGAGCCATGGGATGTTTGAGGAGTGATAAGAAGGTTTGGAAGAGCTGCTGTGGAGAATGGGTTGGTATGTTGATAAGACAATTATAGAAGGATTGCCTAGCAGCAGTGAGTGCCCACTTGAGGTTATATAACACAAATTTTCTGTGGACCCAGTCTACTTTTTCCAACTTCCTTCATTAGCATCTGTGTAGGCTCTATGGTGGTAAATGGTGGGAATGATCCAAAGTTGGGGCATGGTTGGGGCATAATTGCTGATATGATAAGGGGGCTAAGGATAGAGTTGAATTGGTTCATCAAGAAGGCAAGATGGGGAGAAGAGAAGAGAGTAGGGGAGTGCAGGGGTCAAGAGATTGGAGGTCATGGTGAGGATGAAGAGAAGGTTTTTGTAAGAATATTGTCATTCATCCTTCATACTTGATGGCATCATGAGGGTGATATCTTGACTTTTGAAAGAATTGGATTTAAGTGAGATAGAGCTCCACAGAGTCATCAGAGGATTTTGTAAGGGAAGGCTCAGGGAGAGGTGAAAAGCTCATAGATTATGGTCAGATGAGGGGATTTCCAGAATTCTCGAACATGGAGGTGGGACATTTCTGGGTGACGGCAAAATCAAAGGTTGAACATCTCTGTGGGTGGCTGACGAGGAGTGGAGAAGTAGGTCATGGGAAGGGAGTAGGGTGAAGCACTAAGTGCTTAGGGTGTTTGAGGGAGGACCTGTATGTATATTGAAATCCCCTAGTATGAAGGCAGGAGCTAGGGAGTAGAGAAAAATTGTGAACCACATATAGAACTCATTCAGAAAGGAAGGGAAAAGACCCTGAGGTCTGTAGACAACAGATGCCAAGATTTTGATTGGATGGTAGCGATAAATAGCATAAAGTTTAAAGGAGTAGAAATTACTGGGGAGAAGGTAATGGGAAGAACCCAGAAGCAGCAATGGGAGGCAAGGGGTATTCCAACTCCCCCCTCCTCCACCACTGAGTGAAGGTGGACCCAGCACTGGAAGGGTGGCACTGAGGCTGAGTCATAGGGAGAGCCAGGTTTCTGTAATAGCTAGAAGATGGAAGGAGTGGGAGAGGAAAAGATTTAAGATGAAGGGAAGTTGGTTGCCTATGGCACAAGCTTGGGCTGGGTGGAGTTTGGTTGAAACTTTGGGGTGGGGAGGTTGAGGGGGACAAGAATGAAGAATCACTTGGTGAGGGTGGGAAATGAAGTTGGGTGAGGAACTAGGGGGAGTGCAGAGTCATGGATGTAAGGCCAGCCTGGAATTCAGGAAGACGGAGATTCAAGTCCCCTGCCTGCCTCCAGCAATAATCCCTCTATACTCCTTAAAAACATGATCTGTATCAGACATGCATTTAATCACAGTAGCAGAGTAAAACACATGAAGGAAAGGAAGCCTAAGACAAGGCCCTGTGCTAGGCATTCTGGGTACAAAGGTGAAAGGGAACTTATTAAGCACCTCCTGTGTGCCTGTGATCAGCTACATGGATACAAAGACAGATTTGGAATGATCCAGGAGACAGGAAAATATTGAAAATCAATGAGAGAGTGAGGCTAAGAGAAGGGGCAAGGTGTTGGAGGAGACAGGATGGAATACGATCACCTGCCCTCAAGGAGCTCACAGTCTAACAGACCTTGCCCTCAGGGGGGTTGTGGTTGACTGCACATATATTAAAGGATATTATTTTTAATAAATCAAAAACTAAGTAATCCAGATCTGAGGATATTAGTGAAATATTTTCCCCTTATTTGGTCTCTTTGTTTAGCATGGTAGAAGGTAGACATCTAGCCTATGGCACAGTTCCATTCCATAAGCTTTCATTAAGCACTTACTGTCCATGTGCAATAGAGATCGAGCTTGCCCAGTGGACAGAAGGCCAGTCTTGAGGCCAGGAAGGCCTGAGTTTAAGCCCTGCCTCTGGCACATGCCCGCTTAATGTGACCCTGGGCATATTACTCCATTTGTCCGTGTCCCAAGCAATTCCTGAAGTCCCTAAGGTGCAGAGCAGGATTGGCCAAAGGTGTTCATCGCTGAGCTGTTGAATCAGAGGCCTAATGAAAGAAATCCATTGGCTTATTAGTATCTCCTATGAACATCCAGGCCATAGAAATACATTTTCAAGAGTAATCAAGGAGTAAGACTAGCAATAAAAATATGGCAGACAGGAAAGAAGATGGTAAGCACTGTGAGGACTGTGTAAGAGTACTGTGTTCACTTGGGGGCACTTCATTCACATTGGGGGCCATTGATGAGCTGGGGAGCTCCAGGAGCAGGAAGACAAAACCGGGAAGGGCTTGATGCTCATGCCATGGGAGGATCAGTAGAAGGCCCTGTAAATGCTACATTTAGAGGAAGCTTGGAGGGATTTGACAGTTGACTTTGAGCACCTGGAGGGGCTATCATATGGGAGAGAGATAACTGTTTGCTTCCAGGGGACAGAACTGGAGTAAGGTGTGGAAGTGGTAGACTAGGGCTTGGGACCAAGAACCAGCTGCCAACTAAGCCTAGGAGCAATCCCAAAGTGGAAGAGGCTGCCCTGGGGGTGGCAGGTTCCCTCGCACTGGGTGTCTTTGAGCCAAAGCTGAATGATCATCTGTGGAGTCTGTTTGTAGAGGGCATCTTATTTTGGGGCCTAGTAGGTCTCCATGGCCTCCGAGCTCCCTTCCAACTTGGACATCCTTTGATTAATACTTCTTTGTTCCTTTTTACTATAAGACAAATGTGATTCCTAATTAAAGTGCCAGACAGAGTGCCACTGTAGAGACACTAAAAATGCTGGGAAATTGAGGGATGGTGTTGGAGATGAATGAATTGCTCTATAAAAGTGTCACCCTCCATTCATTAATATTCTTTCTCTGTTCTGCAAGGGGAGCTTATGGTTTTGGAGAATGCACCATCCCCTCTGAAACTACTATCTCTGCCACTGTGGAAGGGGCAGGAACAAGAACAGAGTTGGTGACATGGGGAGCAATTAGTAAGGGGAAATTCAAATGATGGTTGGAGTTTGGCTGGAACCAAAGGATCATAGATTTTGAGATGGAAGGGACATTGGAGGCTACTGAGAACCAACCCCTTCATTTTAGAGATAAGGAAGCGAGACTCACAAAAGTTACATGACTCAGACAAGGTCACACAGCTAGGAAGTGTCCAAGGCAGGAAGTGAACCCAGGTCTTCTATGTCATATGTCCTCTCAAAATGGACAGGATCTGTGCTTTCAATGGCCATGGAAGTACTACATAAGGAAAAGCCTTGTAATAATGAACATCAGAAATTTAAAATTTTTTGTGTGTGACCTATAGTCTTAGATAATTGTCTGGAGCATTGGGAGGTTAAGTGACTTGCCCAGAGTGACACAGACACAGATGGTACTGTTAGAAGTAGAATGAGAATACAGGTTTTCCTTACTTTCTTGTTTCAGTGTCAGCTCTACATCCAGTGTTGCTTTCTGCCTGATCCTTGAGGTAAAAGTAGTCAAAATTCCTCTCTTCCCTGTTCTTTCCTTCTCTGTTCTTCCCTCCCCGTTCTTCCCTGTTCTTCCCTTGCCTTCCCTTGCCTTCCCTTTCCTTCCCTTGCCTTGCCTTGCCTTGCCTTGCCTTGCCTTCCCTTCCCTTCCCTTCCCTTGCCTTCTCTTGCCTTGCCTTGCCTTGCCTTGCCTTCCCTTCCCTTCCCTTCCCTTCCCTTCCCTTCCCTTCCCTTCCCTTCCCTTGCCTTCTCTTGCCTTTCCTTCCCTTCTCTTCCCCTTTCCCTTATCCTCTCTCCTCCTCTCTCCTCTCCTCCTCTCATATTTTCCCAGCTAAAATCTTTGGAAAGGCTATTTACCCTTGAATAACCATTTTACAAATGACCTGATCGAAGAGAAAGGGAATAAGCATTTATATAGCACCTACTGGATACCAGGCACAGTGCTATGGGCTCTTTACAAATACTATCCAAAAAGGGAAGTCACTTGCTGTCTCCACAGTTTGTCCTCTTTCCTTACTCTTCTAAATCCTCTAGAGTTGGGCTTCCAACTCAACAGTCATTTGAAATGCCTTCTCCAAAGCACAAGGATCCCTTGGCTGCCAATCCAATGGGCCTTTCCTAATGCTCAGCCTTCTCCTCCTGCCCATAAAAACACTCCTCTTAAGTCTCCTTGGTTGGCTCTTGTCATACCCACTAAGCATCTGCTGTGCCAAGGGCCTGCCCTCTTCTCTTCTCTCTCTCTCCCAGCCCACTCAGGTCCCAGGGGCTCAATGATTAGCTCTATGCAGAGGACTCCCAGATCTTTTTGTCTAGCCCTGACTTCCCTCCTGATCTTCTGTCTTATATCTCTAAGCTCAATGTCTACTGAACTTGTTGATCTGGATGCCTCATGGACATCTTAGACTCAACATGTCAATCTGGAACTCATTATCTTTCCTTCTTGTTATTTGGGGAATGACTGAAGAAGTTTGGGTTGAATCATTTTCTTCCCAAAAGAGCCAACTGTGGTCTGTTTATGACATAGTTACATTAAACAGGAAAATATAAATCATAAAGGTGGGTAGGTAAGATCCATATGTAAAAAATACTTATAGCAGCTCTTTTCATCAGGAAAACAGTGTGTCCAGGGTACCACAATCTTCCCAGTCACTCAGATTCATAACCCTGGTGTCATCCTTAATTCTTTGCTTGCACTGACATATGGGTATTAAATCTCATCCTTTCTTTCTCAACAACATTTCTTAAGTATATGTTCCCTTCTCAGCACTCACACAGCCATCATGCTCTCTCTCCTTACTCCAATTCATTATCCATTCAGCTGCCAGAGGGAGTTTTTCAAAGCACATCCCTCCCCTTCTCAATAATCTCCAGTGACTCCCTATTACCTCTAGGATCCAATATAAAATGCTCTGTTTGGTATTGAAAACCCTTCCCCACATGATCCCTTCCTTATTCCTGAGTCTTCTTACATTTTACTCCTTTCTATGCATTCTACAATCCAGCCATGCTGACTCACCTGCTTTTTCTTGTACCTGACCTTTCATTATCCATCTTTGTTCCTTAAGAAAGGAAAAAATATACTTTAATTGAATTCTGAGTACATCACTTCTCTATCTGAAGATGAATATATTTTTCTTGATGAGTCCTTTGGAATTGTGGGGGTATTACCATATTGCTCAGAGAAGCTAAGTTTTTCACAGCTGATCATCTTCACAATAGTGCTGTTACTATGTACAATATTCTCCTGTTTCTGCTCACTTTGTTTTGCATCAGTTCATATGACACTTCCCAGGTTTTTCTGAAACCATTCCCTTCATCATTTCTCATAGCACAACAGTGTTTCATCACAATCATATGCCACAACTTGTTCAGCCATTCCCCAATTGATGGACATCCCCCCAATTTCCTTTGCCATCACAAAAAGAACTGCTATAAAGTTTGTACACATGGATCCTACCCATCTGCCTTTCACTAATGATTTACATTTTCCTGTTTAATGTAACCATGTCACAAACACACCACAGTTGGTTCTTTGGGGAAGAAAACCATTCAAGACTGAATGCAAAGAATTTAATCTCCTTTGCGGTCTGGTAGATATGGCTAGCCGAGGATTATCTGTCGGCTGAGGCAGCATGAAGTTTATTCTACCAGAACCTATTTTCGACTTCAGTGATATGAAATTAATTTTTCTCTGAGTTTTAGATCTAACATATTAAAATACCATACCTGGTATCTGTTTAACACTTTGTGTGAGGGCAGGATTTCACGGCAAGCTTCAATAACTCTGGAGCTTCGTAGAATACTGCTTGCCTAGATACATAGGTGTAGCCTAATGTAGAGCTTGATGACATTTTTCGAGGGTGGATAAACCTGTCTTTTACATTTCTGTGTTTCTTTTGAGGCTGCTACCATTCCTCTAGCCACTGAGATGTGAAATCTGGGGGTCTTGCCTGGCCTCTTTGCTATCTCCTTCCCCTGGGGTGCATGGAGTGTTCAGGAAGGACTACCTCCTCTTGTGTGGGCCCTTTTCAGGGCTGCTTATCTACCCCTGGTACCTGGCACTCAGCTCTTACCTGTGGCTCCATGAGACTGGAGCCTGCGCGGCAGCCACACTCCAGCAGAACTCTCTAGGCAGGTGGAGTAAACTGGATTGAGGGTTACCAATAGTCCTCAAACCCATCAGTGAGTTAGCAGGGTGTCTGCTCCAAGCATATGAAGGCTTCCCCTGCAGAATGGGTAGATGAGACCAATTTGTTCCAACATGAAGGTGCCATGAAGGTGGCTGAAGAAGGTACTATGGAGTGTTTAGAGCTGGGTCACACACCAGAGATGCCAAAGCCATCCTTTGCAACATGGGCCAGAGCCACACATGGTGACTTTTCTCTTGCCACAAGACATCAATGACTCTAGAAGAGACAGTAAGACTGGTGACTTTGTGTAACTCGTCCTCACAAATCCAGTTCATGTACAAATCAAGACATTGCCGATGATGTCACTGGTTGGTTGGTTGGCTGGTCTTTTGGTTGGAAGGATGAACAGCCTCCCTTCCAGACCAGGAACATCTTCCTTCCTCACCCCCACCTGGTGACTTTCTTGTTTTCTTCCAGGACTCAGCTCTAATCCTCCCTTCTGCTGGAGGCCTTTCCTGATCCCTCAGCTGCTAGATTCTCTCCTCTCAGACTGGAAAGGCTTGGAACAGATGGGGTCAGGAGCACAAAGGCCAGCCCAAGGCTCTGAAAGAATGAATCCCTAGAGAGCAGGGCTCCCTACACTTGGTGTCTGGGCCTTTCTTCATTCTCTTCATTCTTAGTGGCTTCCCTCTTGGGTTACCCTGTGGCTATCTTATCCATCATCCGGGTTTGCAGGATGTCCACCTCATTAGACTGGGAGCTCCTTGAGGGCAGGGATTGTTCTCTCCCCTTTTTTTATATCTCTAGAATTTAGCACAGTGCCTGGTCCACAGTAGGTGCTTAGTGACTTGACCTGACAGAGTTTGGACCATAGAGATTAATGAAGGCTGTGGCCGAGGCCTGGAGGCTGTGGTCCAGGGTTGATGGTCCATAGGCTTTGTGGAGGGCTGATCCAGCGATGAGAACATGAACAGGATGGGGCTCAGTGAACTTCTAGTTGACCTGGGGGAGATTTAGGGTCATTGGTTTTTTCTTAAATAAAGAGAAACCTGAAGGAGGAAGTTCCTTCTTTCTACCAGTGAGGATCAGCAGTGTTTGCCTGGTCCCCGGAGAGCCTCAGCTCTCTGCCCGAGGTTGCTGTTATTTGGTCCTTTTGGTCGTATCTGACTCTGCACAGCCCCATTTGGGGTTTTCTTGGCAGAGATACTGGAGAGGTTTACCATTTCCTTCTCCAGCTCATTTTACAGATTAGGAAACTGAGGCAAACAGGGTTAAGTGACTTGCCCAGGATCACACAGGTAGGATGTGTCTGAGGTCAGGCTCAAACTCAGGTGTGCCCTGCTCCCAGGCCAGCCCTGGATCCACGACGCCGTGCCGCCTTTCTGTAATGTTGCCCCTGAAGCACTCTAACTGGGGTTAGGAGACCGGATATCAGAGAGTGGGCAGGTGGTGTGGGGGGCGGGAGTGCAAGGAGAAGGAGATGGGAAAGGGACCAGGCCATGCAAATAAAGCATTTTACATTTTGTTTGGAGAATAGGGAATCCCTGAGTAGGGACAGGACATGGTCAGACTTAGACTTTAGAAAACTCAGAATTGCAGCTGAATGGGGGCTGGTTTGGAATAGGGAAAGACTTGAGACAGCAGAAGAATTAGAGGGTTCTGGCAATAATCCAAGTGAGAGGTGATGAAGTCCAGAGCTAGGGAGGAGGGGGATGGGTAAGGGGAGGGAAGGGGAATGTGTGTCCAAGAGAAAGAGAGAATTAGAGCAAGAGAGAGAGAGAGACAGAGAGAGACAGAGAGACAGAGAGAGACAGAGAGAGAGAGAGAGACACGGGGACATGGAGAGAGAGACAGAGAGAGACAGAGACAGAGAGAGACAGAGAGACATAGACAGAGACAGAGAGACAGAGACAAAGACAGAGACAGAAAGATGCGGAGATATATATATATAGAGAAAGACACACACACAGACAGAGAGATAGACAGAGACAGAGAGAGACAGAGAGAAGCAGAGAGAGAGACAGAGAGAGACAGAGACACATACACAGAGAAAGAGAGACAGAGACAAAAAGAGAGACAGAGAGAGTGAGTCTGGAACAGAGAGAGAAAGAGTCAGAGACAGAGACAGGGAGAGACACAGACAGAGAAACAGAGAGAGAGAGAGAGACAGAGAGACAGAGACAGAGACAGAGAAAGAGAGACAGAGAGAGAAACAGAGATAGAGACAGATAGTGCATCAGGGAAAGAGAGAGAAAGAGTCAGAGACGGAAACAGAGGAGAGGGACAGAGACAGAAAAGGAGAGAGACAGAGAGACAGAGACAGAGAGTGCATCAAGGACAGAGAGAGAAAGAGTCAGAGACAGAGACAGAGAGAGAGACAGAGACAGAGATACAGAGACAGAGAGAGACAGAGAGAGAGACAGAAGCAGAGAGAGACAGACACAGAGAGAGGCAAAGACAGACAAAGAGACAAAGAGACAGAGACAGAAGCAGATAGAGACAGAGAGAGAGGGAGAAAGAGAGAGAGAGAGAGAGAGAGGAGGGAGGGAAAGGAATGACAGAATTTAGAATTCAAAACATAAAATAATATTAAAATTGTTTTTACATGTAATTTTGGGGAAAATAAAATATGATTTAACAAAGGAGAGTGACAAGAGAGGGAGTCCATGGCTCTCTTATGTTTAAGAACTGAGGCTTCCTACAATCCCATCTCTTGCAGGGAGTCTTCCCCAGCCCCTCTCAATCCGACGCCCTTCCCTCTATTCGTTAGTGCCTATATTTCCGGTATACAGCTTGCTTCATATATATTGGTTTGCATGTTGTCTCCCACATTAGACTGTAAACTTGAGGGTTTTTTTTTTTTTGCTGCTTTTCTGTATCCCCACCTCTGGGCGCAGGGTCTGGCACACAGTGGGCACTTCAATCAATGTCTGCTGATTGATTGAAATATAAGGCAGGATGGTTGGATCAAGTGAGGAATTTTAAGGATGGGGGAAACAAGGGTATGTTTGTAGGCAGTAGGAAAAATCCGTTAGGAAAGGGGTGTGTGTGTGTGTGTGTGTGTGACAGAGAGAGACACACACAAACAGAGAGACAGAGAGAAAGACAGAGAGACAGAGAAAGACAAAGAGAGACAGAGGGAGACAGGGACAGACACACACACACACAGAGAAGAGGGGGACAATTTGCTGGAGGAGATGAGAGGGGCTGGGAATACATGTGGAGAGGTTAGCCTTGGCAAGGAGAAAGGTCACCACCTCATCTGAGACTAGGGTGAAGGGGGGCAGTGGGGGATGTCTAAATAATGGGAGATGGGGAGAAGGGGAGAAAGAGGAGATCTTGGAACTTAGTTTCAGAGTTTTCATTAAAGTAGGATGAGTCATAGGAGGTGAGGCCTCAGCTGTGAGACTGAGGGGAACGGTTGTCACGGCAACCTCTGGCGAGATCGTAATGTTCTGAGCCGTTTCGGAGAGGGGTATAGTGAATCAATTAGGGAGAAATAGAATGTTTTCCTTGACGCAGTGAGGGCTTAGGTGAGAATAGATAACAGAAATCTGCAGTGGACCTAATCAGCAGGATTTCATCATTTCCTCCATTTCTATTCATCAACAGATGAATAGGAGTGAAGGGGGGAGGATGTGATTCATCTAGGTTTGGGGAGCTGGGCAGATTGGGGCACTTGAGTATTATCTCAGGGGCCATCCAAGTGTTTATTAGAATCCTTTATGTGAGGGGGAGAGATGGAGAGAACAAAATGGAGGGCTGAGCACTTGAGTCACGAAGGGGACAAGGAAGGAGAGCGTGGGTGGGGTGCTCCATGCATAACAGCCATGGCTATCTACCTGCTCAACTACCTGCTTTGGGGGATACATTTGGATCCTATAAACCTCAAAGGGGGGAGATTACTGAGAGATGGTGGTGGGGGGAGAGCTTGGGTGGACAAGGGGAAGAGAGGGACAGTCGGTCTCCCCCACCACATCCCTCTGGGTCTCTGTCTCTGTTGGCCAAAGTGTAGCCAGCCCTGTAGAGGGAGGTGAGGCCAACGGTACTGTCAGGAGGGAATCATCTCCTGGAGAGTCAGAAGATGAAAAAAGCGAGAATGGAGGAGGTTAAGATGAAAGGGGGTTTGACAGTGTCCATGCAGGCCTTTCAGAGGGCACAGTGGAAGGGGGAGTTTGGCCTGGGACAGCAGCCCTCGGGTCGAGATGGGTGGGGGAGGATTGGCCAGGAGACTCTTCATCTAGTTCATGCTAAAAACCATCATTAAATTGAATAAGCAGTAACAGCCCCCTCCTATTTGTGCCCCCCTCTGTTTATTTTTTTCATTGATGCTGTTTTCTTTCCCTTTTTTTGGTATTTCTCTCACTACCCAACAACTATTTCCTTCCCTCCTATTGAAGCCATTCTTTTTAATAAGTAAACTCAGTCAAGCAAAACCAATTAAAATGTTTGAAATGACCATGAGATTCTGTGCCTCTGGTGACAGAATGGTCTTGATGCCCCCACCGTGCTAGCTACCCCTTCTGGATGCTCTGCTGTTTGTCGGAAGACCCAGCTGTTCTGGGAGGTCCAGGCCTCCCCGGGGTGGGCCTCGGAGGCAGCTAAAAGGTCCAGGAGACAGGGTGCCGAGCAGGGTGCCAGGACCGCCCTGGGTTTGAATCTGTCTCGGACACTCTTTTTGTGACCTCTCTGGGTCTCAGGTTCCTCATCTGAAAAATAGGGGGTTAGGTTAATCAGTGGCCTCTACTGTCCCTTCTCGCTCTAAAGTTGCAAGTCCAGGACTGACTTTCCATGGACTTTTTTCCATCTTGAATTGTTCTTGTAGCATAATCCACTAATATTTGCCACACTTTGCGATGCAGTGTTTGCATCAGTGCAGTGTTTCTCCTTTATTTAGGTAGCTTTTGATTCTCAGATTCAGACTGGCCAAGACTTAATGCTTGTCCACAATGGGTCTGGCTACAGTGGTCCTTCTGGACCATTCTTTGGTACTGTGAATGCTGCTTGAATGCACTCTTGTCACAAAGAGCTATTTGAGAAGTCTATGCCTGTGGTCACTCCAGCCAGAACAGCTGGTCCTCAATCCTTCTGGCCTCTTTCACAGAGCCAGCCCTGGGATTTTTTCACCTGGAGCAGAACCAGTTAAGGAAAGAGGATGGGGAGGGTCGAGTTGGGCAGAGAGAAGTGGGGTCTGACCTCTGTCTCTGAAAGGCATTCACTCAAGTTAACAAGCACTTATTAAGCGCTGACTTTGCCAGGCACTGTTCTAAGTGATGGAAGAGACAAAGAAAGGCACAACCATGGTCCCTGGGATCAAGCAGCTGGCATTCTCATGGAAACGACCCAGTATATACACCATACATACAGTGTATAAAAGAAGAAAGCTGGGAGAAAAGCCCAGGCAGGAAGCAGCAGTGGGCACTGGGAAAGGTAGGCCCTGGGCAAGGGCATTCATGGTCACAAAGTTGGGCAGAGATTTTTCTTTTTCTTTCTTTGTAACAACTCCGAAAGTACCGCATTGCAGAGATGAGGGTTACTGTAGGGCGTTGTGACTCACACAGGTCTGTCTGTAAAGAGCGACGCCTAGAGGGAACAGATAAATGGGAGAAAAAAACCCTCAAATCCGAAAACAAAAAACCACCTCCGGATAAATGAATCAACAAGTACCGAGCTTGGAGGCGGGTGGCGGGTGGCGGGTGGCGGGTGGCGGGTGGGGGGAGGCCCCCCCGGGAGGCCTCCCCCGGATTTATGGATGGGCATAAACAGGATGAGATAAGGAGAGAACGAGGGAAGGAGGGAGGGAGGGAGGGAGGGAGGGAGGGAAGGGAGAAAGCGCCTGTTTGGATGAGATCATTGATGCATTGAAATATCAAAATATATGAAATCTCAGTGAACTGACAAAAACAGAATTTTTCCAGTCAATTACATTTTCTCATTAACTAAAGACAACCGTTTTTCACAGACTATGTTTACGGGTTTGCACAGAAGTACGTGCCCGAGATATATTTAAAAATTAAAACTGTATTGATGCATTTTTTTTTAAGCCGGCGAAGACATTTCAGTATCTATAAATCAAACGTTTATTAAGCACTGTGCTAGGCTCTGGGGATAGGAACTGGACCTCTGATTTACCCATATATGGAACTTAGAAGGCTGCCTTGAGCGCCGAGAGGTGAAGGAACATGCCCAGGGTCACGAACATTATCCAGCCCTAGAGATGGGAGGGACCGCAGAGGCCATGGAGCCGTTTGACAGAGGGGGAAACCGAGGCACGGGGAAGTGAAGGGACTTGGCCGGGGTCACACAGATGATGCAGACCTCAGAGGCCACGGAGCCATTCGAAAGAGGGGAAAACTGTGTCATCTCTCGGGAGGGGGAAGAGTTGGTTCGGGTCCAGACCCAGGCTCTGGGTCACGTAGATTGGGGCCCCGGGGGCGAAACGGAAGTCTCTTGTGCTCCTCCCTGCAGCTCCATGAGAAGGGGCGCACCTCGCACCCCGGCCTGGCTTCTCGCCCTCCCCACCTCACCCCATCCAGATACCCGGCTCCCGGTCTCGGTCTCCCCTTCTCTTCCATTACCAAGCTGCCGCAGCTAAGACAAGTTAGTGGTAATGAGAAGTAAGCCTTGTACCGAGGCTTTGAGATGGCGCTTGGATTCAAAGAAAAAAAAAATCAGTCTCTGCTCCCTAAGAAGTGTACATTCTTTAGAAGGGAGGTAATTTATACTTGTTCACCCCACTTCTCCCATAACCTTTCTTCCTAACAAAGGAAGCGCAATTAAGTAAAATAGAGCCACTGAGTCTTAGTGATCCTTCCCCACCTTAACCTAGGGAAGGGGAAGTGAAGGATGCTTCATCCTCTGCTTCGGGGATCAAGACGGTTATCCCTAAAACATTTTGCCTTTGGGATTTTTTTGGGGGTGCACTGCGGATCAGTCAGTCTAGAAGCGGTCAGGTAACCCAGGCGCGGGAGGGGAGCTTTCTGCTTGAAAGGGTCCCTTCCTATTTTACAAACCTGGCTGGTTGCTTATTGCTTCAATCTTAAAATGTGAATTTTTCAGTCTGACATTTAAATCCCTCCACAACCCGACTCCAATCTCTCTCTATATATATTTTTATCTCTCTCTATATATCTATCTCTCTATTTTTTTTAACATTTCCATTTATTAATTTTAACATTCTTTTCTCTTTAAATTTTGAGTTTCAGATTTTCTCCCTCCTACCCCACTCTGAGAAAGCAAACAACATGATATGCATTATATGTGAAATCGCATAAAACACATTTCCATATTAGCCATTTTTTTAAAGCAAGAAAAAAATAAAGAAAGTGAGGAAATTATGCTTTAATTTGCACCCAGATTTGAGCAGTTCTCTTTCTGGAGGTTAATAGCGTTTTTCATCACGGGTCCTTTGGAATGGTCTTGGATCTTTGTCTCTATCCCCGTAGCTAAGTCATTCCCGGCTCATCATCATATAATATCGCTGTTGCCGTGTACAATGTCCTTTTCACTTTTTGCATTATTCTATATAGGTCTTGCCACGTTTTTCTGAAACTATCCCCCTTGTCGTTTCTTATAGTATTCTATCACAATCATATACCACAACTTGTTCAGCCATTCCCCAACTGAAAAAAGAGTTGATAAAAACAGTTTTCCAAAGACGAAATCAAAGCTATCAGTAGTCATGTATAGATATATTTATACATATATTATATATAATATATATTATATATAAGCTCTAAATCATTATTGATTAAAGAAAGGCGAATGAAATCAGTTTTGAGATACCATCTCACATCTATCAGGAATGCCAAATGCTGGAAGGGATGAAGGAAAAAGAGAGACACAAAAAACTGCCGGTGGGGTGAAGTGGGGAGCCCCAAGGGCTATCAAATTGAATACCCTTTGACCCAGCAATCCCACCACTAGATCTGTAGCTCAAAGAGATAAAAAGAGGGGGGAAAAGGAAAGAAAAGGACCTTTATGTACCAAAAGATAGCAGCTTTTTTCACGGCGTCAAAGCATTGGAAATGGAGGCGCTTATCAGTTAGGGAATGGCCGACCAAGTTCCAATCTGTCTATTTCGGGACGCTCCCGCCTCGCTATGCGGCTTTAGTCAAAATGACCCTGCGCTGTTTCCCTCCGGCCCCCTGCCCCCCTTCCCGTCCCCTCCAGAGGGTTAGACAACGAGAATTTCTTAATCTAGGTGTCCGGTACTGTGCTGGGGTTCCAGAAAAAGGGGGAAGCCGAAGACCATCCCTGATCTCCAGGCCCCCAGGGTCTAATCCGAGAGAGAATCACCAAACAACCACGAACAAACTAGCCATACACGGAATAAATGGCATAAATAGTAAATCAGCAGGACAGGAGGCTTTGGAATGAGGAGGGGTCGGGAAAAGTTTCCCCGAGAAGGTGGGAATTTAGGGGGGCTTGAAGTAAGCCGGCAGGGAGATAATTTCAGGCATGAGGGTGCCGGCCCCGGAAAGTGGCAGAGCGGAGTTTTGGGTTTTTTTTCCCCCCCAAGAAAGGGTATAAGCATTTATTAAATGCCTACTGTGTGCCGGGGACTGCGGGAAGCACTTATCTCATTAGGCCCTCACACAAATGCGCAAAGATGGGGGATGCTACTATTCTTATTTTACAGGTGAGGAAACTGAGGCGGGGCGGGAGTGGCTTGCCCTGGGTCTGAGGCTGCATTAGAAACGGGGTGTTGGAGACCCCAGAGCCGGGGCTCGGGGCCGCCTGCAATGCGGCTGCCCCCCGCCCCCCGCCCCGCCTTGGCCGCAAAGCCGCCTCCTGAACATTACTTTGTATCTGCTTGGTGTTTCTTTGTATCTGTCCCCGACAATTCCCCCCACCCCTCCCTCCTGTTTTCCAGAAGTTTCAGAGCTCGGTGGGAGGGGGACTGCGGCACTCCTCTCAATCAGACCATGTTAGGGCTTCTCGGCTCCCCCTAGAGGAAAAAGGAGCGAGAGCAGGCTGGGTTTCAGCCGGCACGAGGCGGCCAGACAGGGCGGAGGCACTGCGGCACCCGCTCGGGCCTCACCCGGCCGGCACTGCAACAGGTTTTCCGTACGCATGCGCGAGGAAGGGGTTGGGGGGGTGGGGGGGGGAGAGGCGGTGTGTGCGCTTGAGTGTGCGCGCGCGTGAGTGTGTGCGTACGTGGCTGTGCACGTACGTAAGTGTGGACTACGTAGTGCGTGCGTGCTTCGATCGAGAGCTCTACGCTCTTCTATTGAGCGTGCCTGGGGTAGGATCGGAAGTGCGGGCCAGCCTCGATTAGTCTTCCCTGGCCATTTCCGGAGCTATGGCGGTCAACGCGACCACTAACCCGTCCCAGCTGCTGCCGCTGGGTAAAGTCGGGGATTGGGGGGCCCAAGAGGGGTCCCGGGGGTCGGGGGGAGACGGGGAGGCGGAGAGCTGGGCAGGGGCGCGGGGCGGGCCGGGGGCCTCCGCCCGCGGGGCCCCGGACCTGAGCTAGGTCCCGAGGCGGCCAGCCCGCCCGCCCTGCCTTAGTCTCAATTTCTCCTTCTGTCAGGTGGCTCCATGGGCTCCGAGGCCCCTCCCGGCCCCAGCTCCGCTATCCTTTGTGTGAGCCCGGCCAAGTCCCTTTTGCTCCTCGTGCCTCAGTTTTCCTTTCTGTCAGTTGTCTCCATGACCTCCGAGGTCCCTTCTAGCTCCATGGCCGGGTCCTGTGTGTGACCCCGGGCAAGTCCCTTCAGCTCCCCGTGCCTCAGTTCCCCCCTCCATCAGTTGGCTCCGTGGCCTCCGAGGTCCCTCTCAGCTCTAGGGCCATCGTCCCCGGGTCACCCTGTGTAAGTCTCTGTACTTGTGCCTCAGTTTCCTTTTCTGTCAAGGGGCGTTGTGGCCGCTGGTGCCCCTTCCAGGTCGAGGTCTTTTGTTCCCCAGCCTGACCCTGCCCCGTGCCTCACTTTCCTTCTTTGTCTCTCGACTCCCTGGGCTCCTTCTGGCTGCAGCGCAGCACGCAGGCGGCCCCCTGAGACCAGTGAAAGGTCCCCCAGACTCCCCAGGGAGCCCCTGAGCCTCGGCCTCCCCGAGTACCTCCTCCCTCTTCGATGATGAGGGGCCGCAGGCCGAGCCTGGGCCCAGTAGTGTCTGTGCAAGGGGCCAGAGTCCGGAGGCGCAGACAGGGACCTTTCTCTCGGCCTCTGCCTGCCATGGGCACAGCACTTTATTCAGGCTGGAAGGTTGGCATCAGGCTCTCGGTGCCCAGCCCGGGGCCTGACCCATGGAGACCTTGGATTAAGCCTCATTGAGAGAGGCAGCCTGGTCTGGTGGCTGGAGGCTGGCCTGGACACGCGGAAAACCTGGGTTCCAGTTCCTCCCGAGACTCTCCCTGCATGAACATGAGCCAGGCCCTTCCCTTCTGCCTCCTTTTCCTCATCTTTCCAATGACCTGTGAGGTCCCTCTGACTCGGAAGAGATCAGTTTATGGTCCTCTCTCTCTGGCCTCAGTTTCCTTATCTGCCAGATGATGGAATTAATTGGAGCAGCTGATGCCCAGGGTCGCTTCCATCAGTCATTCCCTCAACATAGTTGTGTTCGGTATTTGTTGAATTAGAATCAGTTTCTTTGATGCCTTAGGATTTTCAGAACACCCTCCTGGAAACATCCACCTGAGGGGAGTAGGACAAGCATTATGATGCCTGTTTTATAGAAGGGGAAACTGAGGCTCTGAGAGGAGCCGTGACTTTCCTGGGCACAGCTGGTCAGTCTCTGAGACAGAATCTGCATCTGGCCCTGACATTGGTACAGCCGCCCTTCCTGGGGTTCTGGGAGAGAGCTGCCCCAGCTGGCTCCCCATCTGGCTCCCTGGTTCTCCTCCCAGGGCCTGAGCAGGGATGGTGATGTTCTGCCCACACCTCCAAGGCTGGCATCCTGCAGGCCTCCCTTAGTGAGGCAGGCAGGGCAGCAACTGAGCTGTGCTTCTTGGTCATTGATTAGAAATGGAGGCCCTGAGGGGAAGTGACTTGTCCAGGGTCACAGGTGGTAAGTGAAGAAAGCCCCAGCTTAGGTTCTCAGACTATGCTCATCGTATCAGAGAGCACCGGCTTGGTAGCATCGGGGCTTGATTTCCAGAAGTGCCCCTGGAGAAGGCATCTGTCCTTTGGGTCTTGAGGTTCCTCATCTGGGCAATAGGCAAGGCTAGGGTGGGACTATGGGTTTAATCTGGGTGTTTGGGACTGTGTCATCCTGATGGCACTCACAGCCCTGAACGTTCCCTCTGACTGGGGCTCCCCAAGGGAGGGAGCAAGGCCCAGCCCTGTGCATCACTGTCTGCCGTCCTTTGGCTACCTGTGACTTCCTGCGTGTAGGCCCCCCTTCTAAGGGTAGATTGTGCTCTTTCCCCCCTGTCCTCATCAGGACCTTATGTGATGATACAACAGATGTGGAATGACTGAGACATAGAAGCTTTTATGTCAGTCTTTGGGGTTCTTGTTGCTTCCCTTTCAGCACTGGGAGCAGAACTAAGGGGATGCACAGGAGACTTATTAACCCTTTTCCTTTGTTTTCTCCACATCTAGAACTTGTTGACAAATGCATAGGCTCACGGATTCACATCGTGATGAAGAGTGACAAAGAGATCGTCGGCACGCTGTTGGGGTTTGATGACTTTGTCAGTATCCTTTGAGTGCTTGTTTTAAACGATGTGTGCCACAGTGTCAGAGTCCGATGATGGGTCTGTTAGCGCTCTGTGTGTTTGGAGAAGCTGGCAGCGGCACAGACCACGAGGCCCATTCTGCCTCCTGTTTTATTATTTATGTCTCTTGTCCTCGGTTAGAGTGAAACCTTATTGAGGGCAAAACCTCAGTCCTATCACTAGCACCTTGCAAAGAGTAGGAATTTGATTAAATGTTGGCAGAATTGGGTTTCTGTTCATGATAACTTCAAATTAGTTGTTTTCAAAAGTTGAGTTGAGAGAGAGAGAGAGAGAGAGAGAGGGAGGGAGGGAGGGAGGGAGAGGGGAAGGGGGAGAGAGAGAGGTGACAAGATTCCTCTGCTTAAGCTTTTTAGTATTCTGCTTTATTTTCTTGACACCAGCTTCCAGATATGGTATTGGAAGACGTCACTGAGTTGTGAGTATTGTTTAATTTTGATTTTGGGAAAGGTTTTCACCTCCCCTCCACCTGGATTCCCTCCCCCCCTGCCCCAGGCATTCTCATTCATTTTTATGTCTCTGCCGTTAGAATAGAAGTTTCTTGAGGGCAGGCAGTGTCTTTCTTTTTGCTTGTATTTGTATTCCCAGTACTGAGCACAGTGCCTAGCATATTGTAAGCTCTTAATAAATCTCTATCTTCTCTCTCTCTCCACCCTTTTCCTCTCCCCCCATATGATAATACTAGTGAGTCAACATAAGATCTGTTCCTTTTATGATTTAAACATGACAAATGCCTTGCCTATTGTAGAGATCACATTTTGAATAGTTGATTAAATTGGTTCATAGAGTAATTTCCTTAAACTAATTATTATGAAGTTTGTTTGCTTGTGTAATAAGTAGAGTAGACCCATTTCAGCAGAGATAGTCCCTGTTAACAGCTTAGGCATTTCAAGGCTTAGTTCAGACATGGGGACTGGTTACAGTAATTGTTAAGAGGGCAGGTTGCTCAGACTATGAAGGGGCTTAGAGAAGTCAGCCAAGTTTCTTCACTTGACCTCAGAAAATGAATGAATTTACAGGATTCCTCATCTGTTCTTGCTGTGCCTGATTTTGAAGCTGCTTTACGAATTAGCATAATATTTGTTTATAAATCATGTTGTGTATAGACCAGTGATATCAAATTCAGATAGAAATGAGGGCCACTAGACTGGAAAGTTCCTTGCTGGCTACTTAACAATTTAGAAAACTACCTCTTAACATTATCTATGTTTGATTGCATTTTTGTTTGTTTTAAATCTTACCCAATTACATTTTTATCTGACCGGAGTGCCCTTGGGAGTGTTGGGGATGTGGGGCCATGTGGTCTCGGGTTTCACTGGTGGGAGTGCTCCTTCTGCGATGCTGTGTAAAGTCTTTCTGCCCCTTAGTAGATGGTCTTTAGGAGCACTTGGAGCCAGACAGCTTAATCTGCTAGTGGATAACTTGGGTGTGGCTCTTGCCAAACCTGGGCAGGTCCTTGAATGACAGCTGTGCCTTCTGTCCCTAGGCCCATACAAGAAGTTTTTCCATTTAGGGGAAGCTGCTGGAATTGAAGGATACCCTGGCACTGATGTTGAGGGCTGGTTGTGCCTACTCAGGGGCAGCCTCTAAATAGACTTCTCTGGCACCAACAGTGCAGACCTTTGCAGCGCTGCTGCTTCCAGGTTGCAGCCCCTGCAGTGGCCACACTGGCTGCTGAGGCCTGAGCACACTTCCACACTCCGAATCCAGCACCCCGGGACACCAGAAAGAGGGAGGGAGGCCAGAGTGTAGTGGCAGGTTTTGCTGTGACCTTGTGTTGTGTCCTTGGCTCTGCTAGGACACTTTCTGTGTTGAGAGTGGTGGAGGGGTGCTGGGTGACCTCTGGGCCAGTGAGCATCAATTCATGTTGTGTGTTTGGTTTGTTGAAAACCTTTTGGATTCTGGGTGTCCTAGTCTATTGGAGACAGCTAAAGTTGCTTTGTCTTTGGTGCATAATTTCTGTTTCGGAGGTTTGAGAGATTGGGAGGATTGGAGGAAATGTCTAGTCTGCGATCTATTGCTCATGTGACCCAGAAGGGGTCTAGAAGAGGATTTCAATGGAAATAGGCATCTTACCATTGTGTAGCTGATGTCTTAGGCCCTGAAGTCACCTGCCAGAGAGGCTGACTTAGTGGGCGGGCAGCCAAGAGGTGCTTGCATTGGGCTGCCAGGAGCCTAGGAAGAGACAGCTCCTCCTTTTTCACCTCTGTTGGGAGTCTCCTGGCTGCAGCCAAGCATCCTCTGTGCTTCCTTTGGAGAAAGAGTTGGGCCTGATTCCTGCTTTTCTAATCTTCTGCCCTTCTTTTGTGTAGTAAAAAATTTCAGGCTAGAGAATAATTTTTTCCCCAAAATATTGACTGATGTTACAAATGTTAACTTAGTTTCTACTTTCTGGCTTCCTTTAGTGAGATCACACCTGAAGGAAGGAGGATCACCAAGCTCGATCAGATCTTGCTAAATGGAAATAACATAACGATGGTAAGGCCGCTTCTGGCTCTGCTTTTCTGGTGTCATTGTGGGGCTTCTTAAAGATTTCCCTTGTGCCCAAGCCCAGTGAGAATCTAGAGTATCAAAGGAGAGGAGGCCTGTGTGCTTGGCACCTAAAGAGCTCTATGTGATAGCTGGTAAGCCAGGCGTGGCCTGGAACAGGACAGAATGCCCTTGGGAGGGGGAATCAAGGCCCACTTTTTTAAGGCTTTTTTTTTAATGTGAGCTTGAAAATACTTGTATTGCTGTGTTAAATTTTACTTTAGCATTATTTTTTCCATTTGTGACTGTTATTTCTTAAAGCACTTAGGATATATGAATGGGAAAGTGCCTGTTGGAAATAGAAACTACAGGAAACATTCATCATCTGCCTAAACTTTCATTTCTTTACACGGGAGCACTGCAGTACACGAAGGATTTTGGATATAGAGCCCTTGAGGCAGCCTGGGGTGGAGGCAGTGGGGAGAGCCCTGGATGGGAGGCAGGAGGCTGATTCTCAGATAGTTAGCAAAGGACTTAGTCTGATAGTTTTATGAGGCTCCAGATAAGAAGATTGAGGCCTTGCTTCGTGTGACCAGTGGTGATGACCGAATCCTTTCACCAGGGGCACTAAACTGAAGCAGTCTTGGACTGTCCCATCGGCGTTGCTGGGAAGAGAAGCAGATAGATTTACAAGATGAGGGTGTGACCATTTGTAAATATATCTGGGCCAAATTGTCTCAGTGAACCTCTCTGCCCACTGAGGCTTTGCCTAGGTTAATAGGCCGAACGTGCTATGTTGCTTAATAGTTTTCTGACTTTTCGCTTTTTATCAGTGTGTCTGAGGGATGGCACTGCCTAGTTCCCCAGTGGAAATGGGAAAGGCAGGAGAGCAGTGTAGGGCTGTGGGCTCTTCATTTTGAAAGCAGGCCCAGATGCTCTACGGCCTTCTTGTTACTCCAGGGGCCGTCACACCAGGTACTTCCCCCAGCCTTGGCTTTTCACCCAAGCCAGGACATTTTCTGTATTCGCTTGATTTGGTACCGTTTCCCATCCTTTGCACTCTCCTCAGAATGCTTGCTAAAGGTCTGCATTATTGTGTCTGTATAAAACCTTGCAGGAGCTGCCCAGGACTTTGCTTAGAGGGGCAGAGCTTACCCACAGTCCCACACCTTATGCAAGAGGTAGAGTTCCTGACATCTTTAGAGACCTCTTCTGAGGGGAGAGCTCTGTAATCATCAGGCTTACAGCCTCAGAGCTAGAAGGGCCTCCTTTTACAGACAGATTAGGAGATTGACCCCTGGGAATCACCTGCCCAAGGTCACAGGTAGTCAGTGACCATCAGGATTTGATTTTGGTCTCCCAACCTCGAGGCCAGTGTGCTTTTACTGTAACCAGGACTAATGCCTCATTGTGACTGGGAGATGATCCTGAAATCTTGAGGGTGATGCCAGGGGAGCACTGGCTCTGGCAGGTCATGCCAAGCTGAAGAGGTTTACATGTGGGCCCTAGAATGGACTGACCCACCCAGAGCCATAACAGGAGCCTGAGGAAACTGATTAGGAAAAGAGGCAGAGTTACTATCCAGATGTTTATGTGAGGGGTGTGGAAGGTGTACGTGGAATCACTTCTGTGTCAGGAGCACCGTGTTTGGCAGCTGCCTCCATCAATGCTGATCGGCAGTGTGTGGGGCCCTGGGGGGTTCACAGCTTCTCTGTCTCAGGGTGGAGCTTGAACCCAGGTCCTCCTGACTCAAGGTCCTCCTCTGAGCTCCCATGCTACCATGCTGCTTTTTGGGCGATGGGGACACAATTTCTGTGTTCCAGGTTAGCTAGTAAGGTTTTGGACCAGTCCATTTAAGTTAGAAAGGATCCTTGCCAAGGCTGGGCTTCCAGGTGGCCAGGACTGTGGGGTCCCGAGGCCCCTTCAAACCAGTGCGGGAAGGCTTGTAGTCTGTGTTGGCGTAGAAAGTGTTCCCCCTGGAGGCAGGTCTTTGAAGTGTTCTTTATAGAAATTGGTGAAAAGCAATACCCTGGTCATTCAGCTTATGGGCTATATTTTTGGCTGCTAGTAATATTTTCTTCTGGCCTTGCTAAATTTAAAAGGAAATAAAAAAATCTTTCAGGTAATAAGAATATTTAGCATTTTATATAAATGATAACTATTTGTGAACATTACACATATATGCAACCTGTAATCTGCCCAGCATGGGGGAAAAAATCAGTTATTAATCTTCAGATTTCACAAATAAAGTCAGATATCATGATAATAGTGACAGGACATCCTCAGTAGGTATCCAGAGAAGAGGATGGCCGTTTAAAAGAGTACCGACCTTTTGTCTCCCTTGAAGGCAGCTTTGTGGGCAGACCATTTTAGAGCAGGTTCTGTAAAAAAATCCTTTGGAAACTTTTAAACTAGTGAAAAATGCTAGGTGAGGTTTATATGGTGAAGGTGTAGAGTCAGGGGTGGGTGGGTGGGGCTTGTTCTGAACTGAATTGTTCTGTGAAGTTTAGAGTCAGTCAGAGGGCTGCACTTGAGGACTTTGAGGGTCACGTGTGGCCTTGAGCTTCCCACCCCTGGTGTAGGCACTTGTTCAGTGTCAGCTAATTTTACTTCATAGAAATTCTGCTTTGTAATAACAGATATTTTTCTCCTATTTAGCTGGTTCCTGGAGGAGAAGGGCCTGAAGTATGAAGTTTGAAGGGACATTTTTGTCACATGCAGGATCTTTTTGGTTCATGACCTGTCAAATGGAGGTTTTTTGTTTTTTGGATTGTTTTTTACATTTAATGTTGATATTTGATACAGTTACATTTCCTGTTAAAGGGAAAATTCTTTGAGGATGGATTGTAAATTATATTTTTTGTAAGTTAGAATCATGAATTTCTTGTAAAAGAAGAAATCAGTTTCATGTTCAAAGTCTATAATAAAGTCTTGTTTTTTCATTACCTGTGGTTTTATTTATGATACTTTTGATTTCAAAGGTGGGGGGGAGCTAACACAGTGAGAATTTTGTCTCAGTGGTAGACCTAGAAAAGCTGATTGCATCACAGTGAGAATCTAGGTAAGTAAGAGATCAGGGCTTCTTAAGAAACCTGAGGTTCATGGGTCTGTGGGACAATTCAAGAGGTCTGTGAATTAATGATTTTGAAAACTGTTTCAATTTAGTTTCCTTGGTAGTCCTGTATGTTTCATTTTCTATATTAAAAACAGTTCTGAGAGGGAGTTCATAGACTCCTGCAGACTTAGTGCTAAGGGGTTTGGAGTGTCGGACATAAGAAGACCCTTGGTGCAGCTGGACAAGGTCCCAAGGCATGGAATGGTTTGAACAGGGCCAGCAGTCTGTTCTAGCTGAGTCACTTTAGTAAGCCCAGGATGGCTTCCCACCAGGCCCAGGGATGTCCTTGAGGTTGGACAGTGCCGCAAGTGTGAGCTATAAGTTGGTTGTCTTTGGGCATTTGGTGCCTTTGAGGGTCTCTGAGCTGAGGTCATTTTTGTTCTACCAGTGTTTTTTCAGAGAAAGCAGTTTAAAAAAAATAACAGACTTCTCTCAGTGGGACAAACCTTTAGAAGTTCTTTGGTACAGCTGCCTCCCTGGAAGGCTCTGGGGCACTGATGGCTTTCTCTTTCCTGAGTTCTTTCTCCCTAAAGAGAAACAATTAGGTCATTAGACCAGCCTCCTTTCTGCTGTAGTCATGCCACAAATAGTTTGATGTGGGTGTAACCATTGGCTTCCTATAGGAGAGTGATGCTGGTTATGAGTCCAGATCATCCCCTTACCTCAATTCACCAAAGGCAGAATCAGTTTAATATATTTCATTTGAATAAGAATGGGGAGAAGATTTGAAAGAGTTAGAAGAAGGACCTCACAGACACCTCGTTTATAAACACCCAGTAGTAGGTCATCAGATTCTGTTGCTTGAAAGGCAAACTGGTGAATGGCATAAGTTTGTGTTGTTTGAACAGGGACCCTGTTTTCATTGCCAGAAAATAGGACTAAGTGGTTAGAATAGATTAGGTATCAAGAGTTTGGAGATTATGTTGTGTAAAACAAAAATTGGGGTTTTGTCTCTTCTTCGAGGGTTTGAGATAAAGGCAAGAATCCTGAAACGCTTTTGGTTACTTGGCTAATAGACCCTTTTTGGGTGGAGGGAGGGTGGTCTGGACCTGTGATTTTAGTAATTTTGCTGAATTGGTAAGTAACCTTTGCTGTTGCTGAAATAGATCTGGGCTCTCCTTGTTTTCCAATAGTACACAATGTAGTCATGTTCTCAGTGCACAGAGGGCCAGTTAGTGATGGGATTGGAACCCAAATGTGAGATTGGGCAGTTATATAGATCTGGAAATCTGTGGGAGTTGGGTGAGAGACATGAAATCATCCAGAGGCAGAAAGAGAGCCCTGGAAGGAGCCTGTGAAGTACTCTCACAGGGTGATCCAGCAAAAGAGAATGAGAAGAAAGTTAGGCAGGTGGGAGAACCAAGAGAGGGCAACGTCATAGAAACCTGGGAAGGAGAGATTGTCTGAGGAGGGGGTCACTGGGGTCCTGCTGCAGGAGCTCAAGAAGGAGGACAATTGGGAAAAGGCTGTTAGGGCTGGCAGTTAAGATATCATTGGTGACTTTGGAGAGAGCCTCTTAGCCGGAAACCTCACCTCTTTTTTGTGTGTTTCCTATGATAGTAATGAAAGGTGAAAAATGGTTAAGAAGACATTTCATAGGGCGAAGCTAGGTGGCACAGTGAATAGAGCACTGAGTCTAGAGTCAGGAGGACCTGAATTCAAAACCGTCCTCTGACACTTGACACACTCTCTAGCTAAGTGATCTGGGGCAAGTCACTTAACCCCAGTTGCCTTGCCTTCCCTCCCCCCCCCCAAAAGAGAAGGCATTTCATAGACCACCACCACTAGCACCACCATCACCAACAATGATGGTAGTAGTGGGTGACTGGGTGGCACAATGGTGGAGTGCCAGATGTGGAATCAGGAAGACCCATCTACCTGAGTTCACATCTGGCCTCAGACACTACCTTTGTGACCTTGAGCAAGTCACTTCACCCTGCTGGCCTCAGTTTCCTCATCTGTAAAATGAGCTGGAGATAGAAATGGCAAACCACTCCCATATCTGCCAGGGAAACCCTGAGTAGGTTCACAGAGCTGGACACAACTGAAAAGTAACTGTACAACAACAAAGTAGTAGCAGTAGTGTTTAAATAATGTTTGAAGGCTTGCAAAATGCCTTATATGTTACCTGATCTTCACAACGACCCTGTGAAATTGTTATCATTTAACAGATGGGGAAACTGAGGCTGAGTGAGTTTAAGGGACATATGCAGAGTCACATGGCTGGTGTCTGAGGCCGGATTTGAACTCACGGCTTCCTGACTGGCAGTCTTAACGCTACGCTGTGCCATCTCACTGAGTCTTCTTTTTGTGTTCTGTGTCTATGGAAATGCCCTTTTTTGGAGTTTGCATTTGGAACAAGAGGAAACAGAGAGTTTTGTTAGTGGCGTCCTCCTAGAAGATGTGAGAGCAGAGAATTCCTTCCTTTCTTGCCTCCCCTTTGCTGGAAGTGCAAGGAGAGGCAGCATTGGCTGCGTTTCAGCAAAGAGGGGCAAGAAGCCTCCTCTTCTCTCTCTTAGACACAGCCTGAGGGTGTGGCGACCAAGAGGGGACCGTTGTGTCCATCCCTTCAGTACTGTAGTGGAGCACCTGCTCAGTGCCACCGGCGGTTGTCATCCATGGTCAGCTCCCGCGAGGGCATTATTAGTGCCATGAGACTCATGGCAATGGATGGAGGAGGAGAGGAGCCTTTGCAATTTCCTTTAAACCATCAAGTGCCTTATTGGGCTTGGTGTCCTTGGACTTGAACTGGTTCTCACTCAATCCTGGCCTTCCTCACTAGTTTAAATAACAATTGGTAACAGTAACAGATATTAACACACGTGAGTATTATTAACAAAGAATTCCTGACTTCTTTAGAGATACATGGTATGAATAAGGACAGTAATTCTTTTTCTTTTCATTGATAAGGAGGTTGGTAGAGCTGGAAGGGACCTCAGAAGTTCATCTGGTCCAATCCTGTCATTTTACAGATGAGGAAACTGAGGACCAGAGAGATGAAGGGACCTGGCCAAAGTCACACAGCTGCTTAGTGGCAGAGATGAGATTCACAGCCTGGTCTGCCTACTGGCTTCCAGCTTGATGTTCTTTCCACTACATCACATTTCCCCCAAACTCAGGCTCAAAAATTAACTGTGAGTAGGTATTTTGAGTAAGAAAAACTGATATTAAGGTCAAAGCAGGGATTTTTGTTATGACTTAGCCCATTCAATCCTTTGAATATCCGTTTGTCTTTTCCTGTTAGTGTTCTTCCTTCAGTTTTCCCATGTGGTTATGACCCAGCCATCGTTAAAGGATGGATGGGAAGGGGCCGTGAAATTCTAGGAAAACATTTCAAAATATGGTATCATAGAAATTTTGCATTACCTTTCTGATTAGGGTGACCTGTGCTTTTTATGAGCAAAATTAAAGAATCAGCAACCGTTGAAGGAAGGTGTAGACCTGTGAGTCTCTGGACTTGAGAAAGCCGTTTTCTTTTGTAGTCCTACCTTGAAAAACCATGGCAGCGGACTTTGGTAATCGGGGGCTACATTCATGACTCTCCTGCTTGAGAGGTGGGAAAGAGGTTTGTTCAAGGGTTGGCCTTGTGTCTAAGCAAAGTAGATCGGTGCCTCCGTGATGAGGTGGGAGGAGAGCTGAAAAGGTCCCCGTGACCCAGACGATCTCTCCTGCCCTGCAAATAATTTCTGAAATCCGATGGTGTGATATTTGTCCCTGTGCATGGGGAAAAAGCTCCCTTGTGTTTCTAAGCCAAAGCTAGGGCTGGGGAGCTGGTGTGGGGCTGAGGGCACTGGGTGGAAGAGGTACGTGGAGGTGGGCGGGAGAAGAGTTGGAGGAGGAAGGGGCCCCGCTGAAAGCAAACTTTGCCTGGTTTATGATTTTGATCCCAGCTGACTCAGCTGTTTTTGGATAATGACAATGTTTTTTTTTTTAGTTTAATTTATTTATTTTCTTGTTTACATCATTCATTTCCACAAGATTTTGAGTTACAAATTTTCTCCCTCTTTTTCCCCCACCCACCACCCCAAAACAGCCATCCCACAGTATAGCCCCTCCCCCAATTTTCTCTCTCCTATGTCCTCCCCCATTGTCCCTTTGACTTTCCGGTAGGGCAGGATGGATCTCCATACCCCAGTGCCTGTGTATCTTAATTCCCAGTTCCATGCCAGTTCTTTTTT
>CM053590.1:14579229-14604398 GCA_028646515.1 Pseudochirops corinnae | reverse complement strand
TTCAGCTCATCTCTAGCTTTAAGGCATTCTTCATGTTTATTGGAGGCCTCTGGTGGGGGCGCTCTGGCTGCGCTCTCCTCCTCCCTCTCTCTCCCATGATCTTTCTTTTCCCCAAAGAAGGAATCTAGGGTTTGGGAGCTGTTCTTACTTTGCTTCTTAGGCTTATTCTTACTCATGGTTGTTCAGACCGTGAATTTTTTTTTTCAAATCTCTGTGGGGCTTTGCTTCCAGAAGGGAAAGCTCTGTCCCAAATCGCTGGGGTCCTCCCGGCTGCCGTAGACTTCCGGCTAACTGGATAATGAAGACTCCAAGACCGAGGCCCAAGACGACAATCCGGATCCAGGCCGCTCAATGCGAGAGCCCTGGCTTGAAAACAATGGCTCAGTCCTCCTGCTGTCTGCAGGCCGTGGGCAGGAAGCTACAAAGCGGAGGTGGGTGCAAAACCTCCGCCTTTCGCTTTTCCGCTCTGGAGACCTTTCAGCCCGGACTGCTTATTTCCCCCTTTCACAATCCCCATGCAGCTGTCACTAATCCGCAGCTTTCTCTTCTTCTCCCGACCAGCTGCCCCCCGGGGCACAGCCTCGGCTTCAGGCCAGGCTGGTTTCCGTTCGCAGTGCTGATATGGTTCCTCGTAGCCGAGCTGACTTTAGTGGGAAGTATCCTTGTGTGTGTTTTGGGGTTCTAGGATTGGTTTAGAGTCCTATTTTATGGGTATTTTGGGGTGGCTATGTGAGAGCTGTGATATGTTGCTGCTGCTACGCCGCCATCTTGGCTCCACCCCCGGATAATGACAATGTTGAGTTCCAAGTTTAATGCAAAGAACTCCATTATGGTAATTTAGTTGTGTGGCCTTGGGCAAATCACTTTGATAATTCAGAGACACACTAGACCTCAGTTTCCTAAAAAGAGAGTTGCAGTAGCTGATCTCTGAGGCCTCTTTCAGTCTGTTTTTCATAAGTTTTTTTTAGTTTATTTAAGAAAAAAATTTTAAAGCAAATTAAAAAAAAATCCTTTTTGTTTTAATTCTAAATTCTCTCCCTCCGCCTTTCCTCCTCCCTTTCCTCGTCCCTACAGAAGAAGAATGAAAGAAAAATAGAACCTATTCCAAATATGTCTAGTCACAGAAAGCCAGTTTCCACATTAACGGTGCTGGGTGCATCTTTCTATGAGGTGATGCTAAGGCTTAGTATTCAGGATACCAGAAAGAAAAGAAAACCAAGTGGACAGAAGGACGTTTCTGACCACCAGAGGGCAACACGAAGCTGGCCTGACGAAAAATGAAATAAAAACGGAAAAGCAAAAGCAAATACTTGTAGCAAGTAGCCCTCTCTAGCACCAGATGGCAGCCTGGAGTCGGCCAATTCCCTGTGCTGGGCTGCTCGGCGTCACTGCATCCGGAGTCCTTTCCTGGGTGATGGTTAGGTCAGGCGTGGCTCTGGCACTGCTGTCCAGCTGTTCTCACCCTAACCCTGTACCTGCCCCATCACCCAGCTTCGAGGCGCTTACCCCCGGTGGCTAAGGCTTGGGCCTTTTCACTTTCTGCCCGGCACTAACTACGCACGAGCAGCCCTTTCCTTGTTGTCTGCTCTCTCCCATCTCCCAAACAGCTCCTGTAGCCCCCTAAGGCTCTGCGGATCATATCTTGTTGTCCATCATGGCCAACCCTTCGTGACCCCATCTGGGGTTTTCTTGATACTGGAGTGATTTGCCATTTCCTTTTCCGGCTCCTCTTACAGTTGAGGAAACTGAGGCAAACTCACACAGGCCAGATGTGAACTCAAGAAGGACTCCAGGCCCAGCGCTCTGCCCACTGTGGCACCTTGCTGCCCATATTATGCCGCACCCCTTTGTTTAAAAAAGTTGGGAAAATGCAAATTAAGAGCTCCAGGCAAGGTAAAAAGTGAAAGAAAAAAGAGGTGGGGAAAAGAGAGGCCGAGAAGATAATGCCTAGTGAAAAGCCTTTGGGGTTGGTGGGGTTGTTTCCTCATTCATTCTGCATTTTCTGTCCCATTTCTATGTTTTTCTTCCCTCATACTTTTTGGGACTATTCCCTGATTTGCTAATTTACTTTATCATTATCTATTTTTCACTTTTTCATTTATCTAGAATTCTTATTGTTTTCCTTTTCATTAGACATTTTTAAAAATTTATTTTTTAATTACTATAAAATCTATTTTCTCAAAAACCCCCAAAATTCCTTCTATCTAATACTTATAGTCAAGCAAAAACCGTTCCTATATTGGCCATGTTAAAAATGTTTCATTTTGCACCTTAAGTTTATCACCTCTCTCCAAAGATTTTAAAAAAGTGATAAACCATAGAGTTTCTGAGTTGGAGGGAACCTCGCAGCCCTGTAGTCCAGTCTCGAGCAGAAAAGGAATCCTCGCTCTGGTGTCTCCAGTAGAGAGATGCTCATTCATCCCTTGCTTGAAGGCTTCCTGTAAAGGGCAGCCCACTTAGGAAGCTCCACATTTCATTACATTTAAGTTAATTTTGCCTCTTTTTCTACTTCTGTTTTCTGGGACAAAGAGAACAAATAGGATCCTTCTTTCACTCCACAGCCCTAAAATACTTGAAGATATCCCAGCTAGTGAGGAAAGGCTCGCTAACAACAGGTTGGCCACTAAGTCATTCCTGCACATCTATTTTGTACGTGCCCTGGATTTCTTTAGCTGTGAACATGTAGTATCCCCCTTGTTTGCTGGTGTTAAGTCATTTTTCAGTGACGTGGTTGAAAATAAACTCGTTATGGGGTACTGTGTCATGCTTTAAGGTTTGTCCATGTGGATTTATGAATCTTTGTGTGTGTATTTTGTGTAAATAAATAGCAGTCCCACACCCCGGGGGGAAAAGGAAGCGAGCCCCTTGAGAAGAAGAACCGGCTCCACTTTGTGCTTCTGTCCCCCTAAAAAAGGCTTGTTGTTTATTTGATGTTGATGCCCTGCTGAAGAAAATGAGCCCCATGTAGACTGACATCTTGTTTTTGTGTCCTGAGATCTCAGTCTAGCACCTGGCATGTTGTCGTTGTGGTTCAGTTGTGTCTGACTCTGTGTGAGCCCATGGCCTTGGCCCATGGGGTTTTCTTGGCAAAGATACTGGAGTGGTTTGCCATTTCCTTCTCCAGTGTGTTCCCATTTGACAGATGAGGAGCTGAGGCAAATGAGGGGTAAGTGATTTGCCCAGGGTATCTGAGGCCGGATTAAACAGATCTTCATGAATCCAGGCCTAGTGCTCTCTCCACTGCACCACCTAGCTGCCCCACATGGCACAGAGTAGGTCCTAAAATAAGCAGTCATCCAGATTCATGACTTTAGCCCAAATTAAGGCACACTCTCCTTGCACACGTGGTTCCCAGAGAGGGGGCCTCAGACTTAGACCTAAAGAAGTCTCGTTAGATGATTTGCTAATTTACTTTATCTCTCCCATCTCCCAAAGGGCTGAACAAAGGACTCAGCAGAGTTAGTTTCAGAATAGAAGACCTGATTACCCTCTAGTACACGGTCATTCTGCCTTGTGGTGCTCAGGATGCCCACAAGTGCATCAGTTTGATGCATTTGAATTTGTTGAGGACTTGACCTCGGCTGTCTTCAGAGAAGCAATGTAAGCAGAATGGGGGTGATGGGTAGGACCACTGGCCTCCCTCCCCCAGTCAGACCCTTCTTGGAGTATTAGGTTCACTTTAGGGGGCAGCCGTTACAGAATAATGTTGGTAAACTGGAAATCTCCCAGAGGAAGGCAGCTGGTCCTGAGATGGTGCCGTGTAAGAACGTGACTGAAGGGATGAGGGCTGTTAAGTCTGGGGAAAAAAAAGACTTGAGGGGGGCAAGGGACATCAGTCAGTCAACAAACATTGATCAAGTGCCCAGCCTTGGGCCAGAAGCCAGGAGTACAAGGAAAGAAATGAGGCAGCCTGCTTCTAAGGAGCTTACATTCTACAAGGTTAATTAATACGTGTAAGTGTAATACACCCTCTGGAGCTACGTCCTCTACTCCCACTAACATTGGCAAGTACTACTCTTCTCAGGGTTCTAAGGGCAACACTGTGGGGCTTTACAGCAAGAATCCCTACCAGTTAGCTCCCCAGTATCATTCATCCAGTTGACATAGATTAGGTTTTACAAAAGGAATATGTAGGGAGAAGGTATAGCAAGAAAAGGCAGTGAGAGGGTACAGTGGATAGAGTGCCAGGCCTGGAGTCAGGAAGACCTGAGTTCAAATACAGCCTCAGACACTTACTAGCTATGTGACCCTGGACAAGTCACTTAACCCTGTTTGCCTCAGTTTTCTCAACTGTAAAAACGAGCTGGAGGAGGAAATGGCAAACCGCTCCACTGTCTATGCCAAGAAAACCTCCAAAAGGGGTCATGAAAAGTTGGACACGACTGAAAACTAAACAACAGCAAATAGCAAGAAGAGTAGTTGTAAAATATCCCCCCCTCTCCCAGCTGGAGGCACACTCTCCTTGCACACGTGGTTCCCAGAGAGGGGGGCTCAGACTTAGACCACCTGTGGCTGAAGGATAACTTCCCAGCTCTGGTTACTGGAAAGTCCCGTTTTACCTTTGTGGAGTCCGTATTAATTTCGTCTCCTGGGTAGCTAGCTTTCTGCTGATCTCTGAGAGTGGTGCCCTGGTGTGATCCCGGAGCTGCCTTTCCTCAGTGGATCCAGGGCTTAGTGTCTCTCAGCTCCTATGCAGCTAAGTGCTACTCTTGGGGATACTACTACAGATGCTGATTGACAGGGAGCTCTGGGTCTGATCCTTTGACATTCATGAGGTCAGTAGGGGAGATGGGGTGGGGTGAAGGGGTAGAGGAGAGAGGGACTTATGTGGAGGAGAACTGAAAGAGAAGACTGGAGATGATGCTGTGAATCTCTGTTATGGATAGCTTGCTTTTTATTAGTATACATAATAAATGTAACACTGTACCAAAGGGCCTGCTTTTCTTTGTCCCCTTCTGAACTTCCTTTTGCTCTCTTCTGGGCGTTTTAAAAATGTTTCATTGATATTCTTTCTTTCTTTTTTTTTTTGGCATCTCTTTCAGTACTTTCCCCCTCCCTCCATAATAAAATTCTTTTCTCCTAAAATAAAAGCTTTTCACTTGTAATAACTAAGTCTGGACAAGCAAAACAAATACACCTTTTGGCCATGTCTGAAGATGTATGTCTCATGCTTTGCTTCTAGTCCATCTCCTCTCTGTCAAGAAGTGGGAAGCACGATTCATCATCAGTCTACTGTAGCTATGATTGGTCATCACATTTGTGATGGCTATGGATTGACCTATGGAGACCAGTCTTTACAGCATGAGCAGATATACCCAGTTCTAGTACGAGAGATCACGGAGGAGCTTGGGGTGAGCCCAGGTCTGGCCATGAGAATGCTGGGGCTTGTACTATGTAATGGAGATGAATTCTCTAATTGCCTGGTAAAACTGGACGAACTGATGGCTCATGGCTTGAAGAATCACTGAGGTAGACTCAGTGGGCATACATACAAAAGAGGTGATCCCCACTTTGCCATTTTTTTCCATTGTGACTATGAGGAAGTAGCACTGCCTTGAGCTGTTTTCAAGAGCTGTGGGTGGGGTAGAGAGGAAGGGTGATTGTCCTGTCTCCCTGACATGAAAGCTGTGAGTATGTGGCCCTTTCTGTCTCTTTGTGTTTGTTCTCTCATTAGCTTAGATGGATGAATACTCTGAGATAGAAATGTCCAAGTGCCTTGCGGGCTAGGGAGTTCCAGACATCTCATCAGAGGTTCCAGCAGAGCCCTACCCCTAAAGGGGACATCATGGGGACTCCTCATAAGGAGAAAAGGACTTCTAGTGCAAGAGATACATGTGCCTACTACCATTGGACTCTAACTTAGGACTCTGTCTCTCCATGGATATTAGGTGTATCTGTGGGAGAGGATGCTTTAGGAGAGGAAGAGGAATGTTCTATACCAACTACTTTTTTTTTTTACCATACCATCTGTATAAATACCTATTTGAGATGCTAATTATTACACTTGGCTGATTGTTAACATGAAGCACACCAATGGGGGCTCAGGAGCTGTATACATCTTGGGATTACCCTGCGGGTGCATATTCAGTCACCTCCTGAGGACCCCAGTCAGTGATTATATGAGTCGCTGGGGGTAAATTCGAACTCTAATGGAAGTGCCTCAGAGAGATTTGGAGTCTGCACAGATGGGTATTCTTTAGCTGAATCTGGTCTGGTAACCATGGGGTGAATTAGAACCTCTTCTATCGACTACAGTTACATGGTATTAAGTTTGAACCTACTCTTCCTAGGGACTTGAGGTGGGGTAGGGAAGAGTACGCCCCTGAAGTGTGTGTGTAAATGTCCTTGTATGTGTGTTCTTGCTATGACTTTGAAATCAGTATCCCTTTATAAAAGTTAAGCGATACTAATTGATGAGAAGGAATGGCTGTCCTTGTCACTCTTGTCTAACAGTACAGGGGGCCCACCAGAATAGGGAATTGAGCCAGGGACATTAGAAAAGAGACACCCTGACCCTTCGGGGGTACCCCTAGAAGCCTGAGGTGGAGATGTAGCCAGCCTCACTCTGGAGGGGTGAGGCTAAACCGGAATGAGTGGAGGCTGGCCAAGTGCGCTATGGAGGGCGGAGGGGGATGAAACCCAAAGAAGGGACTGAGAGCTGAAAAGTGACAGGATTGCTCGGTGTTTATCTTGTTCTCTACCCACCAGCATCATTTTCAGAATAGGGAGCTTGGCACTAGGATTGGTGGACAGAGACATCCCACCTACCTAGTTACCCTCCGAAAGGCTGTCATGGCGTCTGGGTGAGCTTGCATGCCAGGGGACCAAAGAAATGGCTGAGCCGCTGCAGGGGATCTTTGATGGGATGGCGATAGCCAGCATTTACGCAGCCCACCAAGGGTTGAAAAGCCCCTCACACAATCACCTCCTCCGATTCTCACAGTCTCCTGAGGGAAGTGCTAGTGTTCACCTCTTACAGATGAGGAAACTGAGGCGTGGTGAAGTTAAGGGAGGTGCCCAGGGCCACGCAGCTGGTAAGTGTCTGAGGCACGATTTGACACCAGATATTCTTGGCTCCAAGTCCTGCTGGCTAGAACAAACACAGTGTCTCACAGCCAGGGGACCCTGCTCTCAAAAGTGGGAAGGAGAAGGCTTCCAATTTTTGATGAGAAAGTTCGACTTTGGTCCTTGGCAAGATTCTAGAATGCTTTTCTATTTCAAAACAGCTCTTTCATAGTTATGTAAGAAGTCTTCTTTCCAGTTTGTTTTTTTTGGGGAAAAAAACCTGAGATTACCTACTTCTCTGCCACTGGGTACATGTGGGTAATCAAGTTTTTTAAAAGTCTGCTTAAATGCCAATCATGCCGGAGTATGCTTTCTACTCCCCAGAGTTCATTTGCATATAGTGTGGCCATGGAGAATCCCACCCAGAAGAACATGCAGTAGGGACTCAGCTGGTCTTATGGGTGGCTTTTTTCCGCTGGGACTTAATGTAGTTGGGGCAGGCAGTTTATGTTTTGATAAAGTAGAAATCTAGGCACATAAACTTGGCCCATCAGAAAGTGCTTCCCCTGGCAGGCTAGTGAGCCAGAGCAGACAGAGCTGGAGAGAGCTTCACCAAGCTGGTGTTTTCGGTTAGTCTTGGTTAGTCAGGGACAGCTGGCGACGTCCCGTCAGTACCTGGTACAGTGTCCAGCATAAAGTCAGAACTTAATAAAAGCTTGTCGGTTGACTGATTAATTGATTCCTGTCTCCAAGTCCAGCAAGCCACCCATTACAGCAGCTGCTTCCCTCCAAAGCCTGCTTAAGGTCCATCAGTCAATCACCAAGCATTTATGAAGCACCTGCTATGGGCCGGGTGCTGAGGAGACAGAGAAACAGCAAGTAATGTCTGTCCTCAGGGACCTTACTTTCTAATGGGGGACACAACAAGAACACAGGTAGAGATATACACTGGATAAATGCAAAATGAATATAAGATAGTTAAATAATAATAATGAATACCTACATGGGGCTTCCAGGGAAGTTTGGGAAGTGCTTTACAGATGTTACCTTATTTCATCCTCAGGTAGGTGCTATCATTAACTTGTTTCACTGATGAAGAAACTGAGGCAGGCAGTGGTAAGTAACTTGCCCGGGGTCACACAGGTATTATGTTTGAGGTCATATTTGAATGAATTAAGGCTTTCCTGACTCTAGGTGCAGAGTCTGATCCGCTGGGCCACCACCTAGTTACCTCTAAGTCCCAGGGTTTACAGAGGGAGGGCTCCCCAGCAGCTGGAGTTGGAATAAGGAAGGCTTCTTGTAAGCAAGGGTGGTCCTGGACCTTCCTTTGGTTTTAATGAGGCAGAGGGAAGGAGGGAGGGTGCTCCGTGGATGGCCCATCCATGCCTTCAGGCAGTCTCTGCCTTCATTATTCCAGACTAACAGATGCTCATTCTGTTTTTACAACTCTCTGGAGAAGATCGCCCAAACTCTTTTCGGAATCTATCCTACCATTTACCTGCCCTTTGACTCTGCCCTTGGGCACTGTGTCCCATTATGCTTGCACACAGTAGTCCTGCTCTTTGCCATGGGATTCAGCTAGCCTGCTGGTAAACACCTCATGAGAGGTGTGAAAACATGGGAAAGACCTACCTGCCTTACTGTGGATTTGGCTTTCCTGCTATGATTAGGGCTGGATGAGAAATCTTTAATTAGCTGAGAGATCTCAGCCGGGCAACATCGCCAGGCTAGGTGGTCCAGGGAGACTGAGGTGAGTAGTAGTGAGGGAGGATGAGGATAAGGAAGAAGCCTATTCCAATCTGTGGTTAACTTCCTCTAGGATTCAGTTGGGCGTTCAGATGTCGAGAAAGGGGGGATTGCACGGGCATCTGACATCGACTGAGAAATTTTCCATTTGACAATATCCGTAATAACAATGAATTCCTTCTCTTTCACTTGTCATTTCAATTGGGGTGAAGGGAAGATGAGCCCCTGGGCCCAGCGAATCTCATTTCCTAGTGATTTGTGTCTTAAAGGGCAATCCCGAGATGCCCTGGAGTATTGTCAACTGGACCCAGTTGGCTGTAATCTGTGGATGGCTAGGGCTGAACAGAGCAGGCCAGAGACAGGAGAGTCAGGAATCAAACAAGTTTCATTTCAAAGAGAGGAAAATGGCTTGTAAGCCAGGAGGGGATCTAAACACGTACTGGCCCGGCCCAGTCGGGGACCCTGCTTTAGTGGGACTAACCCTTGATGCTTACGCCAGCGGCTTCCCAGTGAGCTGTAGCCCTGACAGTAAAGGGTAACAGCAGCAATGAGGTGAGTTGGCTTCATAGCAGGACTTCAAGACCAGACACGTCTGAGCTTGTCCGGTGCTTGTTGAGCTCAGAGGACCCCTGGTGCTGGTCAAAGCAATACAATAATGATATGATTTTGCCAGAGGATGAGATCATCCAGAGGGTTTGCACAAAGGATTGTTGTTATGCCAAGCTCAGGGCACAGCCTGCTAGCTGGGTCTCAGCTCTGGAGAACAGGATGTCTCCTAATACCTCAACAGTTTTGATTCCAAATGGTCTCACCTGAGGCTTGGGACCCTTCACCGAAGACATTGTTCCTGCTAACCACAGCAAAGCTAATTGAGACAGCTAGGAGTGGGAAAAAGTGTAAGTGCCATGGAGGGATCTCTGAGCTGGGACTCTGAAGGCTTGGTTTAGAATCCTGGGTCTGCTGCATACTTGCTGTATGAACTCGGGATAGTATTTAGAAGGTGCTTTGAGAACCTTAAAGCGCTATAGAAATGCTAGATATTATATTATTATCTTGGGGCTCCTTGGTTTCTTCATCTGTAAAATGGGTGTAGTGATAGCACCTACCTCACGGCGTTGTTGTGAAGATCAGATGAGATGTGTAGAGGGCTTTGTAAACCTTAGAATGCTGTGTCATTCATTGTGCCTTTTTGTGTTTCCTCTGCTCAGATCCCTTTCTTAGTGGAATATCTAAGGAATAACTGTAAGGAATATTTATTACACTTCTCTGTAGCAGGGTCTGCAACATAGTTCATCTCTGTGGGAATCTGAGAGGCCCTAGGCAACTCTGGGGGAAACTGAGTCTTGAGCAAACAAAAAGCATAATTCACCAGCATGAGTTTGGGACAGGGATGAAGCTGTGCTAGAGGTCAGACTTAGCACCCAGCTCCCAGGGCTGTTGTGAAACTCAAATGAGCTAATACCCCTGGGCTCTTTTGCCAACTTTAAAGAGCTTTCTGATTGCTAGCGTAACATGTGCCCTCTGGCTTTCTGTCTCAGAGTCTGGCAGGGTGCATCTCCCTCCTCAGGGCTCTAGGACTCCTTGAAGGCCCGAGTATCTCTTTCCTTTGCCATCAGCTTGAGCCCCAGCTACTGTATTCCTAAATCAAGGTGACTGGCACCTGGGTTCCATTTAACTATACACACACAAAATCACGCTGAACAGCTTTTATAAAGGGGATACACATAGAATGACAAACTAGCCCCTGCTTTGCAGGGGCTCACAGTGTAGCCCCAGAGACAGTATGCGAGCAATTGTGGACAAAGTAAATTGGAGATAATTAACAGAGAGAAGGCACTAGAATTAAGGGGAATCTGGATGCGCTGCACAGTGCAAGCAGGAAGGAGACAGATTCTGGAGAGTTGTGGCAGCTGAGGAAGAGACAGAGCTGGAACCAAAGCTAAGGGTTGGAAGGCCAATGGGCCATGGCAGGCAGAGATAGAGGGGCACTAGATCGACAGCTTCTGTGAGATCCCAGCTACTTCACCAGCAGACCAGATTCCAGAATGTGGTGCTTCTGCCTTGCCCCTGTCCCTCGACCCCCGTTCCCTTCTTTTCGGAGATGTTTGCAGAGCCATTCCTGGTGGGCTCCATTAGCGCGGTCCCTCCCCTTGTTCTTGCCTATCATCTACTGGGAGATCTGGGAGGCGGTTTCAGGCCAATGATCAGACATTCTAGGTCCTTGTAATTTTTCACTTTGCTGTGTTTTAATGAATCATCTGAACAATGAAAAGGTAATTGCTTGAGTCTTACCAGGTTGGCTGACAAAGAAGGAAGGTTCCTAGACCAGCAGGGATGGTGGATTAGAACTATTTCCAAAATTTTTAATATTTCTGAGGAATATTCCATTTTCTTATAAAATTTTGCATTCTGAACTCAATAGTCATCGAGTAAAATGAGGATTTCTGTATACAAAGTAGAAAAAGAAAAGAGAAGTGTACATGAAACTTGAAATCTCTATGATGAGAACTTGGTTTTCCCTTTATGTATGCAATCATTATAACATGCAGCTTTCCAAGTTGTGCTGCACCGATTTTCTCTTTCCCTGTGTCTAGGTTAATATTGACTTGGGTCCAGGGCACCTACCCTGGCCCATCAGACCTATGAGTGGAAGAAGTAGTTTATGAGTTTCTAGGTAAGTGCCCTCTGGTGACCAGTGGGGCTAACACAGCCTTTGGAAAGATGGTCTAGTCACTGGATAGCCTCTGATGAAACAACTTTGCTTATAGGTTTAAGTAGCGTCACCTCGTCTGATAATATCAATTCTTTGCTCAACATCCTGGCACTCAAGGTTCTCTGTGCTCTAGTGATGATCAGATTTTTCAGCCTCATTTCATGGTATTAAAAGTTCCCAGTTACACACCAAATTGGAAATCCTGAAAATCAGACATTAATAAATAAGAAAGCCATTGAACTGATAAATAAAACTAGAAGCTGGTTTTATGAGAAATCCTCCCCCCCAGTAAAAGAGATATACCATTGGTTAATTTGATAAAAAAAAAAAGAAAACCAAATTACTAGTTATAAAAAATGAAGGGGGGGAATTCACCACCAACGAAGAGGAAATTAAAACAATTTTTAGGAGCTATTTTGCCCATTTATATGCCAATACATTTGACAATCTAAATGGAATGGATGAATATCTACAAAAGTATAAATTACCCAGATTAACAGAAGAAGAAATAAAATACTTAAATAACTGAATCTTAGAAAAAGAAATTGAACAAGCCATCAATGTACTTCCTAAGAAAAAACCCCCAGGACCAGATGGATTCACAAGCGAATTCTACCAAACATTTCGAGAACAATTAATCCCAATGCTATGAAAACTACTTGAAAAATAGGAGGAGTCCTACCAAATTCCTTTTATGATACCAATATGGTGCTGATACCTAAACCAGGAAGAGCCAAAACAGAGAAAGAAAATAATAGACCAACTTCCCTATTGAATAGTGATACAAAAATTTTAAATAAAATCCTAGCAAAGAGATTACAGTAATATATCAAGAGCACCATCCATTATGACCAGGTGGAATTTGTACTAGGAATGCAGGACTGGTTCAATATTAGGAAAACTATTAGCATAATTGACTATATCAACAAGAAAACCAACAGAAGTCATATGATTATCTCAATAGCTGCAGAAAAAGCCTTTGAGAAAATATAGCAGCCATTACTATTAAAAAAACATTAGAGAGCAGAGGAATAAATGGAACTTTCCTTAAAATTTTATGTAATATTTATCTAAAATCATCAGCAAATATTAGCTATAATGAAGATAAGCTAGAAGCTTTCTGAATACAATTGGAATGGAGCAAGAATGCCCTTATCACCTTTATTATACTAGAAATGTTAGCTATAGCAATAAGAGAAGAAAAAGAAAGGAATTAGAATAGGTAAAAAAAGAATAATGCTGGATATTGGGGAGAATGTGGGAAAACTGGGACACTAATGCACTGTTGGTGGAGTTGTGAACTGATTGAACCATTCTGGTGAGCAATTTGGAACTGTGCCAAAAAAGACTGTAAAACTGTGCATACCCTTTGATCCAGCAATATGACTGCGAGGTCTATATCTCAAAGACATTCAAAAAAAGGGAAAAGCATCTATTTCTACAAAAATAATTATAACAGCTCTTTCTGTGGTGGCTAAGAATTGGAAATCAAAGGGTTGCCCATCATTTGGGGAATTGCTAAACAAGCCGTGGTATATGATTGTGATGGAATATTATTGTGCTATGAGAAATGACAAGCAGGATGATTTCAGAAAAACCTGAAAAGACATGAACTGATGCATAGAGAAATGAACAGAACCAGGAGACTGTTGTGCACAGTAACAACAATATTGGTTGTTGAAGAATTGTGGATGACTTAGCTCTTTTCAGCAATACAATGACCTAAGACAATCCCAAAGGACTAATGATGAAGCCTACTATCCGCCTCCAGAGAAAGAGCTGTTATTGATTGAATATAGACTGAAGCATGCTAAGGGGAAGAAAAGGCTGCCAACAAGGTCCACGGCTTCTTATGTGGTATTATTAGGTCAAATGACAGTGCCTGGGGTCTGAGGTGGGGGTAGAGGGATGGATGATGAAGTCTGGAGGAGCTTAGGAAGCAGCTGCAGGGCAGATGGCGAGGCTTGGTGGTCTCTCTAATTACAGGAAGGAATAACAATGACCTATCTCATTCAACTGATGAGAGCAGTCTAGTAGCCCTGATGGGTTCTGAGCAGCCCAGGGAAGGGAGTGAAAGGAAGCAAGAGCAAAGGGCACCTCCAGTGTTTGATGTCTCCTATGCATTTAATCATAGACTAATTTGTATTATTATCAGACTATATGGCTCATCTTTTCCCATCATCCCCTGCCCTGCCCTGTACCTACCTCATTGGAAGCTCCCTGAAGGCAGGACTTGGGCTGCTTTTCATCTTTGTACCCTTGCTACCCAGCAGAGCGCCAGGAAAATCTTGTATCTCATCATCTTGAAGCCTGGTCTAGATACTACCTGGAACTGATTGTTTCTTGGGTGCCTTGTGGAGAGTGTCTAGTTTTCTGCCCTGCTATATATCTCAGGATGATTCTATTTGAATGATGGTCATTGGATCACATGAAATAGGTGTTATTACCCAATGGGCAAATTTTAAATTGGGGGGGGCATTACTAGGGACCTTTTGGGTGGGAGTAGCAAAGGGTTATAAAGCCTTTGGACCCTGATGGTCTCCAGAATGGAGAAAGGAAAATCCTGGGTTATATAACTGAAGGGAGAGAAGCTGGTATTTTCTGGAGTCTGCTTTTCAGCTGGGGAGAAACATTTCCTCATGATCTTGCTAAAATTATCATGTCCCTTCACATAGTAAAGTCTTAAAGGCTAGAAGCAAGAATGTGCCATAAACATTTAACAACCAGCTCCACCTGCCCCCCCATTCCCATCTCAAGTATGCATGACACACTTTCATATTTCATCTGCATTATTAACATTTTCTCCATAGCTTCTTAAATCCGGACAATCGACAAAATAGTAAATTGATCCTTTTATTTATACCATTTACTGATTTCTGAGGTATAAAATGCTCACAGGGAAAGTTTAACAATCAGCTCTCCAAAGGCTTTGAACTGGCTCTAGTACATCCCTGGGTGAAGACAATTCAAGGAAAGTCAGGTATAGCAGGGCAGCTAGGTGGCACAGTGATAGAGTTCTGGGCCTGGAGTCAAGAATCCAGCCTCCGACACTTATTAGCTGCGTGACCTTCGGCAAATCCCTTAACTTCAATTTGCCTCAGTTTTCTCAACCATAAAATGGGGATAGTAATAGAATGTAATTACCTCCTGTAAGGATGAAGAGATAATTGGAAAGTGCTTAGCATGGTACCTGGCTATACAAATGTTAATTATTATTATTTTTAAAAATCTGTCCCTTCCATCTGAAAAGTCTTTTCCCTTTTAAGAAACACTGCATTTCTTTAACTTCTAGGGATGGAAAGAATTTTCCTGGAGAAAGCCAATATGTCCCTAGGCCTCCTTTGTGGTCCTCGGGAGGATTTCTTCCCTTCTTCTTTCTGCTCCAAACAACTAGACTGGTTTACAGACCAGTCCCCCAGGAGTAAAAGAAAGGGCTGGCAAACAGCTAAGCCTGAAGAAAAGGATCCAAGGCTTAAACAGTTTGCCAGGGGGTGACTTGAAATGTCGGTACCTCAGTATATTAGAAAACAATGGTTTTATTTCCCCCAAAGCCAGAGCAGGGCAGGAGGGATTTTGTGACATTCTAGGGCACCCTTGGACCTCGAATCTCATAGAATTTCAGACTTCAGAGGTCGGATAGTCCAACTCATGCAGGGAATTCTCTGTAAACAAATATCAGGCTCCTTCCCTAGACTCTTAATGAGATAATTATAACCGTACAAGAACAGAATGGAGCACTTATCATCCCTAGATCCTCTCTGCAACTGGAGTTGTCCCAAAGACACTTCCATTTATTCAGTTACAAAAAATAATCATTTTATCTACCAATGTGATAGCCCACTGAATATTACATGTAAGTGAATGGATGAAAAAATAATTTATTAAGCGATACTATGTGCAAAGCATGGTACTGAATATTGGGGTTACAAATAGAAAACCAAGGCAATCCTTCCTTTTCAGGAGATCACATTTTGATGGGAGGGGGCCATACAAAGAGAAGACCATGGAGTTGTCTCCTGGGATGATGGCTGCAGAGCTTAGTCTGGAAGCAAGATCAATGGTCTAGAAGGTGCTACCACACCTGGGGCTCTTGCGTTTACCTGCTAGTGGGTGGTAGTTGATCAGCAGTTGGTGGTGGTGGTCCAGAAGGTGGACCTCCTTCTCCATAGGGATCACTCTTCTCAATGATGGTTGTCGGGTCTAGACTGGAAGGAGGGCAGGTGGTCTGAGAGGTTCTGATTTTTCAAGGCTTTTGGGTTTGAGGTCCAGAGCTATGTCCTCTGGGGACTGAGGAGAGCCAGTGGTGGTGGTGGTTTGACTTGCCTGGCACATGACACCTCCTGTCTCTTCTACACAGTACCTTGCTGCCTCAGATAGACTGGCTTGACTTCCCATGAGTGACATTATGCCAATGACTCATTCTCTTATTGTTTCCATCTGAGCTCCATTGAAGAGAAGAACAATAATAATGGTAAAACATAAAAATGAAATAATAATATATCAAATTTAGCACATACTAAATACTTAGCAAGAGATGACCTGGTGCCTACAAAGATAAATTGGAAGCTTGTATCCTTCATAGGCCGACAGCGAAGTCTGTATATTACAAATGTAGGCTCCAAATATCTTGGAGAGGTGTTGCAACCAGATCACGAATAATGGAGTGAACTGTTGTCCATGGCTACCGAGACTTACAACTGATCCATAGAATCTTATGTAGTGAGTCCCCTCTGGCCTCATTCTCTTGGAGTGAGACTGGCTCCATCTCCCTTCCAAATTTCTAGGGGTGCTGCTGGGTGGCTTTTTTCTACTGCTTTTGGCAAGAGCATTATGAAGTGTTTTCCCTTCTTTAGCTGTCTGTGACTAGTGTTCCAGTTCCATTTAACCAATTAACATCAATTAGCTTTTATAATGGGACATTTGCTTCAAAAATATAGAAAGAACAGAAATAAAACTCTCAATACAGGGGGAAGGGAAACCTCTCTCCTATTTTATTGTTGTTCAGTTGTTTCAATCATGTCTGACTCTTTGTAACCCTATTTGGGGTTTTCTTGGCGAAGACACTAGAGTGGTTTGCCATTTCCTTCTCCAGCTCATTTTACAGATGGGGGATCTGGGGCAAATACAGTTAAGTGACTTGCGCAGGGTCACATAGCTAGTAAGTGTCTGAGACCAGATTTGAACTCAGGAGGATGAATTTTCCTGACTCCAGGCCTGGCACTTTACTACACCGCCTGACTGCACCTTACACCACTTATATATCTTTTTCTGGGGAGTGTGGTTTTAAACCTCACAACATCTACATGGCATTGGTCCTAACTATGTCACACCCAGAAGCAGTATAACTGCCGTATGAACCCCTGTCTCAGCTATTGACGGGCTAAGTTCTAAAGCTGAAGGTCACTCTGTATTCTTTGATCTCAAAACTGGAAGACAGCTATAAAACTTGGTCTCTTGAGGCTCACAGTCTGTGATCCCCATCTCCAGTCTCTGCCACCTAAAGTGAAAGAACGCACGCCAAGGTGGAGAACTGAGGCCTATAACACAGGCCACATGTTGACACTGGGTGACAAGGTGCCTGAGACCTCTTCCCTTGAAGCACTGTCTCTTCTATGGAACGTTGATAAGCAGGAAGAAGTCTCTTCCTCCACAAAGTCCTGGCTGGCTGTCCCTTGATTCTGGCTACACAGCTGTACAGCCAAAGAAGCTCTTATTTCCCGTACATGTAGCAGACTGAAGCCAGTTACAGAGCACCTGCACGTGGTTAGCCTCTCTCTCCAGCACTCCCATTAGTCCTCATCAGGACTCCCAGAAGTAGTCTCCCCGGCTGCTTCTACTCTAGACCTTGTTGTACGCACTGGGCTCCTTGGCCTGGTGCCCACTGCCCTTGTCACGAGCTCCTTGCTTGTTGGGACTCCAGTCCCCTGTCCTCTGTTATACTTAAGAAGTATCTGACACGAGTTGCCACACCAAATGCTTGTATCTCTAAGCTACATGGAAAAAAACACTTTTGAAATCTGGCCGAGGAGATCAAAATCTGTGGGCACAGGATGAAGTACATATCATGCCTGTCAGCTTGCCTGATACTGTAATTGTCCTGAAGGTGCTTTTCAAGGAGCCCGCAGTAGATGAACTTAAACCCAATAATTTTCTTTAACTACAAAAGGCAGCATTTTATCTGCTTGTGCCCTGGCTTATAGACCATTAGACATAAACAAAGAACAGGGGATTGTGATTTGTCCCAGGCTGGTTTCTCTCTGAGCCCCCTTGAAAAAGAGAAGAAGGAGACTACAGTCCTACCACCAACCATCGATCCAGTTTGTGTTTATATAGAATGTTAAGGTTTTCCAAGCACTTCACAAAGCATGGTCTTTGCCCTTCACAGCCTGCAGCGGAGGCCCTACTATTAGCCCCATTTTATAGATGAGGAGATTGAGGTGAAAGGAGAAGCCAAAACCCCATCTGAGTGAGCCTCTGCCCCAGCGTCTTTATACAGGTTAAATGTGGCCAGAATGAAAAGCAAGGGCAGGTGTGGGAGGAAGGAGCAGAAGGAGATTGTGCCAGAAATGGGCATGGGAGTCGGGCAGAAATGGAAGCCTTCTGTTCTGATGCAAACTGTGTTCTTACCGTGAATACAGTTCTAGCTGCTTTTTCCCTTGGGAGGCAGAGATGATGTGGGAATCTTCCAAGTTTTCTTTTAGACAGCTCTGCTTTTCTCTTTTGCTGGCCACACAATCATAGGGTCTATGAGGAGTTTTTGTGCAACCCTGTCACTTGTGAAACTGGCTGATTTTTGTTGTTCACTGTCCTCTGGGCTGATGCTATAGCAAACTTCCCTTCGTTATGGAGGTGTCCAGCTTTCATTTCCTAAATTTCAAGCCTTCTGGAGTAAGGGATGGAGCCAGAGAATGAACCTGGAATGGTGGGGGCAGTTGACAAGCTTGCTCTGTGCTGTCTGAGGCTGTCCTTTGAGGGTCTGGTCTTATGGCATTCATTCTTTATTTTTACATATAATTTTTTCACTTAACAAGCACCTGTTTTTTTCTTGTTTGTTAAAACCCTCACGTGGTGGCTCCTCACTTGGGCAGGCTCCTACTTTCTTCTCTTTTCGCCTTTTGAGTGATGTTGACACATGGTGGTCCTAGAGGCCATGGGAACTTTCAGATGTAACTTAAGCAGCTACAAGGCAATTAATTTTCCATTCGCCAGCAGGAGGCATGTGCTTTTCAGGTTATATATTTGAGTTCAGATCCAAAGCAGTAACATTTCAAACATATGTTAGTCATTTGGGGTGTACATAGTTATTCTCTGAATTTTGATCCATCCAACTGAGTCCAGTTGGGTAATTTTTGATCTCAAGAATCCTTTGTCCTTCCCAGCTCCTCTGCACTGCCCCACCCCCCATTGAGGAACAGCATGGCTTACTGGATATGGAGTTGGGGACCTGGGTTCAAATTCAGCTCTGTTATTAATTAATTCATTCAGTACCTACTCTGAGGCAGAGTTCACTGCCTCCATTCTCTCCCCTCTCGATCCATCCTCCATCCAGCTGCCAAAATTATATTCCTACAGCACAGGGCTAACCATGTCATTCTCCTAGGGGAGCTCAGAGAAGGTTCAGTGGGTCCCTATTTCCTAGAATCAAATAAAAACTCCTCTGTTTGGCATTTACACAGTCTGACTTCAACCTCCTTTACTAGACTGATTTCACATTATTCCATCTCTCACAGTCTATAACCCAGATGCCAACTGGGTGCCTCACCCAGAAAGCTCCGTCTCATCTCTGGCTCTCATGCCTGGAATGCTCTGCCCTCTCCCTTTTGCCTCTTAGAAGGCCTAGCTTCTTCCTGATAGATGTCACCATCTATATGATCCCTTTCCCAGTTCCCCAGCTGCTAGTGCCCATAGGTAACTACTTTGCATATATATCCTTGGAAGCAGAGATTGCTAGATTTCGGTCCCCGTATCCTTCAGCACCTGGTGCAGTTCACGGCACATAGTGAGACCCCTCTGCTTTCCAGTTCACTTGTTTTTTAAGCTGAAGTTCTTGGGCCAGAGGACTTCTAAGGCCCCTTTCAACTGGAAATTCTATAATTTACAAGTGAAAGGAAAACAAAAACCCACTCTCAGATTCTGTCCACGTAGGGGTTATCCTGGTGATTTTTATAAATCTAATCAAACTAATCTCTTAATCCAAGAACTGTGTTGTCTGACTTCCCCATCCTTCTTTGGTTGGTGGATTGAATCATGTGGTGGTTTTGCCATCGGGCAAGCATGGCCTCAAGAGCAGATGGACAACAGACTTGTTGATAAGCCATGACCTTCTGCAAAATGACAAAGTAGGTAGGTGTGCACCTCTGACCCTCTTCAGTCCCCTACTTCAGTCCCCTTCTCTGCTTTCCCATCCCACTGGAATTGTCCTCTCTCAGATGCTTGTCCAGTGACCTGTTCTTGCCAGGCCAGGCTTTCAGCTGTCTAGCTGTCAGTGAGTGCCTGTTAAGACCTGAACCCGCACCTTTTGTAAGCAGGTAGATTGATGTCCCCAGCCGAACCACTTTGGAAGCATTTGCACTTTTGTCAAGGATACTTGAAGGGATAAATTTCACAGTTCAAGAAGCATTTAATAAATGCCCATTATGTTCAAGACATTACTATACTGGGTACTAGGTCACAAAACCAAGAACAAAACTCTCTGTGTCCTCAAGGAAATAACCTTTTACTGAGGATATACAAAATGTATACAGATGGGTGAATGCAATGTATATGCAAATATATACAGATGGTTAAATGCCATATATATGCACAATTGTTCATCCTTTCTACTTGAAGAGGACCAAAATGACATCACAATGTTGGGCTCAAGGTACAGTGTGCCTGACTGTGGCTGGTCAGTCCAACATGAGCTCAGAAGGCTCTACCACAGGGTGGGCACAAACAGTCCCTGTGAACATTTGGGATGGAGATGTCTCTAGATTTGCATATATCTCGTTTCCTTGTGCTCCAGCAATTCTGCTTTACTCATAGAGTAAGTGCCTTCTTTGGTGCTGGCATGCCATGCTGGGCAGTCCTATGCCAGGATCTCACTCATCTCACAATGGATACTAAAGTTCTTCCAAGAGACCTTGGCAGCGTCCTTGTCCTGCTTCTGCTCTCTGAGTGAGCATTTACTTCGTGCTAGTAATTAAAATCAAGTAAACAAACTTTGATTAAGTGTTGGCTTTGTTCCAGGTACCATGCCAAGCTCTGGATACACAAAAAAGGCAAAAACAGTGCCTGCTCATCAAGGAGTTTCCAGTCTAATGGGGGAGACAGCATACAGATAACTAGGTACACACAAGGTAGATGGAAGGTAGCGGTGTTTGTCCTTTATTTTTGAAGAGGACCTATGACTTCGAGGGGAGATTGGATCTAAGTGAGGCAGAGCTGCCCAAAGTCATCAGCCTCACTCTCTCTTCCATGGTAGGGAAGGCGTTCCCAGCTGGAGGACCTGGCATGTACTTACCCATGTCCATGTTATTTCTCCTGAAGTGGAAATACTTCTCCAAAGAAGACAAAGCAATGCTTTTGTCATCAGTGTCTACAACTGACCAGCTGGACAGAGAGAAGAAACAGACGAGGAGCTTAGAGAGTAGACCATGAAGCCTGGTACCAAGGCATGATAGACTGATGATGGGAGCCTCTGACATGCAGGTATCTGCTCACGCTCTGAGCCTGTCAAAAGCAGAGTAGTTAACAACTCCATAATTTTCCTTAATGATAATTTCATATTTCGACATGTGCAGAAACCAACAAAAGGAAATTCTCTACTGAATTTGGTTTTTCCTCTCAGGGAGGAACTCGTTGCTTGGGTAGAAAGGATGGTAACCCTGGGGGAAGTGGCCACTCCCTCCTAGTGTTTGTGGTAGAGAAAGTGAGGCAAGCTGGACTGAGTCTCACATGTGCTTCAAAACGAGGGAAGCAGAGTCCAGGTGGGCAGGACCCCATGGACTGAACTTCTCTAGAAGTCAGCCAAGAAGAGCTAGGGAATACTTAACTCAGTCTCGTGATGTCTCTCCCTTATTCGAATATCTTTCAGATTCGGAGGAGGGATGGATTTTGGGGGAAATTCAATAAGCTCTGTTTTGGAAATTTTCAATTTGAGATACATAGAGGATAGGAAGCTATAATGATTTATCTATCATTCAATCAACAAACATCCATAAATCACCTACTATGTGCCAAGTGCTGTGGGTGTACATACAGGGGATAGAAAGGCAAAAAAGAACATCTGTGCTCTCAGGAAGCCTGCCTTATGTCTGGAGTCAATGTATACATGTAAGTATGGTCAAAACAGACAAGTCAGTACTCGGTAATTTTGGAAGGAGCAGCTAGGTGGCGCCATAGTGCATAGAGAGCTAGGCCTGCAGTCGGGAAGACTCATCTTCCTGAGTTCAAATGCGACACTAGCTGTGTGGCCCTGGGCAAGTCACTTCACCCTGTTTGCCTCAGTTTCCTCATCAGTAAAAAAAGATGAGGAGAAGGAAATTGCAAACCACTCCAGGATTTGCCCAGAAAACCCCAAATGGGATCACAAAGAGTAGGACATGACTGAACAACAATTTTATTTTATTTTATTTTTTGCTTTTTGTTTGGAGGGGGTAAGGAAGGATAACTGGGGTTAAGTGACTTGCCCAAGGCCACACGGCTAGTAAGTGTTAAGTGTCTGAGGCCGAATTTCAATTCAGGTCCTCCTGACTCCACAACCAGTGCTCTATTCACTGTACTACCTAGCCGCCCCTGAAAAACAATTTTTATAAGGAAGCCCTAGCAGCTGGGGAAAAGGGACCAGGAAAGGCTCCACACAGGGGAGGGTGATAGAACTGAACTTTCGTAATAGAAGGACAGGCTGTGCACTTTCATGGATGTAATGCAGTTAATATTTTTTTAGTCACAAGGCCCTGCCTGATGGCTCTTCTTTAATGCTCATCACGCATTCATCTTCGTATTTCCTGGGCCAACAATGTTTTCCAGAGTCATGAGATGCATCAAAGGTCAGATCAAACACTGCCTTCTTCTTTGTTACAAAAAAGTCTTTGAATTGTTCTAATCTACCTTCGCTATCTTGAGGGGTTGTCATTCATCAGGGCCACGCATAAGAAATGCGAGGTGTCTGACTTCCCAATGATTCATGCATCATCATCTATTCTAAGATGTGACTGCTGGAGAGAAGTGCATTGTGGACGAGATGCTAATTCCTTTCAGGAACCTTATAACTCTAAACCTTTTGGGTGTCAAGAGATGCCGTGTGAATAGGCCAGGAGCCATTTCTCTTACAAAAGCATCATTACTTTCAACTACTTCTGTCCTGAACTACGTATTAGATATGGGCAAAAATTAGCTTGATGATAAGGAGGTTTTTCCTTTTCTGTTACAGATTGGTAAAAGGGAAAGCAGTTTCCCCCTTTCTATTACAGATAGAAACCTAGTATTATCAGTACCAAGTGATGTTTCTTTCTGAGGCAGATGGAAATTAAGACCAGCCCAGGATCACTCAAGTAATAAGTGTTCTAGGACACATTTGAACTCAGGTCCTCCTGACTCCAGGCTCAGACCTCTATCGGGCAAGCTACCTACATGCCCCTTGTGGGTTCTATATAAATCTTTATTTCCTATATAAATCCTTTATTTTCTTTCCTGCCTTCCGTAACTGACTGGTCATGGCAAAAGCATATCTCTGTAATACCAAATCTATATGAGAGACCCCATCCAGCTGAATATGCAAAACCACAATTTCACAAGAATCCAAATGGTAGGGCACCAAAGGTCAATGAAGTGACACATGGTGGGTATGAGTAGGCTGGACCATTTGATCAATAGTGACTTCCTATGACAAATAGTATAAAGGACAAGCATGTCTGGAAAAAAGACACAGTGAGAATGGATAGATGGACAGCCCAAGGGTTCCCCTTGTGCTCTCTGGATGTTAACAGAAGTCAGAGGAAGGTTTGTAGCCACTTCAGGGACTTATTGAGGGATGTAGTCAAGAATTAGGCAAGATGAGATTCATGTAGATAAGATCCCAGAGCTGTCATTATTGTTACAGTGATTATTACATTGTTATAACATGTGGTTTAGAGTTTGGAAAGGCTTCACATATATTATCTCATTTTGATCCTCAGAACAACCCCTTTATAGATGTAAAAGCTGAGTTTCAGAGAGGTTAGGTTACCTGTCTAGGGTCACAAAACTAGCATTTGGGGTAGAATTTGAACCTAGGACTTTGTGACTCCAACCAAAGCCCTCTATCTGTTACAGTATAAATAAAAGCTCTGGACCCGAACTCGGGTCATGTGGGGTCTAGTCTCAGCCCTGGCATTAATCGATTGGTATGATTTTGAATTCATTTCACGCCTCCTGGCTTTGGTTTTCTCGCTTGTAAAATATGGGCTAGAATGGTGATGTTTTTGGAACATATTTTGTATTATGAAACTCTTTCTGTAGTGGATAGAGTGCTGGGCTTAGAGTCAGGAAGACTCATTTTCCCGAGCTCACATCTGGCTTCAGATGCTTATTAGGTATGTGAGTGTGGGCAAGTCACTTCACTCTGTTTATCTCAGTTTCCCCATCTGTTAAATGAGCTGGAGAAGGAAACAGCAAACCACTGCAGTATCTCCTAAGAAAACCCCAAATGGGGTCATGAATAGTTGGGTATGACTGAAAATGGCTGACCACAAAGCCTCTGGACCCCTTCTCAGAATAACATTTTCAGATGCACAAAGGAAACCAATTATATTGAAAAACAGTTATCAAAATTTTTTAGAAAGAACAATTTTGTGGATGTTAGGTTAAGAATTCTTGGGCTAGACAAAGGCTAAGGGTCCTTTTAACTCTTATCCACAAGGTGTCTGTGAATACTGTGAACTTGGAAGGGGACCACGAAATGCCACATGTTATTGATGGAAGGATTCATTGTATTTGATGAACCTTAGACGGGAGAATTTTTCACTCACTGCCTCAGTGCCACCACATGTGAAAACTGGCCTCAGAAACTAATGTCCTGTTTATGGGGATGGTTCCTGGTCATGTTGGAAAAAACGCCAAACGTGAGGAATTTAGTGTCTAGGTAACACCAGAGGCATGTGTAGGTGACAAAGGGCTGTGTGCTTGGCCAGCCAGGGATAAAGTGACCTGGGAGATGACTTGGTAGCTATGCTCAGACTGAGAGTCTCCCTTCTTACCCTTCCTGTCCTGCCCTTGCTGCTGGTTAGCTTGGGGGTGATGGCAGAATTAGGACTATCCATTTTGATGCCCCAGAAAGCAAGCCTGGGTGTGGGGGTGGGAGAATTCTCAGGCCTCAACCTCTCTCACACTTCTGTTCACTGCTACCATCTTTATGGATATTCTAGGTATTAACTACTAGGAATTCAAACACTGTAAGAATTACCTAATGTAGAGGTTATCTAGGCCAGTAATTCCTAACCCAGTGGTTCTCAACTTTCCTAATGCTGTAACCCTTTAATACTCATATGTGGGTGCATCTGCATGTGGGAGGACCTGCCTGGAGACGGATAGAGGAGCAGTGTCTCGGTTCCTAAGACTGTCGGAAATATCTGTTTTCCGATGGTCTTAGGCGACCCCTGTGACCCCTGTGAAAGGGTCGTTTGACCCCCAAGGGGGTCACAACCCACAGGTTGAGAACTGCTGGTCTAACCCAAATAGAAACAGA
>CM053590.1:14547632-14578729 GCA_028646515.1 Pseudochirops corinnae | reverse complement strand
TTATTTTGTTAAACATATTCTAATTACATTTGAGTCTGTTTCTTGCCACATTCAGGAATTTTATGGGCTGAGCATGACCAGCACTGTAGTTCGAGCCCCTCATTGTACAGATGAGGAAATTGAGACCCAGATTAGTGAAGTGACTTTTCTAAGGTCACACAGGTAGTGAGTGGCAGAGCTGGCACTCCAATTCCAGTCCATAGACAGGGTTGTTCCCTAGAGACAGAGCATGGATGCATGAAGAGCAGATACAGAAGGACCTGGAACAAACTCTGGGAAAGTACTGCAACATTAGGAGAGTTCATTGGTAAACCTGAGAAGCCATTTCCAAAGCCCCGAGTTCCTCTCTCACCTCCTTCCTACAGCTCTCAATGGACTTAGGGCCAGTTTACCTCTCTCTCTTTAAAGCTCTGGTCCTGCCCTTGTCCTAGTGGGGATCGACAAGAGAGAAGACATAACATCAGACCAAGCAGACTCCAGCTTGATCCAAGTAATTAGTTTGTCTCTGTCAGATTGATGTCTATAAAAAGCACCTTCCCATGGCAACAGTCCCAAGGGGCTTAAGGGTTGGGTCCTTCCACATGGTCTAATTAATGCTGATATTTAAAAACAAAAGGGATACACAACCCCTCCTCCTCCCCTTTTGTTCCTCCCCTCCCCCTAGTGTAGAGAAAATGGAAGATGGGCTGGGAAACCCAAAGCATCTCTGTTGAATAGACCAGTGTGGAAGCCATTAGAAGAGACCCTTTGGAGGTACTGGGTCATCTTCCCTATTGCCCCCACTTAGCTCTTTGACTGTGGGTAAATCACTGCATCTCTCTGAGTGTCGGTTTTCTCATCTCTAAAGTGATGGGGATAACATTAGCTCTAGCAAATCCCCCAGTTACTTGTAACAGTGGGAATGCTTAAGTCAAAGTCACTTGCTACTGCCTTTGGGTCATGGATCAAGAGTTGGAAGGGACCTTGGAAGTGATTTGGTCTAACTCCCTCCTTTGGTGGACGATGTCCCAGGTATTCCAATGACATGCCCATGGTCAGAATTCCAACCCAGGTCCTCTGAATCCAGACACAGAACTCTCATTTTATGGTGAGAACGTGTCGTTTCTCTTCTAGAGCTATTTCTCTCTTTCGCACAGCCCCAGAAAAAAAAAAGTAAGATAAAGATAATCATATTTAAAAAGACGTTAATGTGTACATAACTAGAACTACTTATTTCCTTTTCTATCTCTATCCAGGTTTTATTTCTCCATTTAATTCTGTGCTTGTAGCTTTTTCCGCCTGTAAGTTTGTATTTATTATGAAAGTATTAAATACCAGCATGGGGCAGCGAGGGGCGCAGTAGAGAGAGCCTTGGACTTGGAATCAGGAAGATTCATCTTCATGAGTTCAAATCAAGCCTCAGACACTTACCAGCTGTGTGACCTTGGGCAAGTCACATAACTCTCTTTGTTTGTCTGTACCCAGTTTCCTCATATGTAAAATGAGCTGGAGAAGGAAATGGCAAACCACTCCAAGTATCTCTGCCAAGAAAACCCCAAATGGGGTCATTCAGCTTTAGACAGCCTGAAACAATTGAACAACAAAATCAACATAACGAATTTTGACTTGAAACTCATTTACATTAGAATAAATGAATTTAATGCTTGAACTGTCCTGGCAACTTTTCTGTCATTTCCCCATCTCTGCTACATTTTTTTTCATTTCTTTCCATTTTTCCTCTTTATATGGTCACAATTAGTATGTCTAGTTCTCCTTTATTGGGCTTTGCATTATTCTCTAAAGGCCTTTCCAGAATTCTTTCTATTTCTCATACATGTTTTAATTGCTTCATAGTATTCTATTACATCAAATCGTTATGATTTAGGGGTCCTCATTTTCTTCAAAACTTGGCTCAGATGCCACTGTCAATATGAAGACTTTCCTGATCCCTCCATCTGCTAGTGTTGCATCCCTCAAATTACAGGGTATTTATTTTGCATATACTTAAATTGCATACGCGTCATTTCCTCTGATGGAATGTCATTTCCTTGGAGGACAGGAGATTGCCACCTCAGAGAGTCACCTGAAACCTCCTCCTAATTTCTGATCCCAATAAAGAAACTCCCTTTACCCAAACCTGGTATTGATAAGTGACCCTGAGAATTTCACCACCTCTGGGGAGATTAGAAACACCCCCTCCCACAGCTGGAACTTCTGTTCTCAGCCTGCTTTTCTCATTTTTGGGTACATAAAGTCCTCATTTGAGTCCTAGTTTTGAGCACCTCTGCAACAACTGGGTGGGTCTCTTACATGGAGGTCCAGTAATCTTTGTCTGTCTGTATTGTCATATAGTGTGTGTGTGTGTGTATGTGTGTGTATGTGTGTGTGTGTGTGTGTGTGTGTGTATATGCCTCCCCCCCCCACTGAGCCACTTAATAATAAAGCTCTTGTTTGTGCTGGCTACCCAAGTACCAATTTCTTGTAAATTCCCAAGGCCATATCAAGCTTTCCTTCTGCCTCCGATACAAATTTCTTTCCTATGTGACTTAGCTATATATATGAGCACATCCATGTGTTCGGGTATATGTGTTTGTACATATATGTATTTTTAAAAACACACATATACATGAATTTGGGAAATGATCTCTTTTGTCAATGTGGAGACTCCTCCCACCAGCCGACTGTCCACTGGCTCTTCATCTCCCATCTGTGCTTTTGTCCAGGCTGTTGCTGGTTCCTGGAAGGCTCTCCCTCCTCACCTCTGCCTGTCTCCCCCACTTCCTATAGGACCCCTATTTTTACTCCTCAGTGGCTAGTGCCCTCCCCCGAAACGATTCCATGTATATCTGTACTTACTCATTGGTGTAAATGTTGTATCCTCCCCTCTCCTTCCCCCAGCAGGATGTCAGCTTCACGAGGGCAGATGCTGCTCTTTTTAGGGGACATACAACTGTAGGGCACATAGTAGACATTTAACAAATATCTGTTGAATGGATGAATAATGACCCCTATATGACTTAGGAGAGAGAGGGAACTGTACACAGAGATTAAATGCCTTGACCATGAGAACATAGCTAATAAATGCATGATGTCAGGTTTGAAGCCAGGATTCCCTGCCTCCAGCCCCAGTCCCTTATCTGCTAGGCCTGGCTTACTCTCTATGTGTATACAAAGTTTGCTTTAAGCACTCCCTAGTGAAGGTCAGATGTTGCATGTGGCTTTCCTTGGGATGCCCTCCATGTTCGCTCCATCGGTTATCAACCCCAAGATTTCTGGCTTTTTTCTCGAGGTTTGGCTCAGGGGACCATAATTATGTCAGCAGGCACAAAGCATGGTAATCAGCCGGATGCCTGCAGATGGACAGGGGCCTGAGTGAATCACCAAGATTAGGCTCCACTCCACTCCACCCCACCCCACCCCACTCCCTACTCTGTGGCAACAATTAAGAGCAATTCTCTCACTCTTGTTAATAGTCTCCAGATTTCAATAATGGGAACGCTGGGAGAATTGTGGTCGTTGTCTAGATTTCCCAGCCAGTCTGTGTCTTTTTTTTTTTTAATTTAAAAAAATGTTCAGTTACCAAGTATTTATTTTCTCCCCCTCCCTCCCTACTGGGAAAGAAAAAACAAAAAACTATAATAAACAAGCATAAATAAGGAAAACAAATCCCCATATTGTTGGTGTCCAAACGTGTGTCTTATTCTGCTTATTAGTTCATCCCCTCTGGGTCAGGAGCTGGGTAGCCTCCATCACAGGTGCTCTGCACCTCCTTGCTTCTATCAGAGTCCTTAAGATTTTCCCCATTGTTTGCTTTTATGGTGTTAAGCCTGAGGCAGTTGGCTTTTAGGGAAGATAGGAATAAAGAAGTACAAATTTAGAGCTGGATGGTCATTCAGTGCAACCTTCTCATTTTACAGATGAGGAAATCAAGATCCAGAAAAGTAAAACCATAAAGTCATAGATTTGGGGCTCCAAGGGACCTCAGAAGCATCTTAGAACAACTAGAGTTTTCCCAGAGGAATGGGCTGCCTTGGGGGTAATGGGTTTCCCACGTGGGAGGTCATCCAGTGTCCTGTAGCTGGGGAGATTTTTTGAGAGGGATGGGTTGCACTAGCTGGCTACTGAGGTCTCTTCTAACTCTAAAGCTCTGTGATTCCAACACTGTATACACAACATTGGTTTGGGAGTCAAGACCTGAGATACAGACTAACTCAACTCAATTACTGTGGCATTATGCATTTGTAATACTGGGTGGGCTGTTGATCAGGAAGGCAAAAGCTGTCCTTCATTATAGTTCCCATCAGCTTTGTGTGGGCAGAGATCCCTTGGGGCTTATTGTCTTTCCAGCCGCTCTGGCAATCCCTTCCCATTTGGAGGCCTGGTTTCTTTTAAAACCAGCTCTTTTTTGGGGGGGGGGGGGTTTGCTGACCAACGGGATTATGGCGACTTTTCATTGGCCCCAGCCAACCATCTCTCTGATGACTGGCTTGTTTTAATCCTAGAACACAGTCCTAGAGAATGCATTTTGTCTGTGAATAAAGCCTACGTCCCTTTCCCTAGCTGAAGCCAACATGTGGCTCTATGAATATAGAGTTGTTAGTATTTGTTCTTTCATTTTGGGTAAAAGAGATTAGAGCTTACAACCTTGTGGATTTTAAAAGGTCAGGGAAGTGAAGCACCAGAAGTCAGTAGTAGGGGAGTCCCAAGAGTTTGTGAATTGAATCTGTGCAGGGTTTTTTTTAGCCAGCCCAACGTCCATACCTTAAGGAGCGACTATTAGGGCCTGAAACAGTACCTGGAATATTACATTTGGATGTGAACTTAATGGGACGAATGCTACGTAGCAGCTGAATTAAGTCTGAGGCAACTCTCCCCACAGGCCAATGTGGTAGGGAGAGTAGGACCCTGAAGTGTTGGAGATAAATGTTTGTACTTCTGTTCCTGCTATCTCTTCTAAATAAATATCCCTTTATGAGAACTGATAATTAATTGATTAAATGGAACTGGTGCGCTCATCATTGGTGGATAACAATGGTTGGGAAACACACCTAGAATGGTGGCTTGAGTGGACACCCACAATCCCTTGGGGGTTCCCTTGGCACTCTGTGGGGGAGATGCGGAAGCCTAATTCTAGGAGAGAACACAAAGGGTGCTTGCTGCATAATCATCAAGATAATGAAGATAATGACGATAAACACCAGTGTTGCAAATCCACCACTGGCTCAAAGCTCAAAATAAATTAGGCTTAACTATAAAATAAGGATTTTCACCCAAAGCAGAAAAATGCAGACAACTCATAGTTTATCCATTTCTTTGGATTGTGGTTTTGAATCGCCCAAGAGGCTTCAGATTTGAAGTTGATGTGGAGTTAGGGAGGACTTTTTTGATCCTCTAGTTGGTTAGTATTTTCATACCTCAAAATTCATTTTTATTTATTTATTTTGTGTTTACTTATATGTATTTATCTTGGTTCTCCCCCCACCCCTCCATAGACTGTAAGCTCCCTATGAGCAGGAAAGATTTCTTTTTATCTTGTATTCTTAGTGTTTGGGGCATCTAAGTGATGTACTGGATAAGTGCTGGACCTTCAGTCTGGAAGACTTATCTTCCTGAGTTTTGATCTGGCCATAGACATTTACTTGCTATGACCCTGGGCAAGTCACTTCACCCCGTTTGCCTCAGTTTCCTCATCCATAAAATGAGCCGGAGAAGAAAATGACAAACTACTGCAGTATCTCTGCCAAGAGAACCCTAAATGGGGTCACAAAGAGTCGTACATGACTAAAAAATAACTGAATTTCTAGCATTTAACACACTGCCCCATACATATAACAAGTACTTAATAAATGCTTATGGAATTAAGAAGATTCCACATTTTCCCTCCCAGAAGCAGCCATGGGAAACAGTAAATGTATCCCTTAAATATCTTCTGAGCCTGGGCAAATGCAGATGTCCAGATTCCACTCTTTTAATAAGAAAGAATGCTTATAGATGGACTCTCCCCTCAGGGAATACTGTTTACTCTCATTTCCTATTCCATGTGCTTGTTCTGCTTGTATCCACAGGGGGAATTCCAATAGGTCCTAGACGTGTTGATGTCTTAGGAAAAGTCTAGTCTCCCAGGGTGATGATACATACTCCTCAGAGAGGGAGACATTTCCACTTGAATGTTATGTTGCTGCTGCTACTTCAAGCCCTTCCCTATTGAAAGCTGACAACTGTGCAATCTTTAAAATGGAAAAAAAATTAATGCCTGCCTTTTCCTCTTGCATGTCAACTCTCTGAAACTCCAAGGATCAATGATGTGTGGAGACGTTAAGACACTAAGTCAGAACCTTCTGCTAAGAACATCCTTGGTTAAAGTCTTTAGAAAACACACTGGACTGGGTGTGTCATGGAAAGAATGCCGAACTGGCTATCTAGAGGCCTCAGTCCTAGACCGGTCTCCTTCACTAACTAGCTGTGTGATGTCAGGCAAGTGCACTTATCTGACTTGGAGTTTTCTCATTGTAAAAAGTGAGAGTCAGATGAGATGATCTCAAAGATCCTTTCCAGCTAGAAAATTCTGTAATGCTTATGCCCCATGCTCTTATGAAACATGGAGAACCGAGGGACACTGAGGGGATTTCTCACCTTCTGCCTCATTGCCTCCACCCAGCTAATCTGGAAACTTCCTGAATGATAGCACTCATCCTACCTACCAGCTCCCCTGGTAAACTTAAGGCTCATGAGGCTCAAAAAAGGATCAAGGTTTATTTCTAAATCAACGAAAATAAACAGAATATGTATGAAAGCTCCCTAAAAATAATGCCCACCTATGAATAAGTTTTCTTCACTAGGCTGTGAGCTTCAGTGACTTTACAGATCTACACTGAGTAGATATCCCCACTGAAACCCTATAGTGTGATATTTCAGTGTATAGTTTCTGTTGAGGTACATGTGGTCATTTCTGATATTACTATGTTACTTCTGGGCCATGCATCCCCGCCCCAGTCCAATTTAGAGCATCTCTCTCTTCTCTCTCTCTTTCTCTCTCTCTCTCTCTCTCTCTCTCTCTCTCTCTCTCTCTCTCTCTCTCTCTCTCTCCCCCTGTCTCTCCCTCCTGGGGCCCTAGTTTTCTGTATTATCCCCATCTATGTCAATGGTTCTCAACCTTCCTAATGTTCCTTATGTTATGGTGACCCCCAACCATAAAATTATTTTCGTTGCTACTTCACAACTGTAATTTTGCTTCTGTTATGAATCTGTCTGATATGCATGATGTATTTTCATTGTTACAAATTGAACATAACCCACAGGTTGAGAACCGCTGATCTAGGTCTATGAGTGAGTAGGACCAAGTATATGGTCTTGAGTGACTTCCCAAGACACTATCACCACCACTACCACCACCACTATCACTATCATCTCAGCTTATATCCTTCCATGTGTAAAGCTATTTTGTAAAATGCTTTCCCAAGCTTGATAGCTTTTAGTCTTTCCTCCAACCTTGGGAAGTATGAAGGTATCATGTTAAGGAGCATCAGATGTTCTGCCATCTCGTCCCAATCTGTGTTGTGTATGATAATTATAGCCCTGTTGGGCTAGTTACTTCTTCCTCTTTGTGCCTCAGTTTCTCCATGTGAAAACAAAGGAATTAGACTAGTTTGTATCTAAGGTGTCTTTCTGCTCTAAATTCTATGATCCTATGACCTTGGTAAGAATCCCAGTACTAACCCTTAGAAACCTGTATACTAGAGCAAGTCAATGAGGCTCTTTGAGCCTTAGTTTCTTCATCTTTACTTAAAGATTCTGTGAATTCTCTCTCCATCAATGAAGATTGCAACCAACCCCTGGATGCCTTAATAGGCAGTAATCAGATGGTCTTTGTGGGTTCCTTTAGATAGAAAATTCATCAACTTGTGGCCAATTTGGTGATGTGCCTCTCCTAATTTTTCTAAGAGACCACACATAATCTACTTGTGGGCCCATACTTGAGGTCCTTTGAGCTTAGAAGTACCTGCCAGGGCTTGTGCCTGCCTTCTGGCAGAGCCATTGAGAACCCCAGGCTTCCATTCCATGATGAGACTTAGGAGGATGTCAGTAGAGAATTATCATGACTTCTATAAATGGACATAATAATAGCAATGAAAGCTCACACTTCTATAGCATTTTAAGATCTACAAAGCTCTCTATTGTCTCATTTGATCCTATAACAACCCTGTGAGGTAGGTGCTATTTTTAATCTTCATTTTGCAGATGAGGAAACTGAGGCTCATCAGGGTCATAGAGCTTAGGTATCTGAAGCAAGATTTGAAATCAAGTCTTCTTGACTCCATATCCAGTTTGGCCACTTGTGCTACTTTCTCACAGGGCTATGATGAAAGGGTGCTGTAACCCATGTGTACTATTATTATTGTTATTAAAGTGAGTAGGTCAGGTCTTTTTATCGCCTTTTCCTTCATGCAGGGTTCTGGATGAGTGAGCATGGGATGGTTAAACTTCCATTAACCTGGTAGAAACAACTTTTTCAGTCAGATCCTCCTCTGGAGCCTCAGCTTTCTTATCTGCTAAAGGAGGGTAAGGGACTACATGATTTCTTCTACAGTCCCTTCCAGTTCTGGGTCCTGTGATCTTATGGATGAAAGACAGCTCATAAAATAAGGAATAATAGCAAACATTGGCTGTAAGGAAGCATTTGTTTAGTGAACTCTGATAGAGCCTTATAGCTTTTCGAAGATTATTTATTCCCTTCGTAGACACTTGACCCTGAAATTGGGTGCCGTGTTTTGTCACGTGCTGGTTTGTACTAAAAAAAACCATGTTCAATTGAAAACAATAAAATCCACATGTGGGTGAGTTAGGAAGAGGAGAATTGAGATCAGTGGAATCTCTTGTATTCCTTGGGCTATTTCAAGCAGGTGAGTTGGCAAAGGTGTGACTCTCCTTCAGGTTGTTCTCTGCTGCTGCTTGTCTGTTTGGGTAATGAGAGTCTTTAGGGAAATGCCTGCTTGGGGGCCCAGAACTTCAGCTTATGCTTCTGTATAATCCTAACTCATATTGATCTGAGGGAATAATAAAGCAATGGTGATAACTTGACCTTGGGTTGCATTAAGAGAGAGATATCAGTATCCAGAAGGAAGAAAGAACTAGTCCTATTGCTTTTTGTCATCCTCATCACATGGGGAATATTGTGTTCATTTTTAGGAAAGGTATTGATAAACTGGAGAGTGCCCAAAGGAGGGTAACGAGGATGACAGAGGGCCCTTGAGTCCAGATGTACCATATGAAGATGTATTAAAAAAACCAGCCATGTTTACCCTGGAGAAAAGAAGACTTACTGAGAACATAATAGCTACTTTCAAGTATTCTAAGAATTGTCTTGTTAAAGAAGGATTGGACTGGTTCTTTATGGCCTTAGGGGGCAGAATTGGGGGGCAATAAATTGAAGTTACAAAAAAGTAAATATCAATGTGATGTCAGAGATGGCCTCCCTACAATTAAAGTCTTTCCAAAGTGCCCTGGACTTTCTTGGGAAGGGGTGGATTTCTCTTTACTTGGGGTCTTCAACAACCAAAGGTTGATCATTTGCCAGGTATGTCATACAAGGGATTCTTGTTAAGTTATAGTTTGGATGAGCTGCCTGTCTCTTAGACTCCTTCTAGCTCTAAATTTTATGATTCTATATCTTTGAATCAAGTCAATACCATTTGACTAGATTTTTCTTCTGCAACCTAGATTTGGGGGTTAGATAAGTTGATTTCTTCCCCCCTCCTTTTCTGTTTCTTGATGTGGTCAGTTCACCACAGAAGACACCCCTAGGATATCAACTGTAACAGCTCATGGCAATAGTCTTCAGAGGTACTGGGCAGAGATTAGCCATTTGTCCTTAACTGTTGATTTTCATATTGGAAATGCAGACATGATTTTAATTTTTAAATATTTTACAACACCCCCAAATCCCTTGAATAATGGATAGCAGCCTGATTTAATGAAAATAACACTGGAGTAGCAGTCAGGAGCTTGGGCTCAGCCATGCCATTTAATAGCTATATGTCCTTGGACAAGTCACCTAACCTTTTCGGGAGCCAGTTTCCTTATCTGTCCTTTCCTGCTCTAAGATTCTATGCCTTTATGACCAAGCTTGTTCATTTTGTTCTTAAGACTGATTTATTGGATAATTTGTGTCAATTTCAGCAAACATATATTGCACAAATCTTTGAAGACGGGAGCCTGATCTTCTCCCTCCAGTCTTCATTATGTCTCTCCTACATTCCTGTCAAAGAGGAGGAATAAATGGGCTATGATGGGCTGTCTTTCTCCTCACCCTCAGAGCAGAATAGAGCAGGGTAGCTTGTTTCAGGATTCTGGGGCCTGCAGTGTTAATGTTTCCTGATTCCTACTGCTTCCCCTCTCTGGAGGTGTCAAGGCCAAGCTGGCACCTCCCTGCTCTCCTGGGTACAGCTGGCCCAGGGATGGCGCCTCTTCTCCCTCTGCCTCTGTCTCCCTCTCTGGCAGCTTCCATCCCTTGATAGTGGGAAGTGGCAGGAAGCCCAGCCCTGTGGTGGCCACAGAAGAACATGGGAGGTGGAGACAGGGGGCCCTGGGCAGGGAAGGGGAACAGGAGTAGCTAAAGCTCCTGGGAGAGCTCTGGGAGTAGAGCTCTTGGGGCCATGACCCAGAAGAGGAACCACTGATTCTAAGAATAGTTACTCTGAAGAAAACAAATTAGAACTATGTCCCACCCCTATCTTTCTCATCATTCCTTTGGGGCCTTGGTCTTTCAGAAGTTTAGTGGGGAGAAAGAAGAACAGGGGCAGACTCCTGGCCCCAGGTGAGCGAAGTGTAGAAAGTGAGAGGGAGGGACACGAATATTTTGGGGAGCTTACTTCTTCACTAATTACTTTGGAAGGTGGAGGGGGCGAAGAGGGTACTTTCTTGATCAACCTTCCCTTCAGCATTTGCCACCTCTCCCCCTTCCTGTCATCTTTCATTCCCAGGTGACCTTGCTCTGGGAAAGAAGAGATCAGAAGGCTTTATGCAAGGGTTTGGGGGGCATCCCTTGCTTCTTGCCAAGCGTGCCAATATCTTTATGTATTTCCCCCTCCTGCCTCCTGGGAAGCAGAAGAGCCCCCGAGAAGGGCTTCTAGACTGGGAGGCTGCACTGAGTGGCTGTTTGTGGGGGGTGGGGTAGGGTAGGTAGACAGTAGGGGGCGCATCTGTAAGGCTCTTAGGGAGGTGTGGGCACGAGGCGGGGAGGGGGCGGGGCGTGCACAGCTAGGGAGTGCAGACAGGGGACGCTCACCTGGGCCCAGCCTGCCCTGGGATTGCCCCGCTGAGATGGGTTCTGTCACTTCGGCTCTCAGTAGATCCCGGAACACAGTGGTGCAGCTGAGCTCCCGACAGCAGGCGCGGGAGGCGGAGGAGGAGGAGGGGGCGTCCAGGGCTCGGTGTGCTACAGTCAGGGTTCTGGAGCCCCGAGGTAAAGCCGGAGCTAGAGATAGGGAGACGGAAGCGTCTCTCACACCAGCGGCTGCCTGGGAGCCAACACCGGCCTCGCAGCTAGGGCCAGCTCCCAGTGAAGCTCGGTCGCTGTCCCCGGTGCTGAAGCCTACGGAAGAACCCTCACCCAGTGAGCAGAGCATGGATCAACCCTCCTTGCCCCAAAGCGAGAGTGCAGCAGGTGAGCAGCGGGGGGGAGCCGTCAGCAGCTGGAGGACCCGCGGTACACCTTTTCGGAAGAGAGACACCTTTTCTAAGCGAGCGATTTTGTCTCTCCTTCCCTTCTCCCGTGCTCCCAAACTTCTTTTCTAAGTCGGTATCTGTGACTTCTTGGGAGGTATTACTCCTTGCATAGGGACTCGCTTTATCAAGAGGCAGAGGTTTGCGTCCACGGAGTCGCTTTCTCCACTTCGTATGGGAAGGAATGGGAGAAGTTTTTCTTGTTACTTTGGGAGGAGACATGTATAGTTGTAGCAACTCTGTCTCTGTTTCTGTATGTCTCTCTACCTTTTTCTTTCTGTCTCTTTTCTTCTCTTCTCCCCCTTCCTCCCTCCTTCTCTTCCTCCTGTCTTATCATTTGACCCCACTTTCAAGTCTCCTCCCTTTTTGCCACCCCCGTCTCCCACCTCTGCCCCCCTCCCCAAATTTCTCCCCGTCTCCAAGTCTCTCTGCCCTTCCTCTCCTCATCAGTCTGTCTTCTCCAATATCCCTTCTCTCTCCTTCCCTCAACCTTTCTCCTATCTCAGGAAGAAGGAAGAGCACCAGCTTCTCATTTGTACTCTTTCAAAAGTTAGCTCAATCTGCGGAGGAACTGGCATTCTGGTTTTCCACAAGCAAGTACTTTTGTATGGATTTCCAGGGCGTTTGAGGAACAGTTTTTAGGGGAATAGTTTTACCTGTGCCTTTTCAACTGAGGAAATAAAGTTCCTCATTTTTTCCTTTCTTCACTTAAGATAATGATTTAACTGCACTTTGGTCCTCTTTTTATGAATGGAAGAGAAATCACTAAATTGATATTATATTTGTCACATATATGAATAACTCTTGAGGAAATGAGCAAATCTGTTTGGTGCAAGGTATGAACCCCGGTCATAATTTCTTCCAAGTTGATCAAAGAATAATTAACTCGACAGAGTGGTGCAGATTTGAATAGGCTCATGGGGAACAGGTGAAGAGTGAATTTGATACTTAAGCACAGAGCTTTTTCTTTAAAGTGCTTAGAGATGCAGCTCTATGTTTTCTAATGTATTGAAGTTGTTTCTAATGTTTTTGATTTCTATATCCTCAGCATCTGGCATACAGTAGGTACTTAATGCATTCTTGCTGAAATAAAATGTGTGGTAGGCTCATCCATCTAATGAGGATACTGATGTCTCATTCTTCTCCCCGCCCAATTCCACCCCCACAATTTTAACATAAAGAGGAAAGGTTTTTCATGAACAATATAGATTTTTTTTTTGTTATAGTAGGTGATTTACAAAAATACAGGCCCTGAATCTTAAAGTTTTTTATTCAGCTGCTTTTTTTGGGGGGGGGAGGGTATGTTGCTTTTCATGAGTATTTCTACAACATGACTGAGAAGAGATGAAAAAACAATTTGTGGTACTTTCATTTCTCTTCAGGATTCTCATCATACTTGGGGGAGAATTTTGGCTTCTTCATTTTCCAAGCATTTCAAAAAATGCTGCTGACTATATCTTTCTTTTAATATCATTAAGTATTTCCGAGAAAAGATTTTTCATTTATTAGCTCTATACTACACGAAATGTTCAGTGCTATGAGTATCCCTTGTTTGGAAGGAATAATTATGACCTTTTACCAAAGAAGCTTTTGTTTTCATTACATTCAATTCAAAGAAAATTTGTGAAGTCCTTACTATGTGCAAAGCACCATACCAGGCACTGGGGGATAAAAAGTCAAAAAATGATTCTTGTCTTCAAAGACCTTATGTTCTATTGAGGATAAGGATAGTATGGAAATCCAGAGCCAGTGACTCTGACTCACAGGGATTAGGGGAACAGGTGGTGGGAGTTTGTTAACAATAGGACAGGGAATTAGTAGTTCATCAGGTTCAGATACTGCAGAGAATGTTGTGTGGTAAAAGAAGCCTGTAATTCCAGGCAACATTAGCCTGATTTGGGGGCAGTCCCTTAATCTTTTTGTCTCTGCTTATTACAATATGATAGAGGAATTATTGCTGGAGCTGGTCCAGGGTCATGTAATAAAGGAAGCCAATAGTCCTAGTGAGTCTCTTGTCTCACTCCACCACAGTCCCCCTGAGGGGCTGTAGATATGTCTGAGGCTCAAGTTAAGCAGTGATGTTGGAGTCCATGAAAGGCATAGCTCCTCTCTCCTCAACATTGGTGCCTTCCACCTACCTCTGCCCTTGTGGATGAAAGAGGACAGGCATTTCCTGATGGTAGTGGCAGACAAAAGCTAGTTATAAAGGATAGAATACTTGCTGTCTCCATATGGCAGCCAGCAGGATTACATGACAAGACCTCTGATCCCAGTCCCTGGGAGAAGACAAGACTGGTATGTGTGTTTTAACAGATCATACAGAAAGACACAATCATAGAGGTTAGAGAAGGTGCTAGGCTGTCAATGGTGCCTTGTCCATTCCAGGCTTGGGATGTAATCCACACAAATGTGCAGAAGTAGAAAGAAGGTGGCTTGATCAGGGTGAAAGAGTTAATCAGTTGATTAGTCAATAAAGATTTATTAAGTGCTCTTTATTTTCCAGGCACTGTGCTAAATGCTGGAGATACAAAGAAAGGCGAAAGACAATCCGTGCCTTCAAGGAGCTCACAATTTGTTGGGAGGGGAAGAAGAAAACATTTGAAAGGAAGCTGAAAAAAATAGGGTGGGTGAAAGGGTACCTGGTAGGGGCCATGATGGAGACATCTAGGGGATTGCAGCTGAATGGGAAATGAATAGATGGTTAACCTGGGTTCCTTCTTTAAATGGAGATTTTGGAAGGATAGCTCTTTACCTTCTCCAATCAGGGAGAGGGAACAGCCCTCAGGGTAGAGGGTACTGATTCGATGTGAGCTCTAGAGTTGAAATGATCTTGCAGAATCAGTATGTGTCAAAGGTAGAGCCCAAATTTCAAGTTCAGTTCACTGTTCAATATGAAGATTAGAAAATATAGGTTTGAGTCATATGGTGGAGAGCCTTGAAATTATAGTTAGGAAGCCTGTGTTTTTTTCCTGCAGGTAGTGACGAGCCATTCAGGAATACAGGGAAAGAGATTGATGGGATTAAACATGCACATTAGAAACTTTCTTTGCCAGTGGTGTGAAGGATGAATTCAAGAGGAGTGTCTAGAAGATGGGCCATCCGTTAGGAAGGAGGCTGTTGACTTTAGTCCTGATGAGAGGTGATGAGGACTTGAAATAGGGCAGTGGTGCATGTAGTGGAAAGGAGAGGCCAGATGGGAGAAATTTCGCAGAGACAGAATCGAGAAGATTTTTGATGTTAATTTTTTTTCAATTTTTAAATGGAGGGACAAGGCAGGACAGGACATCCTCAGAAAACTCTCTTACCATCCCACATCTTTAAGAACTGAAGGTATTTGATGCTGTCAGAATAAATGTAGATAATGATGATTAAGTGCTGGCTACAAGTAGTGTTGCTCAGAGGAAGTTTAAATAGACCCATTCATGTCCCTGAGGCCCTTTAATCTATGTTAGACAACACTGATAGGGACAGACATTGAAAGATCTGGGCAGCAACTCCTCTGGTAAGGCATTTCCTCGAGGAAGACCTGCCTCAGCCTGTTTAGCTGATGAATCAGGGAACCCTTTTCTTCCTTTTAAACCCTTTGCTGCTGTTCTAGGGGTCACTATGTTATGACTGTAGGATAGGGTCTGCAACCTCATTAGCCCTGAGAGTTCTTATGGCTCCCAAATGTCACTAACAGGCCCAGATGACAAGGGGACATGGGAAAATTGAGTGAGAGCATAAGGAAAGAGTTGAGGAGAGGGACTAAGAGAAAGAAAGGATGAGGAGAAAGAGAAATCAGAGGGGAAGAAGAAGGCCTTGGATATTGCTTTCCATGCTGGTAGTGGTCTATCCATCATGGTTCCATAGGTTTTCTGTCCACATGGGAATCAATAGAACATGAATATCTGGGTGGTTCAGTAGAGAGAATGAGTAGTTGAGATACTTGACTACATTTCAGGTTCTTTTCCATGTTCTAACAGCAAATTGCTTCACAGACAAAATAGTAATAGTTGCTGTTCAGTTGTGTCCAACTCTGTGTGACCCCATTTGGGGTTTTCTTGGTAAAGAAACCAAAGTGGCTTGCTATTTTCTTCTCCATTTCATTTTACAGATGAGGAAACTGAGGCAAACAAGGTTAAGTGACTTGCTCAGGGTCACACAGACAGTAAGTTTCTGAGTCCAGATTTGAACTCAGGGAAGAGGAGTTTTCCTGATTCTAAGCTCAGTGTTCTAAACACTGCAGCCCCTAGGTGCACTCTTATAACATGATTTGGTATTATATGGATTCAGAGACATCATGGTCATTTGGATATAATGATTACAGATCATTAGGTATTGGATTTCTGTTCTAAATGTAGTATTAGAAAAGAGGTCAGTTGTGCTTGATTTTCCTTGCCTTCCTTTCCTCATTGTCCAAATTGATGTCATGTCAGAGTAAGGCATGAATGAAGTCCATGCTGGGGTATGCTGGCATGAGATGTAATGGGATCCTGTTGGATCAGGATTAATCCCTAGTTTAGATGTGGAGTTAACCATGGTGATCTTTAATGAGTTCTCCCTCTGAGCAGGTTGAGAATTAGATTTAACTTTAGGAATTTTGGATGCCTGGAGGAAATGAAGCTCTTAATAATGCTGAGGTCTTGGAGAACACCCCAGTTTCCCTATCTAGTCAAGTCAAGCATTTATTAAAGGCTTACTCTGTTGCAGGCACTGTGGTAAGCACTGAGAATACAAAGAGAAGCAAAAAAGGAAGATGATCTCTGGATTCAAGGAGCTTTCATTCTAAAGGGAGAAAACAACATCTAAAAGGAAGCTGAAAAGTCGGGGGAGAGGGAGAAGGTAACTGCTGCCTGTGAAAGAAGCTGAAAGAAAGAATCTGTGAGAGTCAGGAGTAGAGAGCAGTGGGAATGGTTGACTTGGGCCCTTCATTAGAATGGAGATTCTAGGAAGAATTGGTCAAACAGAGGAAGGGGCTATAGGGCAGAAGGATCTTCCAGAGTAAGTGACTGCTGTGACTTAGAGGAGAAGGAAGTCCTGAATGAGGGAGTCAGGAGAAGAGCTCAGAGAGGAATGAAGGAGTGACCATATTTGGCTTGGGCCCTTCCTTAAAATGGAGGTTTTGGAGGTAACTGACCAAGCAGAGGAAGGGGCCACAGGGGAGGGGTCTTCTAACATGAGAAGGCTGTAGGAATGGAGGGATATTTCAGGGTGAGAAGATGCTTGAGAATGGTGAAGGAAGTCTAGAGAGTTAGAGAGAGGAGCTTAGAGAAGAATGAAAGAGTGAATATGGTGGGTGGGCCCTTCCTTAAAATAGAGGTTTGGGAGGAGCTGACCAATCAGCGAATGGGGTCCCAGTGATGGCAGAATCTTCTATCATGAGAAGGCTACAGGATTGGAGGGATCTTTCAGGATGAATAGGCTGCTTGGAAATGGTAGAGAAGGTACATTCCAGGGTGATATCTCATTATGGTTCTGATGGCAATTATGGCCTCTGGGTTATATCTCAGGAGCTTAAGGCAGTATCTGAAGAGCCAGCGTGTATGAAGCCCTTTCTGCATCTGAGAAGAGATATTCTATTAGTCCCAGGTCACATCATTTTTGTTATGATTATTCTACCTTCAGTCAATCTGCTCTCACAAAACAGCAGGATTTGAGAGTTGTACAGGACCTCAGGGCCTTCTAGTTCAACTCATATATGGGAGGAATAGCTCTGTCAGAGATGCCTTACAGAGGACTCTTGTTCAGGCATAGGCTGCTGCTCTTGGTTGATCCAGGGTCTCCCATGTCTCCTTTCCACTGCCATTCCAGTTGATTTGAGTCTCTGAAGGTCTTCATTTGGCCCAAGAACTCTACAATGCTCAACCTCTACCTCCATGTCAAGGACTGTAGAGTTTTCTGGGAGGCATGTAATTCCTTGGAGCATACGCTTCTTTGGAGTGACTGCATGGCTGCCCAGGATTTCTTCTGGGGAACTATTTCTCCTTGTCCATTTGGCTTCCTTAATCTGGTTCCCTCTGTATGCTTTTTCTTGGTCTTTAACATCAAGTCCAAGGGTATCCCTAGGAGTATGAGCTGACCATGAATAAATCAACCACATTCAATGTACCATCAACTGAAGCCCTAATACCATCCTGGAAACTTGTTAATGACCTGCGCAACCTTGGGCAAGCCATTTAACCTCAATGGGTCTTACTTTCCCAATCTGTAAAATGAGGGAATTAAACTAGGTGATGTGTGAGTTATGTCAATCAATCAATCAGCATTTATTAATTGTGTACTATGTGCCAGGCACTGTGCTAAGCACCAAGGATACAAAAAGAGGCAATGGACAGTCCTTGCCCTCAAGGAGTTTACAATCTACTGGGGGAAGCAGCATGCAAACACACACACACACACACATCACACACACACACACATACATACAGACACACACACAGACACACACACACACACATATATATATATTATATATATATATTATATATATATAAAGCACACTCTATATGGGATAGATAGGAAATATTTAACAGAAGGAAGGCATTAGAATTAAGAGGGGTTGGGGAAGGCTTCCTATATAAAAGATGAGATTTTAGTTGTGACTTAAAGGAAGCTAGAGAGGTCAATAGGTAGGGTTAAGGATGGAGAACATTCCAGACATGAAGGAGAACCAGAGAAAATCCTGAAGCCAAGAGATGGCATGTAACATCCAGGAGGATGATGTCTTTGGAAGAAAGGGGACATAGTAGGGAGAAAGGGTAAGAAGACAGGAGAGGAAGGAGGGGGCTGCTTAGGAAAGGCTTTGAATACTAAACAGAGGCTTCCTTCCAGACCTAGAGACGTGGTCCTATGAGCTATATATCTAACAGTGATTAGTTCTTTAGTAGGATGAGCAAAACACAAAGAGCTCTAAATGAAGACTCCAGAAATCATTCAAATCATTTACACAAACTAGGTACAATTGAATGGTTTCCTGATTGGGTTAGGCTGCAAAGCTGATAAATGAATCACCTCTCTAGTTTTGTTCCTTTCCAAGGCTTTATGCCTCTGAGGTAGTTTAAGGGGAATAATGTATTCAGCAAAAGGGGGTCTGTTACCTCTCTTTAGGTTCCATTCTGTGGTTTTGTCAGCAGTGAAGTCTTTCCTCAAACCCTCTGGCCTCATGAAAATTGGATATGGTTTTCCAGTCAGAAGAACAAAGGCTGTGGAACCACAGACCCTCAGAGTTGGAAAAGCCTGAGATCACCTCACTCACTTTTGGATAGGTATAATTGTTAGGAGGTCTTGCTTTACAAATGCTTTTCTGAAAACTTTGTTCCTTTTTCTACCCTGTCAACCAAGTAAAAGAAGCTCAATCCCCGTTTCACTTGATGAACCTTCAAATACTTGGAGACAGTTAGTGGTTGCCCCTTAGAACATTTTTTTAGGCTAAAGATTTCTAGTACATCAGGACCAGAGCTGGAAGGGACCTTGAAGGTCATTTCCCCCCAAAGAATCACACAGTCATAGCTTGAGAGCTGGGTGGATGGAACCTCAGAGACCATACAGTCTTACCTTCTTACTCTACAATCGAGGAAACAGACCCATGGAGTTGAAGTGACTTAGCCAAAGTTTGCAAAGGTTAGTAAGGCAGCAATGGAACTCTTTGACTCCTGTGTCAGCACTCTTTCTCCTGTAACCCCCCCCCCCCCCAGCCTTTTACAGAGGAGGAAGACGAGACCCCCAGAGGTTAAGTGACTCCCTCTTCCTAGGGCGTGGCTTGGTGACCAATTCCCTTCTTGCAGGGAACACTCTTTGCTGGCCACACAAATCATTCCTAAAATGTGAAGTCCAGGACAGACACAATGTTCCAGATGTCATCTGACAAAAGGAGAGGACAGATCCTCCCCCCTCCCCTCATTGGGAGCACTGGGCTTCTGTTCATAAAATACAAGATGCCATTAGTGTTTTTGGCAACTACATTGCCCCTGATATTTAGTTAGCTGAAGTCCACTCAAATCCTCAGGTTTTTGGCACTACACTGATTCTCCCCGTGCAGTATTTGATTTTTTTTGAACCTGAGTGTGAGATCTCCAATCTATGCTGATCATTAGCGAGCCGGTTTTACTGGAAGAGAGAGCGTGAGAAAGCAAGTGAGATTTTGCTTCCTATTCTCAGAAATGGCTCATGCCTCTCTATCCCAATTCAACTTGATTCAATTTAATTAAAACATTTATTAGGCACCTTCTATGGGCCAACACGAAATTTATACACAGTCATTTGGGGGGAGGGGGAAAGTACTAACAACTAGGAGGATCAGCACTCCATGTGTGAAGTGGCGTCTGAACTTTGCATGGAAGGAGGCTGGGGATTCTGGGAGAGGGATAAGTAGAGGGAATGCTTGGACATAATTACAGAGGAGAGGGATGGAAGATCATCTGTGGAGAACTGCTACAGGCCTGTTTGACTGAATAAGAGAAGAGGAGAAGGGTGTGTGTGGGGGGGTTAATGTTGCATGTCACATCACTAGCAGTGGCCCATTGCTCTACTGTTTCCTATCTCTTTGATCCCCTTTCCTGGGAGAATTAAAGTGAATCTCAGGAAGGCTTGATGTTAGTCCATAGGTCTATGGGCTGCTCTCCTTTATTCCAGGAATACTGTAACAAACAGCATACATTTACTCTATCATAGCAACATAGATATGAAGCTAGAAGAGATTTCAGAAATCATCTAATATTGCTGATTCCCTCATTTTACAAGTGAAAAAACTGAGTCACAGAGAGGTGAAATACTGCCCTGGGGTCACACAGCTCATAGCTGTCAGAAGCAGGATTTGGGCTTCATCTCCTATATCTCATAGAGCCAGAGGACCTGGCTGAGATCTGAACTCTGCTACTGTCCACCTCACTGAATTGGGACCGGTCACTTTGCCCTTCAACTATGCCTCAGTGTCCTCATATATAAAATGGGAAGGAGAGGTTGGATTATATGATCTCAAAGGTTTCTTCTAGTTCTCAATCTTGGGTCCTAGTGATCAGTGGAAAATATGCTAGATTTGAATTTAGCTTAAAGTTTAGACTTGGTGTCAACACAACCCATGTTCAATCTTGCCTTGGACACTTATTGGCTGTATGGCCCTGGGAAAGTCTCCTTTATTCTTTGAGCCATATTTTCCTCATACAGAAGGATGGGATTGGATGGGATTGCCTCTAAGGATCCTTCCAGCTCCAGATCTGTGACTATGACTCAGTCACAGTCTCAGTTAGCTGAGCCATAGCTTGGCATTCTATTAACTTGGTAATGGTAGAGTGTAAGCTCTGTGTGCACAGAGACTTTCATTTTTGTGCCTCTGCCCAGAAGGTGTATGATAAATGCTGAATTGAATTGAATCCAGTCTATCTGTCTTCTTGGCTTTGCTTTGAGTCTAGGAGGTTACTGAAATACCAATGTTATGTGGCTTGTGAGAGAGGAATTCCACATATGACCCACCTTTCATACCTCTGCCATTCTTCTTTCTTCCCAAAGCCAGGCCATTCCACATTGTCAATGCATAGGGAAATGTGAGTGATCAGTCAGGGATTTCCTCTTCTCCCCTACCTCCCACAGGGGTATTAAGATGACCTTGAACACAGGGCCAACGTGGTCTAAGGGAAAGGAGAGGGGAAGGGGTGTGGCAGTAGAAATCAGGTTGACTTTTCCCTTAGGCCACTGTTGCCAAATATATTTTCCTGAACAGGTCCAGGACCCTATGTCCCCCATATTATTTTACATAAATAAGTAGATGAATGTGTTTGCATGTAAATGATGTGTTCTCCAAACTCTAAGTTTGTGAAATCCTGGTTTCAATTATATTTGAACCAATGGCCTAGGGAGGCCAATAAACCAATCATAGGATGATTAGATGTTGAGCTGAAAGGGGCCACTTGTGCAGCCTCTTAGCCAATAGATGAGGAAGCACAGGTCTAAGGGTTGGATTTGGACCCAAGTTCTCTGAAGCCAGAGCTGGTGCTCTTTCCACTAGGTCACAATCAACTAATACACTTTTACCAAGCTCCTACTGAATGTGGACCTTGTGAGAGGTGCTTGGGATTGGGCATTGACCTAGGATTTCATTGCTATAAGGAACTCCCAGGTGAGAGAATTCTCTCTACCAAAGTAGGTGGAAATCTACTCTTCAACTTATAGTCTCAGAGAGGGGCCTTCAGCATTGAGAGGTTCAGGACTTGTTCTGGTGACAGGCACATACTCAGGTAGACCCCAAGTGATATCTGGCATGAAGAGCACCAGGCTTCTCCAGGATGGACCTTGAATGGGAGGGAGGGAACAGGAGGTGCTAGTTAGGGAGCTGGGGCCAGAGGAGGAGCTGACCAAGGACTAGGCTCTCTTCCATGATTCTGACCTCCTGCTTCCTAGGCCCTGTACCCTTTTCTGAGCTCCTGGGGAAACTCGATTCGCCTGTGGGGATTTGACTTTCCTGGCCGTGGGGCCTTTGGAGATGGCCTCCCCTTAGGCAGGAGAGCATGAGACAGAGACTTTGGGGCTTTCTGCAGTGTCACTTTTTCCAGGCAAACTAATTGTGGTCCCTGCTGTAACAAGGGAAGGCTTAAACATCTTCTCTCTGTCCTGCTGCTCCTGCTCAAAGCTGTGCTGTCTGAGTGTGTCTGCTGGTGCCTGGGCACCATACTGCTGAGGGAGAGTGCTAAGTGTTCAGCCACGGTGGGGGAAGCACTTTGGGAGGTCCACTGCCCCAGACCTCTTCCATTTCTTGAGGCCATACTGGGCTTGACAATGAGATCCAGTAAGTAACCATTGGCAATTGTTTCCTTATTATTTCTTCTCCAGCTGTGGAGTGGAATCTTCTCTCTTTGGGGCTGATGTGATTATCTGGGTAAACTTCTGGGAGGAGTGAGCAAAGACACTCTGTCCTAACTTAATTGAAATGGCAGCTTCCTTGAGGGTAGCATGGGAAGGTGCAAAGAAAGTTAGATTTGATCCGATGACAGTAAGAGCTATAATCCAGGAGACCTCAAGGTTTGTAAAGCACTTTACGTCTCACGTCTCATTCAATCCTCACAACTATCTGGGGACACATTTTATCCATTTTATAGAAAAGGAAACAGCCTGGATGAGGTCACTCAGCTAGAGAGAGTTCGAGGAAGAATTTGAATTCAGATCTTCCTGATTCCCAAGGCTGGTGCTCCAATCCAAGATGCCAGATACCCATGACTTCAAATCTGTTCTCCTCACTTATTAGTTATGTGACTAAAGGTGAATCACTTAAATTTACCACCCATCAACCTCCTCATATGCAAATTGGAGATGATACCTGGAAGGGTTGTTAGCGATGTGATGTAGGAGAGGACCTGATGTAAAGACGAGATATGAAAAAGTGGGTTGGTTGGGGGTCGCTAAGTGATGCAGTGAATAGAGCACCAGCCATGGATGGAGTCAAGAGGACCTGAGTTCAAATATGACCTCAGACACTTAACACTTACTAGCCATGTGACCTTGGGCAAGTCACTTAACCCCAATTGCTCTGTCTTCCTCTCTCCAAAAAGAAAAAAAAAAGAAAAGAAAAAGGGGATTGGTTTAGTGGATAGGGTGCTGGCCTTAAAGATAAGAGGATGGGTTCAAATCCTGGCTGTGTGATGCCAAGGTAACTTTACCTCTTAGGGCTCTGGGTACCTGTAAGATGGGGGTTCTTGACTTTTTTTTGAGTCATGGTTCCATTTGGCATGATGTTAAAACTTATGGACTCCTCAGATGTTTTTTTAAATGGATAAAATAAAATGCATAGCATTGCAAAGGAAATCATTGAAAAATGCATTATCAAAATCTTTTTTAGAAACCATACACAAGTCTAAGACTTTACACTTTGGAGAAATGCAATCTGTGTTTGTGAAGGGTATTTCCTCATCAGAGAGTACCCTACATCAATGAGATCACAGGGTTCAGTCCTGACCCTGGCTATGATTAGCAAAAGGGAAGCAGCATGGCTTAGCCAATTAGAGGATCAGCTTTGGAATCAGGAAGATATGGGATGAATCCTGTCTTTGACATGTACTAGCTTTGTAACTGTGGACAAGCCAAGGGATGCTTAAGGGTTGAGGTAATTAACATCCCAAGAAACCATTAGGAAGAGTTCCCAGTGGATAGTAGCCATCTCTGTTCTCTATCTTTTTACTGCTTTTTCACCCCTTCCCCCAGAATGGAACTGGACAGTAGATGGCCAGTGCTCAAAGAAAACATGTTGAATTGAATTGCATTGCATTTCTCTCTCTCTCTCTCTCTCTCTCTTGCTCTTTCTGTCTCTCCTTCTTTCTTTCCCTTTCCCTCTCTCTCCCTCCCCTAACCCCCTTCTCCCAAAAGGGCAAAGGAGATTTAAGAGAGAATTTTTAGTGCTATTGAAAGGGAGGAAAGATGGCCCCTTGGTTGGGGGAAGGCAGCCCAGTGTTGTTGCATATTTAAAGAGGGGAAGGTAAGAGGTTGATTCTTGGTTCCTGTAATGATTGCTCACATTTATAAATTTCTCTAAGGCTTACAAAGCACTTTCCTTCCATCCACCTTGTGAGGGAGGTATTTTCATTCCCATTTCACAGATTGGAACTTGAGGCTCAGAGAACTTTATAGACTTGTTGAAGATCATGCAACTAGAAGGAATTGGAGGCAGGATTATATTCTCTTTTCTCTCCTGCTTCTGAATCCAACCCTCTTTCTATAACATCATCTTGTCTTCCTTAATGAGTGAAAGGTGATAATTATGCTATTTTAAATCTAATTAATTTCTTCCACCTGTCTCCAATTTGTGGTATGTTGGATGAAGAGCTAGTCTCTAATTCAGGAAGACCTGAGTTCAAGTCCTACCTATGATACAAGCAGGCCAGCTGACCAGTCAAGGCCCCAGGCAACTCTAAGAGTATAATCTGTAGAACAGGTACAGATCTTCACTGGTATAGGGAGTTTTCCTGTTATGGGTTCCCTACACAACTCAAAATCAGAGATCTAGTCCAAAAGAGTGGATAAGGTTAAGTTTTTCAGAAATGTTAGTGGCTGATTCTTTTTTCCTTATATTGTAGGAAGGAGGTGAACACAGTTATTCCTGTCCCACTTACTTGAATTTCTCCCCCAGACAGCATAATACGGTGGAAAAATGGCTCTCTTTGGAAGCAGGCCTGAGTTTAAATCTACTTCTATCTTTCTGACCTCAGCTAAGTTTCTTCACCTGTATGGCCTCAGTCCCCTCAAATGAAGAGATTAGGTCAGATGATTTCAAAAGTTCCTTCTGCTGGTTGATCTAGACCTCCAGGCCAGGTGGACAAAAGCAGTTGTGGACCCTGCTAGATAATGGGAGGGATACAGATAAATCCAGATGTGGTCCCTGCCCTCAAGAAGATCTTATATTTCGAGGCTTTATTTTGTACTGCATTTCAATTGCTAACCACCTGGAATCCTTATGGAAATAGTTGTGGTGTACATCTTGGTAAATAATAAGTCCCAATAAGCGCCTAGCCACAGCATTGTTCAGGTCTGAGAGTCCTCAGGCCAAAAGTGATGGAGGAGACAAAAGGGCATGGTGGTCTTTGAGTCAAACTACTCTTCTTGGAGTTCATGGTCAAGGTGAGCATTTTTCATTGCCATATTGTTACATCGAAATAGTCATGGCATCAGGAGGTGCTGGGATGATTGCCCTACTTGGGTACAAAGGGAAATGTTAACTTTAGAACTCTTTGGGGTCTCAGCAAGGAGAGGAGGAGCACTGGGGGCTGAGACAGGTCCACAGACACCGAAGCAGTGAAGAGGGATGGAATGGGAGCTCTTCCTGGTCTGGGAGTCAGGAGGCACGGGAGTGGGGGAGTGGGAGAGTGGGGGAGTGGAGGTGGGGGAGTGGGGAGGTCTGAAACCCAACTTGGACTCTTACTAGCCATGTGACTTTTAAGTGCAATTCATTTAATCTCTCAGAAGCTCAGTTTCCTCATTTTAAGAATAGGGACAATAAATTTGCACTAGCCACCACATGGGGTTATTGTGAAGAATGTACTTAGAAACCTTAAAACTCTGCATCAGTGTGAGTTATTATGACTATTAATGGAAATTGGGAAAGTCACTCAATTTCCATGGGCTTCAGTTTTCTCACCTATCAAATCAGAAGGTTTGAATGGACAACTTGGTTGAAACTTATTCATTTTGTGTAGTCAAAGCATCCCATTTTCCTCATGCTAATCTTGTGGAGAGGGAGTAGAGGAAGGGGTGGTAGACTAGATAATAGATAATTAAATGAATTCTGGTCTGATTGTTTGACCAGAACCAAAATACAGTTAAAGTTTAATATCAGATTGGAAGGGTGTCTCCAGTGGAGTTCCTCAGGGATCATACTTGGTTCTATAGAATAAGAAAAAAAATTATCCAAGACTTGGATAAAGGCTTATTGAAATATCAAATGATTCGAAGCTGGGTATGATAGCTAGTTATCACTAGAGGACAAAGTCAGGATCCAAAAAAGATCAATAGTCTAGAAGATTGGGCCAAATTTCATACGGATAAATATAAAATTGTATACTTGGGTTAAAAAAATTAATGTCACAAGTCCAAGACAGCAGAAGTATGATTAGATGAATATTTGTCTGAAGAGATCTGAGGGTTTTAGTGGGCAGAAATCTCAGTATGAGTTAGGAATGCGATGGGATAGCCATCAAAGAGGATTTGATTTTAGATTGCACCAGCCATAGCTTTTAGGAAAAGGGAAATAATATTCCTACCATTCTCTGTCCTGGCTAGACCCTTTCTGGGCATTGTGTTCAGTTCTGAACTCTACAGTTAAGGAAGGATGTTTATGAGCTAGAGAGTGTCCAAGGGTTGACAGCCAGAATGGTGAAGGGCCTTAGGTCCATACTGTATGATGAGTGATTGAAGGAAATAGGGATGATTAGCTTGGAGAAGAAAGAAAGAAATGACTTAGTGTTTGTGGGGAACATCAGAGTTGTCTTCAAGAATATGAAGGGCTAGAACTCTTCTGCTTGGCTCCACAGGGCAGAATCAGACTCCGTGGGTGGAAGGTGTAGAGGGGCATATTTAGTTTGGACAGAAGGAAAAAAAGGACTTGTGATTTAGAAAGTGGGCCAAAGTGATTTGGTCTATTTGGGGGTGGGGTGGGGTGAGTTCTCCCTCATTGGAGATCTTCAGACAAAGGAGAGAGGGGTGTCAGCTGTGGGGTAAGCTGGAGTGGAAATTTTGTTCATTGAGGCCAATTGGCCTACATGGCTTCCAAGGCCTGTGATTATGTAACCGCTAAAGCTTCTTCAAGCCCTGACATTCCAGAATCTTGACTAATGCTCCGTGGGCTGCATTGGGAGGTTATTATCCCCCCCCCCCCACCCCGACCCTTTTTGTTTTTATGTTATTTTCTGAATGTAAGGGGGGGGTTGTATTGACCATATGGTAAATAATATTATGGGGGAGTTGTTTCCCTGAAGGAAAATGGGAAGAAGGAATGCTCAGGGCGCTAGAAATCCACCCTGCTCAGCTGCGTTGCCTCGGCCGTCAGACAGAGCTTTCGACACCCTCTGACTCCTGTGCTCCTTGTTCTATTTTGGCAATGTGTCCCACCTCCACACAGGGTGGGAGGCAGAAATGAGACATTTGGGAAGATGAGATGAATGACTGGGGTTGGGCCTCCTGCTTCAGGGGCTTTGTAAGAAACACTGAAAGGCAGGACATGGTTTCCTCATTCCCTGGGTTCTAGAATGAAGCCCCCCGTGAAGAAAGGAAATGTGAATCCCATGAAAAATTCTTAACATTTCCACATTTGAATTCTTCTTGCCTCCAAAAAGCTACTTCCGGGGTTAGCACAGAGCTAGTCTTCTTGGATTTCCTTTTCTAAATAGAGGAAGAGCCAAGTTATGGTCTGTTTCAGGCTCAAGGTCATGGACTTCCGCTTTAGCCAATACTTGATTTTTCAGGAGCTGATTACCCAGTTTGTGGCTTATCTAGGTCTGGTAGGTATTGTGTATTTTGCTTCTCTTGCTCCTTCCCTCAGGCTGCCTGTTTTGGGGGCACTACAGATTCACTACCCTTTCCCTCCAGCAGAAGATGGATGTAGCAAAGTAAATGGAAAGTAAATTGCAAATGTGGAAAGCTGGTGCTTTAAAAAAAAGCAGCGGGCAGAGCCAGGGTCTTGGGTAGAGCTGTGAATAGGAAACCTACCTTGACTTTTGACTCTTTACAGTACAAGGGGTAGAGTTCCACATCCTCATCTCAATTAATGTAAAGACAAAATGTTCTAAGCCCTGATACCTTTACCAGGCATTAATGCCTCTTTGATGAGTCATACATTAATGCTTCAATCAACAAAGATGATCTGTTTTAATGTGTAAACAAGATTGACCTTGACACAGACACCTTTATTGAATAACAAGACTTTAAAAAAAATGAATCATAGAATCAATCACTCAATCAACAGGAGCAAGGGTTAAGGAATGTTCCTATAAAAATGTGAATAAGTCCTTAATTTGAGAGAATTCTAGGCTTTGGTAATTGAATGAGAACAGATGATGATATATGGAAAACATCTTATGATTGGCTGAAAGAACGAAGCACACACACCTCTCAATCATTGGAAGATTCCAAATAAGGGAGTTCATCAGTTTGAGAGTTGGAGCCAGAAGTGGAAAACCAAGGCTTTGAGAGGAAATCAGTTTTGGAAGGGTGAAGGGAACTTTTGGACTTTCTCTCCTCCCTTCTCCCTAACACTGACTGTGTTATTAGAGAGATTAGCCCAGTTGGAGACAATGCATAAACCTGGGAGTGGAGATACATCCCAAGGATAGATGGATATGGAAAGATAGATGAAGATAGCAGCTTCAGAGAGCATGATCCCTCATGGCAGAGATATATGCTACCTATGGATTCAAGAAATAACCCATTCCTGGGCCACCCACCTAGCAGAGAACTACACCAAAGAGGAAGTACATGAGGGAGAAAGGATTTTCAATACCAAGAGTTATCTTCCTCATTTGTCATATGTGTGCCTTACTACCACTGAGCTTTAACCCACCATTCCCATGGAAGCTGAATGTATTTATGTGGGAGTATGTTTTAGGCTCTTAGGAAGAATGTTTTCGTAATAACTGTTCTTACAGTATCATCTTAATACATGTCTTTTCTAAAAGCTATTTAACTTTACCAACTGGTTGTCAATGGGACAAACACTAGTGGGGGCTCAGAAGCTGCAATGTGAGAAGTGCAAACTCCTAGGCTTCCCCATAGAATACAAGGTGATGTACCCCTGGGAACTGTGATCCATAAATACAGGTGTTGGTTGGTGGTAATGGCCCTTGAGGAAGTGTTACATTTATAAAATTAGGGGTTTGGACTAAATACTCCCTAAGTTTTCTTCTAGATATAACATTTGGATTCCATGATAATTTGTTATGTGCTAATGGCTTGGAGGCTAGGAGGAGGAGGAGGAATCTTTTATTCTGCTACTTTTCTATTTTTGTTACATACTGTTCTCTTCAATGTGTTCTATTTAACTAAGCTACTCACTGTTTTCCACATCCAGGATCATAAATTTATAGCTGGAAGGGACCCCTGAGATCATTTAATTCAATCCTCTCATTTTACAGATGAAGAAACTCAGGCTGAGAAAGGTTAAGTGACTTCTCCAAAGTGACAGAGGCAATGGGTGTCAGAAGCAAGTTTTGAACTCAGGTCCTCCAATTATAGAACCATTTTTTCCATTGTATTATGTCCTAAATTTTCTCATCTTTGTTCATGATATTACCATATCCCCTTCCCTCTGCTCTCCAACTATTGAATTACTATCCATCCTTTAAAGCCCAACCAACTAATTAACTAATAATGTCAGAGAATTGTTCTGGGCGCTGGAGATACAATTAGGAAAAATGAAATGGTCTCTGCTCTCAAGGAGCTTTGTAAAAGTCCCTTTAATTCATCTTGTGTCCTATTTGTTGGGAGAATATTTCCTGAGAGCGTTTCAGCTTGGTGTCAAGAACAACAGCCTTTCTGTGTGAACTTGGGTAAGTTTTTTTTTCATGCTCAGACTTTTTTCATGCTCAGTTTTCTCATCCAGGAAATGGAGTTGGATTCTAATACTATTATCTATGAAACCTACCCTACTTATTTCACACAATTATTGTGAGGCTCATGTGCAATAATAGGTGTGGAAGGGTTTTGAAAAGTTACTATGGTTAGAGCCCCCAGGACTTTGAATCAGGAATACCTGGGTTCAAATCTTGCCCTAGAATCTTATTAGTGTTGTGACCATGAGCAAGTTACTTCACCTCTCTGACTCTCAGTTTTTTCATCTGTAAAATGGGCATAAATATAGCATCTAACTCATAGGCTTGTTGTTAGGAACACATTAGATTATATTACAATCTACTACTTTGCAAACCTTAAAGGGCTATGAAAATGTGGGCTACATATCTTGAGATAATATAAAGCTTTCGCAGACTTTAAAGCATCATATAACTATCTGTGGTGATAGTTGTTGTTATGTAGCTGCTGCAGCTGCTATGAGGCAGTGTAACTGAGTGTAGAGGATCCTGTCACTGGAGTCACGGAGAGCTGGTTCGAGTTTCACTTTTGGCATATACTGATCATGTAACCTCAGGGAAGTCACTTGACCATTAGTGATCTAGGCAGTTCTCTAAGACTGGAAATTGCAGAGAGTTGGGAGAGGCAGTTGACAGCTATAGCACCATCAATTTAGAGCAGAGAGGCATTCTATGGAGATCATTGAGCCCAACCTTCTCATTTTACATATGAGAACACTAGGTGGAAGGGACCTTTGAGGTTATCTAGTCCGACTCATTTTAGAGTTGAGGAAGTTGAAGCCTAGAGACATTAAGTAATTTGGCCAAATCATGCAGGTAACAAGGGCTAGAGTCAGAATTTGAGCTTAAGTCCTTTGACTCCAAATTCAGTACTCATTCCACTAAACTATGCTGCTTCCCAAAAGTTCCCCACACTGATGAAGTTATATTCATTGCCATTGTCATCATCATCGTCATCATCAATGTCATTATCCATCCTTTCATCTATTCATACTTCCATCCATCCACTCATCCACCCGTCCATCCATCTTTCCCTGGATTTATTGCCTCTGCTCTCGGAATGTCTTCTGGTTACTTACTTGTGTGGTATTTTGTACCAGTCCTTTTTTCCCCCTTGGCTTGAAATGGATTCAAGACATGGGTAACCACTTGTACAAAAACCTAGAAGTGGGAGATGGAATGCAGTAGACAGGAAATGGTCAGCAGACCAGGCAGGTGGGAGCCAGATTGGGGAGGGTCTCCAACGCCAGGCTTTAGAATTTGTCTCTTATCCTTGAGGCAATAGGGGGCCCCTGAAACTTCTCCAAGAGGAGAATGACATGGTCAGACCTGTGGTAGAGGAAAACCAACATGGCAGCTGTG
>CM053590.1:14477978-14547132 GCA_028646515.1 Pseudochirops corinnae | reverse complement strand
CACAGCTGCCATGTTGGTTTTCCTCTACCACAGGTCTGACCATGTCATTCTCCTCTTGGAGAAGTTTCAGGGGCCCCCTATTGCCTCAAGGATAAGAGACAAATTCTAAAGCCTGGCGTTGGAGACCCTCCCCAATCTGGCTCCCACCTGCCTGGTCTGCTGACCATTTCCTGTCTACTGCATTCCATCTCCCACTTCTGGGTTTTTGTACAAGTGGTTACCCATGTCTTGAATCCATTTTATCCTTACTCCTCCCTCCTAGGACCCCTAGGGTCTTTCAGTACATATCTTAGGCACCATTTCCTATATGAGGCATTTTGCCACTCTTTTCCATCCAGATATCAGTTATCGTCTTCTTGAAATGACTTTGTGTATACTTTATACATGTGTATATGTATTATCTGCCCATTACAATGTGAGCTCCCTGAGGGCAGGAGCTGTTTTACTTTTCTTTTTATCCCCAACATCTGGGGCAGCTAGGTGGTGCAGTGCATAGAGCACTGGGACTTAGACTTAGAAAGACTTGAGTTCAAATCCTGCCTCAGATACTTACTGCCTGTGTGACCCTGAACAAATCACTCAACCTTGTTTGCCTCAGTTTCTTCACCTATAAATTGAGCTGGAGAAGGAAATGGCAAATCACTTCATATCTTTGCCAAGAAAATCCCAAATGAGGTCACAGAGAGTTGGACACAACTGAAAAAAACTGTACAACAACCCCCAACATCCATCACAGTGCCTGCCACGTAGTAGGCCTGTAATAAGTATTTGCTGAATCGAAAGGAATTCTGCCATTCCTAAGTATACACCATATCCAGAAGGCTCACGTTTGGGGACATGGCAGCTCTTCTTAGTTGTATGTCTAAGAAGTCCTATAAAATGGTCTTGAGGGGAGGCATAGAGGAGCTGAGTGCTAATGGCCTATTGACAAAAATAGGTAAAGCATGAGGCCTGATGTGTAGCATGTTGTGGTTAAGTAGTTGCCCAGAATTCAGGAGTGGCATTCATTGTAAGTGGCACTCAAAAACCGGTTCTGCATTAGCCAAAGGAAGGGGAGGATGGAGGCCATTGTTTGAATTATTTAGGCTAAAGCAAGCTTGTGGTTCTCATTAGGGTTATCCAGGCCATCTCCCCATGCCTTCAATTCACTCTGGTGGTGCCCACGCAGCCTTTGAAAATTAATCACAAATGGTCATCTAGACACAGTGCCCATTCGATTGGTGTGTCATACACAGCCTTGCAGGTTAAAGGAGTGACTATTCACCAGCCACAGGAGACGTCAAGCAATGGCCTTGGTCCAGGGTACCAGGGACAGTCGGTGACTCAGCTGATGGTCTTGGTAGATCTTCGAGGATTTGTGAGCAACTGATATCCCAGGCCTTTGTTTGTCCAGAGAAGCGCTCCACTCTTGAGCTGAATTGACGTTCCCTGTAGTTTTCATGGACTTTTAAAGGAGCAGGGTTCAAACACTGGCTATTTCTCTTTTCTCTCTCCCATGTGTCCATTCATGTTTTTTTCCTTTTAAACAAGGACATGGAAAACAAACACAGAGGAAGCTCCTTTAAATGACCTCCTGCAGGGGCAGGTCAAACACTTGTGATATAGGCTGCTTTTGCTGGCCTTTGCTGAATGTAGTTTTTTTTTGAGGACTTGAGTTGGCCTGGGCTGATAAGAAGAGCTCCAAGGTCCCTCTTCAGAATGGCACATGGGATAGCTCAAGTATTATTATCCACATTTCACAGGTAAGGAAACAGATTCAGAGGCAAAGTGACATAGGGTCCAGAGGAGTAACTAGGGCAGGGCAATGAGAGCGCTTAACCAGGGTGCCAGGGGCATGCTTCCTCCCTCAGATGTTTCATGACTTGCTGCCAGTTTCACGCTTTGCTCACTCACAACCACAGGATATCCAAACCCAAGCTATCACCACTCATGGTCCTGTGCCCATTGCACCTTTCTCCCAGGGGTTGGTAGGCCCACTATATTGCAATGTCTTTTTGCTGCATGCCAGGGTCTAGAACAATAACTGCCACTGTGCCTTTTTCCACTACCATGCCCCCGTCTTCTGCTTCCTCTGGAGACTGGGGGAAGGAGATGTGATGGTATTGGTTCCTTTGGGAGGGTATGATTTGGGTAACAGGATGTCTCTCCTCTGGTGTGACTGTGCCCTATCACAAATTGCCTTTGAGAAAGCCACCTGTGGCACAATGGAGGTGATGACTAATGTCCAACCAAGGTGTGATAAAGTTTTCCCAACCCCCAGGTGTGTTTTTCCTTGGCCCAACTCTACCCTATCTCTTCCCTGGTCACTGAGCTTGTTAATTCATGGCACATAAAGAAATGACCAGAGGTGAGAGTTAAGCCTAGGTCAGCTGACTCCAAGTCTAGTGTTCTGTCCCCTGGATGGTGCCTATGGTCTCTGGTCCCTCCTAGCTCAACACTTGTATGAAATATATGTAGGAAACTATTTTGAGAGGCATGGTGAAAGGTGTCTCTTACTTGGAGTCAGGAGAGACCTGGGTTTGAATTCTGCATCTGATACTATTGATTTTACAGGTGAGATGAGAGACAGAAAGAGGGAGAGGGAGACAGAGAGAGAGAGAGAGAGAAAGAGAGAGAGGGAGAGAGAGAGGGAGGGGGAGAGAGAGAGAGAGAGAGAGAGAGAGAGAGAGAGAGAGAGAGAGAGAGAGAGAGAGAGAGAATAACATGGTTAATATCACACAGTGGCTAAAGGAGCTGAGATTCCAACCCAGGACCTCAGACTCCAAATCTAAAGCTCCTTCCCCTTTAACATGGTGGCATACAATCCAATCATGATTTCATGTAGTTGAGATGAGAAGACATTCAAAGGTTTAGAGCTGTCTGAAGAAGACATCTAAGCTTACAATTCTCATCATTTTCTCCACAGCAAACCTCAGATCAGACTTCTTTCCTTTAAGCCTCCTAATATAAATTATACATTAGTTCACTATTCCTTGCCCTGAAACCACCCAAACCCTGGCTAGCCCATATGTCAACCATCAATAAGGGGCAGGGATCCCTGAGAGGGAGGTATGTCAAGTGTCTTCTGGTAGTCCAAGAAACACCCAATATATGAGGTTGCAGACATGATCTGCTTTTTTCCCAGAGAGCAGATCTAGGACAAACTGGTGGAAGACAGAGAGGCTGATCATAGACACGAGCCCAGGAAGTACTATTTTAGCTGTAAGAACAGTCCAATGGTCCAGCTTCCCGGTGAGATCATTGGACCTCCCTGTCATTAGACGTGACCAAGTTAGGCTGATGGTCCTTCTTCAGAGATGGCAGTCTGATGCAGAGGGAAGAGGATTGGGCTGACATTTGGGAAACCCAAGTTCTAGTCCCAGCCCCATACCCTAAGAAGTTCTGAGAATTTTGTTGTTGTTTCTTTAGTCATTTTCAGTCGTTTCCAACTCCATTTGGATTGTCTTGGCAAAGACGCTGAAGTGGTTTGCCCTTTCCTTCTCCAGCTCATTTTACAGACGAGGAAGTAGATTTTTTGATAGAGCATTTATTGTTTACTACGTTCCAGGTTCTGTGCTAAGCACAAGAGATACAAAAACAAAAACAAACCCAAAACAAGAGTCTCTACACTCAGTGGGTTTATATCCTGATGGGAGAAAGATAATATATGAAGGAGAGGTGGAAAGTGGAGGGAGAGATGGCAGTAGTGAGAGTGAGTAGTAGTAGTACAGAGTGAGTTGGCAGGCAAAAAGCGGAGAGGCTGAGACTTCTGGTGATGTGATGGTTCTGTGCAAGGACTCACACCTATGCAGTGCCTAGCCTGCTCAGGGCGGAGTCTTCCTCATAGGTCAGGGTCAAACCAGAGGGAGAAGAAAGTCAACTTAGCTTGGGAGCAGGACTGTCAGCAACATGACACTTTGCCAAGTTCAGCTCACGTTCAAGCCTAGCATTCTTTTACTGGACTTGTTGTGAGTGCTTGTGATCCCTTTTCCTTCTTCTTAAAGGAATGTGCTGCCCAAAGTTGGGACTTGGCCACTTGTTATAGCCTTGGACCTATGTTTCATAGTGTTTGTTACTTATGGTGCAGGGATCACCCTCATCCTCTTCCAAAAGGAGTTGCAGCTCTGTATTTGCATGGACCAGGTTCTGTCCTGGGGACCCAACACCGAAGAAAGATGTCAGGGTTTTTTCTTTTTCCCTTTAAGGAGAAAATCCCTTATACAAAGCTTACATCTAAAATCTCCCTTAAAGAGTTACAAAGCCATGTCTAAGTCTTCTTGACTCTGTTTAGGGTTTTCTTGGCAAAGATATTGGAGTATTTTGCCATTTCTTTCTCCTCATTTTACAGATGAGGAAATGGAGGCAAACAGAGCTAAGTGACTTGTCCAGGGCCACACAGCTAGTGTTTGAGACCAGATTTGCTTTCAGAAAGTCTTCCTGACGCCAGGCTGTGTGCTCTGTGCACTATGGCGCCACCAAGTTGCAGATATCAGGTATAGGGTTGCTATTTATTTCCTCCACTACAAAATAAATGCTTAGAACACAAAACATTCACAAGTGGGCATTAATAAATATTGAAAGCATATAAAAATGCCCTTGTACTTCTGTCAGACTCTGCTGGAAGGTCAAGGCCCTTTGCAGGCCTGTGACAGATGATTCCCTTTCCTCTCTCACCTGAGCTGTCTGCACAACAAAAGGCCTGGTTTTCCTAGAAATTCAGGGCACGATGTGCTTCCGTTTCCCATGTCCTGTTGGCTGCAGAATCTTCCTGGCGGCTTCTCCTCTAAGGAGCAGTGCAGTTTTGGGAAGTACCTCCTGCTGGGCCACTGACACTTAATAACTGTTTATCGATGGATGATCCCATTATATTGCTATATAATGGCACTGTGTATTTCAAATGATCTCCAAGCTTGTAAAATATATATCCCAATAAATAGAAAGAGCCCTGAATTTGTAGTTAAAAGAATTGGGTTTGAATTCCACTTCTGCCTCTTGCCATCTATATAACCGTGGAGAAGCCACTTCCACTCTCTGGCCTCAGTTTCCACTTCTGTCATTAAGGGGAGTGGGCTAGATGACTTCTAAGGTCCACCCCAGCTCTAAAGCTTTGTTCCCAGGTTTGAACAAGCAGTCTCCCTTTCCTTTCCCCACAGTTCCCTAATCTTCCTCCTCAATTGGGTGTGGGGGACAATGAAGGGGTGGAGATATCTTTCTGGAAACACTCATTGTTAGGTGGTGCAGTGGATGAAGCCCTGGATCCAGAGTTAGGAAGATCTGAGTTCAAATGTGACCTCAGACATGGACTAACTGTGTGATCTTGGGCAAGTCACCTGACTTCTGTCTGCCTCAGTTTCCTCATCTGTAAAATGGGGCTGATAATAGCACCTATCTTTGTTGTTGTGAGGATCAAGCAAGATAATTTTTGTGAAGTGCTTTGTAAACCTTGAAGTGCTATGTATGTTCTAGACAATATTATTACTGTTGTTAATGTTCCTCATTTTGTGTCAGTGAAGGGGTCTTTGGAAAATGTCAAGGCTCATCTGCTTCCTGTCTCGATGTCCTCTTGCTGCTGTCGAGACGGCCCCTTGGCAGTGGCTGCTTTGGGAAAGTCATTCCTCCTCTGTACTCAGTGGGGGTTTATTAGGCAACCAGACAGCCCTGTGCTAAATATGGAGGGAGGTGTGGTGAGATGGACCTTGTTAGGGAGGCAGTGCTGGTTACCAGAGCAGCTGGGCAACCCTCCCTCTGAAACCTGACTTTCGTCTTTTGTATTTGAGTCTTATGGAGGCTCCTAATTCAGTTCAACTCAACAAGTATTTATAAAACACCTGCTGTGCATTATTAGGCTCTGCACCATCATCTTCATCGTACCCTGCCTGGGTTAAACTCATCATCATGGAGGCTGCTTCCACCTTGCTCCTCACCACCTCCCTGCAGCCTCAGCTGCCTCCCCTCTGATGGGAGAGCTGGAGAGCAGAGTGAAAAACTCCTCCCATCCCCTCCCTCGATGGGGGGCCGGGGAAATGGCAGCCAGCTCTTCATCTGCCCCAGCTTGACTTCACCTCCATCACTCCATCATGCCCCTCTCCCACCTGCCCTCTGCAATCCCCCCTTTCCAGCTTCCTTTTGGGTGTTGTCTTCCCCGGTTAGACAGTAAGCTCCTTGAGGACACAGATTGTATTTATTTTTCTTATTTTATTCCCATGGCTTAGTATAGGGCCTATGCATAGTAGATGCTTAGGAAATATCTATTTTATTCTATCATATGTACTAGGAATTGGGGATGCAAAGACAGAAACATTCACTAACCTCAAAGAAGGTGTTTTACTAGAGTAGGGGGTCTTTACCTGGAGTTTAAACTTTAAGAAATATATACACACACATGTACATACATATGTATATGTGAGTGTGTGTGTGTCACCTTTGACACCTTCTTTTCTTTGAGTCTTGGTCATGTCAGGTATAAAACTGAAGGGTTTGCGCTTGAAGGCTTGTATGAAAATGAGGACAGGGAACCTCTTTTGCTTTGTACTGGCTTTGTGATTTCACTGATATGGGGCATTCCCTTTACCAGTGCCAAATGCTGCCTGTTTTGCAATTTGTAATCTCAGAGTGTTGCCTGAGGTTCGGAGAGGTTGGTTGATTTACACTGGCTCCCAGAACTAGCAGCACATCAGTCAGGGTGGGACTCAGGACCCAGGTCTTCCACTCTCTATTTACAATTCCATACTGTCTCTAAATACAAAACAAGTGTAAAGTCATTGCTTTCTGTGGAGAAAGCTAATAACTTGAAGAGGGGTCAGGAAGGGCCTCTGGAAGGGAGCTGGCAATTCCAAGAGACAGAAGTGAAGAGAGAGAACATTGCTTGTAGGCAGGGTGAGAGATGGAAAGTGGGGGGTGATGGGTTGGAGAAGGTTGGCCATCACCACACTGTGATGGGCATCAAGGTCAAACAGAGGAGCAAGAGGGAAGGTGTCAAAGGTCACCTCCCCCTAGTACCAGGGTTCTTAACCTCTGGTGCATCACGGGCCCCTTTAACAGCCTGGTGAAACCCAAGGACATCTTCTCAGAAGAATGTTTTTAAATGCATAAAATTAATAGGAAAACCAATTGAATTGAAATTTGTTGTTATTCAGTTGTGTCTGACTTTTTGTGACCCCATTTAGGGTTTTCTTGGCAAAGATACTGGCGAGATTTGCCATTTCTTTCTCCAGTTCATTTGACAGATGAGGAAACTGAGGCCCACTGGGTTAAGTGACTTGCCCAGGGTCACACAGCTAGGTGCCTGAGGCCAGATATGAACTCACTGTGAGTCTTCCTAAGTCCAGGTCCAATGCCCTATGCGCTGTGCCATCTAGCTGCCATTATATTGAAACACACACACACTCACATATACATATGTATGAAAGTGTTTATAGAGTAGCAAATAGGCTCTGGGCTCACCCTCCCAACTTACACTTGGAACAATCAGTATGTGTCTGAGGTGCGATTTGAACTGGCAAATGTGTAACAACCGGATCTCAAGAAGAAACAAAACCAAGACTGTACACATTATACACTTCAAAAAGTTATTTATTTATTTATGACATTAATTTAAAAAAATTGAATTCTACATTTTCTTACTCTCTCCTGACCCTCTCGCACCCAAGGAGAAGGAAAGCAATATGTGGGTTGTTCATGTGAAATCATATAAAACATATTTCTCAATGAGTCATTTCACCCCAAAGCCAGAAAAATAAAGAAAGTGAGAAAATATACTTTGATTTGCACTCAGAGTTCATCAGTTCTTTCTCTGGTGGTAGATAGCTTTTTTTTTTTTGTCATGAATCCTTTGGAATTATCTTGGATCATTGTCTTTATCAGAGTAGCTAAGCCTTTCATAGTTGATCATCATTACAATGTTACTGTTACTACGTACGATGATCTCTTGGTTCTTCTAACTTCACTTTGCATCTTTTCACATAGATCTTCCCATGGTTTTCGAAAACCATTTCCCTTGTCATTTCTTATAGTACAATAGTACTCCATCACAATCATGTACCACAAATTGTTTGGATATTCCCCAGTTAATGGGCATCCCTTCAATTTCCAAATATTTGCCACTACAAAAAGAGTTGCTATAAATGTTTTTGTACAAATAGGTCCTTTTCATTTCTGTTTGGGACACGGACCTAGTAGTGATATTGCTGGGTCAGATTATAGGCAGAATTTTATAGCCTTTTGGGCATAGTTCCAGATTGTTCTCCAGAATGGTTGGACTAGTTCACAAGTCTACTAACAGTTCATTATTGTACTTCCTTTTCCTCATCCCTTTTGACATTTGTCATTTCTGATAATTGTGGGGTTGTACCTGAGTTGTTTTAATTTGTCTTCCTTTAATCAATTGTGATTTAGAACATTTTTTCATATGTCTGATAGCTCTGATTTCTTCTGAAAACTGCTTGTTCATAGTTCTTATTTTTATAAATTTGATTCGGTTCCCTATATATTTGGGGAAAAAAGCCTTTATTGGAGCAACTTACTGTGAAAATTTTTTTGATATTGCTTGATTATCTATTATGCCTTTTATCAAATTATAGTTTCCCTGATTATCTCTTTTAATTAGGTCTATCTTTGCTTTTGCTTTGTCTGAGATCATGATCCCTGCCCCCATCTTTTTTACTTCATCCAAAGTATAGATTCTGTTCTGGTCCCATATTTTAACTCTGTGTGTCTTTCTGTTTCAAGTGTGACTCTTGAAAACAACATATAGTTGGATTCTGGTTTCTAATCCATTCTATTATCTGGTTCTGTTTTATGAGTGAGCCCATCTTGTTCACATTCACAGTTAGGACTTCTAACTGTGTATTTCCCTCCATCCTATTTTCTTCTATTTCTCTCTGTCTCTGTCTCTCTCTCCTGTGTCTGCTCAAAAGTCTGTTTTGCTTCTGACTACTGCCTCCCTTAATCTGCCCTCCCTTTTATCATCATCTCCCTTTATCTATTCCCTTCCCCTCCTCTTTCAGTGTTTGGTAAGATATATTTCTATACCCAACTGAATACATACATACAGAATATATATATATTCTTCCTTCTTTGAACCAATTCTAATGAGAGTGAGGTTCAAACATTGCCTACTTACCATTTTCCTCTCCATTGTAACAGCTTTTCTTGGTACACCTATTTTTGTGAGATAATTTTCACCATTCTACCTTTTCCTTCTCCTTTCTCCCAGTGCATCCCTCTTTCTCACCCCTTAATTTTTTTATAGCATCTCAACATAATTGACTCACACCCCACATCCCCTCTCTATGCAAGACTGCTTTTAACTGCCCTAATAATGATAAAAAATTCTTAAGAATTACATGTATCATCTTCTCATATTGGAATGTAAACAGATTAACTTTATTGAGTCTTTTATAATTACTCTTTCATGTTTACCTGTTTATGCTTCTCTTGCGTCTTGTATTTGAATGCCAAATTTTCTATTCAACTAGGGTCTTTTCATCAAGAATGCTTGAGAGTTCTCTATTTTTATTAAATGTCCAATTTTCTCCTGAAGGATTATACTCAGTTTTGCTGGATAGGTTGTTTTTGATTGTAATTCTAGCTCTTTTGCTTTCCAAATATCATATTCAAAGACCTCTGCTCCTTTGTTGTGGAAGCTGCTAAATCTTGTGTGACCCTGACTGTGGCTTCACAACATTTGAATGGTTTCTTTCTAGTTGCTTGCAATATTTTCTCCTTGGCATGGGAGCTTTGGAATTGGCTACAATATTCTTGGGAGTTTTCATTTGTTAATCTCTTTTAGGAGGTGATAGGTGAATTCTTTTAAATTTCTATTTCACCCTTTGGATCTGAAATATCAGGGCAGTTTTCCTTTATAATTTCTTGAAATATGATGTGTAGGCTCTTTTTTTAGTTATAGCTTTTAGGTAGTTCAATAATTCACAAATTACCTATCCTCAATTTATTTTCTAGGTCAGTTGTTTTCTGATGAGATAGTTCACATTTTCTTCTATTTTTTGATTTTTTTTTGACTTTGTTTTATTGTTTCTTGATGTTTTTTAGAGTGATTAGCCTCCATTTGCCCAATTATAATTTTTAAAGGAAGTATTTTCTTCAATGAGCTTCTGTATCTCTTTTTCCATTTGATCAATTCTATTTTTTAAGGAGTTCTTTTCTTTGGTGAATTTTTGTGCCTCTGTTACCATTAGGCCAATTCTTTTTTTTTTTTAAAGGTATTATTTTGTTAAATTTTTTTTGTGCTCCTTTTACCAAGCAGATAATTCTCTTTTCATGATTTTCTTATATCACTCTGATCCCCCCGTCCAATATCCCCCCTACTACTCTTATCTCTCTTTTTTTTAAACTCTTCCAGGAATTTCTGTTGGATTTGTGTCCAAGTAGCATTTTTCTTTTCTTTTCTTTTTTTTGAGACTTCGCTTATAGCTGTTTTTACACTGTTGTCTTCTCCTGAATTTCAGATTTCAGACAGCTAATTAGACTTAATGTCAGAAAAAAGAAAAACAAACAAACTTCCTAACAATCAGTGGAATGGGCTGCCTTAGGTGGTACTGAATTCCTTCTTATTGGAGTTCTTCAAGTATTTCAGGAGGACTATTTGGGGATATTGGGTAGATATGAGTTTGACCCAATGATATCTGAGGTCCTTTCCAGCTCTGGAATTCTGAGATTTCTTGATTCTGAGATTCAATTGATAACCAATCAACAAGTAGGCAAATGACAACTATGTGCCTGGTGCTGTACTAGATTCTGAGGATACAAAGACTAAAAAAATCCCTATACTTAAGAAACTTATGTTCCACTGGAAGAAACAAACATATAGGTATGTACAGAATAAATAACAAAACAAGCACACCATAAATACTACCTTGAGATGCTACTATTTCTTTTTTTTGTTAAATTTTTTATTTTAGTTTAGTTTACATCATTCATTTCCATGAAATTTTGAGTTACAAATTTTCTCCCCATCTTTCCCCTACCCACTGCCCTCAAACAGCCATCCTCTTGTATGACCCCACCCCCAATCTATTCTCTCCTGTGTCTTCCGCCCTCACCCCCCTGACTTTTCGGTAGGGCGGGATGGATCTTCCAACCACAGTACCTGTGTATCTCAAGTTCCAGTTGGATGTAGTTTAATAATGATAATAATAATAATAATAATAATTGTGTGTGTATATATATATATATATATATATATATATATATATATATATATACACATATATGAGATGTTACTATTTCAAGAGCAGGAATTGTTTGTTTTGCCTTTGTTTCCCAATACCTAGTATAATGTCTTGTATACATTAGGCACTGAATAAATGCCTTTTCATTGAATTTTGTGATTTGCAAGATTCTGTAATTCTAGAATATACATGTGAATAACTTTGAGTGACAGTTCGCATTTTATTTGCTTTGTATCAATTATAGTTCCAAGTCAACCTTGAACTTCAAGTTTTTATTGTGAAAACACATTAGAGAAAAAAGTAAAGAGAAATCTGCTTTGAGATACACCTTAAAGAAGAAACAAAGCTGGAATAACATTGGAATAATTCATCCTCATAGTTGATTACACACAGTTATTTATCGCTACCCTAGTCTTTGGCTCAAGGTCAAATCCAGGACTGACACTATTGAAGACTAAAAAGTAGGCATTGTTCTTGGCTGCCTTCCTGTCCTCTCCCAATCCTCCCCCCCCCGCCTTGGATCCTTTGGTTATCTAGTTGTATTGTTGTACTTCACATGCATCAACCAGTGCCTTTTCCTCCCCTTTCCTTCTTCCATCTATTCCCCCTTATTCAAATTAGCTTTCAGGAAAGGAGATGATAATTTGATTCACTCAGAGAGTAAAGGTAGTATAGTAGAAATGTCACTGTTCTTATAATATAATAATTGAGTCTCAACTCTGTCTCTTATTGTGAGACTAGTAGAAAGTCACTTATCCTCTTTAAAACTCAGTTTTCTTATCTGCAACATGGAGAGGATAATATTGGCACTAACTTCCTCATAGAGTAGATGTGAGCAAAGTGTTCGGCAAATATTAAAGTGCTGGAGAATTTGAGTTAGTATTATTACCTGTCTGGTATGGCAGCTCCTGTGCCCTCCTCCAACAAAGGTTCTAACCCTTTCCTGCTTTCTTGTCCTATGTGATCCTTCTTCACGTTTCCTTACAAATATTTTCTAGAGAATCTCCTCTACTTCTGAGTACTTTTTATGCTTGTAACTGCTCTCTTTGCATGTATTACATGGACTCTCTATATTTTTGTTTCTCAGTCTTCTCTCCTTCTTCTCTGATAACATATATCCTCAGGATTACCTTTTATATCAATGTCTTTTTATGACTCCTCTTGGACAAGTCTTTATTAGTGATAGGCTGATTCAAGGATTCTTTATAAAGCTATGATCTTGAGCCACATTCTGGTTTGTTCACTCCAGTATTAATCACCGGTTAATATCACCTCAGTATTATTGATACCATTCATTAATTCCTCACTAGCATTTAAAAACCAATTATCTTTTACCAAGAGGTATTGAAGTCATAGCAAGGGAAGAAGTTCAAAAGTCTGGCTCCAACTTGAGGTACACTTTCCAGTCTACATTTCTGTGCCTTGGGAAAGTGGGTGCACTCAAACTTAGTGGCTGCTATGAAGCATTTGTTCCATACAGTTCACTTAAAATTGTGATATGGCTGATGGATGAGTTGCCTGTTTGCATGGAGGACACAGTGTTTCTGTTGCTGGTTGATGCACTGCTGGGCAAGATCCCACAGGTCTCTCTTTGGGGTGATGCGTGGGGTGGATGCTCCATCCATGCTCAGTCCCTGGTGGCCTCTGGTATGGACTTCAGTTCCTGGACCTTTGGTGCCATATTCTTCCATCCTTTCAAAGTTCATAAGACCATAACCAACTCTGATACTCTATCACCTGAGAGGAGGCTGTAACAAAGGGGAGAAGCAATATGCATTCACAGTCATGGGTGCTGGCTCTGCCACTACCTCTCTCCTCATCTGGAGGCTTAAAGCAACAGTCCTTGCCTCATTCTCCAGAAGATGAAAAGAGAGATGTTCACTTGACCAGTTAGTGCCTTTTGTATTGACAACCTTAACCAACCATGACCAACTGGCAGGCTTCTCTTCAATGCATAGTGAGCAGATGGGAAATGGTCATAGAACACTTGTTTGTCCTCCAACATGGAGAGTGGGACACCAGTTATCCATGTGGGAGGATTGTACCAGGCAGGGCATATTATGCATGTTCTCAAAACCTGGGCTCCCACTGGCCAGTCCCTCTGTTGCCTGAGGTAACGAGACAGAGAAGACCCCTTACAACTTGGGGATGGGGATCAGGGAAAAGCTTCATAGATTCAGTGGTTCTTGAGATAAACCCTGAAGGAAGAGGAAGCTCAGAAGTGATGAGGAGGGAGGGCATGCCAGGCATGGGGAATGGCTGATGGAAATGTGTGGAAGTAAGAGATAGGATATTGAGTTTGAGGAATAGTTAGCAGTTTAATTTGGCTAGAACAAAACATGAAACAATAATAGGAAACCTTGTTGCTGAGAGGGAGTTTGGCATAGTGGATGGGGAATAGGACTTGGGGTCAGGAAGAGTTGGGTTTAAATCCCTCCTCAAGAACTTGCTAGAATGTGATAACAAGACAAGTTTCTTTGTCTCTTTGTGCCTTGACTTCCTTAAATATAAATTGGAGATGTTGGACTTGATAACTCACAAAGTGCCGCCTAACCCCAAATCTGTGATCCTATGATCTTCTAGGATCAGAGACTTAGGGCTGGCAAGGATGCTGCCATGGATAGAGCACTTGACCTGAAGTCAGGATGGCCTGAGTTCAGGTTTGGCTTCAGACACTTATTAGCTGTGTGACCCTGGGCTAGTCACTTAACTTCTGTTTGCCCCAGTTTTCCATCTGTAACATGGGGATGATTTTAACATACCTCCCAGGGTTATTGTGAGGACCAAACAAGAATAATTGTAAAGTGCTTAGCATAGTAAGCACTCTTTAAATGATCACAAATCCCCAATCCCCAATCACCATCACCATCACCATCACCATCACCATCACCATCACCATCACCATCACCATCACCAATCACCAGTCACCAGTCACCATCAATCACCATGGGTATTTACATTTTAACAGGGAACAAAGCTTAAGACCAAATAAATGAAAAGAGAGACTCAGTGATGGTGGAATTTTGGGAGCCAATGAGTGCAGAAGTAGATGGCTTCTTTTTACCTAAAGTCTTTGTTTACTTATCCTTTCTGAGGAGTGGGTGTAGTGCAGTGACAGGTAATATGGGGGACAGGGCATTATCTTGGGGGCCCCAGAGTAGAGAAATGTCCACAGATCAGAACTTCACTGCCCAGTGGGATTAGTTTAAAAGAGGAATGCAGGAAGGGAGAGTTGAGGACCTTTTCCACTTTGAGGGCCACAACAAAGACAGGAATGGACATTACAGAATAGGGTTACTGTTCTGAACCTTCTCTTGACCACACAGGATTGTCAGTGGATCAATGTGGACTCTCTATCAGAGAGTCTGATCTGTGGACAGTCTCTACTATCTTTGGTCCCAAAATCCTTATCCCTTTGGAATTGGAGGAGGAGAGAAGCAAAATCTTAGATTCTTTTCATCATTTTCTTGTGCCTCTATGTATACACACCAGTTAGGTATAAGTCACAGAGTCTTAGGTTGTGTAGGGTTTGAGTTCCACCCCTTCATTTCAGAGATGAAGACCCTAATGTGAGGTAAAATTATTTGTGTAAGTGAATTAGTGGCAGGGCTGGGATGAGCACCCAAGTCTTCTAGATCAGAACTGTAACTAGAAATTTTGATGTCCAGGTCAGGCAGCAGAAAATATGCCTACAAATCAACTTTGTAATTGATGACCTGAAAATCACACAAGAAATCAAAGCAAATTCAGTTGATTAAGAGGTGGGATTAGTTACTGCAGTGGCTTACAGATGGGTTTCCTTTCTTCTTCTTTCTTCGGTGTTATTAGCAACGTGTGCCATCTGGTAGCTTTCTATTTTAACTAATTATTCTTTTTTAACTGGGTGCTAACCTCAGCAGTTTCCATACTGTGGAAAGAGTGTGCGTGTTAAGTATTTCTGCCCTCTAGATTTCAGTACATTTGGGCAAAGTCCCAGTTACGGCTCTGCTCAGTGTTCTTTCCTTTGGTCTTGTACACAGTCATCACTCAATAAATGCTTAATGGCAGTGATTGTCACTTACTGCTGTAGGTACTTACAAAGCATGTTTAGAGGCCCAGGACTTGCTTATATTTTCAGTAAGCTTAAGAGATAGCTGGAGGCTAGTGTCCAAAACCATCATCTCTTCCTTCTACTGCAGTTGGTCTCGATAATTATTCTCCTGCTGCTGCTTCGATGGATTCATGATTTTATCGATGTGGGCATTTCTTTCAGTGGTGCTCACCACAATCCATCCACATTATCTCATGGGTTTTTATTCAATGTAACTGTGGCTAAATAGAGCCCTGAAATACCCAGCGGCTGCTGCCCTATAATTATGTCCTGACACAGCAGACAGTTGAGGCCTTCCCTATGGGCTCTCTGTGTCAGTGACTTCATTTGAGCAGATTGCTCAGAGGTAGGGTGCCATGTCTTTGTTGTATTGGGCTTATGGTCTTTATGTGGGAGAAGATGGCAGATGGGCCTTCTGTTAGGAGCAATATCCTAAGACTACCTGAGATGGCTAAGCTAGTTTTTCATGAAAAGATATTGAAACTGCTCTTGCAACTTCACTGGGTCAGAAGACTAAGCCTCTGGCTGATGATGTACCTTCCTTGTAGACTAAATGCAAAAGTCAGTCCAATGACGAGGAAAGAGTGGTTTCTTTCTGGCTTCTGGCTAACAGATCGACTTGTACAACAAAGTGCCAGAGAAGCTACACCTGACTGAATCAATGTTGTTCTTTTGCTCAATATCCTTTTCTTGCTGTGGTTAAATAAATCTCCTTTTGTCAGCTGTTAAAGGTATGAATATTTCATTTCATTCCATCTCAAACCTGAGCTACTGTAGACCAGCCTAAGTCAGGCCTAGCCTATGACATCCTCTCCCAGTTGAAAAGATTCCCTTGGCAAGAAGAAAGCATGGAAAGGACAAGACCCTGCAGGGTTATTTATGAGCAGAGCTGTGCCAAAGCCAGGTTGCACCAGCTTTTGAGAACTGATTGTTAAATTTTCAGTATGAGAACTTACAGTTTAGAAATTGGGAAGTTCTTTGTAGCTACAAATTAAGGTTTGGTTTATTATTTTGTAGATTGACTAGAATTAAGAAAGTAATAGGGAAAATGCGAATGATGCAAATTAAATTTAAAAGTATGTCATGTGTTTTGGAGAGCTGGTTATTAAACATTTACCAGAATGTGTCTTAGTGACTATCTGGACCAGCAAATTACACAGGGTTGGTTGTTGATGAAATTGTGATATACTGAAAACCTTCCCTCTTACCTTACTTGCTGTGCTCTTTCTTGACTTTCAGTACCTCCCCTTTTCCCAGTGTTCTGTTGATGTTTTGAGACTCCTTCCTCTCACAGAGAAGACATATGACCAATTCTTTCACTCTGAAGTGTTTGTGCCAGAAAGTTGTGGGTTCAAGACCTGTTTCTGACACATGTCTTTGTGACCATCGACAGTCATTTAATTTCTTAGTGACATAGGCCCCTCTCTAAGAGTATAAGTTACAGAAAAGTTGCTGATCTTCTATAAATGGAGGAAATTCCCCACCAATAGAATCACACTTGTCCCCCCAAAAGGGACTAGACCAAAGAAAGGGCAGTGATTAGCTCCAAATAATGAAGCTTTGAGGATGGAGTTTGAGGAATGGTGGGAGAGCCTCTGGGATTCTGGGGAGGGGGAGGTGATAACTCTTTGTAGAGCCCTTCAAATCTTACCAGATAGCTGCTGACCCATGTACTCATGAGGGTTTCTCTGAGGCTGGGTGTGCATTTATTAGGAGGAAGGAATGACTCTCCTGTCTAATTCTTTCCTGTTATAGATGAAGAGAAGTTAAAACTTGGTAGCCAATAAAATCTCAATATCTGATGAGCCTGGAAGTTGTCTTGCCCTGGGAGACTGTAAGCTCCTTCACTACCTGGATGGTTTCATGTTTTCTTTGTAGCACCTCAGACAGTGAATAGTAAATAGTGAGTGCTTAAAAATGCTGTTGCTAGGTATTGACTTACTGAGTGCAGAGGAAGATGGATTTCTATGGTCCCTTACTCTGGGATGGGGAATGTAGGCTTGGAAAGTTGCCAACTCATAGAGTTCTTAAGCATTTCAACATCGTTGCCCTTAATGATGCATTTGTCAACTTGGCGTTGCTCTGTGCCTTTCCCTCTGCTTTAATTGACATTAGTCTCCTCATCTGTAACACGGAGATAATAACAGTGCCTCCCTCCCAGGGTTGTCATGGGGGCCAAATGGGACAATATTTACAAAGCCCTCGGCATAATGCCTATTGTGTAGTAAGCACTATATAAATGTTGGCTATTGTTCTTATTATTTTTGTCGTTAGGCTCATTATATATCTTTGAATTTGTCCCTTTCATGATTTCTTAATGATAAGATAACATTCACCTCCACTTATAGATCATAATAGGTTCAGTAATTCTGAAACTTATGGTCATCTACCCCTTAGTTCCCAGCTCTTTGTCACCACAAAGAGAGCTACTAGAAATATTTTTGTACCTGTGGTTTCTTTTCTTCCTTCTTTGATCTTTTTGGAGCAGGTAGTGGTAGGGATTCTCAACTGGGAGCACATGTATCCCCAGGGGCTATGAAAACCTCATCAAAGGGGCTGAGGGAACATTTGATAACTAACTATTGTACATATTGAAACATTCTGAAAGTAGTCGTTGGTGAATATGTTGCCATATTCTGCACAAAGCTTTCTCTATGTAGAATGAATTAATCTATTTTGTTTTATTTCTCTTGGGCATCTTCATGGTAAATGCTAGAATTTATTTCCTTTCATATTGAATTGGGGCTATGGGAAAGTTTGCTGAAAGCTGAGTGGTACAGGAATCTCTAAAACATTGAGAACCCCTGGCATGTGGCACCTTCTAATCTATCATCATCCTGAACGTCCTCTTGTAGACGTGCTGTAGTTTGCCTTGGATCACCGAGCTCTTTCCTCCGTGGTCCCCTCTCCCCAGGGCAGTGCTGTGGCTACAGTCACATAGAGCCAGTAGCAGAGAGAGAGAGAGAGAGAGAGAGAGAGAGAGAGAGATCATTGTTATGAACTCTTCAGAATATTTGTGTTGTTGGCCTTGGCTCCATCCATCTATCCATCCATCCATCCATCCATCCATCCACATTTAGTTAGTGCCTACTCTGTGTCAGGCACTGTGTTTGGGCACACTACTACAAAAGTAAGGCAGTCATTGCTGGCTAGGAGCTAGAAGTCCAGCAGGGGGGATGACCTTCTCTGGGCTTCCTGCCAGGGCATCTGGGCAAATGTATGGAGGGAGGACCTGAGACAGTGGCAGAATGTGGGAGGACAGGTAGAGCATATGCTGAGTTCTAATCCTAGGAGACAGAAAGGTTGGAGCTAAGCAGTCAGCCTGTTTGATTACAGGGGAGGGAGTCCTGAAGGATGCTGATTGCATTAGGGAAAAGTAGCCAGGGGCATAGTGCCTGGCCTCTGCAGAGACAGTGGCCAGAGTGGAGTCCCAGGGACACCATCTGGTTTGGGAACCTCAGAATCTCAGCTGGCAGTCTGTCCTTCTGCTTGGCTACTCAGTCTCTTAGAGTCAGGCTTGCCCCTTTCCATGCTGCTTATGTATGCTGCAGCTGTGTGCTTGGGGCTGCCTCTGGCACCATTACCCCCACCCCAACAGGATGCCTGGGCTTTGGCTCCAAAGCAACGCTGTTGATTGCTTAATCATCGCCCCAGAACTGATAGCGAGAAGCTTGGCAGCAGTGATTGCTGGTTTCCTGACAGCCATCCTTGAAAAGTTGTGCCGCCCCAAGTCTGGGGCTCCCTACATATGGTGGGCCTTGGGAGGCACTGACTGATGAGGGCAGGCCCCAAGAGGGGTCCTGCACTGAAGGTGGGGCTAGGTCCTCCAGGCACTCATCCAAGAGTGCTGGGGAAGGGCAGGTAGCAAGAGGAGAGACTAGCAAGGTATTCCACCCACGCCCTCAGGGAGCTCCCAAATCTAGCAGGCAGGATACTGTAAGCATAAGGAAAAATGTGAACAAAATTGTTGCTGGGATGACTGAGTGAGGGGTCCTGGAAAGGGTAGACTGGCTTTCAGCAGGGGGAGGTTAGAGACAACATTCCAAGTCAAAGAGGGGCCTGGATGGGGAATGGTGAGTCATCTCTGTTGCCCAGAATGTGAAGTATATTCATGCAGGACTAGTGAATGATGAGACCAGGCAAGTAGAGGGAGCATGGAGGGTGTCACAGCTAAGGCCAAGGAATTTGGAAAGCAAGGGAGAATTGCTGAAGGTTTTTTAACAGAGTAGGTATGAGGACTGAGCTGTGATCTGATCTATGTATGGAGCTCCCAGATGAGGAAGGTCCCTCTTTCGATGCTGGTTGGGACCTTCTCTATAAAATATAATCTTAGAGAGGAGCTTAGAGCTTAGAGCCTCAGAAATGGAGGGCAATTCCTCATATACTTAAGGATTCCTGTGGCCTCATATTGACTTAGAAAACCACATATTAATCTTATCTCTATTTTATTGTGTCTTTATTTATTTTGTTAAATATTGCCCAGTTCCATATTAATCTGGCTTGGGCCATACTTGGGAGTGTTGTGAGCTGTAGGAGGTCTGTGGACTATGGCTTTGACACTCTGGGCTTAAAGTGCTCAAATTATGGCTTAGGGAAGGAATGACATACCCTCTAAAGTGGGTGTCTTGCCCTACAGGGGAATAGGGGGGATGGGAGTGAGAGGGGGGAGTAGGAGAGGGCAGGGTGGAGGGAGAGGGATGTTAGAAGCACACACTTCAGTAAAGGGACAGGGACAAAGTAGAGAATACAACAAGTGGAGAGTGGGATAGGAAGGGGGGAAATATAGTCAGTCTTTCACAATATGTTCATTGTGGAGATGTTCTGCATAACTACACATGTACAGCCTGTATTGAATTACCTGACTTTCCAGTGGGGGTGGGTGGCAAAGGAGGAATGGAAAGAATCCAGAATTTAAAGTTCTAAAATCAAATGATAAATATAATAATAATAATAATAACAATAATTATTATTATTTACATGCAACTGGTAAATAAGATATACAGGCACTGGCAGAGGGATATCCATCTTACCCTACCAGAAAGTTAGAGGGGTGATAGGGGAGGATATAGGAGACAGCAGATTGGTGGATGAGGTATACAGTGGGATCACTGTTTTGGAGTGGTGGGTAGGGGAAAGATGGGGAGAAAATTTGTAACTCAAAATCTTGTGGAAATCAATGATGTAAATAAAAAAAAAAATAAAGTGCTCAAATTAAGTGACTTGCCATCTAGCCAGTATGAGGCAGAGGTCAAATCTGAACCTAGAACTTCCTTGTTTAGAGACTGAATCTCTGTCTAGGGAGCCCTATTGCCTCTCTGAGCTTTGGAGTAGGGGAGTGATATGAAAGGAGAGGTGGTTTGGAAAGGTTATTATGGAAAGGGTGTCTTGGATGGGTTGGGGTGGGTGGAGCTCATCCCAGAATCCCAGGATCTCTGAGGTACAAGGAGCCGCTGAGCCTGCCTGGTCCAGCCTTTACCTGCTTCACTTCTTGCTGGATGATTGGAAGGGGGAGCCCACTGTCCCTGGGAGCTGCCCATTCTACATACAGATAACTGGAGAGTTAGGAAGTCTTTCTAATCTTCTGATTTTAAATCTCCTCCTCTGAAATGCCCTCCCTTTGTGCCTAGCTCTGCCTTCTGGGGCCAAACAGAGCAAAGCTGATCCCTTTTCTATAGGACAGATTTGGAAATACTTGTAGGCAACCATTTTCCACCTAAGCATCTTTGTGAGACATGGACACCAGTTAGGAGACTGTCATAATAGTCCAGGCTAAGGGAGTGAACAATAATTGGCTCCTCATTAAGACCTGAGTTTGGCAGTGGGAATGGAAAGACTGTAAATGATGTAAGAGAGTGTAAGGAGAAGGCCAAGAACAGACCCTTGAGGCAAGCTTGTGTTCAGAGAGTGGGGAGGACAACTGAGCCAGGGAAGGAGATAAAAAAAAGAAATCAGTGCTTGTTCACTTCAAAAACTTTGGGGAAAAGTGGAAGATTCGGGAAGAAAGAAAGAAAGAAGCATTTATTAAGTGCCTACTGTGTGCTCAGCACTTTACTTGATCATCATGGCAACCTGGGAGGCAAGGGCTATTCTAAGCCTTTTAAGTTATTACCTTGAGGTCCATAGACCCCCACGGCATCCATGGACAGATTTCAAGGGGTTTGTAGACCCGGATGGGAAAATGACACGTTTCTTTTCACTGACTAACCAAAATCAAGCATTTCCCTCAATTGTGAATACGGGCAACAAACCACAGCAGTAGAAACAGCGCCTGGATTTTGTCACTCATAGAAATCACAGAGATCCTTATTTTGCATTGCAGCCGTCGCAAAACTTTCAAAATATCATTCATGCTCCTTGCTGCTTGGAAATGATTATAATTATTAACCAGAGCATGAAGGATTGTAGTCTTCCTGTCTACAGCCTGCATTCCAGTAGAAGTTCGTTTTCTGTGTAATTGGTTGTTATTTCATTTTTCTGCACTTACTAACATGATTCAGAGAAGAGCCCCACAGAGTTCACCAGGCACCCCAGGGTTCTATGACCCCCCCAAAGGGTAAGAAGTCCCAATCTAAGGTTGGGACTTCATTTATCCTCAAATATGCTTCCCCAAAGTGGTACAGAGTAGAAATATTTATAATATGTGTTGATTTTTATTAGCTCTGTGAGGAGCCCAAAGCTCAAACTAGCCTTCCCCAGCTGTGCTGCAGCTGCATTCAGTGACTGGGCCAAGTGCTTATCTCTCTTCCAGGCTCTGGGCTGGCAGGGTAAGAACAACAAGAATAATGATGACTGACGTTTGCGTGGCACTTGAAGGTTGGAAGGTGCTTTGAAGGTTGGAAGGTGCTTTGTATAGAGGATATAATATCTCATTGGAGCCCCTTAAGGCCCCTGTGAAGTGGGGCCTCCTGTCCTTTGCACTGTTGCCAGAATAACCCCTGATGCCAAGGGCTAGGCATGCTCTCCTTCTGCACCATCAGTGGTGTTTAGTGAATGAAATTCAAATTGTTTTTGGCATTCAAGGCCTTTGGTGATCTGGGGAAAGAGAGGGATGCTGTGCGACAGTGGAAAGAACCCTAGCTTTGGAGGGCCAGGCCTTGGGTTTGATTCTTGCTTCTTCTCCTTGGCATCAGTATGACCACAAGGGGCTTAGCCTCCCAGGGCCTCCATTTCTTCACCTCTAAAATGAGCTTGTTGGACTCAGCCTCCTCTTAACCTCTAGAGCAAGGACGCTTTGTGATGGTCCCACCTGCCTTTCCAGCCTCATTCTCATGCTCCTCCTGTTAACCTGGATTTCCCTCCCTTTCCCCCAAATGCAGTGGTTTTCCTACCTCCGTTCCTAGGATGCCTTCCCCCCTCTGCATTCACTGGATTCCTCCCCTTCCTTTCAAGCCCAGCTCAGAGGCTGCCCCCCACATCAGACCTCCCATGGTCCCCTTCCTGGCAATCCCTTTCTCTTCTAGTGCTGCCCAGCACAGTGCTCTGCAAAAATAGTGATGCCAATAGTAACGATGACGATTATGACGATAACTAGTATTTATATGGTGGTTTAAGGCTTGTAAAGCACTTTACAAACATTTCATTCAGTGTTCCAAACTGTGGGAGGGAGGTACTATTATGATCCCTGTTTTACAGGTGAGAAAACTGAGGCTGAGAGAGGTTAAGTGACTTGCCCAGGGTCTCACAGCTAATAAGTATCTGAGGCAGGATTTGCACTCGGGTCTTCCTGACTTCAGGTGCTGAGCTCTACCCACTGTGTCATCTAGCCATCTCTAGTTACATAGTAGGCATTTAATATATTTTGGGTCAAACTGGAATGTTTAAGATTGTAAATTGTTGTCAGTACTTTGGAAGTACTCATCTCTGCAGGTGGCACTATTGACGCTAATGACACAACAATTGGTGGCACTAATTACAAATCATTCTTATATAGTCCTTACAGGACACTTTAATATGGCAGCATCTATTGACCTTAGTTTGATTTGCCATACACTTAGGAAAGTTAAGAAAACAGGATCCAGACAATTAGTTCAAATCAGTGCCATTTAGCTAGATGCTTCTTTCTGTATTCTGCCATTTCCTGGGCACTAGGAAAGGCCCTCAGCTATTCTCTGAGGCTATGATCTGCCTATTTCCCTATTTCCTAGTTGGCTCCAATGACTAATTTTTCTCCACTGGGTTATTTCTGACTGTTTCTTTGCCTGTTTGTAACTGCTATAATCAAGTCCTATTTGTGAATGGATGGCATGTTCCATAGTAAACATACAACTTGTCCCTTTCCATTGCTTTTCCAGGCAATGACAACTGCCTCCCCTTTCCTCTGCTGACTATTTGGGTAGGATTTGCTTGGATAAGTGGTGGTCGGTAGCAGCTGGGGAAAGCTTTTGCCCCTAATTCTTCTTCTGGAGACAAGTAAGCTTCAAGAGCCTTCAGAGACAATTGCCAGGGAGAGAATATGCAGACACTAGTCCTTCCTTGGGCTGTGGGAGATCCCAGTACACCACTCTATGGATAGAGAGACTCCAGAGACCCTGGAATACCTTTAGGCCATTGCTAGGAAGACCATTGCCTAGGAAAGATCAGGAAAGAGGAGTCCTTTTAGTATAATTTTTATACACCATAAATTTCAGTGCCCTGAATCAAAGCTCCATTCATCTGCCCTAGTTATGATCCTAACTCTTTATAACATTTGACTTGAGTATAATGCTGGACCCTGAGGATGAGCACAATGGTTTGTGGTACTTGCATAATGGACGATTTTAAGAGGCAGTGTGTTGTAGGTATTAGACTCAATGCCATAGTAAATGCTTGTTGATTGATTGATGACATGATGATCATGTATTTTTACTAACACCCTCCCCTGATCCCTCATTGTCATGTGGAGGGGATTCTAGAACCTCAAAGGATATGTGAGCAGAGTGAACACTCTTGTTAGGGTCTACCAAGCCAGGAAGACTGAGAATGGATAGACCCAGTGATGACCAATTCTCTATCAGCTAGGATTGGCTTGACTTGGTTTGAAGAGATTCCTCAACAGGTTGACCAAGGGGAGTTAAATTTTGTCACCCTGGTAGCTCTTAGGGACCTTTTTCTTCTTTAAAGTTAAATTTAATTTTTCATGAGCAAAGATCAATTATCTCTCCCTGCATATTTCCCACTATTGGGGAAACAAGAAAAAACAATGCTTATAACAAACACGCGGAGTCCAGAAAAACAAATTCCCACATTGACCATGTCCCCAAAATATGTTTCAGTGTCTATCCTGAGGCCATCACCTCCCAGTCAGGAGGTGAATAATGTACTGAATTCAGCTTTAGTTCCAAGGACTGTTCTCTATGCTGCAGACGCCCCTGTGTGAGGGGACAGAACACCTACACTAATGAAATTATAGTGCTCAAGGAAGGGTGTTGCCTTGTCACTTTGAGGCCATGTGCTTTTCCTGGTTCCTTTGAGATTGGGTCTGTTATATTATGAAATGACCCTTTGTAGGTTTTCCACCGAATTTTAATTTGCCTTCTTGTTGGCAATTTACATTTAAGATGAAATAAATCTTTATTTTTTGAGAAGACTTACTTGGAGGTGACTGAGGTACAAAAGAAATCCAAGAATGGGGGCCTATATATGCTTGACAATGGGTAGATACTAGGGTATCTCAGTTACTTGGAATTCATTTCTTGTTCAGAATACAATACTGGAGAATTCTCTGCTCTGTGCACTATAATGTGGCCCAAAATTCCAATGGAGATTTTGATGCCACTGGGTAATGCTGGGATTGACCTCTATTTTTTGTTGAGATTCTCTGAAGTTGGAACATGGTTTTTGATGAGTAATTAAAAAAATATGTCTGCTTGTGCCATAATGCTGGACTTATTTGGACCTATTCATTTAAAAAGAATTTCTGAGTTTTAATTTCAATTAGTATGTGGGTACTCCCTTTGCCAATGCAGACTGCAACCCTTCTTCAATCAACAAATCACTCATTAAGCCTACACCATGGCAGGCACTGTGCTAAGCTCCAGAGATTCAAAAACAAAAACAAAATACTTCCTCTCAACAGGGAGCTTGCATTCTATTGGGAAGACGTATGCACAGTTTCATAAATCACTGTGCTCTCACCCTAGCACTCCCAATTCTTCATTTGGGAGACAACCTTTGACTGATGTGCCATTTTAAAGGGGGATGGGTTGGTTCCCAGATAGTGGATCTGGGCCAATATGTAGCATTTCAGTTTGGTAGGGTATGACAGAGCTCATTCTCCATTGCATAACCATTCAGAACCCAATGTAGCCCTCATACCACTATGGACAATGGGCCTAGGACTTTGGTGGAGATGACTTTAGGGAGGATAAACTGGCTAGTGACCAGACAAAGTTAACTAGATGGTTAAGGGGCTTCAATCCATCTGAGGGTCAATTGAAGGAGCTGGGCATGTGTGCCATGGAAAAGAGAAGATGGAGATGAGGATGATTATAGGTGTCTTTAGGGACTTTGAAGGGCTGTCTTATGGAGAAAAATTAGGCTTGTCTTGCTTGTCTCCAAGAGAAGAATTAGGGGCAATAGGTGGAAATGACAAAATGCAATTTTAGGCTTAATGTCTGAAAAGTCTTCCTCGCAATGAGAACTGCGCCAGACTCAGAATCGGCTGACTCGAAGGTGATTGCTTCCCCTTCATTTGAGACCCACGAGTAGAGGCTGGAGACTACTTGCTGGGCACATGAAATTGGGGGTCTCTTTCACTCTAGGTTGTACTAGAGAGAGCTCTTCTAACCCTGAGATCGTGTGATTCTGAGTCTGTGACTGACTTTTTTAATGTTGTGATCAGAAAGAATTAGACAGGGGATAAAACAACTCTTACTCCTTGCCTTTGGGGTCAGGCCATGTTACACCACTTTTCAAAAAGGTTCATTTTTGGATAGAGTATTGGTGGAGGAAATGGTATGGCCTCCAATGTGTATTTTCCTCCAACTCTCTATAAAACATTTTATTAGGGCCTTTGATAACCATTTCCATAGCAACAAACAATGGTGACTCTATTGCTTGGGGCCTCTCATCTCACTAATCCCATTCTACTCCCAGATGCCCTATGGATCACAAACAAAATTAATATTTAACAGCAAGACATCAAGACGTTGCCTTAATTGCTTTTTCTCCTTTTAGAAGGACCAAACCCTGACCCTGTGGGGCCTGTTGGCATAGTACAACCTCAAGCTAGGCAGCCTGTCCACCATAGATTGACTGACTAGAGACCAGAGCTGTGCTAGACATTATGGAGTGGGGAATACAAGGGCATAGAAGACATAATTCCAAGTCTCAAGGAATTTGTCATCTAGTTGTTGAGGCAGCTTTAACTTCTGTGAAACCTATAACGGTAAAGAGCCTAGAGTTCATTCCATGTGAGGGTCCACTGGAGGCACGTTGAACTTGGAGGAGAAAAGATTCAAGGGTAACTGTCTTCATGAATTTGAAAGGTTGTCATGTGTAAAGGAATTAGGGTGATTCTTCTTGGCTCCAGAAGGCAGAATGGGGAGGAATAGGAGAGACTGGCAAAGGAGCAAGTTGATATTTGATGCCAGTTAAAAGTTCCTGACCATTGGTTTTCAGTCATGAACTTGTCCATAGGGTCTTGGCAAAGGTACTGGAGGGGTTTGCCATCTCCTTCTCCAGTGTATCCTAATTTTATAGATGAGGAACTGAGGCAAATAGGGGTTAAGTGACTTGCCCACAAAGTGACAGGCTGGATTTGAACTCAGATCTTCCTGACTCCAGTCCCCAGTGCTCTATCTTCTGTACCACCCATCTTACCCTCTTGACCGTTAGAGTTATCCAAAAGTAAAAGGAGTTGCCTTAGGAGTGGTAGGTTCTTTCTTGCTGGATGTCTTCAAGAAGAAGATGGATGACTACTTTTTGGATACATGGGGATTTCTTTAGGCATGAGGAGCCTCTGAGTGTCCTGCCAACTCTGAAGTTCTGTGGTTTGGTGGAATTCTCATATGGGTGAAGCTAACCATGACTATGAGAGTTTACAGAAGATGGATATTGGCTGGACAGATGTAGTTAGGGGCTGTTTCATGGAAGAAGTAGGCATTGAGCCCAGTGTTGAAGGATATGTAGGATTCTGACAAGTCAAGAAGAGAGAGGCTATTACGTAGTTGTGCCAACCATGACTAAAATCACTAGGTTTTTTTTGCAGATATTTTGAATTTGCTTTTCTGTGTACATGTTGTAACCATCCAGTAGGAAATTAAGTTCCTTGTGGGGAGGGACTATCCCCAACACTAACTGTATACCTGGCATACAATGGATGCTTCATGAGTGTCTGTGGAGACCCTTATACAGTGGAAAAGACACTAGGTTTGGGGCCAGAATACCTAGGTGCAAATTCTGGATTTGCCAATTGTGTGAACTTGGTCCACTTAGGAACTCAGTGTCCTCATCTTGAAAATGAAAGGGTTAGACTTTTGTTATTGTTGTTGAGTCATGTCTGACTCTCCATGACCTCATTTGGGGTTTTCTTGACAAGGACACTGGGAGTAGTTTGCCTTTTCCTTCTCCAGCTCATTTTACAGATGAGGAAACTGAGTCAAGCAGGGTTAAGGGACTTGCCCAAGGTCACACAGCTAGTAAATGGCTGGATTTGAACTCAGGTCTTCCTGATTCTAGACCTGGCACTCTAGCTGCTGAGCCACCTGGCTGCCTACATGGCATCTAAGATCCTTCCCAACTTTCAATCTATGTTCCTGTGACTCTGCAAATCACCATCAGAAAGAAGGTGTTTGACCTAGGATAAGTCAGGTGATGCATGACACGATGCCACGTTACCATGATGATCACCCTAGTTTGGGACAAGGGATAGGATGATCCAGATAAAGCAATAAGAATGACCACAATTACAGAAGAAGTTACTGAGGCAAGCAGAGGTTAAGTGAAGTCTTCCTCACTCCAGGTGACACATCTTCCCCACATCTTCCCCACTGTATCACCCAGCTGCCTAAAGTCCACATGAAACACATGAAGTATTGCTACTATCAGCCTTCCTACTTGCTGGGGCCCTGGGGACACAAAGTAATGGGCCTTAAGAAGATGAAGACTACTGGGCTGCCTCACTTCTGGCTTTTCCCCACCCCAACAGTCTGATCCTTCTCCTCTTGGCAGTTTTTCTTTTACTCCCAGGGCCTTTACCTTGAAGTCAGTCTACATGCTAGAATGTTCCAGAATATTCAAGAAGGTTTGAACCCAGCTGTTCTACATTTCTGCTTTTTTTTTTCAAGTTGAGGCCAAACATTTCCATATCTTAGGTATGGAAATGAGCTCAGAGATACTTTATTAATAGCTCCTTTGAAAAAAGAAGAATTAGTTTTAAATATGAAAAGAAGGTCTAATGTGGTAGAATATCAATCTGAAAAATCAAGGGTGAACAGAGAAGGCAGGTAATTATCAGGTGTGGGGGATGAAAATAATGAGCATTCAGCTGTTTCATAGGACTGAGAGGTTTGGGCTCCACCTCCTACAGCGCGTTGGATTGGACAGTCAGTGCATATTCACTCTGTCAGAAGAGAAGCCTCAAAAAATGGGTTTCCAAGATGTCCAGAACTTACGGCTTTGTCCTCTGCACAGATGCCCAAACCATTTTCCTGAAGCCCAGGTCTGACCATGTCACTCTTTTGCTCAAAAACCTTCGATGATGACCTAGATCCTCTAGGATCAAATATAGACTCCTTGGCTTATCATTTAGGACTGTTCACAATTTGACTCCAATCTGCTTTTCCAGTCCTATTTCAAATTACTTCCCGTCACAATGCTACATTTCAGCCAAGTCAGGCTAATAGGTCGTGATTCCCTGACTTGGCCTTCCATCCCCCACACTTCACAAGCTACCTCTTTTCTCTCCCCAACTTCCTTCTGCACCTACCTCTCCCCTCCCCCCACCTGGAATATGCTTTCTCTTTATCACAGACTTTTATTAACCTGCTCTTTTTGCTTTTTGTTTTTCTAGAGGGGGAAAGGTAGGGCAATTGGGGTTAAGTGACTTACCCAAGGTCAAATGGCTAGTTTTTTGTGTGAAGTGTCTGAGGCCGAATTTGAACTCAGGTCCTCCTGACTCCAGGGCTGGTGCTGTATTCACTGTGCCACCTGGCCGCCCCATAACCTTCTCTTTTTTTCAGGACTCAGCTCTCAAGCAGTCCCCCTTCTGGAAGTCTTCTCTGATTCCATCTTCCCAACCTCCCTTCCACTTATTAACATTCTTTCCATTCTCAAATGACTTTAGATTTACTCATCTGTGTACAAGTTATATCCTGTATGAGAAGGTTAGTGTCTTGAGGGCAGGAAATATTTTATTTTTTCTCTTTTTATTCTCTGGATTTTGTACATAAGAAGTATATAATACTTATTTGTAACATTGAATCGGATTGCATTTGAGACTACAGTGTTATAATATACCCTTTTTTACTAGATGCCTTTCAAGACAGTTTTTTGTTGTTAAGTTGTTTTAGTCATGGCTGACTCTTCATGACCCCATTTGGGGTTGTCTTGGCAGAGATACTGCAGTGGCTTTGCCATTTCCTTCTCCAGCTCATTTTATAGATGAGGAAACTGAGGTAGACAGGGCTACGTGACTTGCCCAGGGTCACACAAGCCGGATTTGAACTCAGGAGGATGCCTTCCTGACTGAATCCAGCACTCTGTGCATTATGGCACTACCTAGCTGCCCCCCTCCCCTTTCCACTTTGGGAAAACTCTAATTGTTGGGAAGTTTTTCCTGACATCCAATCTAAATCCAGCTCTTTGCTTCTACATGTTGCTCTTAATTCTGCCTTCTGGGACCACGTGAAACAAACACAATCTCATGTCTACGAAGAAGCTCTTCACAAAGGCAAAAACAACCCCCCTGATCTGCTGAAACTTTTCTCCTCTAGTCTAGTTCCTTTGACTGATCTGGCATGAGCCCAATAGCCTTCATTAAGCTGTTGTCTGACCCCAAACTCATCCTTTAAAAAAAGCCACCAAGGGACAGCCAGGTGGCACAGTCAATAGAGCACCAGCCCTGGAGTCAGGAGGACCTCAGACACTTAACACTTACTAGCCATGTGACCTCAGGCAAGTCACTTAACCCCAGTTGCCCTGCCTTGCACTCCAAAAAAAGAAAGTTAAAAAAAGCCCCGAAAGGGAATGGTTTATGGCTACTAATTCTAGAACACCACATTCTCCAAAGAATTAAAATGGTGGGTGACCCAGAATGCAATGGATACATGTGTGTTTGCCATAAATATAGAAGGTGGTGGCATATTACCAGTGGTGACTGGAGCAGAAAAAAAACAATATATGAGATAACAGGAGGGAAATGGACAATTGGAAATGGCCAAGTTTCATTGTGGAACAAATGTGAATGTTAGCAGATGGACAGTCTTTGTGAGGAATTGGTACCCGTGGAATGTTCAAAGACTTAGAAGTAAGTCTCCAGTACCATGGACAGATCCTCCATTGGAGCATTGCCAGTGGTGTGGTTATCTTTCCCCCTTCTAGCTTCCCTATTACTGTCAAGGGCACCATCATCCCCTCAGTCTCTCAGTCTCACACCTAGGGATAATCTTGGACTCCTCACTATCTCTCACCTTCCATGGCCAATCTGTGGCCAAAGTGTTTAAATTTCTTTGCAACATCTCTCAAATACATCCTTTTCTCTCCTCTGACATTGCCAATCTGGTGGCACTCCCCTCCTGCCCTGTGCAGGTCCCCATTACCTTATTCCTGGGCTACTGAAATAGCCTGGGGGTGTTACAACCTGCCTCAAGGCTCTCCCCATTCTAGTCCATCCTCCTTTCAGCCACTAAAGTGATTTTCTTAAAGTATAGGTCTGACCATGTCATCCTCCCTCCCTCCATAAACTCTAATGGCTTCTTGTGGCCTCCAGGATCAAATAAAAAATGCTCTGGTTGGTGTTCAAAGCCCTTCATAGACTAGCCCCTCTTATCTTTTCAGTCTTCTTATCCTTTATTCTCTACCATGTACTTTTTGATCTAGTGGCACTGGCTTCCTCAATGTCCCATGAACAAGATGCTCCAGGCATCTTCTCTGGCTTTCCCCCTTGCCTGGAGTGCTCTCCCTCCTCATCTCCACTGACTGCCTTCCCTGGCTTCCTTTAAATCTCAATTAAAATCTCATCTTCTATGAGAAACCTTTCCCAATACCTTTTCATTCTAGTGCCTTCACTGGTGTAGCAATTTCTCATTTATTCTGCATATAACATATACATATGTTTGCTTATCTCTTCATTAGATTTTTTAAAATTATTTTTTTAAAACAGAAAGACATAATTTTTTTTCAGTTCCAAATTCTCTTTCACCTTGTATCCTCTCCCCTACCCAATGAAAAAGCAAGAAAAATACCCTATTACAAATATGTAGTCATGTCTACATTTGCCATGTTCCAAAGAAAAAATCAAGAAAGAGAAAAAATGCTTCATTCTACACTCTGAGTCCATCAGTCCTCTATCTGGAGGTGGATAGCATGTTTTTCATGAGTCCTTTCAAATTTCAATGGGTCATCATGTTGGTCAGAGTTACAAAATCTTTCAAAAGTCATTATCTTTACATTACTGTGTAGTAATGCACAGTAACACAGTTCTCCTGGTTCTGCTTACTTCGCTTTTCATCAGTTCATATAAATCTCCCCAGGTTTTTGTGAAAACATTCATTTCATTATTTCTTACAGCATAACAGTATGCCATCACCTTCACAGAACACAACTTGTAGCCTTTCCTCTATTGATGGGCATCCTCTCAGTTTCCAATTCTTTGCCGCCACAAAAGAGCTGCTATAAATATTTTTGTACATATGGGTCCTTTTCCTCTTTCTTTGATCTCCTTGGAGGTATAGCCCTAGTAGAGGTATTTCTGGGTCAAAGGGTATATTTTGGGTATGATTCCAAAATGCATTCCAGAATGATTAGACTAGTTTACAGCTGCACCAATAGTGGAGCCAAGTTGATAAGTATGAGGTGGTACTTCTGAATTGTTTTAATTTGAATTTCTCTAATCATTAGTGATTTGGATAAAGTTTTCATATAACTATTGATAGCTTTGATTTCTTCTTCTGAAAATTGCTACTTATATCCTTTGACCATTTATTTATCAATTGGGAACTGGCTCTTATTCTTGTAAATTTGACTCCTTTCCCCATGTGTTTGAGAATGAGACTTTTATCAGAGAAACTTGCTGCAATGATTTTCTCCCCAGTTTTCTGCTTTTTTTCTACTTTTAGTCATATTGATTTTCATAGTGCAAAATCTTTTTAATTTTATGTAATAAAAATTATTCATTTTACTTCCCATGAACCTCTCTATCTTTTGTTTGGTCATGAACTTTCCTCTATCTGTAGACCTGGCAGGTAATATCTCCTTTCCTCCACTAATATGCTTATGATAACATCATTTATGTCTAAATTGTGCACCTACTTTGAGCTTATCTTGGCATATGCTGTTAGATACTGTACTATGCCTAGTTTCTATCAGACAACTTCCCAGTTTTCCCAACAGTTTTTGTCAAATAGTGAGTTCTTGCCCCGGTACCTGGAATCTTTGAGTTCATCAAACACTCACTGTATTGTTAATTTGCTTCTGTATATTGTGTACCTAATCAGTTATACTGATCAATTTCTCTATTTCTTACCCAGTAACAAATTGTTTTTGATGATCATAGCATTATAGTATAGATCCCAAACTATACTGCTAGGTTCTCTTCTTTCTAATTTTTTTTTTTCATTGATTCCCTTGATATTCTTGAACTTTTGTTTCTCCAGATGAATTTTATTACTTTATTTTCTGACTCTATAAAGTATTTCTTTGGTGGTTTGATTAATATAGCACTGAAAAAGCAAATTAACTTAGGTAGTAGTGTCATTTTTATTATATTGGCTCAGCCTACCCATAAGCAATGAATATTTCTTTAATTATTTTGATCTGTCTTCATTTATGTAATTGTGTTCATATGGTTCCTGCATTTATCTTGGCAGGTAGACTCTGAAGTATTTTTTTGTTGTCTGTAGTTATTTTAAAATAATTTTATTGATATTTTCTGTTTCTTAAATCATCATAGTACCCCATGTATTCCTCCCTCTCCCCCTCCCCAAGAGCCATCCCACATGACAAATAGTATTTTTTAGGAGAAGAAAAAATTCAACACAACTGATCAATTCATTGAGAGTATCTGAAAAAATGTGCAGTGTGTAATACCTGTGTATCTCCCACCTAGATGGGGGGTAGGTTGGGAATGTCTTCTCATTTCTTCATTCAAATCCCACATGATTTTTATGCTTTTGTTACTTGCTTTTGATTTTTGGTGTGTTGTTTTTTTATTTATATTGTTGTAGTTACTGTGTATATTGTTTATTTCACTTTGCATCAGTTCATATAAATCTTTCCATGCTTCTCTTTATTCATTCCACACATCGTGTCTTACAGCACAGCAATATTCCATTGCATTCATGTACCAGTTTGTTTAGTCATTCTCCAACCAATGGGCATCTATTTTTTTTTTTTTGTTTTACATTTCTTGTCTGTCATTAAAAGAGCTGCTATAAATGTTTTGGAGCATATGGGGACTTTTTGGGTTTTTTTCTTATTGATGGCTCCCTTGGAGTATAAACCCAGTAATGGAGTTTTTGTTTTAAAGGGTGTGGACATTTTAGTCACTTTATTTGCATAAGTCCAAACTGCTTTCCAAAATAGTTGTAACATTTCACAACTCTGCCAACGATTTATTAGTGTGCCCGTCTTCCTATGATCTCTGCAACATTGTTGCCATTTTTGGGGTGTTTTTTTTTCCACAGTTTTCAGGATGTAAGGCAAAACCTCAAGGTTGTTTTGATTTACATACATGTAAGACAAAAAGCCAATAGATAAGTGGTCAAAGGATATGAACAGTTCTCAAAGGAGGAAAATTGTAAAGTATTCACAACTACGAGAAAGGATGTCATATACATTTAATACAAAGATTTGTTTTCCCCATCTGACCACTTCCTTTCTTATTCTAGATGCATCAGTGTTGTCTGTGCAGAAGCCTTTCAGTTCCAAGTAATCAAAGTTATCTGTTTTTTCTTTGGTAATTGCTTTTATCTCTTGTTTGGTTAAGAATACATCTTACTCATAGCTGTGAGAGGTACATAGTCTACTTCTCTTCTAATTTTTTTCGTAATATGATCTTTAATATTAAGGCTGCATATCCATTTAGAATGTATTGTGGTGTCTATAGTTGTGTAAATGGAATTTCTTTTTCTATCCCTTCCTGCTGGATTTTGCTGATCATATATAGAAATGCTGATGATTTATGTGGATTTATTTTATTTCTTGCAACTTCGCTAAAGCTGTTAAATGTTTGGATTAGTTTTTTAATTCACTCGAAGTAAACCTTTATATTATCTGCAAAAAAGTATTGGTTTTGCCTATCCCTATTCCTTCAATTTCTCTTTCTTGTCTTATTGCTATAGCTAGCATTTCTAGTATCATATGGAATAGTAATAGCGATAATGGACATCTTTCCTTCACTCCTGATTTTACTGGAAAGGCTTCTATTTCCTCCCCATTACAAAAAATTCTTGCTCTTGATTTTAGATAGATGCTACTTACTATTTTAAGGAAAACTCCATTATATCCGTGGTTTTTAGTGGTTTTTTTTATTAACAGGAATGGAGGGTGTATTTTGCAAAAAGCTTTTTCTGCATCTATTGGATGATAATATGATTTTTGTTTTTGCTGTTGATATGATTGTTTTGCTCATAATCTGCCCAACACTGGCCCAGTTCTGCATTCCTGGTATAATCTAACGTGGTAAAAGTGTATGATCCTGGTGGTATCGTTATTGTAATCTCCTCGCTAGTATTTTATTCACTTCTTATTAGACTGTGGGCTCCTTGAGGAGAAGTGATGCCTCTGGTATCTTTTTGTATCCCTACCACCTAGCACAGTGCCGGGCTCACGGTAGGCACATAATAAATATTTATTGACCAGACTGATGGAGAGAGCCCTGGCCTTGTAGTCAGAAAGACCTGAGTTCAAATCCCACTTCCTACATCAGCCGATTAACCTCGGTCAGTCTCAGTTTCCTCATTTTAAAAATGTGACTAATAATTGCACTTGCCTCAGAGGGTTGTTGTGAGGTCAAATGAGCCAGTGTGTAAAGCCCTGTGCGAATTTTAAAGGGTTTCATCAATGCGAGCTGTTTTGATGGTGGTTGTGGTTGTCTGTGGGTATGAACGTCACAGGAAGACAAGCCAAGGCTGGGTTGAATTCTGCATTCCTAGAGAAAATATCTCCATTAATAGATCACAGATCCATCAAAACAATCAAATGCTAATATGTAATATAGATTAAAATTACAATGAAAATAGATGTTTGTTTGTTTTTTTCCCAACCTTTTATATTTATATTTTGGGCCAACCCATAGATGATTCAAGTCCTGTGATCTCTCTAGTTCAGTGAGCCCTAACTTTTTTGTTGTTCTACAAAACCCTTTCAACAACAAAAATGTGTTGTGGACCCCCAGAGTAATTTAACTCACTACTTATAGTATTCTGCAATTATTTACTTCTTAAAGTGCCATTAAAGAAACACTTTGGGCCATCTTGTGAATCCTCGAGAAGTCTGTAGGCGCTTCATAAAGGCTCAGGTCAATAGATTGCCTCAAAGCCCCTGGGCCGTGCCTTTGGTGACCACTGCTTGTAGGTGATGTACCATCAGGGACCGCAAGATGGCATGAAGAGGCTCAAGAGTGACCTGCGTGCAGCCGGCTCTCCCTTTTCTTTAGAGCGCATCACCGATCCATCAGCAGTAATTTGCCTCCCTCTTGTGGTTCAGTGTTAGAATGTCCACTTCCAGGAACAGACACAGAAATCTCCGATTACTTGGCAGGTCCGGGATGGGGCAGGCGAGCTGGGAGCTGGGAGCTGGAATCTGGCTGCTTTTAACTCTTCTCTGTGTGGACAGTCCTGAGCGCTTCCATTTTCCTAGCTCTACACTGTCTTTTCTTAATGGCCTTCACCTCATGTACGTTGTTGTTCAGTTGTGTCCAACTCTTTGTGACCCTATTTGGGGTTTTCTTGGCGAAGACATAGGACTGCTTTGCAATTTCTTTCTTTTACTCATTTTATAGATGAGGAAACTGAGGCAAACAAAGTTAAGTGACTTGCCCAAGATCACCCAACTAGTAAGTGTCAGATTTGAACTTAGGAAGATGAGTCTTCCTGAGTTCAGGCCAGCGCTCTGTGCACATGGTGTCACCCAGCGGCCTGAGCATATAGACGTGGGTAGCCCATGCACATTGTCTGACTTCAGCACAAGACCCTCCCTGTACTCATCTATCTGCCTTACCAATCTGCCACCAGATGACATGTATATGTGTATACACATATGTATAATCCCTTTAAAGTTTACTAAGTGATTTCTGTACATTTTTTGCTTGAGACTTATACCATATTATGATGCCCATTTTACAGATGAACAAACTGATGTGACTTCTTCATGGTTATAACTTTAATAAATCTCAGAAGCAAAACTATCGTTTTGATACCTTTTGAGAATTGTTGTTATTGGATAATTGCTTTCAGTAACTTGTTGTGGGATGACAAGGCAGGTCTTCTCAGCTCCCGTCCCAGCCCTTTACCACACTTTATTCTAGAACATTTATTCAAGAAACATTTATGAAGTGACTATTCTGGTGCTATGCCAGGTGCCTGGATACAAATTCCAACCCTGTCCTCAATCTGCTTCCATTACTCATGAAGATGAGTCTTCCTGACTACAGTTGATCTGGCCTGGAATCCTTACCACCAGAGTCACTCTTCAAGGTTAGAAAATGAAACCAGGGGACTCTTTCCCAAAGGTCAGCCTCTAAATTTACATGGGGAGAAAGGAAAGGGAGGATGTATTTTGGTGGGGGGAGTGCACAAGTCCACTCATGTTAGCACACCAGCATGGCTGAATTCATTTAGTGAGCTTATTAGAATATCATCACATTGGAAAGCACAGTGCTTGATCTTAAGGGGACAAGGTGCTGTTATTTTTGGGGGAAGGGGTAAGATGAGAGGGGAGCATGGCAGTGAGAAGCCCTGGGTTTAGCCTGGGCTTAGGGCCTAGGGGGATCATGAGGGCAATGGACCAGGGGGAAGGCTCTGGATTCCCTGAGGAATAAGACAACTTTGGGAAGGGGATAAGGGAAGAACTTCATGAAAAAACTTCTCTTTCAGAATTTAGCCTGGGATCATGCCCTTATTCTATGTACTTAAAAAAAAAAGTGAAAATAAGCCAAAGGGTTGGGTTCTACCCACCCCTTGTCGTTGTTCATCCTCCAAGAGGACCAATGACATCACATTGTTGAGGTTACCCTAATTAATTACAGAATGCCTTATCGGGTGCCCAGGGGCACATAGCTAGTAAGTGTGTCTGAGGCTGGATTTGAACTCAGGTCTTTCCAGCCCTCGGCCTGGCACTCTACCCACTGAGCCACCCAGCTGCTCCTATAGCAGGTCATTGCTATTCCTGCTTAGTAAATACCATGAGGCTGACTCTAGCTGATAATTAATGGGGAGCATACTGGCAGGGACTTGTGAGCAACAGTCCTTAAAATCTCACCCCCTTCTAGTGACTCTTAGAGTCCTTATGGGTCTAAGCTCTTCTTTTTATCTCTGGTTAGTCTTCCTCCTTTGTTATGTCTTGGTTCTGGATCTTCAGGCTCTTCAGGTCATAGAATCACAGATTCGGAGTCAGAAGGGCCTGGCATGGTCCGTGGGTCACAAGAATCAGACTCACTAACAACGCAATAATAGTGTCCCCTTCCTGATGACATGTTTGCGTTTGAACAGGGAGCTTCGATTTCTCAATCTGCCATCCCTAACTTGAAGCCCAAGTTGGGTGAAGCCTGGTCTACAAGTTGTGACTTTGGGAGCCTGAGGCAGATTGATGCTTCCTCAAATCCCTCCCACATCTAAAGGCCCAAAGCTTGACATCCTGTGTTAAAGTAGCATTTCTCAAATGGTGATTCCACAAGGAAAGAAAAGAAGAGAAAAGGAAAGGATGGAGCAGACAAACCCGTGCATGGCTGAGCTGTCTGGCTTGGTTTTCTCTTGGCCAGTGGGCCGTGGGCTGCAGGGATGATCACACCTGGATGTGCTTGGCCACAGGTGTTCTACCTGAAGATGCCTGGACTGCATTTGTCGGGGCCTGGGAAGCTCAGAGCTCCAATGGCTGTTGTCTGGGGGGCTGAGCTGGCCTGGGTCCCTGCAGGATACCAGCAGTCCCAGCCAAGGCCTCTGCCTTTTGATCCCAGATCTTGTGCTAGTACAAAGCCAGAGGGAAAGTCAAGGTCAGAGGTGGGACGGTCCCAGCCTTGAGCCTCTGGGGCTAAAATTGGAGTGGGCTAAGCAGCGGATGCTCTCCAGAGTGACTTTCCAGTTTTCCCAGAACTCTGTCTCTGTATCTCTGCTCTGACTCTCTGTGCTCGGGGGCAGCTCTCACTTATCCTCCTTGCCCCCGCTGGGTTCCTGCTGCTTTTTCTTTTCCTTGGCTGCTCTCCTAGTCCTCATTCCCTCCCATGATCCTGACCTTCTTAATCTTTTCTCAAGCATGGCTCTCTGTTTATTTGTTCTGAATTCGCTGAATCCCACAATCCCATGCTTAGAAAGGACCTCAACAGCCACCAAACTCTACCCATCACTGCAGAGGAGGGAAAGAAAGTGACTGAATTTCCGATCACTGACATTGTGTGTGCGCACAGGCACGCACGTGGACACCGGCACAGAAGCGCCGATTCTCAGAAGGGGAAGGGACCCCATTGGCCGTCTAGTGTGAGACCTGAACAAGATTCCCCTCTGCCACATAGCAGTATCAGTCAGCAAGCATCAATGACACCCCTACTACGTGCCAGGCGCTGTGCCAGGTGCTGGGATGCAAAGAGAAAAGTGCGCCCTTCCTCATCTCAAGGAGCCGACATTTTAACAAGGGACACCTGTGTGAACATACCAATAAATGTAAGCCGTATTCTTGTGGCTCAGTCATTTCAGTCATGTCTGACTCTGAACCCCATTTAGAGTGGTGTGCCATTTCCTTCTCCAGCTCAGTTTATAGGTGAGGAAACTGATGTGGAGAGGGTTATGTGACTTGCCCAGGGTCACACAGCTAGTAGGTAATTGAGGCTAGATGTGAGCACAGGATCTCCTGACTCCAGGCCTGGTGCTCTATCCACTGAGCCCTGTACCACACACACACACACACACACACACACTCATTCACTGTCACTCACATGCATTCACACACGTGTGTCTGTGTGTGCACAACTGTGTGTGTGTGTGTGTGTTGAAAGGGTGCTACCTGTGCTCACTGGCCCTTTGCTTGAAGACCTCCAGTGAGGGGAAGCCCCCTGCCTCCCGAGGGATCCTGTTCCACTTTGGGATAGCTGGGATATCTCTCATGGGCAGAAAGTCTTTCCTTATACCAAGTCTGAACTTGTCTCTTGGCAACTTCCATTCAAGAGCCTAATCCCTCTTCTACCTCAAACCCCTCAAGTACCTAAAGTACCTCCTGTCTCTACTGAATAATTTCTTCTCTAGGCTAACCATCCCTCAACCCCTTCACTTGGTCTCCAAACTCTTAGACTCATTTCCTCACATTTGGTAGGTGTTTCATGGGCTCCTAGGGCACCCAGGCAGCAGGCAGCTCAGTTTTTCAGTTTCAAGCGACCATCAGGTCTCTCTTGCAGGGGAGTCTAGGGGGACAAGCTTGATTTCTCTACCCTTCAATTCCACACTGAATTAAGAAGAAAGGGCCAGTGAGTGGACGACCTCATCCTGAAGTGCCTCTCATCTCAACCAGCTTCCTCACATCTCCCTTTGATGCTTGACTCGGAGAGTTTGAAATGAGTGGTGGAGCCAGGAGACAGGAGAGGGGGCTTGCTCTTCTGGAGTTGGGATGTCAAACAGGCCCCAGCAGCCAAGTCTCCCTTTTCCTCAGAATCAAAGATCGACAACTGGGGGGACCTTAAGGGGTGCCTCATCTGATCACCCTATTTCATAGAAGAAGAAACTGAGGCTGAGAGAGGCTAAGAAACTTGCCTGAGGTCAAATAGTCAGAGGCAGGATTTGAATCCAAGTCCCCTGACTCTGAATCTACCCTTCAGAAGTAGCATGGCATAGCAGAAAAGGTACAGGATTTAGAGGAACGAAGATCTGGGTTGAATTCTACCTCAGACACATATTAGTTGGGCAGATGCTCTCAGCCTCAGCTTTCCTCTCTGTAGGATGGGAATAATAACAGAGCCTGCCCGCCAGGTTGTTGTAAGGCTCAAACGAGCTAATGTCCGTAAAGCATCTTGCCAAACTCAAAGCACCATCTAGATGCTAGATGTTACAGCCACTTCCTTTGGAAAATTTTGGAATCTGTGAAGTAAATACTTTGACCCTATTAGGTTAATGCTCCCACTAGACAGTGTCAATTTTTTAAGAACCAGACCTGTGATTTCACTGTTATCTAGCACTCCCCTTGAGGAGATGCCCTTTACTGATACCGATGGGCACCCAAAGTGCCAATTGTAGTTTTAGGGGCAGCCAGGGAGTGCTGAGGGATTCAGTGGTTTGTCCCATGTCAGTCTGAGGTCAGCTCTTTATCCACCACCCCAAGGTTCCTCTGAATATAGTACAAAATAAATAGAAAGCAATTTTAGGGGGGCACTAACAATTGGGGAGATCAGAAAGGGCCTTCTATAGAAGGTGGCCTGTGATCTGAGCCTTGGGAATGCTAGGGCTTTCAGGAGTCCCAGGTGAGGAGGGGAGAGCTTCCCAGGACTGTGCCTGTGCATTGGTACAGAGGTGGAGATGAATGGTCATGTGTGGGGATCCGCAAACAAGGGCTGTTTGGCTCAAATGGGGGGATGTGAAGGGATGTAAAGGGTTGGAATATTTGTCTATTTTGGGAGGGAAAACCCTGGAGGAGAGCCGAAGGGCATTTTCTCAATCCGTGTATTTGACATTTCCTCATGCATTAGGACTGAGACACACGGTAGAGGGCGTTCAGAATGTCCTCACCTGCTTTGGACTGGGCATTCGTTGTCCCATCATGGCTGAATCAATCACTGACCACGAGGCTGGCCTGATTAACTCAAACACAACCAGGATGGTCTGTTCTGGGGAAGTGATATCAGAGTGCATCATGGAAGCCTGTGTGGCACAAAATTCTGATTGTCTCTATTGAGGCCACGTCCCCAATGTTCGGTTTTTCTATTAATGGCTTCAGTTATTATCCAAACCCCTGATGAGCTCAGTTAATTTGCTATTTCTCCCCATTCCCTTCAGATATTCTGAATTCTGTTATGTTGACTAATGAATAATCCAGATTCAGGGCAAAAATGGACCCTGCCATTCATTCTCACCTTCAGAGCTGGCTGCAACCACGGTTTAAATAAGGGGATTGTGTATTTCCAGGGAAGGGCAGTCCAGAACGATCCTCAGTGGGGAAGGAATGATGGTTCTCTTTTTGGTTCTTCTTGGGAATCAGGGGGATATTTGCTGAATTTTGGACTGGATTACTCTTGATCCCCACATCCTTGGTGCAGAAATATTCTTTTTTAAAGGAAATGTTGAGTAGGAGATGGAGTGTAAAAATCAGGGCCACAAAGATTTAGGTTTAAAATCCAATCCCTGACACTTAGTTGTTGCTTGACCTTGGGCAAGTCTAATAGAACTCTAATGACTTAGCTGAGCAGCCTCATCTGTAAAAAAAGAATTGTGACACGAAGGATTGTTGGGAAGTTCAAGTTAAATAACTGATATAAAGTGCTATGCCAGTGTCAGTGATTATTGTGACAGGCAGATGAGGAGAACTCCTTTCTTGGGATTTCCAGGTTCTAGATTCAAGTTACTGTCCATTGATTAATTTTACCTCAACCTCCTGGCAGCTTTTTCCTCTCAGATCCAGTGGCTTTCCCCAAATCAATGAGATCTCATACTACAATTAAGCAAATAATGAGGGGGGAAAAAAGTGTAGCATTATCCAGCTGCATGCACACATGGCATCTGCTGCAACGGACGGTCCTGTCCCAGACATAGTGGGAAGAAACACAGCTGCTTTTCCACAAACAGTTCTTCCCATTTTTGCATTAACCACAATTGCAATCTTTCATAATCCTGCTGCAGAATCTCTGCTCCTTCCTGCTACACTCATGATTTGAGAAAGGAAAGTGGGACTTTGTCACCTTTAAAAACCTTCGGTCAGCAAACCCCAACAGGAAGTGAAAATCCCACTCCCTTGTGGCAAGCTAGCCACATGGGAACTGGGTTCTGTTACAAGGGAAGCTGGGGAGGCAGCATGGTGCACTGGATAGAGTTCAAGTCTTTTATGACCTTGGGTAAGTCACTTAACTTCACAGGGCCTCAGTTTCCTCATCTATAAAATGAAAGAGTTGGAAAGTTCCTTCCAGCTTTAAATCTGTAATCCTATGAGTGATTTTGGGAAAGTTGTTTTCCTTTTATGGAGCTCAATTTCTTCATCTGTAAAATTATAGAGTTGGACCAGATTGCCTCTGAGGGCCCTACCAACCCTAGATTTAGGATCCCATGATCCTACACTTATCTTCTGGGAGAAAAAGGCAGCAGGACCTGCTTTCTCTAGCAGTTATCCCCAGTACTACAGAAGCTAAAAAGGGTGAAGCCTCCTGGTGCTACCAGAGCGTGGGAGAAGAAGGAAGAGAGGGTGTTTGCAGCTGGGCACAGAAGGCACGGCCAGTAGGAATCATAGAATCCAACATAGAAAGATAGAAGGATAAGGTTGCCTAAGAGACTTCTGGTTCTTGGGGTGTTGATATTAATCTCACTCTCTCTCTTTTTCCTTCTTTGCTACCCCAGATTAACTTCCTTCCATTCTCTACTTGCCTAACCAACTCAATCCAGGTTTTGCTGGTACTGAACCTGTAATGGAAATGTCCCTACCACCCAGAGGCTGTGGAGCCACACCACCCTCATTATCCATTCTTAGTGACTAGGGACTGCAATAATGGGTTAAATTCTATGGATAAGTGGAAAAAGACAAGTATAGAATAAGGTCTTGGTTGCTAGATACAGGCAATATCTATTAGGAGTTAGATAATGGACTAATCATTTTCCAACAGCTCTGACCACTTCTTTGCTATTCCCTTTTCTGGTTTCTCCTTCTCTTTCCCACTCCTTGAGGGTGAGTGTTTCTCAAGAATCTGTTTCCAGCCCCATTTTCTTTTCTCTACATTCTCTCTCTCTTCAGTCTTTTATTCCCATGGATTCAAAGACCACTTCTCTCAAGGTGGATAGAGAAGTAGAGTTAGGGAGACCTAGCAATTCTCTCTTCAGACCCTTACCAGCTGTTTGGCCCTGAAGAGGTCACTTAATTTCACAGTTTCACATCCCACATCCATGAAATGGGAGCAATAGCACTTTCCTCCCGGGGATGTTTTGAAGAACAAATGAAATAATATTTCTAAGGTTTTGTCAACCTTAAAGCATCATGTAAATATGAACCATGATCAGCGATATCTTCAGTCCTGGCCTTTCTTCTGAGCTCCAAACTCACCTCTCCAACTGCCATCAGGACTTTTTTGCCTGGTTGTTCTACAGCACTGGTGTCAGAAGCAGAGCTCTTTCTCATCTCTCCTACACAAACTCTTCCTTCTGACCTTGTTATTTCTCTTCCTGGCACTGCTTTTTTCTCAGTTTCCATGTTTTTTGCCTTGGGATTATGATTCTTCCCTTTCCCTCACTTATTGCATCCAATCAGTTACCAGGTCTTGGCAATTTTCATCTCTGAAATATCTTCTCTTTTCCAAGTCCAAGGAAAACCCTCTGTACAAATGTTTGTCACTTGCTTAGACTATTCCAGTGGCTTTCTTATAGGTCTCCTCTTTGCTCTGGTAGATGCCACCTCCTCAAAGAAAACCGTTTTGATTCTTGTCCTCATTGGTGAGAATCTGCCTGCTCATGCCTCATGTAGCTCTTTGGTGGGTAACTCCATAATGTACTTTTGTATAACTCTTATATCAGAGGCTCCCATCCACATCTGTGAGTTTTTCCAATGGTCTGGCTCATTCTCTTCACCCTGAAAATCTCGGTTCTTTACTATCTGACCCTGCCTAGTGTGTTATCTATCACCAGCTTCCCTTGCAAGTAGAAGGCTCAAAGAATGAACATGTATTTGTGTAGGTCAAAGAATACAAATGGAACAAACAGGACTCATGGAAATTAATGTTAATGACCTCTGAGCACCCCTCTTTCAAGGCCCATGTAACCTCAACCACCCACAGTCATGCACTGAGTAGGCTCCAAGAGGGTGCTTACTGTCTCTTTGGTATGTGCTTTCTGTCTATGCTCTTGTGATCACTCCTCCCTTCCAGAGGTCTAATAGCCACGTGCCTGGTACATAGTTCAAAGCTCTGTCTGACATATCTTTGTTTTCCAGTAGATGGCAGTGTCACCGACCTCCATGTAGGCTTCCCAGTACGGTCTTCTGCTCTCCTGTGTTCCCTGGTTCTTTCCATCGCCCTTCAGCAGAAGGTGTCATCCTTTTCTGTCCCTGTCAGGTAGCAACAATAAGCAATCAGCAAGCATTCATTAAATGCCTACTATGTATGAGGCACTGTGCTAAGCACTAGGGACACAAAGGAAGGTACCCATGGATCCTTGTCCTCAAAGAGTTCATATTCTAATGAGGAGACAACATGTAAATGACTGTACATATACTCGGCATCCAGAGGAGGTAGAAGGAGACGTCCCCATCAAAGGCCAGTCCTGGAGCCACGTGAGAGCATTCCAAAGCTCCCGCATCTTAGCTGAAATGTGTAGACTCCCAGAATCCAGATCTCAATGCATTGCCAAATTAAGGGCACCATTTTGAGTCCCTCCCTTGCATTACAGTTCTGTTGGATGCTGACCTTGCCCAGGAGTAAGAAACAGACAGCCATTTGAAAGGGCCAACTGGCTCTCAGTGCATGAATCAAAGGAATTTATTTTTGAAATGAAAATTGGCAGATTAGTTGTGCCATATACTGCGCTAAATTCTGGGAGAAACAGCAGAGCAATCCAGGATCCACCTTCAAGGAGTTTGCATTCTTTGTGTGATCAATTGGATGTGTTCAATTTATTTAAATGACTAGGAACCCCTTCCTGCAACATACAGGGTAGGAGTTTGGGCTCACAGTGGCAGAGCCAAGCACTTACCTGACACTATTCCAGAAAAGGGAGAATAGAGTTTTATCATCCCTACTGTATATAGAACATTGATAATGTAGCTGTCCATCTCTGATGGTACAATAGCACCCTCTCCCCCTCATCCCCAGACTATAGGCTCTATGAAGACTAGGACCAAGTCTTATCTAAATTTTGTGTCTCTTCTAGTGATTGGCTGTATATGGCAGGTGTTTAGCAAATATTTGTTTTATTTCTATTTGACTGGAGTTAGGGAAAAGGCACATGGGACATGACCTGGGCTTGGAAAATCTGTAGGGTATGGATATACTAGAAGATAATTCAATGGGTACCTATAGACATAGCCCCAGACTTAGTAAAGCTAACTGACTTGGAAATGTAGAAACTAGATGTGGAATGGAATTAGCCTTACATAAATTTTGTTTCAAGTGAATGGCAGATCTGCAAATAAATTTCAGCTCAGATTCTTCCCCATAACTTTTTAAGTGAATTTAGGAATATAATTGAGCTTGCTTATTGAATGATGCATTTATAAAGAAAGCAACTAAAAAGTTGAGGCTGGTTCCTGCTCCCTGGGTAGTGATAAGGATAGAGCCTGGACCTGGGTGTTCATTGGTAAGGGGAATTCATGCATGAGGAAACCCCATCTCCTAATACTGGTCCACACTTTCTCTGTAACTCAGAACCTCAGTGTGAGCTCTGAGGGGTTAAGTGATCTGCCTAGGATCACACAGGCATCAGAGATTTGAACCCAGGTCTTTCTAGCTCCAAGTCAGCTCTCTCTCCCTCTCCTTGGGTGCCCCAGTCCCTGAGACAACAATATTGAAATTGGGTCAGTTAATAACTCTGCAATGGCCTCTAACTGTTCAAATGAAAGCAAGACTCAACGGATACAGCAAACTTCATTGTTATCTTATTTTAAGTCATTGCCATGGCCTCTCCAACCTTGAGCAAAACCACTACCCTGGTCAGTCAGCAGCCATCAATATCGAGGCAAAATCTTCCACCAGCAAAAAGATTAGTACTAATTGAAGCCTCAGGTGATGGTTAGCATTTTTTTTTTTAGCAATAAAGTATTTTAAAATTAAGGTATATACATTTTTAAGACATTATGCTACTGTACACTTAATAGGTTACAATATAGTGTAAACCCAACTTTTATATACACTGGGAAATAAAAAAAAATTTACCTGACTTGCTTTATTGCAATATTCATTTATTGTGATGATCTGGAACTGAACCCAAAGGATCTCCTTTATAGTCTGTATTCCTTTCTAGTCCAAGAGGGAGTTTGTAATTGTGATCCTATCAATGTTGACAATCCATCCAACAGTGTTGATCAGAATCCATTCCATAGACTATTGTCTATATCTTCCCATAAGTGGAGGATCTTCTCTGAATTCTTTCAGTATTGCCAAATATTATTGGAGTATGTGGGCTATCCATTGATTATTCCTTGTCCTCAGTATGTGAACGCTCTATTTTTTTCTAGTCATATGTTTTCGTATATGTTCTTTATACTGCTTCTCTTGGTTATGGTGAATAACAAATGAGACAGTATGTAGAAAAGCACATTTTAAGCACAAGTTTGTCCAAAAGAGCTTGATTATCTTTATCCCAGTATAGAGTGCTACTGCTCATTTATTTGACTGAGGGTTCAAATGCTGGCACCATCACTCACTATTACAGTTTTACACTGTACCCAACACCAAAGGGTTGGATCAGTGGATCACCAAACTCTGTGAGAGCTGGCTCTCTCTATCCCTTGACACTATCCCTTTTTATGAGCCACAGTCCTCATCTCATTAATTAAGTGGCAAAGTCTTCATCAGTTCCCTGAATTAGTCTCTTGATTCAGCCCTACCCATTGGAAAAACTCTCCCCTCTTTCCTTCCCTGCTGTATCTTGACAGACCCCAATCACTTGAGCTTGACATGATGCAAACCACATAAGCATAGTTTGACTATGTAAGCCATTATTAACACTCAGAGAAATCAAAGAAATCAAATCAAATATATTATATGCAATCACCACGTGTGCTTTATGACTAAGGTACCTTCCAAACCTAGGCAAGCCCAAGCAGTCAGTAGGTAAACTTAAACCCAAGAATTCCAGATTCCCAGAGGGCCCATTTCTCGTATGGTAATGATGGGGGGGAGGGGAGGATGGGCAGAGCCCAGGACCTGGGAGATCAGTTCTTCTTCTATTACTTCTCTTGTTGCTGACAGAGGTCTCCCATCCTCCCTCTGACTGCCTCCTAGTGATGCTGATCATGGGCTGAGCTATAGAGGCCTCATTAATGGGGTAGTGAAATAGAATCAAGGCTAGGCCCTGGAACAGAGAAAGATTTCCAGCGTTGCCCTTCTCTCCTCTCCCTGGATCCACCATCTCTCAAATATTTGCTTGATTGAGTCCTAAGTCATGTGGCAGCTAGGTGTGGTGGGGAATAGAGGTCAGGAAGAACTGAGTTCAAAAATCTGTCTCGGAGACTTCTTAACTACGTGACACCAGGCAAATCACTTAGCTTCGCCTAGACTTAGTCTTCCCATCTACAAATGCCCCTACCTCCAGGGTTGTTGTGCGGAATAAAATGAGCTAATAAAATAAAGCTCTTCGCAAACCCTGATGTGCTGTGTAAATTCTAGCTCTCATGTCTGCCTTCTTTGAGACATGTACTCTTTGCTTTATGGGTGGTGCCAACCCAAGACATCGGTGCTGTGCCTCGTTAGCTGGGGCAGACATGTCGCCTTTCCTGTACTCCATCGACAAAATCCCCAACCCGCTGTTGTTGTTGTTGTTCTCACCAACCAGCTGATTGGGAATATTTTCTTTTGTTTGGTTTTGGCTAGAATCTGAAACACCAACAAGGGAAGAAGCCATGGAGGAACAGGACTCCTCTGGAGAAGTCATGGAAAATCCAGACACAGGAGAAGAAGGTAAACTGTGATTTTTTTTATATAGATGTGGCATTTTTATATTGAGGAATTGAAAACATTTCCATTGTTAGAGTTTCCTCTGGTGATGTGAAGGATCACACAGTCAATCATCAAACATTTATTAACCACCTACTGTGTCCCAGGCATTGTGCTAGGCACTGGAGATACAAAGACCAAAAACCAGATAGAGTTGCTTATATTCTTTTAGGATACAGCTTGTGCACAGAGGAATAAATGCAATATTTCCACAAAGTAAGCCAAAGTAATTCCAAGATGGAGAGGTCAGTGACTGCAGTTATCCCTATCAAGAAAGGCGCTGTGCTGAGGGCGATACCTGAGCTATTCCCCATGTCACTTTCTTTGCAAGCATTGTCTCCCTTCGGCTCTTCTTATATTTTTCAGCATCATGAGCTTGCATTTTGAGCCAATTGCACTGACCTTTTTCCTTCCCGGCTTCATGACCCCTTCAATGGCTGACATAAGGTGACCTAACCTTTCAGACCAGAGCTTGAATTGGGTATTTGTGCAGGCTAAGATGGTACTTTTGAAGCTCACCCCTCCACCCCAGACACAACAAAAACCTAGCTATGTCAAAGGAGGAAAGCCGATTGTCTGTCACTGGGGATTTTCTTACAAATGCCCTTTGTTGGAGTGGCATTGTGTTCAAAATCCCTGTCGCCAAATGTACCTGCAAGGATTTGTCACAATGAAAAGTCTCATGAGGCAGCTTAAATGCCTGACAAGAGCATTTCAGAATTAAGTCATTAAGCCTCCCACCTGCTGCCATCTATAACCCACCGCCTTTTGTCATGGTAATGGTGTTGGGTTTTCAGCTGGTGAGTTCAGCAGCAATGTAATCAACAGCTGGAAAGGTGTGCGAGCAGTGATGAAATCTTGGTTATATCATCGTTGGGGTGTCTGTCTCTGCAGGCTTCTTCTCCCACAAAGGATTTTTATAACTTCTGCTATCATTTAGAATTGTAACCATGTTCGTCTTTCATCTGTTTCTTTAGGCATCTTGATCATACTATCAAGTCTTGTCATGATGCAGTGCAAAGAGGGTTGGGTTAGGAGTCAAAGGATCTGTGTTCAAATAACTGCCGCTTGCTACCTGTATGACCTTCATCAAGTGACTTCACCTCTGTGATTCCTCCTCTGTAAAATAAAGGGGTACACTCGATGGTTTCTGAGGTCTCTTTCAGCTCTAAGTCTGTGCTTTGATGGTCCCCTGGGTGGGTAACATCCAAGTGATTTCATCACAATCTTCAGATATGAGAGCTTCATAGTAATGGCATCCTCCCCCTCTGGCTCCTCTTCTCCCTCCTCCTCCTCTTCCTTCTCCTCCTATCTGACCTTTGTGTAATGGTTTCTGTGCATTATCTCATTGCAAGGCAGTAGTTATAGTCAGGATCATTGGGTAATGGGTTAGGGAGGAAAGCAGGGAAATTTCAGCTAAAGGTATTGGAACATAATGGGTTTTGCCGATTTTTGTAGGAAAGATTCTGGCAGAGCGGATAACTGCTCAAGGCCCTCTTTTTTCTTATGATTCTCAGAGAAATCGTTCCTCTCTCGACCCATGTTCCTCATTAATATATAAGAAAGAGGCCATTAACAAGGAAAGGGAGTGACCTCCTTATTGGGGCCATTAGGGATATAGAATGGTTTGGAGTCATCAGATGAGGGTCCAAGTCCTGCCTGTGTGACCTTGGATAAGTCACTTATAGTCATAAATAAGAGTGTTGAACCCAGCAATTTCTAAGGTAGTTTCCACCTCTAACTATGTGATCCTCTCAATCTTCAGTCTGGAGGGAAGGTGGTCAAAAGAAGACATGATTGACTTTTATAAAGCTACCAGTGGTATGGACAGTATGGACTTTATCTGAACTACTTCAATAAATTCTGGAATTCAATTAGTGGCAGAGACCAGCTCTTAGAATAAGGAGACCTAGGTTTGTATGATGTCTCAACCGATATTATTAGCTGTGTGTACAAGGGGAGGCCATATAACTTCCCTGTACATTGGTTTCTTCATCTGTATAATGGGCATAAGAATACTTGACCTATTTATTTTACAGACTTGTCTGGATAGCCCTTTGCCAACTTTAGAAAGCTCTGCATAAATATGAGTTATTACTGTTGATAAAAATATGAAGCATTCTGCCCTGGGGAGGTTGTACAGGCTTGTAGATAGAAGTAGGTTCACAAAGGATTCAGACAATTTGTGTATCAAGAAATCTATTAACAAACATTTATCATAGGCCTATTCTTATACCAGGAGCTGTGTTAGGGGTTGGAGTTTCACAGTGAAGAAAAAAAGAAACAGTCCCTTCCCTTCTAAAGCTTTAAGGATGGATGATCACTAAGCTTCTTCCTGGCTTGACCCAAACTCTCTGATAAGGGTACACTGTCCCTCAAGGGACCTCCTTAAGCCTCTTCTGAAGGCTGTCAGGGAGGGGTCCCACTGCCTTTTGAGGCAGTCTGATCTACTTTTGGGTAGTTTTTGGAGTTCTGCCCTCTGAGGACAAGAAAAGGCCAACCCTTTCCCCACTGGGTAGCCCTTAGTCAGGCCAGACTTTTTCAAAATAGTTTCTAGACCACGAGTTCAAGGGAATACTGTCAATGTGGTTTACCTAAATTTCAGCAGTGCATTTGAAAAAGATTCCTTATTAGATCCTTACCAGTAACATGGAGAGAAGGAGGTTCAATGATAATACTGAATGGATTCAGACCTAGTAAATGATTCGACCCAAAACATAGTCACTAATATGTTGATGTTGCCTTGGAGAGAAGTTGCTAGTGAAATGCCTTGGGGACTGCTTTTTGGTCCTGTGTTTAAAGCATGGTCCAGATGAAGGCTTAGAAAGCCTACTGTCAGATTTGTAGGGGACAGATAACTAATAATCTGGACCCCAAAAAGATCTAGATGACAGTTTAGATCTAAAAATATCTTGGCAAGCTAAAACACTGGGTCAAACCTAATAAGATGGTATTTAGTAGAGTCTGGTGTGACTGAGGCAGTTGGGTAGGATAGTGGTTGGATTTCTGGACTTGGAGCCAAGAAGGCCTGAGTTCAAATCCTGTCTTAAACATTTACTGGCTATTAGACTCTGGGAAAATGGCTTAGCTTTTCTCAGCCTCAGTGGAGTTAATAATAGTACCTGCCTCATAGCTTGTTGGGAGGAACAAAGGAGATAACATTCTAAAATACTCTGTAAACCTTAAGGCATTATGGAAATGCAGGATATTATTTTATTACTACTACCATTACTGTTACTGTTGCTGCTCCTCCTCCTCCTCTTCCTCCCTGTTTTTGATTAAGCTACTCTGGCTCTTGTGATCACTGCTTTCTCTTTATAAGTGCTCACAAATGGTTCCTTTTGCATGGTGTTCTAGACTTTTTCCAGGCATAGACATCCAGCTCGTGAACAGTATGCAGACTCCGTTTTCTTCCCTTTATTGAAAACCAGGACATTTCCCCCCTAGTCTTGTGGTACCTTTCAAATTCTATGTTAATTTTCACAGGTCATAGACAGGGTCCCAGTGATCATATCTGCCACTTATTTCAGTAACTCAGGATGTTGTTTGTATGGACAAGTTTGAGGACAGCTCAGTACAGGCTTACCATCTCCTCACTTATATTACTCTCTGGTTTCAACTCACTGATAACCATTTTAAATTCTTTCCCCTCAAGTCCAAGGATTATTCTCTGTGGAGGAAAAAGCAGAAGCCAAATAAGAATTGAATAGTTTAGCCTTCTCCCTGCCTGTGATTCCCTCCATCTCATCCCTCCTTAATGATGGTCCTTTGGACTTTCTCTCTCAACCAACATAGATAAAGAGAGGTCTCTTTTTGCACCTTTAACATGTCACCAGCATTGACTGATTCTGGGATTCAATGTACCTGTCACTATGCTCATAGGGTCATGCTGCTCTTTTGGATTTATGTTCAATCAGTTGCCCTTGCTTCTATCTCTTCTGCATGAATTTTGAAGCCTGAGTTGCCTAATGATTTCCCCATGCAGATTTTTAGGCATTTTCTCAGTCTCCTTTCTCATTAAAATAATTTTTGCTTTGTGTCTTCAAAATATTCTGGAGAGTTTCTATTTCTTTTGGACTGACATGTCCTGCAAAATATTAAACCATTGAATATTACTCATGTTTTCTCCAAACTAGGGCTTTTAATCTGTTTTGAATCATGGACCCCTTTGGCATTCTGGTGAAGCCTATGACCTCTTCTCAGAAAAAAAAGCTTTTAAATGCATAAAATATAATACATAGGATTATAAAGGTAATTAATCATATCGAAATGCAGTTATTGAAATACATTTTTTAAAGTTTGTGGACCCTAGGTTAATAAACCTAGCTTTAAATGCTTCGAAGTTATATTCTCCATTAAATCTAGTATGCATGCTAGATTATGCTGGTTTTCCCTTTCTTTCCCATCACAGATTGTACAATGGAGTTGTCACATCCATCCCAAGATTCCTTTCATTTCTGTTTCAGCACCGCCTTGTTGGTCACAGTTGGGTCGAGAGTAGTATTTTCACATGTCACTTCTGTCTATCTAAAAATGAAATTATAATACATGCTCAACTTGCCTTACTCAAGTGCTCTACTTTTGGGGGAGGAAGAGAGGGAGGGAGAGAGAGAGAAACAGAGAGAGAGAGAGAGAGAGAGAGAGACAGAGAGAGAGAGACAGAGAGACAGAGAGAAACAGAGAGAGAGAGAGACAGAGACAGAGACAGAGACAGACAGAGACAGAGAGAGAGAGACAGAGAGACAGAGAGTGAGAGACAGAGAGACAGAGAGAGAAAGAGAGAGAGGAGGGAGTTTCAGCATTTGTATGTATGATTATATCTATGGTATCTATAGACATAATATATGTGATATAATCTATAAATATAATATATTTACAGTATCATGTCTCCATCCTAATTTTGTAAACCCTCCCCAACTAACTCCTCTTCTATTTCCTCCTGTTGATGTGGTCTGTAGTATACCTCCATAACAATATCAATTCTGTTTCTTTTTCTCTTGAGTTTTATGAAAATGCTTCCAGCACCATGTTTCCCCTTTTGGTTATATGAATTTCCTTATGTGATTTTTATCTTCTTAACAGACAGAAGTCTCCCACTCCCTTTTTATTTATTTATTTCCTTTTAAATTCAGTATGCTCTTCTGGAGTGTAGTTATGAGTCCTTTCCCACTAGTGTCACTGATACCTACAAAGTATAGTTTTCTCATTAGAAATAAGATCTCTAGTTTATGTGACATCTGAAATACACTTGTTCACAGGCATGTTGCTCCTTTTTCAAAAGCAAAGACTCCTGTCAATCAGCATTTTGTCTGTGCCTTTTCATGATGGTCCGCATGGGAAATGCCGTCACCAGTTGTCACTGAGGTATTCTCTCACAATTTAGAAAAAGCTGCAGGTATTTCTCTTTTGGACATATTTGATTACCGATGAAGGCATATAGAGGAGACCAACTTCTCTTTAAAACTATGTCAAAAAATAACTGAATTTTTTACTCAAGTTATGAAGCTCTATCTGGGTTATTTGGTCTTTTCAGTCCAGCATTCTCAATGTGCTCATTTCCATTCTAACTTAGGTAATTTTTTTTTTTTTTTGCATTTCTTACCCCATCTCACCATAGCACAGAGACCTGCTATTCCCCAAATCTGGTATTCTAGCTCCTACCTCAATGAGGTTCTTTCTCATCCATGGAATTTGTACTTTTCTCACCTCTGCCTCTTAGAATCCTTAACTTTCTTTAAGTCTTTGTTCATGTGTGACCATATGGGAATTCTTTCTGATACTCCAAGTTGTGAGTGATTTTTTTCTTTCTCAAATGATCATGTGTATTTTTATTTATTGTTAACATGGGTCTCTCTGCAGAATGCAGGTGACAGGGATTGTTTTTGGTTTTATCTTTGTATTCCCATTGCTTGGCATAATGCTGGGCACATAAAACAGAGGCTTGGAAAATGCTTGCAGATCTGGGTCGTGGTATCCTCACGGTGTCCTTTTATGTGCGGGATAGGGACTGGGGAACTCTCAGATGAGGGACCTCCCTCTACTTATGCAAACTGGTCCCTTCTCTGCAATTTATAGGCTAAGAGAGTTGCCTGGAGCATTGGGAGATTCAATGCCTTTGCCCTGGGTCCCACAGCCAGTGTGTGTGTGTGTGTGTGTGTGTGTGTGTGTGTGTGTGTGTGTGTGTGTGTGTGTGTGTGTGAGAGAGAGAGAGAGACAGGCTTTGAACTTATGTCTTCCTAGTTCCTAGGCTAGCCCACTACCCACTGTACCATGATGACTCTCAGAGGTCCCTAACAAATGCTTGTTGGATTGGTTTGGATCTTGGCATCCTCAATACTAAGTATAATATCGTTCTGTTTATATATGTGTGTATATATATATATATATAAAACACATAAATATATATGTATATATGAAAATATATGTATACATACATATCCACATGTATGTATGTACACACATATATACACCGGCGCATACATATAAACATATGCACACACATACACACATATATAATGTGTAATATATCATATATTATATATGTTGAGTTTGAATGGAGTTGCTGCTCTTAATGATTCATTTGTCTTGGTTGCCATAGAGAAGACTGGTGTTCACTAGAATTTTAATCACTAGTTATGATAGCTGGCTATATAAAATACCTCTTTTTCTTGTCCAGAGATTCTATCAGTTCCCAGGCTTCCAAGCTCAGCATATTTCTTGGAGGTCAGACTGTAACAGATCCAAGGACAGAAACCTTCCCAAGATTTATACAGTGGAAGACCTTGTTCAAGTCACTTCTTTTCTCTGGGACTGAGTTTATCTGTGAAATGAAGATCAACTAGATAGTTTCTGACATCCCTTTCTCCTCTCCATCTAGGATACTATGAGCCTTCTCATGAGAGGAAGAGTTCCCCTTGCCTGTGACTCTGGAGGAGATATTGTCTCATTGGTCATGAATTTCATTAGGAGCATAGATGGGATACTAGGGCCATGCTCCTCTCTAGTTTCCGTAGAACAGGGTTTCTTAACCTGGGATTTCTAAACATGATTTAAACAATATTTTTGATTACTGCATTTCAATATAATTAATTTCCTTTACATTTCGTTTATTTTATTTTATGCATTTAAAGGAGTCCATAGATTTCACCAGTTTGTTAAAGGGGTCCAAGAACCCTTGCCCTTAAGAGGATGATTAGGGTTCTAGACTTTAGGGCAGTCATTCTCAACCTTCCTAATGCCGTGACCCTTTAATACAGTTCCCCATGTTGTGGTGACCCCCAACCATAAAATTATTTTAGTTGCAACTTTTATAACTGTAATTTTGCTACTGTTATGAATTGTAATGTAAATATCTGATATGCAGGATGTGTTTAAATTGAACATAACCCACAGGTTGAGAACTACTGCTTTAGGGGTTATAGCTAATCCTAAAGACTCCAAAAAGAAAACAGTCAGGGGACCATGAATCGAAACAGTTGCGTCTCCAGCAAGCCTAGGACTCAGAATGACTCCAGAGAAACTTCCATCTACACTATAAGTATCTGATGTGTGCTGATTTATGTATGCAAAACTCAATGATAATAATTAGCTAGTGTAAGCAGGGGGACACTACAAATTTATTTTAAATGAAAAGTTATGAGATTAATCACATTTGTTCCAAGTCTTCAGTTAGGAAAATTCCTAACATGTAGGTAGAGGTTGGGTTCTCCAACACTAGAACCTCTCACATCTTTGTGGTTGAGACAAAATTCAGGTTATCAGAAATGTTTGGGTAATAAACATTTGTTATTATCATTATTATTGTTTTCATTATTAAGTTCAAGTGTCTGTAGCTAGATAGGCAGTAGGAGGGGAAATTGGGGAAAAGAGGTGACCTTTTGTTGAGACTTTCCTGAATTGCTATGTATACTGGTGGCATCATCCCAGAAGGCCCAGAAGGGCTCCCGCTCAGATTTCCTGCATGGCTGGGATGTTCACCTTCTTGAGATCTCCCTTCTCTGCCATAGTTCAGCCTTCCCTTCTCTTCCTCCTGGGCTGCTAGTTCTTGGCTTGGGACTGTACGACCCCACTCTTTCTTTTCCACTTCCAGACCCTCAGAATCTCTACATGGTTCTGAGATAGCTTTTCCTTTTTTTACAAATTCCTTGGGGTGTGACCAAGGATTCCACATGATGCCTCTGATTTAAGGAGGCAGACAGGCTATGTTCCTATGTGATTCTGAGTGAATTGAGAAGCATTTTTACCTAACAAAGGTAATTACTTTGAAGTGAGGTGGGATGATCAACGAAGCCCTACCTTACACACATTTGTGATTTTCCTTATTAGGATGTGAGCTCTTGGAAGTCAAGAACTGTCTGGGCTTTTTTTTTTTTTAAATTTTAAACCTCCAGTCCTTAACACAGTGACTGACCCATGGTTCTTAATAAATACTTGTTGATTGGTGTTGTCTGGCATTCAGGTCTGGGCCTTGGTCTATTTCTTATTCTCCACATATGACATGCTATCTCTTGTTTCTGTGCCTTAACACAATACATTCCCCTCTTACTCACTCCCTGGAATTGCTTTGTATATTTGTCATGTTGATTCAGTTTCATACATTTTAGATGTAGAAATTTCTTGAGGGCTGGGGTTGTTTTAATTGTATCCCAAGTCATGGCCTAGTGGATAGAGAACTGAATTTGGAGCTTGAAGACTTTTTTTTTTCATGTTCTGCCTCTGATGTGTATTTTCTGTGTGGCCCCAAGCAAGTCTCTTTTGGTATCCCCCATGATACTCAGCCTCTAAGTTACTGATAAAGCATGCCAGTGGAAGGATGTGCCCTGTGATGACATCGCAGGTTGGGACAACAGCAAACAGTAGCAACGAGGAAACTTCTGAATTGGTTCAGTGGAGGTGGAAACAATTTAGGACAAGAACCAATCAGGAAAGAGAAGCCGCTTTGCGCCAAGCATGGTGCCGGGTGACTGCCCCGACTGCAGAAGTCACTGAAGGACTGGGTGGGGTATTTGGGCATTCATTCAACATTCATTGCATGCTTCCAACTGCCAAGCGTCAAGCTGGGCATGCTGTAGGGAATGCAGCCAGGAAGTTATCAGCAGGATTGTATCCTGCCACTCATTGGGGGTTTGTGATTGTTCAGGTATGGATTGGAGTGCACGGCCTCTGAGGACCTGCTAACTCTCGAGAGTCTGGGTTTTTTCTTTCTTTGCTGAGGTTTCTTTGCATTTGAAAACTGTCCCTGTGGCTCACACCATCCTGGTCATGTGATGTTCTCCTGTTGTAGAAAGTCGTCTGATTTGTTTCTTTCCAACCCCCCCTTCAGTAATAACTTATCTCCTCCATTTGCCAGAGACGCTCTGATCATCTCCTGTGCCCCTCCCTGTCTGGCCACGTGTGAGAAAAGCACAGTCCTTGTTCTCGGTCTGACTTTTCATTTCCCATAGTTCACATTGCAGGTTAAAAAGGGAAATATATTTCATTATTTGCTTCTCGTAAATTAACAGCTATAAAATCTCTTCTAAGAAATCATAGATAATGTGGAAATGACCCTAATTGTGCAATTCTTTTTACCCTTTTGCTCTTCTCCTGATAATTTTCCCCATTTGTCATGAAGTCTTCTCTCTGGATCCATACCTTCCCACCCTTCTGGGTGCCAGCTGTCCCAGAAACTCTGATTGCCCTTCTCCTGAGGCAGGAGAACTGGTCTTTCTAAGCATCAAATGTTAGTGGATTATACCCATTATAAGGTACCCACCCTCCCTGTATAGAACCTCTCTCTTCCTTATAAGACTTTTCTTCAGTAGGACCCCACCTACCATTGCAATGAGATTTAGTCCTTTATTTCCCCCCATTTCAATCCCTTCCTTTACGTCCTCACCCATTTTCCTATAGGGCCTTTTCTTCCTGAGAGGAAATGAGGTTTTGTTGTCCTTTGTAGTTGAAGACAGCCAAAATGATATCACTATGTTGGGGTCAATGTACAATATGTCTGACTGTGGTTGATCAGACCAATATGAGCTCGGAAGGCCCTACCACAGGTCAGGCACAAATAGTCCTCATGAATATCTGGAGTGGAGATGTCCTAAATCTGCACATCTCATGTTTCTTTTGAGCTATTGCAATTCTGCTTTCCTCATAGAGCACAGTGGTTTCTTTGGGCATGGGCAAGACATGCTGAATGGTCCTGTGCCGGTGTCTCCCATGTCTCATAATCAATATTGGAGTTCTTCAAAGAGATCTTGAGAGTGTCATTTTATCACTTCTTCTGACTTCCATATGAGCACCTGTCTTGTGTAAGTTCTCCATAAAATAGTCTTTTAGGCAAGCATACATTTGGCAATTGAGCAACATGACCAGCCCATTGTAGTTGCACTCTCTGTAGTAGACTTTGCATGTTTGGCATTTAGCTCAAGAAAAGACCTCTGTGTCCAGTACCTTATCTTACCAGGTAATCTTCAAAATCTTCCTAAGACAATTCAAATGGAAGTGATTCAGTTTCCTGGTGTGACACTGGTAGACTGTGCAGGTTTCATAGGTATACAACAATGAGGTCAGTACAAGGGTCTGTAGACCTTCAGATTGGTAGGTGGAACAATACTTCTCTTACACACTTTCCTTTGGAACATTCCAAATGCTGAGCTAGCTCTGGCAATGTGTGCATCAACCTTATCATCTATGTATACATCCCTGGAAAGTATACTGCCAAGAGAAGTGAACTTATCCAACAACATTCAGATTATTTCACGTATGGATGGTGTGGTGTTGGCTGATAAAGGAGCTCTGTTTTCTTGGTGCTAAAAATCAGGTCAAAATTAGCACGCCTGGCAGAGAATTGATTCTACTCTGTTGCATCTCAGTCTCAGATGTAGTATTGAGTACATAATCCACAAGGGTTATTTTCTCTTCCTTGTTAACCATTGACTTAATTAGATGCATAGCATGATCTCTGGTATCTTCTTCCTCCCTTTTACATGCCTTTCTGCAGTTTAATCCTACAAAAAACATTGATTCTGTGTATAGGTGGAGTATTGCAAGGTTTAGTCCATGATGTTTCAAATTTGTTTCCCATTATTCCTTTTTCTATATGACTTCCACCCTTGTCTTTTTTTATGTACTTTTAGAAAGAAATCTCTTAATTGTCTCTCTGTTGTTATTTTATCATTGCTTTTGTGGTGGTTTTGTTAACCTCATAGGCATCATTCTGTTTTTATTTTTTTCTAGAAGTAGTTTTATAATTGCCTGTGCCTTTTTTGGTAACTATATTTGTTTGCCTTTCTTATATTTCTGTTATCTGGGATCTTTGCACAGCTAATAATTTGTTCAGGTCTGCTTTTCTTTGTAGAAATTCTTCAAATTCTGTTTTTTCACTGACTGCCCTTTTTCATGAATGGTTTGACTCAGGTTGGTGGGGAGTTTCACCTTGGGTTGTGTCTTGAGTTCCTTTGCTCTTTGGAACACATTATTCCATTTTCTCTTGCAGTTTCTGGTGAGTGCAGAATAGTTTTGTGTCATTCTAATTCCATTTCCTTTATGTCTGAAGGACATTCTCCTGGTTGCAGAATTTCTTGTAATTGGAATTTGTTAAATTTAACTATTATGTATCTTGGAGCTTGCTTCATAAGGTTTTGTTTGGATTTTCCCTTCTAGAGGTGATCTATGGATTCTTTCAATTGGCACTTTGTTTTCTATGTTCAGAAATTTTGAGCAATTTTCTTGCATTATTTCTTGCTTGGTAGTGTTCAAGTGTATTCCTCTGGATCATACATAATCTTTACACTGTCTCAATGCATCCTTTTTTGAGATTAATATGTTTTACTTATATCAAGGCCGTGCATTTTAAAAACATTATTTGTTTTTGCTTTTCTTCTTCTGGATTGCTCTTAACTTCTGTGTATTTTCATTCTCTTTTGTTTCTTTGGTGAGATTCACTTCAGTTGATTGAAATTTTTCTATTCAGTCCCCCCATTTCTACTGGAAAGTATATTGCTTTGCTATTAATTTGCCATAAATTCTGCTCCCACAATTCTGTCTCAAATTTCACAATTTGTCTCTTAAATCATTCAGGAACAAACTATTTTGGTTCCATGCTTTCATAAGAATCTTTAGGGTCCTCTGCCTCATACTATGAACCCTTTTATTATCCTATGAATTAATTTCCTTTGTCTCATAGATGTGAAGACTCATTTAGTTGACCTGAAAGTAATTTTCCCTTCTGTTGCTAATATCTTCCCTGTAGGTCCCTCTGTTTGTACTCGAGGCCTTTAACTTCCTCCTGAGATCTTTGGTCACTTTAGTCATTTCCCCCTTATATTCCCCTGTTGCTCACTTTCTGACTCCTTTCCTTTTGGTGGTGATTTCCCCAGTGGCTGTACCTCAAAGCTATCTCAGCTTATTTCTATGTTGGGCAATTCACATTTTGCCAGCCTTTGCTACCTCCCCAACTGACTTCTGGGGAATTGGCATCTGCTGAATGCCAGTACCCTTTGCTTCAGGTCTAGTGGGTCTACACATGTTCTGGCTTCCTGTTCTAGGACTATCAGTTCCTCAGTTTTCTGGCTGAGTACCTTTGCTGTGCAGAGTGCTGCCCTACTGAAGTTTTAGCCAAAGCAAACTTCTGTCCTTTGCTTTTCCATGGTTCAGGAAGGAAGGAGGAACAAACACAGTTGAGTTCCATCAGAAATCCATAGGTCTGGTGGCATGCAGGGAAGGGGAAGCTGAGTGAGCATATACAGATTAGATATTAAATTTCCCTGCAGATTGTTCATTTGGGTTTTTCTTAGTTAGGGCCCTTGGTGTCTTGGACCATGGACAGAGATGCAATTTTCTTATGCATAATTCTTTAGGGTTTTTGAAGCAGTTTTCTCCATCATTTCCTTTGATCCTTCTCTATGATACAAACACTGCTATTATCTTCATTGTAGAGATGGAAAAATTGAGGCTGAGGTGGTTAAATGAACTATCCAAGGTAACACACCCAGTGCTAGTCTAATAGGCAGCATTGGAAACTAGGTTTTCTCAACTCCAAAGGTCAACAGTCTATCCATTACACCATCCTATCTCTCACAAAGTTTGAAATCTTTACTCTTCAAAAATGTAATTTCAGGCCCTTTGGGCTCCTTGGTGAAACCCATGGCTCTCTTCTCAGAATTACGTTTTTAAGGAAATAAAATAAAATATACAAAGGATTATAAAAGAAATTAGTTGCATTGACAAAAGATGTAACTTTTCCCATCCATCCACATTCACAGATCCCCTGAAATCTATCCACAGGCCCCCCAGGCTTAGAGCCCTTACCCTAAAGTATGTCCAGTTATGTCAAGGGAGATTATGAATTTCTCCCCAAATTCTCAAAGTAAAATGAATTCATCCTAGCCTAAAGCAAATGCATGCCATAATAGAATGAGTGGACTCTCAGAGCTGGAAGGAACCTCAGGGCTCATTGAGCCTAGCCTTTGCCTTCAGTAAGCGTTCCTTCTACCACATCCTGGACCATTGGCTATCCCAGTGTCAAAACTCTGAGAAGTTTCGAATGTCATTTTGGATTCCAGAGATACAGATGATGGCTGGATCTGTAGGCATGCAGCATGCCCTGCTGGCTCCTGTTGGAAGGTGCTGGAAAGACTGAGCATGGTACCCCATCTTCTCATCTACAAAATAAGGAAACCTCACATGGTTGTTGTGAGGTTCAGATAAGATAAAATACATTGGGTGCTTTGCAAATGTTAAAGTGCTGCATAAATATGAGCAAATATTCTTTAGGTAGTGAGATGGTCCTGTGGATGGAGTGCTGAACTTGGGGTCATGAAGACCTGTGTGTCCCTGGGACAAGTCACTAAACCTCTCCCTGTCTTAGCTTCCTCATCTGCAAAATGGGATGATAATGATAGCACCTGCCTCCCAGGGTTGCTGTAAGGGTTAAGTGAGATAACATGTATAATGTGCTTTGGAAACCTTAATGCTTTTGTGGCTCAGTTGTGTCTGATTCTTCATGACCCCACTCGGGGTTTTCTTGGTAGAGGGTAGACCGAATTAAAAGAGATCATCATGGAAACTACATTTTGATAAAAGATGCCATAGACAATGAAGTAAATAATATCAAAATGTTTTACAGCAAGTTTCTCTGAAAGACCTTACCTCTCAAATATATAGGGAACTGAGTCAAATTTGTAAAAATAAGATCTATTCCATAATTGAAGAATGATCAAGGGATGTGAACAGGCAATTTTAAGAAGAAGTAATCAAGGCTATCTATAGTTACATGAAAAAAATCCTCTAAGTCACTAATGATTAGAGAAATGCAAATTAAAACAACTCTGAGGTACTACTTCATGCCTCTCAGAAATTACAAGTGCTGGAGAGGATGAGGAAAAATAGGTACACTAATTAACTGTTGGTTGAGTTGTGAACTGATTCAGCCCTTCTGGAAAACACTTTGGAACTATGCCCCAAAGGCTATAAAACTATGCATACCCTTTGGCCCAGCAATAGTACTACTAGGTCTGTATACCAAAGAAATAAAAAATGGAAAAGGACCTATATGTACAAGAATGTTTATAGCAACTCTTTTTCTGGTGGCAAAGAAATGGGAAAGTGAGGAGATGCTCTTCAACTGGGGAATGGTTGAACAAGATGTGGCATATAATTGTGATGGAATGTGCTATGAGAAATGATGAGGGGGATGGCATCAGAAAAAACATGGTAAGACCTATATGAACTGATGCAAAGTGAAATGAGCAGAACCAGGAGATCATTATACACAGTTAAAACAATATTATAATGATGATCAACTATGAAAGATATAGTGATTCTGATCAATACAATGATCCAAGATAATTCCAAAGGATTCATGACAAAAATTGCTATCTACCTCCAGAGAGAGAACTGATAAACTCTGAGTACAAATTAAAGCATACTTTTCACTTTATTTTTCTTGCTCTTTTTTGGTGATATGGCTAACACAGAAATATGTCTTGCATGACTTCCCATGTGTAATTGAGATCATATTGTGGAGGAAGAGCAAGAGGGAAGGGGAGAATTTGGAAATCAAAATAAGAGAAGAATGTTAAAACAAATAATTTTTAAAAAGCTATGGAAATGGAGTTCAGAATGCTGAATTTGGGGGATAACAAGGAGTCCATTTTGGCTGGAAGGCAGTGAAAGAGTGGAGGAATATGAAATAAATATGGAAAGGTAGGACAGAGTTGGATCATGAAGATCTGAAATGTCAAGGTACAGATTTCACATTGTATCCTAGAGGCAACAGGAATCTACCAATGTTTTTTTTAACTGTAGGGTACTATGGTCAGACCACCTTTCTAATCAATTGCTAAAAATCTTATAATGCTTAGGTCTGACAATTTCCTATTTCACTCAGACACCTTTAGTGGGTACCTGGTATAAAAGTCCCTTCAGACTTAAGAATCGTTATCATGCAATGACCAACCATAATTTGAGAAAGATCAATGATAGCTCGTGCTCCTTACCTCCTGACAAATGATGGACTCATGGGCAGAAAGACACATTTTCAGACAGAGTTAATGTAGGAATTTGTTTTGCTTGACTATGTATATCTATTGCAAGGGGTTTTTCCCCTCTTTTTTTCCAATGGTGGGAGAAGGGGGAGGAGTTGCCAAAAGGAAAAAAGAAAAGAATGAAAAGAGGGTCGTTGAAGCATTTTTTAAAAATGTGAAGAAGAGAACAGAGAGAAGGTCAGAGAAAGATGCATTCAAACAGGACAGCTCTGAAAGTTATATATTGAATTTATTATATACTTAAAAAGAAATGCAAGCTGTCTATAACATAAATCCATGGTTTCATACTGAATCCTCTTTTTTGTTTGACCATGTAGATGAAAATGCTCACTTTATTTGATGTTTCTAAAGCACAGAAAAAAATTAAATAAAGAAATAGATAAATAAATGAAAGTATGTTCATCTGTTTAAAACTTTTATCAATGGCTTGGATAAAAGGTATAACTAGCATGCCTGAGAAATTTGTACATCATACAAAGATGGAAAGGAGAACCAACACATTGGATGAAAGGATCAGGATCCAAAACCTAAATTAACGAACATTTAATGAGGGCCTACTATGTGTGAGGCACTGCACTAGGTACTGGGGATAGAGAACAAAATGAAATAGTCCCTGCCCTCAAAGAACTTACATTCTCCTTGGGATACAGTATGTACTCAGATAAGTAGATACAAATTATATGCAAGTAGTTTTAAGAGGGAGCAAGTGCAAGCAGCTGATGGGGAGGGGTGAGATCAGAAAAAAGCCTCCCTTAGAAGGTGGTACTTTAGCTATACTTTGAAGGGAGCTGGGGATTCTAAGAGTCAAGGGAGAGGACAGAGTGCTCTCTAAAATTGGGGCACAGCCTATGCAAGATCATGACTGACTAGAATGATAAGCTAGATTTGTTAGGTGTAATTTGATAGAGATAAATGTAAAGTTCTAAACCTGGATTCAAGTAATTAACTCCACAAGTACAGTTGTGACTAGACAATAGTTCCTATGAAAGGGGTCATGGGGTGGGAATATTTTAGTGGACCACAAGATCAAAATGAGGAGGCAACAGTGTGAGATGGAAGTCAAAAACAGAAACATTGAGAGAGACACCATGTTTATAATGAGGGAGGTGACTACTCTGTTCTGCCTTGTGCCTGCAAGTTTGCACACATCCAGAAGATTAGTAACCAAGATGGTGGTGGTGACTGGAGCCTGTATGAGGATTGATTGAAGTGGGAATGTTTAGCTTCTAGAAGAAAAGACTTGGGGCATGATAGGTGCCATCTAAGGAAATGGCTTGTGGAAGAAGGGTTTAATTTGTTTTACTTGGCCCCTGAAAATGGAAAATGAGGGGCATGACTGGAGTTGTAAAGAGGAAGATTTCAGTTTTATATAAGTGAAGATTTCTAACCATTAGAAGTACCCGAGAGGATAGCAGCTGCCTTGGGAGGGAATGGGTTGCCCTTCACTGGAAGTCTTCAGATAGAGGATAGATGAACCCCAAACCCTCCTTTCCTCTAGACTCCCTGAGGCCTGTCATAAATGCTACCAGAACTTTTCTGAGCTCCTCAATTCACAACCTTGGCATCATTCCCCAGATTCGAAAATAAACCTTGCAGTTTGTATTTCCTTTTTTAAATCAATCTCTTTGTCTATTCACGCAGCTACCACCTTAGTTCAGGCCCTCATCTCCTCTCACCTACATGATTTTTAAAATTTTATTACCATTTAAAAAAACATTTTTATTTAAAGTTTTTAGTTTCAATTCTATCCCTCCCTCCTTCCTTTCTATCCCCACTCCCTGATATAGTAAGCAATCAGATATAAGTTATACATGTGCAATCAAGTAAATTCTGTCCACATTACTTATTTTGTACAAGAAGATTTGAATAAAAGAAAAATGAAAGAAAGTGAAAAATAGCATACATCAATCTCTATTCATCCATTCTCAGTTCTTTCTCTGGAGGTGGATAGCATGCTTCATCTTTAGTCCTTTGGGATTGTCTTAGGTCATTGTAATGCTGAGAATAGCTAAGTCATTCACACTTCTTCATTGAAGAATATTGCTGTTACTGTGTACAACATTCTCCTGGTTCTGTTCGCTTCACTCTGCATCAGTTCATGTAAGTCTTTCCAGGTTTTCCTGGAATCATCCTACTTGCCATTTCTTATAGCACAATATTATTCCATCAGAACCATATACCACAGCTTGTTTAGCCATTCTCCAATTGGTGGGCAACCCTTTGATGTCCAGTTCTTAGCCATCACAAAAAGAGCTACTATAAATATTTTTGCGCAAATGGGTCCTTTTTCCTTTCAGGGGGATATCTTTGGGATATAGACCTGCCAGTGGTTTTGCTGGATCAAAGGGTATGCACAGTTTTATAGCCCTTTGGGCAAAGTTCCAAATTGCTTCTCCCCTAGGTTATTACAACAATCTCCTAATGGCATTCTGTGCTTCAAATTCCTCTCCACTAAGATTCATCATCAACTTGGCTCCCAAAGTCATTTTTCTTAAGTCCATAGCTAACTTTGTCACTCCGTCACTCCATCCACTGCAATGCTTTCCTACTGCCTCTAAGATAAAATAGAAACTTCTCTAACTTTTAAAGCCCCATGCAACCTGTCCCCAAACTATATTTTGAATCTCAGTGGATTTTACTTCCCATTCCAATCTCTATGACCTAGCCAACCTGGCCCTCTTTTTGTTCCTCCCATCTCTGCTTTTGTACTGGTTCCTCCCCACCCCCATGCCTGACATGTATTTCCTTCCTATGTCCATCTTACAGAGCCCCTTTCCTCCTTTAAGCACCATCTTATGCATAAAGCCTTTCCCAATTTTTAAATGGTTTTATTAAGTACCTAATATGTGCCAGGTACTAGGTTAAGTCTTGGGGATATGAATGCAAAGAATAAAGCAATGTCTACTTTTGGGGGTAAATGAGACAAAAACATATATAGATAACAACAGATACATTTAAAGAGAATCAGTGCACATCAATACAGAGTTGCTAAGCTCTAGATAGTTGAGGAAGGAGGACATGAGTGTGTGGGGCGTTAGGTAAGGCTTCAGGTAGAAGCTGGGGCTTAAGCTGCATTTGAAGGAAGAGGAGTCTCTGAGTCCGAAGTGAGGTTGGAGAGCTTTCCAGGTATGAGGGTGGAAGAAACAGCCAGTGCAGAGGCATGGGAGTGGGAAATAGAAAGTCATGTGTGAGATTCACCTCACTAGGCAGCTTCTGAGCCCCACTGGGATGCTTGTGGTCCCTATTTCAGCATCTGTCCACATCTTAGATCACAGCTGCTGATAGGATGATGGTGGGGCCTCTTAGCTGGAATGTGGACCATAAGGCACGGGGGTTTGGAGGTGAAAGAAGAGAAATCTAACCATGCTGGATCCCCATCCAATTAAGCTAAATTGTTTGGGGGAGCTGGGGTTGTTATTGAACTTGTTTGGGCCACCTGGGAGAGCTCCAGTTTCTGTCTCAGAACATCATTTTGTCCTGGGAAATCCCCAGATGGTAGGTGTCTGCTCATATTAGAAGGTGTGAAAGACATTCATATGAGAACCAAGTAAAGACTTTTATGTTGAGAATTGAAAAGCCATTTTGTTCTTATGCTGGATAAAATGCTTAGTGCATGATTTATTCATCTTTTCCTAGAAGTGAGAAAAATACCAATCAAAAGGATTTTGTCCTTCCCACTCTTTCTGTATGAACATCTGTAGGGAAATGGAACCAGCAATAGAAGCCCTTAATGATGGTTCCGGGCCCAGGATTAACTGAGCCATAGGCTGACCAGACTGTCCCGGGTCTTTACTGCTTGGATTGGACTTTCTTCCTACCTGATCTATAACCACCACTCTCTGAAGTCCCTCCCTTCCTTCAAGGCCCATCCTAGTTGACACCTCTTTCTTCTCCTCAGATGATCTGGTGTCCCTCCTCAAAGGTCTCAGAGCACTTGGCCTGGCCCTCTTCTTTGGGCTTATCTTTCATTCTCTAACGTTGGAGTATTTTAAAATTATATATTTATTGATATCTTTTGTTTTTGCACAGCCTAGGTTTACTTATGTATCTTTTCCTTTCCCAGAGAGTCATCTCTTACAACAAAAAATTTCTTTTAAAAGGAGAAAAATATTCAGTAAAACCAGTGAATACATTAAGAAAATCTGACTACAGGGGCAGAGCCAAGATGGTGGCATAGGACCAGCAAGGTGTTGCAGCTCCCACATAGCTACCTCAAATACCCATAAAACATGACTCTAAACAAATTTTAGGGCTCCAAAACTCACAAAAATGCAAAAAAAACCACATCTCCTGCTGAAGACAGCTTGGCACAAAGGGCTCATTGCAGCACACTGGGAGCTGAAAACAGCCCATCCTGAAACCACAGCTTGGCCCCGGGGTGGCCAGGACGAGCCACAGCTGGAGCTTCAGGAGAGTGGATCAGCAGCAGCTGTGGCAGTTTCCAGAATTATCAAGCCATAAGAAAAAAGGACTAAGTGAAAGGTCAATGGAACTCAGCTAAACTTGGGGGAGAAAAGCGTCCAGCCAAACTGCCTCCAAGGCAAGGAAGCAGCAGAAGGTGCGGCCCTTCAGCCACCTCCACATAGCTGCTTCAGAGCTCCCAACCTTCAGACTGCAGGGGGGCCAAGCATCGTTCAGAGGCCAAGTGCTCTCGCATTAAGTGGCCTGGATCTGGATCGTGGTCTTGGGTGGTGGTCCTGGGGTGTGTTTTCAGTGAGTCAGAGCTGGTGGGGGCTGTGGCAGGGGCTGTGGCAGCCTCCTAAAAGTGCCAACAGCTGGGAAAACCCCAGCGATTTGGGACAGAGCTTTCCCTTCTGGAAGCAGAGTTCCACAGAACTAAAAAATCATTGACTGGCCAACATGAGCAGGCAAAAGAAGCAAAGTAAAAACAGCAGCCAAACTCTAGATTCCTTCGTTGGGGACAAGAAGGATCAAAGCATGGAACGGGAGGAAGATAACACAGTCAGAACTCCCACACCAAAAGCTTCCAAGAAACATGAAGACTTCCTACAAGCCATAGATCAGCTTAAGAAGGATTTTGAAAACCAAATAAGAAAAGTGGAAGAAAAATTGAAAAGAGAAATGAGAATGATGCAAGAAAATCATGAAAAGAGAGTCAACAACCTGACTGAAGAAAATAACACCTTAAAAAATAGATTAACTCAAATGGCAAAAGAGGCCCAAAAAACCAATG